>CM061063.1:74893272-75544159 GCA_030762895.1 Sophora flavescens
CACACACACACACAAAAATAAAAATAAAAATCCTTACAGAATACTTCCAACAATGAAAGCATAGATTCCAATTCAACTATTATATTAGATACAATTTGTGCACTTCTCACATTGCAATTAATGCATCATAGTTCCTAAATATTTACTATAAAAATAAGGAGGATGAATTGAGGAATCCTCCTAAAACAGCCAATACCAAAGAAAGATAGTAACAAAATATTACCCCACAAAAGCTCTTCAACAATCACAAAAATGATGTATGAAATATCCAAGTATCTCATCCAGCAGTAGCTGCAGTACCTAATAACGTAAATAGTCAAACAAACCTCATTGAAATTCAGATGGTAGTCTCCAAGCTGCTTGTCAGCCCATCTCTGAATTGGTGTCAAGAGAGACTGTAGAAAAGACATGTCCCGTTCACCTTCAACCTTGGAACACAAGCTTTTCAAGTGCAACCTCTCTTGTTGGCCCCGTTGTTCCATCAGTGGTATTCTCTTTAATTGCTCAATTGCATGCAGCAAAACTCCTAGCTCGCTTGTGATAACATACTGCAATCCCACAATAAAGTAATTTGACATTAAATAATGGTAGCATAGAGAAAAGTTTTGTCTCATTATTGAACAAATACTAGCTAATCAAACAGTACAGTAATCACATAGATAAAGAAAAACTAAACTAGCAAAACAACAATGAAAATCAAGCTAAATGGCATGTCAACATATCCTTTTTGGTAGCAAATTAAAGACGTTTTTGTCTTGTTGACTAAAACTAAGTCAACGACAGCGGCACAGGCATACAAAAAATTGAAGAGGCAAACATCCCAGAAAAATATGTTCTGCTAATTTTATTTACTCAAAATCTTAAACTGCTTGTTCTTCTTACATTCTGGAGCTCAAATTTTCCATGTTTAATTTTAAAGCTTTATGGCACCACATAGGGATGATTCCCGTAGTCATGGAGAAAAAGAATTCATATTCAAATGTCCTAAAGGTTCTACAAGGTTAGATTAGGGTCTAAGAGAAATACAGGTCAAACTGCCTAGGTTTCAGTATAAAAAATGAAGAAAGAAAATTTAGGTGAGGTGAAACATAGGACTTCAAGGACTGTAGTCTACGGGGAGTGAAGCATGAAATAGAAACACAGAAAAACATGGCCTCACAGTGGTATCAGGCAATTGGTCCTTGAAGAGACAATGACTGTATCTTAGTTTTAATCCAATTACAAATAGGTTGAGGCAATCAACAACAACACGTTATAGCAGTCTATCTATACAAATTGACAGTGATTCTTATAAATAAAATTATGAAAAGAAAATGCAACGGCTATACCTGACGAAATAAAACCCATGCATAGCAGGTGTAATGGATCGTCTCTGTGACCCCTAAAACACGCCAGGTCGACTTCAAAAGTTCAAGAATTTCTTCCGCTTCCTGCAAATAAGGTGAGCCACAGATGACACATTTCATAGAAATTTAAAAAAGTGGCACAATGTCCTTTCTATTTTACTTTGTAATTTCACATATCAAAGTTTCATTACAATTATCTTTTTTGCTTTTTTATAGAAAAATAAATTCATTAAGGAAGAGAATTACAAGATAGGAGGATAAGACATTCTCCACCAAAAAACTACAGAGAGATATAAATTTTATTCCAAGCCGTACATTGCAACTAAATACATATTCTAAAGTAATCCTCTATTTCCTTTCCCTCTCATGTTAACAAAAATCAAAAGAAGCATCAATTGCATAGCTCATGTACTCAGGAACAACAAACTACATCACTTGTTATTGAAAATTTGAGCAAACAAAGAACCGCAAAGCGTAGCTTAGAAATAACAAGGATGGAAGGGCTCAAAATATCATGATATAATGGCCTTGAAAAGAAAAAAAGACACCAACCTCTGTCAGCTTTCCCTCATCTAGCATGTCAAATACACTTAGAAGTAATTTCTCATATAGTCTGACATTTAAGTGGTAACCATCAGCCCAGTGGCATATTTCACCAGTTAAGTCACCCCGAGCAGGTCTCTCAGCAAGTGGAATGGCAATCTCCCTCAGAGACCTCAAGCATTCTGTCCTTTGAAGTTCACCAGTTGAAGATGGGAGAAACTAAAAAGTAAATAAAAGGAGTGAAATAAAACAAGCACTGTTAGTAGAAATGTAGAATCATGTTAGCCACAGCCGATCAGACATAATACAAAGGTAAGCCAATTCTTATGATCTAATGCAAACAGAAGATGCAGTAATAAATAAAACATCTGAGTGGAGAACCACACACCTCAGATTCCTCAATCTTTGCCAAAAGAATCCTCAACTCATTTGTCTTGCGCCCAGATTCACCGAATCCAACGGCAGGGTGATGAACAAGCCCTTCCTCCAAAACTTTTAACTGTACTGACACAAATTTGGAAATGTGCAACATAGACAAAAAAAAAGTTATTAGATATCATCAGCCTCATCTTTCCATCAACAGAATTACAGGCCAATAGAGTAGATGGAGAGCACAGAAGGTTCTAAAACAGATTATACTACCTGCCTCTTTTGCCATCTTATAAAAGCCTTCTTATCAGAAAATTCAGTGCGTGAAATACAGCAAAGCAACTCCAAAGGAATCAATAGAGTATCCATCCTTTTCCCCATTTTTCCCACAAGAGCATTTAGCAACCCTTGTCTTGTCCTAATATCCATTGAATCAGATATCTGCATTCACACATCTATAAATATGGGTGCAGAACACATAAGCAAGCACGAATTTTAGATATTATTATTATTATTATTATTATTATTATTATTATAACTTTACACAGTTTACAAACATATGCTGTCTCATTCTAGCTATAAATAATGATAAGACTGCTAAATGTGTCATCTGTAGGCAATAAGTATAAACAAAACTTTAGAAGATAAACTTATAGACAAAGTAAGCTCACATTTACAAGTCCTGAATAAGGAAAAGACAAATGCTAACCAGTGTTGTAGTTAGGGAATCAAAGATAGAAAAATTTTGTTGGATAATGATGGATTCAATACAATTAAAATTGAAAAGTTGTGATTTCCAATAATAACTTTCCATATATTGATTCCTTAACTAGCGAGTAGTGACCTTATGGTTCGCAGGACCCTAAGAAAATTAAATAGAATCCAGAATGTATATTGAACTGACACAGATCCAAAACCTATCAATTCCCAAGAGCCTTGGCTCCAGAGCTGCACCAAGTCACTTTGGGGACTGCTTGATCTGGGGATCATATCCCACTGAGGTCACTTTACCAAGTCTTCTAGACCTCTTTTGTAACCCAATCATAAAAACAAAGGGAAAAGAAAAAATCATGTTCCTATCACCCTATAACTCTGTCTATCATTTGAAAAACAAAGCTTCATAGAAATAAACTCTATGACTGAATTTGTATGTTATACTGTTGAATTTGAATTACTTATGCGTGCAGTTAGTTATTAGAGTTACGTTCTGATAGTATATTCTATTAGTAGCTTCTAAGCTTCGCTTCTAGATCCTCTAGATGATTCTAGACCGCTGTATAAAACAGTTGAAATCTGTTTCAGAATTCAGATCTGGAATTAATTAATAAAAATTATTTTCATCTCAAACTCTCTCTTCTCACTCATCATTTTCCATTCTTTTTTGCTCTCTCTCACATTTTCTCAGAGATCATAACTCTATTAGAACTCAAGTGTACTCATTTCTTAGAAGCAAGTGCCAAGTATTACTTTAAAGCATGGGCCTCTGAGTGAGAACCTTAACTTGAGACTTCATTTCTATAACAATAATACACAAACATCCAGAATCCATCATAATAAATGCCAAGCCAGCTTCTGCACCACCTCCCTCGAGGAAGGAGAAGCCAAGGTATTATAATGTTTTTACTAAAATATGATATTCATTATAGAAAAGAAAGGTCCTTGCACGTTAGATGAGTACACAAAGCTACAGTAAAAAATAAAAAACATAATGATTCAAAAAATCAGTGGAAGAACCAAAGTATGAGTAAATG
Source organism: Sophora flavescens (assembly GCA_030762895.1). Lineage (NCBI taxonomy): Eukaryota > Viridiplantae > Streptophyta > Magnoliopsida > Fabales > Fabaceae > Sophora > Sophora flavescens. Next base: position 74,897,282 of record CM061063.1, read on the forward strand.
GAGCCTGAGCCCCTTATATACCTCCATCTGAACACGCATGGTTTCCAACAAGCCAACTAGTCCAGGAGCATTCTGAGACTGGGACACGACACTACCACTTTTGCTGCGCCCAAGCTTCCTAATGAAGCTGGATTTTTTATCTTTCTTTTTCTCTTTCGATGGGACAATCAGACCCCTGTTAAACAAGAACCAGATGGAAAAACTTCACATATAGAAAATAATCAACTTATAAATCTTTCACGTGGAAAAGAGATCCTCTCAATCGACAATCAAAACAACATAACATCATATTATGAAAACATACCCTGTGGCTCCAGCACATGCCAAGAGGACCTCATATGCAGTTTCACGGAGATCATCATCTGTGATACCTAGAAGCAGTAACACCACAAATAAAGAGAATTCATCATAGCTTCATTTTAACCCTTCAATTCAAATTTGATGCATGAATCATCCAAAAGTTATATCTTACTCATTTTATATAAAAGAAGAAATCATTAAGTGAAACTGAGAAAGATGAGAAGTACAAAGAAGGAGGATAAGACATCCTACTAGAGCTACAAAACAAAATTAACTATCATCCCAAAAGCGATCTCCAATGGATATCCATAATAGAAACATACCCTGAAAAACCATGGGCTGACACCATATAGAAGCCAAGAAAACTACTCTGTCGTGTAAAAGATAAGAGGGGAAAAAATTCAGGTTAAGGCAATCCCTTTACCCATAAAAAGGCACAAGGGCAATCTAGAAATGTTTCACCCCTTAATTATACAGGTATCCACCTTAGCATTGACTTCTGCAACTGAGCAATCCGCAAATAGTGACTTCATGTAATAGAGGTTACCCAACAACAATTTATAGCACTGTTGGTTCATTTAAGTCTCTTATTCATGTGTTTTCCTCTTTACATGATATTCCACATATTTCAAGTCAAAATACTTTTCATCTGATAATAGACTGCATAGGAATGGTGGGGATGCAAAGAACTTATCCAACGTATAATTGTTCTAGAGCAATCACCTGTGGTAAAAGAAGGCAATTTTACTGCAAGATCAGAAGCATCATTTAGAGTCCTTTTAGCCCTGAAATTTTCAACGACTGAAACATCATCATCATCCTCAAAGTCTTCAATGTCATCCACAGTTAGTTCCTTTTCTTGTGTAGAGTCAAAAGACCCTGATCTTGATACATTTGAAACTATTGGAGATGGTTCAGAAACAGGAGGTGGAATGGAAACAGCTACAGGAGGCACTGTGGAAATAGGAACAGGTGGTGGTGCCCTTTTGGGAGGTGAACCTGAAGACTCAGGATCAGTGACCAAATAAAATTCACCAACTGAACCTGTATCACTCTGTTCAAGCCAGAAGCATTTGAAATTTAAACATGATCCTCACAAACTATTTAACAAAAGCTTTCAAAGATGGGGGGAGGGGGACAGAACTTAGAAAGCAAGACTGGTAGCACAAGAGTTTTGAAGATGCATCATATCCATGAGCATTTATTAGAAGAGCAGACCACTCAAGTCAAAAAAATGTTTGAAAAGATAAAATCCAGCAAAGACTTCTTAACATAGTAAGAATGATGTTAGCATAAAATTGTCATCAGAAAGTGTACAAGACAAATCAGTACATCATTTATAATAATAATGCTTAAAATGTGCATATATGGGCATGCATACACAAATACACAATTGACAAAAATAGACCAAAACATAAAAAAGACCAAATCATAACATACCATTTGGGGTAACCCAGTATGATCATGATAATCTCTAATTGCTTCTGAAAGCTCAAGCATTGAACCTACATAAATTAAAACCAGGAAAGCATTAAAAAAGAGAGATAAATAAATAAAATGATGATAAAAAAAAGGTAAGGGACCAAACTCAACTAACTTTTTTTGGCACAGTTGAGGACATAATCAACACTGACTTGATCTAGATCCACATCATCCAGTGTAACTGCACCAGGTGGCATTACAACTTTCTTGATTAAGCTCCCTGAAAGTATAAAATCAAGAAGCACTCGTCTGTCCCTTCTGTATCTCTGCAGAAGCTCTAAGGCATTCTCCCTTAAAATTCATCAAATCACCACAAGTAAGGACCACTTACTTAGCAAAATTCGATTACCAAAAGTCAAATAAGTAATGAAGGAATAAAGAAAAACTTACTCTTCCATGGCTAATTAAGCTACAACTATGTTGAACTGCAACCAGCTTCAGCAATTGAGCTATTTCTACAACATGAGAGGTTAAGAACAATTAAAAAACTATTATTGGAAAACAGAAATCATGCATTCCAAGTTGCAGAAGAAAATGCAGCATTTGAGTTGAGCTCGCTTTTTAGTCAACAGAACACGAGATCAGGTTTGACCGAGTTCAGATTTTTCGAGCATTTTACAAAAGGAAAGTGAAAAACGAGAAATTTAAACAAACAAAAAAAAGAACCTATTTTTTTTATAAAAAAAAATTGTAATTGTTTGGGGGTGAAACACAAGAACCCATTCTTCCCTCCCAGCAACCAAACAGAGCGTTACCCTGAATTGCTGTTAAAGAGTGGATCTTGAAAATGCGGAGAATGGGAAAGAAGAGAGAGAAGAAAAGTCAAGAGGGTATGCGAATTGAATGCAAAAATTGAAGCTTTCGGGGGCAATGGAATTGAAAAAAGGATTTGTTGAGTTGATGTTGAGCTGTGAAGACTGGTGAGTGATGATTGCTTATGAGTTGAGACTTCAAAGTTGAAGGTGAGAGAGAGAGAGAAAGGGGAATGGAAAATGAGAGCTGAAATCTCAAAATTTGGATCCAATCCCCGTATTTTTTGTGATAAAAACAAAAACAAATTGCATGTTGGGTGTTGTATGAGGTCCACGAAAGTGGTGTACTTATACATCACCCAACTGATAAAATCTAGATCATTCGGATTATCATTTGGATTATTGACTTTTCAATCCTCCATAAAGGGTTAGTTCTAGGATGAAACACCATATCATGTAGTTCATAGATGAAGCCCCATTTTTAACTATCAGATATAGTATTAAAAAATTAAATGATTTTGATTAATGCAAATAATTGTTTAGTAATTAAATAAAAAAGTTAAAATTATAATTTTATCTTTCACTCTTATTCCACCCAAATCAAGAATCGGAAAAGTGCAAAATATCATTTATCCAGATTTTCTGAAACCTTTTAATCCTGTTTTCTTTGTGCATAGTCGCCTTCTTCTTCGTCACCACCCTTCTCTTCATTTCTCAAGAAGGTAACGATCTTCTAAGCTCTACTTTTCTTCCCTTCCACCTTTCTTCTTATGTCGAGACGATAGCTGTCTCCTTCACCGACAATTTCTTCGATTGCTTAGTAGCCAGCGGATTCTCCTCCTACTACGGTGGAGAGCGGTCCTTCTCCTTCACTGTTTGCCGCCGTGGACTCTCCTCCGTCTCCTCCTCCTGCTACTTCTGATTCCTCGACTGAGGCTCCTTCCACCTCTCCCTCAACAATCTCCGCTCCTCCGTCTGAAGCTTTGGCAATGCCTCCCACCGGAAATGGTGCTGCATTGAATACATTTATTGGGACAAGATCTGTAGTTGTGATGATTCGCGCTATAGCGTTGTTGATGTAGAGATCGTTGTTTGGAGTTTTTATTTTATTTTTTCCTTTCTAAAATTATTATAACGAATTACCATATGAGTCGGTGAACTCTAGAACTTGGTTTTTGGCCGTTCTTTCTTTTTAGTGTGACGATTCATTCATTCATTCCTTGCCTTAATCGTTTCTTGGCGGCGGTGATACAAGTGCCACAATGTGTTCTTCATTCACGATTTAAGAATACTCAAATGAAATACGAAATGAATAAATAGATAAAATAATAGAGACCCATTGATCAAAACCCATAAAAAAAATTATCGAAAAAATTAAAACTTTGTGAATTTTAGAAATCATGTTTCTGTCACTATTGAGCTGGTGGTGGTGGTGGGTAAAATATGTTGTTGATGAGGGTAAAAAGGAGTTTTCAAATTTTTTTGTTGTAGTACATGGATGCACCATATGGTAGAGTGCTTCATGCTAGCCTTGCCTTATTTTGAGGGTTGAAAAGTCAACAACCCAAGTGGCAATCTGGATGGTCTAGATTTTGCCACTTGGGTGGTGCACCACTACACCACTTTGGTGGGTGGTGCACCTTAGACAGCACCTGCATGTTATGTTATGTTTGGGTGAGAGTTAGAAGGTGGATCTCCCCTGCTGTGTGCTGATATCATTTTATCTACCTCATAAAAACGACACTGCCATTTTTTTAGGTAAAATAGGTAAATTGGTACTATATGTTTATTTTATTTTTCATACTGGTCCTATAAGTTTTTTATTTTTCAAATTGGTCCTACATGTTACGTTCTGTTTTCACATTAGTCCTTTCCGTCAATTTTGACCTAACGCCGTCAGTTTTGATCCGACGTGACTATCACCTTAGTCCGACCCGTGGCATCAAAACTAACGACGTTAGGTCAAATTTGACGGAAAGGACTAATGTGAAAACAAAACGTAAGGTGTAGGACCAATTTGAAAAATAAAAAACTTATAGGACCAATATAAAAAATAAAATAAACGTATATGACCAATTTACCTATTTTGCCTTTTTTTTAACTAGGAGCAGAGTTATAATTTCTCTATCGGAGGAAGAAAAAAAAAATAGTAATAGCATATTTATAATTTAGAGAATAAGTGTTCAATTTCATAATAATATATTAAGAGACTAAACAGGACATAAATCAACATGTGATTAACAACTTTAGTATTCTTCAAAAAAAAAAAAACTTTAGAAGTAATATCTTAAATAAATCCAAAGTGAAATTTTGCTAGGCATTGTAATTGGAAAACACTAATCACATACAAAATTTATTTATAATTCTCTTAAACAATACAAAATACATATTCCATAATATAGCATAAGAAAATCAATATATCATAAGCATATATATCAAAGGCAAAGCAGTTACTTAAAATAAACATCAAGATCCTCTAAAGTTTTATAATTTTTAAAATCTAAATTATTTCTTTGTTTGATTCATATCTGTTTATATATCAATTTTCCCCTGCTAGCATAATAAAGTATTTCAAACGATACAGTTTATATACTAAAAAAAGTTTTTAGATTAATCATATGCTTTAATCTTTATTGCTTACAAAAAAAAATTAATTTTTAATTTAAAAATAGTATAAAATGTATAATTCATGTACAAAAATAAATAACTTTCTCAAAGAACTTTCCAACTACAATTGCGGAAGATACAATCGTAAGTTTAAGCTTTCGTTGTAACGATTGAGCTACTTCTCAAAATTGTTGACTGACTCCTCAAACCAACATCAGACTCTTCGACGGCCCCCACTCATACGTTTTATAGGAAAACATATCAAGAGGTCACTCATCCCAGAGTCGCTCTAGATCAAGCACGCATAACCTTAAAATTCCCATGTTATAAGCTCCCGAAAAACTATGCATCTTGTTATTACAAGTAGTACCTATCAATTATTTTAGGCTATTCTCAACTGTACAATCTCATACCTACAAAATCTCAAGATCTTATAATAAGTTATTTGATATTTATATATTAACAAAGGTTTTTAAAGATTAATCATTTGGACATTATTAAGGTTACCTTTTATTTTTCATTCAACATATTTTTTAAAAATTCATTTACAGGTTGCGAAGAAATAAATGTTAGGGAATCTAAAACAAAGTTTTACTTGCTAAATTAACTTTGCAATTGAACTTCGGACTGCTTTTAGGGTGAGCAAGCTTGGCAAGCTGCTCACCATGACCAAGTGCCCTTTTTTAAATAAAAAATTGTTTTCTAGCCCTTGAATTTTTTATTTTTTTTTTAGTTCCTTCCTCATCAACCTCTCCCACGCCCCTCTGTCGCTTGTCATCCTCATCACCAGCGTGTCCACCTTTGCTCCCATGGCCTTCGTTGCCATCCTCCTTGGTGAACCCACCCACTTTCCTCGTGCTTTCTTGGTATCGCTCTCATCATCATCGGATATCTTTGTTGCCACTCCAGTCATCTTCTCCGGCCAGATTCGTCTCTCCGCTGGGCCGCGCTCTGACAGCGGTCTCACCCACCTCACTCACAGTCGTTCTCAATGTTAGATCTGGATTTAGCTCACCAACGCACCAGAGTATGTAAATCAATGTATGCTGATCAAACTCACTCGCCTCCAACTCACCACTTCCACCTTCTCCTACCACACATCTCTGCTCTTTCTTCAACAAATCACATATCCAGATTTATAATCGTGCTTTACGCCCTTCTTTCCGGGAACTGGAGGGTTGAACGAATTGAACAACGGAATCATGTCCTTCAAGCTCTTCAGCGGAGCGATCTATCGATTTTGCGACATTCATTATAACTTGGCTTTATTGGATGTTTTTATGCCCAATATTAACATTGTATCAAGTTTTGTGTTTTTGGGCTTTATTGGACCTTAATGCAAATTTTGGTTAAATCTCGGATTTTAATGCATTTTGACATTTTCTCCTTGTTTAGGTCATAACTTAGGATATTTTGATTCAATTAAAGTGTTCTTGGTGGCGTTGGAAACTTAAGACAAACATCTACAAGTTTAATTTCTAGCAGACCCGATTCTACTTCTAACATGGTGAATTGTAGGCTTAAAGTTAGAGAGGTGTTCTGTCCAGAACACTTGACATAGGTGCGGTATTTTTTGAATACCTTGATTTCTTGAGATCCAAACGACATGAGACCAGCACCAAAATTTCAACGACACAATTTTCTACAACTTTCTGGAAGACATAGAAACCTAGTTCGAGCGTTAAAGCGGTCAAAATCTCAAGTTATTCGGACTGTTGGGACTAGATGTGGGATTTGGATTATGCAATTAGTTGTTATTGGGCTAATAAACTTTCTTTGGGCGCTTCTCCTTGGTCCGATATAATAGTTAACCTATGATAACCTAGGAAGGCTATAAATAGATATTTTAGAGTCTTAATGAGATAACTTGTATATCTTTTGACATTAGTAGTGGTGGCTACTATCTTTTGCGTTTTTTCAAGGAATCATTTTCTTTCCTTTTTCTTCATATTTTCGTGTAAACCTTTCACGGAAGACCAAACCCTTTTGATCAATTCATTGGTGTAAGGATTTCTTCTCTTTTCTTGATTGTAATTTTGTTGTTGGGTTGATCCTTAATCGTTCAATTGAAATTACATGAACGAACATGTTAGATGCTTAATCTTGCATGCCTAATTCGAGGTTAATATGATATGTGATGCTTAGTCGTAGGTTTGATTGAATTTCTATCTATAAATTATTTTGGGTCTAGACAATGCTTAATTGTTTGACCCAATTCCATTAAAATATGAATGTTTAATTCAGTAGGGAATCATTGGAATTAATTGATGCTTAATTAGTTAATTTCGAATCAAACAAGAATTAAATTAAGAATCGGAATCAAATCCTCAGAAATCAGTTATAGGTCCAATTAGAATTCCTAAAAGGTGGAATGGTTGTTTTAATTAATTGAATTATTTTTAATTGATATCTGTTTTTATCTCCTCAAAATTCGAAAACCCCTTTGCTAATTTTCTTGATTGGTTCATAATTTTAAAGATTCTCATGAGATGACCAAGATTGCATTGCCTTGTACTATGATCTTTCAATTATGTTGACATGTGTACGACCACAGGTCACGGAGCTTTTCCTATTTACAAACGTGACATCGTTGATGACGCGAAGGGGAGGAACACAGGTTCCCTAAGGGGTCTCAGAGAACTCGAAGGGGGTGCCGGGGAGGAGGCAGGACACGCCGGACTTGTCGATGACGACAGAGCGGTCGCCGCCATATGCAATAACGACGACGTTTTGGATGGGCGTCAAAGTACTTGGAGTATTTGGGGATTGAGATTGACGACGAAGAGGTGGCGGTGGCAACAAAAGTAGGGTCATGGGGTGGTGAAATTGAAGATAAGGAGAAGAAGAGGAAGCAGACATGTGAGAGAGGAGGGACAAAAAAGAAAATTATTATTGCAAAAAGGGAGTCTCTCATATTTGCCTTTGAACTTCATTACGAAGTAGGCTTTGGAAGTTGTAACCCATGAATCGCACAAAGAAGAAAAAAGAAAAATCTTTTCTAGATATTTACATTTAGTTTGTTATATAATTACTTTCAAAGAGCTAGCTCGACATATTTTTGAATTCATATTCCTAGTGCCTTGTCTCTTTATTTTCTTCCTATTTACAACAACATTTGGGATTCTGACTTTTTTTTTTTATATGAACATAATTTCAAAGTATATAATAAATATCTAAAAAGAAAGTACATTTTCCAGAACAAGGAGGCACAAGTGATTTGGGTAACAGCTCACGTGCTGCGGATAATCACATCTTCACTTTTCATAACTTATACTAATGCCAAGCACTAATAGAGTAGAGTATAAAATACAATTTCATATAAGAAAAAAAATTAATAATAGACGAGGTACTTGTACTTAAACAATAAAGGTTAGTTCAGCAAAACTCGGATACATTTCACGATATTCTAAAATCTACCTATCCCCTTAAAATTACAAGGATACGATATAATCTGAGACCTCATCCCACTATTTGAAACCATTAAACGATCTACCTTGACAACATGGAAGAACCTCAATTCTTGCCCAGCTATCTGGACCTGTTAGAAGCAGCCAACAATTAAGATCAGAATCTGCAATACTACTAATGATGTATGGGTGCGTGGCTTGGAAAATTTTAACTCCCCATGATGAAAACAAGCATCTGGGCTCCATTACACTCATGCAAATAATAATTTAGAGCATATCCAATCAACCTAAGCATTTATCACCATAGCGACTGACACTAAACTTTGAATCATATCAGGCTCCAGCTCCATTGCTTAGCTTAAGAGTCATTTTAATGTTCATTGCTGCTAACTCTGCTGCCAAATATCTAAATACATAGGGCATTGCGACTGTCTCCATGCCCCTACTCGTTTGGCAAGCATGACAAGTCACCTTTTTTGGAGCTCTTCCTGGGGGTAGCCCACCAATCTCTCGCACTGGCCGCTTTTGTGGCTGAAGGAATGTTGTTGTGAGCATGCTTCCACATAGGGAACATACATCAGCAATGTGATAATCAGAACAGGTGTGCAACCTATCGTGTAGAAGATATGCGGCTCCATGTGCAAGTAGAGAGTCACGTTCCATTTCACCAAATCGGATTCCACCACCACGCTTCCGTCCTTTTATTGGCTGCCGGGTGACCTGATCAATTGTTCCAGTAGATCGAACCTGTAACATGCAACAAAAACTATCATGAACAACTCACGGGCAACAGCCTTGTTTGGAACTAACATTTATCATGATGTCTCTGTTGTTGCCAGCAGATATCAATTCACAAGGAAAAAAACAGAGAAGTTTTCCTCAGTCCGGTATAACACTCTGGACAAATCATATTATGAGTAAAGTTGACACTGTCAACATAATTTTTTTTAACATTTCAACAATTTATGTTACACTTCCCCAGATAGTGGTTGTGATGGTATTTGACACTACATATTGGGTGATGGTGAAAAAAAGTTTTATGCTGACAATGCATCTTTTAGGATTCAATTGCAAGAAATGAGACTCGAGTCCAAGGCCAAAAGTATGGGATTCCGTTGTGGGATGGCATTGGGCTCTCCAATTACAAAGGCATTCTTATTTCCCTAACCAGTAATGTATAACAGGTGTGAGAGTTGGTTGCTGGCTGAAATTATGAAAACTGTAGCAGCAAGATACAGAGAAATGAAGAATCAGAGGGCTTTATACACAAAAATTATGATTTAAGAATTAAGAATCAGACAACAAAGTCAGTATCAACTAATGATTCACGAGAAACTAAAAACTCGTCTTACAAATACAAACTGAAGCTAGCTATGCAGTATGGATAACACTCACCAAATTATTGCAACAAGAATTGCAAGTTGAAATTACGATTATCACCAACAATTTTAACTTTGAATATCTTTGACTTAAAACCATTCAAGCAAAATATTAAGGGGAAAAGAAGCAGTAACTCAACATATTAATTTTATTATGATAATAATATGAAAAGACCGAAAGTGGATCCCACCAAGTTAGGACCAAATAAAAAACACAAAATGAGAAAGAATTGTTTTGCTGACTGCTAATGTCGTAGGAAGGTAAAACAGTGATTTTGTTAACCTGAAATTTGTCTGAAACCATGTGACGTAGCCGCTGATAATAAACAGGCCCAATAAAGATCTCACACGTTAGTTCTGTTCCATAAACCCCACTGTACAGAACCTCTAAACCATGATAATTGAATCCCTTTTCTCTTAGCATAAGACCAAGCTCATCAACAAGTGAACCTGATGTGGATTCAGACTCCCCATTAACTTTCTTCACTGAACTACGAAATGGAGTTGCATCTACAAATTCTCCATGTAAGCTGCCTCCCTGAAAGAAGAAATTTTTATTAACCTTTCGTACCTTTTAAAAATAAATAGTAAAAACGGCACACACCCATTAGCCGAAACACACATGATCTTGCAAAGAAAAAATTGAACAGTAAACTACATAAAAATGAAATCATTGTTACTTGACATATCATCTTCCATCAACTGATAATTAATACAATTATCTTCACGCTTTTTTTTTTATATTGTCACAGTACCTTAGCCGCAACAGATTCCAAAAGCATTGCAATTGTCATCCTGGAAGGAAATGCATGAGGATTGATAATGAGATCTGGGCGCACCCCAGTACTTCCAGAAAATGGCATATCAATATCTGGCCACAGCTGAGAGCAAACACCTTTCTGCCCGTGTCTACTACTAAATTTATCACCAATGACAGGATTTCGAGGATGTCGAAAGCGTATGTTAACCTGCTCCAATAATTATAAGCACGGGCCGAAAATTAACAGATCAAACTGAATAATCGAAAATTAAGGAGCTACAAGCATATATAAAATAAATAAACAAATAGATCAAACTGACTAATCAAATCAAACTACTCTTTAAGTATACGGGTATCTAGTATAAATTTTTGCTTCAGTTGATTGCACCGTGTCTCTTTAACAAAACATGGAGTACATTGGGGTATAATATAACATTTTAATTGCAAATCAAATAATATCTTGTGACAAATGAACTAATCAAATTAAGGCATCTGAGTCTTGTTTTATAAAAGAATAATTTTTTTTCAAGAAAGGAGAGAAGTACAGCCAACAGAGAGGCTAAGATATCATCCTTGAAGTACAATAACTAACAGACACCAGCAAGGGAGGAAAACTAATCAGCATAATAAAGCTCTCCAATGACTTGCATATCAAAAAGGGAAACTGAGAAAACATGAATGGAGCACCAAAGGTAAAAGAAAGTAAATAACATGGTTAATTATTGACAAGATCAATCTTCGCAAATAAGTAAAACCAACCTATAGTATTCCTTTTTGTTTATAAAAAATAGAAGTTCATTAAGACAGAAGGGAATTAAACTGAATTTACAGAATAACAGATCCTCATCTAACTAATAAGGAAAGTGTAAATGAGTTATGCACTGTCAGTGTAAAAAAATTTACACTAACATCCACTAATATTTTGACATTTATGTTTTACTTTAATAACTAAGAGAAAGATATAATAATAACAATAATAATAATAATAATAATAATAATAATATTGATTTGTCAAAATATCATTGGATGTCAGTGTAAAACTCCTTTATAGTGATAGTATATAGAAATTAAATTACACTCATAAGGAAAAGTAAAACACAGAGAACAGAGAGAAGAGAGAACATCAACGGAGCAAAGCTATAGAATCCCTCAGCATATCCATTTGGAGAACCCCCTTAAAAGGACCTGTGCCCAAACAGAAGCCAAAAGCTTAATCCTAACCCAGCTGGTGTCAAAAGAAACGTCCTTAAAAATTACAAGCGTTACGCTTCAACCAAATGCACCAACTATTAGCATAGATTGCACATTCTCATAAAAATTTACCCTAATTATTTCAAGCAAAACCGTAAAAGGTAGTCACCAAAGTTGGTCCAACGACCGTGACACACCCAATATTCACCGGGAAGGCCGAACAATGTCTAACACAGAAAATGCAGCAGAAAAACGTAAGAACAGATGAGAACTGATTCCAAACAAGCACCAAATTTACACACATCGTTGAAATTTTTCAAACCTAATTTCTGATAACAATATATGCAAAAAAAGCATTGACTCGCCTTTTGAAGGTGCTTCTTGTTTTTGACATCAACGGCTACATAGTCAACATAAACAGGTTCCGAACCTTTTTTTTTTAATGTGTGCACAGAACTCGTTACTTCATTATAAATGCTACAGTAGGGTTCATCTGGTCGTATCATCTGAAAACCATAAGTTAAGATTTTTATTGAACAAAGTTGAAGTCAGGAAAGAGGGGAGAGTGAATGGGGGAGATGGATTTAACCTGACCAACATGTGGAAGTCCATCTGAATCAAGTGAAGGACAAGCCCATTTCCCTACGGTACTTCTTTGAAACATTCTTGAAGATCGATCTGACTTGCGGCCTTGTTCAGTCAAGTCAATAGTTTCTGTCTGTGAAAACAATCAACGAAGCAAAGTTACTGTCAGAATTAGCAGAAGGAAACATTATCCGAAAATTCAAAGCAAACAGAAAAGGTCAATGTAAGCATGCTCCATAAAATAATGGGGAGAAAGGGAAAGATACAGACAAAATCAGTATGCCACACATTATTAATGTAACCATATCGCAAGAAACATGATACTTTGCAGGTTCCAGAAAGAGCATAGAAGTTCACCAAACCCAAAAGTGATAGTGTGGCCTCATTGAAATACCTTACCCTAAAATAATGTCATTGGAAAAACAAGGATAGATATACCAAGAGACTGCCAAGCCCCGTGTTATCAACGATGGATGGCAGCTCATTGTGGCAAGCAAATATACGGCATGAAATTATGGCAGATGGTGTTACCAACAAGATGGCACCTAAGAGAAAATCCCGACTTAGTAGAATATGAATCCAAGGATCCATTACTTGCTGCTCGGGTGCTCATGCATGTGTGTGTGTGCGTGCTCGTGCGTGCGTGCGTGTTGTGTGTGTGAGAGAGAGAGAGAGAGTGGATAGAGGGAGAGTGAGAGTGAGAGAGGTGGGGTAAGGGATAAAGTCAAACAAAAAAGGACAAAGTCGAAGGTAGAAATAGACATCCCAGGCCCATAGCAAGATCTCCCGATGATATACTCAAACACCAAAAGAGAGTAGAAAACTTAGGGCCTGTTTAGTTTATTTTCAGTTTCCTATTTTCATTTCCTAATTTCAAAAATAATTATAACTAAAATAATTACAAAAGTGTCACCTTATTTTCATTTATTTATTGTTTCCAAAGATTTGTACAAGAAACACTGAAAACAACTTTTTATTTGTTTTCACGATTTCCTGTATAAATCTTTGGAAACAAGAAACAGGATGAAAACAAGGTGACACTTATAATTATTTTAATATTTTAATTGTAATTGTCTTAAAAATTAGGAAATAAAAACAGGAAACTAGAAACAAGCTAAACAGGCCCTTAGAGCATCAAGGTATTTTCAACTAAAAGAGAATTGGGAACATGCTGCAAAAACTTCAAAATGAAACATCAAAGTAATGGCATCTTGCTATACAGCATTGTGAGAAGTTAATTATGAGACATTCAAATCAAGAAAGCTTAATTAGTCATGTTAGGTATCCAACCTGGTATATCTGTCCATGAAACATTCCACGTTCTACTGCTGACTTATTTAAAATCATGGCATCCTCCATATCATATCTGTAATGAAAATATATTCGTAAATAGAATAAGAAATTAAACTACAGTTGCTTTGCACTAAAGCAATTACCCAGTATATGCCAAAACTGCAACTATTGCATTTGTGCCTGTTGGATATTCATCCATGTTATACTTAGTAAATGCACTTGTGCGCACAATGGGAGTTTGGGGAGTCTGAAAATGACCACAAAATTCAAATAATAACAGTCCAAAAAGGAAGAGAAAGTATAAGCAAAGATATATCAGATTGCAGGGGATGTAATTTACTACAAGACCAATTATTAGGGTTGTTCCCAGATATGGTTTCCAATAATAGAATGTATCTGCAATCTATACCCAGCTGATTCAAACAAACCTGAAGATGATATAACTTCTGATCTGCACGATGTTGAATTGCTTGTGAAGAGAACGCCATTGTTTGCTTTGCCATCTGGCATCATAAACTACCAAGATGTAAAAATTCGTAGCTCAAGCAGACATGAAAACAAGACAAAATATAAAAAATTATAGGACCTGACACTGGTACATATTTCGTGGGCTCTGATTATGATCTGACCATGGCGTAAGATTAGCAACTACACTAAGCATTCCTGTTGGATGGATTTCTTCATGAGTTGCAGGAAATGAACTTTTTCTTCCACCATCTCCCCCATCGGGACATCTTATCTCCATAAAAACCTGATAAAGAACATAATCACAAAAATGAAAAATTGACAAATCCTACAGCTGAAAGTACTCATCTTTATAAAGATGGCATTAATTTATTGGTTCCACTTCCAAATAATTAAATAATGCACAAAACATAAAATCTATATTGACCTGTTCAAATGGCCCAATAAGCTCAATATTTTCACCACCGTCAGAAGGAATTGATAAATTTCTCACTGGCCGAACAAATCTTGAAGGGGATGTGAACAGGTAGAGACCAGGATATGCTCCACCCATGCTCAAAGGAACATAACCCACTTCCAGATCATCAGGAATCTGCATCACATAATTTTTAAGTCAATATCAAGGGAATAATACATTATAAAGGAAGCAGAGAAAATTAAACAAAAACAAACCTCTTCAGCAAATGACACTTTAAATTCTCGAATGTGAGCCACAACTTTCTCAACTTGACTGGAAGGTATACAACCAACAATACACCCATCTAAAAGAACAGTAAGAACTTGAGGTGGGCCAGGAAGAACTAGCTTTGGCAATGATTGTGTCATCCCAACCTCGATTAAAATTTGGAGGATAGACCTTTTTATTTCAAAATAATCTTTTTTAATGTTTCCTTTAGAATCAAAGAACGAGGTAATCCCTGAAATAGAGAAAAGAAAAATTAGTGAAATAAATATGTTGTGATATTAACTACATTACTGATGTTCTCGCCAATCAACAGAAACTGCCTCTTATGTGATTTGTGAATAATGACATTTCAAAAAATTTACCTGACACAAAACATATGAGTAGCATATGTGCAACCGTGTTTAAATTATAATATAAGGCCCCCCAACAATTTGGTTTTTTATTGAATATAGTGGTACTGTTCGACCCCACCAAGTGAGAAAAGGCTTTGGTTGTTGTTATATGATTTAATCAAAAGTTCAGTTACAAAAAAACATACAAAAAAGGGGACTATTGGTAACCTTCAAGAGGTTAATAAAGTCAATGACTAGTTACCAATGTTTCCAGGACTGGACCGGTTGGTAAAAGAAGAGGTTCAAGGTTTCGAGGTTTAACCGGGATTGAACCAGGGTTTAATATATCATATAAATAGGATAACAATATCTAAAAATAAAATACAACATACATATGCCAAATATATAAACAAAATCAAGGAAAAAAATATTGATATCTATTACATATATTCTCTAACTTAAGCATGCAGGATTTAGTTTGTTTAAAAAATGAAATATAAATATATAAATGCTAATTTGACTCCAAGTTACACATGTTCCCATGTTCAATATCTAAAATTATATACGGTATGGTACCGGTATTATAACCAAAAGACACCATTAGACTAGTGGTGAGAGGCACACTCCAGAAGCTAATGGACTGCAATTCAAATCTCCCCTTCTATCTTTTGGTTTCAGAATAATATCAGGGACTCTGGACCGGTTGAACCATCAAAATCGTGCATGGTTCATATGGTTAGCACAGTTCAGCACCTGTTTGCCAGGTCTACGACCAGTTCTCGGAAGAACGGTTCTAAAGGCTTGAGACCGACCAGAAAAATGGTTAACCCATAACAACCAGAAGACCTTGAACGCTGTTAACCAGTTTAGTGGCTAGTAGTTTCCAAAGTCGAATTTTTTTCTTTTGCCAAGAACCATTGATCTATAATTTTGCCTAAAAAAATTGACAGTTGAAGCCATATTGTGTATGAAAATCTAGTTTAAAGAACGGTTCATTTTAAGTTGGTTCAAGAGACGAGTACCCACTGAAAGTAAGTCATGGGGGAAAATTTGCCGCACAATCTCTTTTATTTACTACTAATCCACCCACATGTAAGGTAGACCACGGCACGGGGCGGGAGCCACTAACAAGTAACAACTCAAATACACATCACTATCATTATTAGGTACAAAGACAAAAACTAGTAATTTTTTTACAATTTTTAAAAGGAGAAATAAAATAAAACAGGAGGAAAAAGAGAAGAATAACTTACTACAAGTGGAAGTCATGTGATTCAACAATCCACAGGGCTCTCCATCAGGTGTGTGCACAGGGCAAAGGAAACCCCAAGATCTATTAAAAAAACAAAAGTCCATAGATATTAAAAAAATTTATATGAACGACATTCAAGATCATGTGATCTGCTGATTAAGTAAAAATCTACTAACTCAGGCAACAGCTTCCGCACAGTTGTAGTACGAAGTCCAGCAAATGAGGCCCCACGATGAACAGCACGAAAATGTGAAAGGAAACGTAAGAAGTTTAGCCTCTCAGCCTGAACTGTATAGCCTGCCCTCTGATTAATCAAAAACAATCTATAAATAATAACAAGAACATCAAGCCAACAAAAGCAAGAGATTTAAAGCAAATAACTAACTCATCAGTCTTGCCATAATTAACATGAGATTGAATTAATACAGTATTTTCAATGTTTATTTTATAATGTGGTATCTAATGACTTGTTATTTTATAGTATATGACTATAAGGGAGGGCTAAGAAACAATGTAATAAATAGTAACTATATTGGTGCATAAATTAACTTATTCTCCTAGACCAATATCCTCCCTTCTAAAACCCTTGCTGACTTCTTAGCACACAGCACAGCATCAAAGTTTGAATACATGTTCAAACATGTACAGGATTCCTTTTTTGTAACTCTTCATGCTTCAAAGGTTGCTGATAACAAACTTTACAGGAAGAATAATCATAAAGGTTTCAGTGGATGAGTGAAGGTATCGTATAGAAGGTGCTTTGGAAGATCAGAACTGAGGAAGGGGGGAAATCATACTTATAAAATGAAAACATAAAAAATATAGAATCCGAATCAGTCATGATTTTACAAAACAGTTATTTATGTATCTAATCCTTTAAAGTGTATGATATTATTGAGCATGACAAAAATGCACACTAAAGATATAAGTAATTAGTCTTCTTCACAAGTGAAAGGATAAAAAGAATATCCAATTTTATGCACTTTTAGGTGTAGGCCAATTAAAATTAAAATTTATTAAAATTAGGGAACAACGGGACAATTGGCAGTTTGCAAATACAAACTGAGGCATAATTGCATAATTTAACTAAGTCCTGCTGGCAAGTCAATACCTGCTGAAGATCCAGACCAGTCTGTGTAACCAATCTTCCAGTTTTCAACATATTTTCAATAGCTGTACTGATTTGCCTTGGATAATTTTTACCCATAACTTTCTTAACTTGAATAACTGCAATACCCAAGAAGCAACAATGTAACGATAAAAAATATTTGTGATAAACATCACAAACATAGCTATCAAAAACCAGTTTACAGACAGCAAGTAATAACCAAAAGAAGACTCTTTAAATCATTTATGGTCTAATACTTACTCCGAAATCAATACAATAAAGATCTAAAGTAATCAAGAACAACTGAAGATTATTTTCGCAGATAGAAACAATAATGAGAACCCTAGGAAATAACATATTGAAAGAGCCAATAAACATGTACATACTGTCGGCAAAATCAAACTTATTGCTTTTTTTCTTGATCTCGTCCTGCAGAAGCCTTTTTCCCTTTTGCAGCCATTCTTCCAGTTTTTCCTAGGTTCCACAACAATAATATAAATACAAAGGATAAAAATATCAAAAGCTTAAGCTTCGACACCTCTTGTTGTAGCGTTCCTTAAATTTAAGATGTTAAAAAAAAACCATAACCAACCACAAAAGTATTAGAAAAAGAGCACTCTAAGAAGGGGATAATAAAAGCCTTAACACAACATTCAATTTGCAACACGTAACAAAATACGTAACATTAAGTAATGGAAATATTATTAAAAAAACACATTAAGTGACGGAAAGAAAATTAGCAGACAGCACAAGTAACACAACCCAAAGTAAATGATAATGAACTTTCAAAATCCTAAAATTTATGTTTGGGTTACACAAATAATCAGGAAACAAAATTGTAACCCAGTTCAATTCTAATATTGTTATTTGGGTGTATGATCTACATTTTCTAAAACTAAAGCTTTAGACATAATTTTGAAGTTAAACTAAAGGTTTAGACGTTTAGTGCCAGAAGTGAAGGCAACAGTACCTACATTTTCTAAAAATAAAACTTTAGACATAATTTTGAAGTTAAACTATAGTTTGAGTGACAGAAGTGAAGGTAACAGTGACGTCTATATGTCATAGTAGCAGCAGTATGAGAAACATAAGAGCTGCAGCATTGGTCATGGTGGTGGTAGCAGTGGCAGAGGTGGCAGCAACACTGTCAGAGGCTTTAGCGAAGACAGTGTGTTAGTGTGTCCTGTATTATCGTGATACAAGCTTAAAACAGAAAAAGTTTGAATATTCCAAATTAGTTAGATGGAAAGTTCTGGATACTGAATATTACAAATACCCAAAAGTCAAAACTGTTGCTGTTTTAGTTAGTTAATTCAGTTTCTCATTTCAGATCTATTTTCTTTCTCTCTCTCTCTCTGTGTTTTCTCAGTTTCTCACATTTTCTCCAAACACAAGAAATCTAAAACAGTGGCAACGGGGAGTGATGGCAAAGGTGGCAGAGGAGATGGTGGAGGAGGCAGTGCCTGTAGCAATGGGAAAGGTTGTGGCAGTGGTCATGGTAGCAGAAATTGTGGCAACAAAGATAGCACGCAAAGTATTGACCACAAGTGGCTATGGTTATTACTGCAAACATAGGTGACCGTTGCAGAATGTGTAGATCAAACTACAATGTCCACCCTCTTAAAACTTGCTTCTTACAATTGAAAGTTTTAGTGCCGGGGTTAAGAATTGGGAAAGGTTTTATTTAGTTGCTTTTTGATATAAAGAATTCAACCAATTCAAGAAGTCGTAAGCAAACATGAAATTCAAAATTCAATTGCCCAATTCCTTTCCAAACTTGATTCAGAGTCAAATTCAAAATGCCAAATGAGACCTAAGATAAAGTGTAAGTATATGCCTTAAACAAAGAAACGCGGAGTTACATCAATGCTAGTAATAATAAGCACATGCCATGCACAGCCTGAGGTTGAAATAGGATTGAAGGTAATCAGATTCACAATCTGGAAAACATGTTTTTGCTACTATTGATAAGGATAAACATAATATGAAAAGGGTTTAAAGTTTTCCACCTTAAGGTAAAGTGTAATAAGATGGCCAGGGAGTAAAACCTCCTGATTTTGCAAGGAATCAGGGTTGTCCGGCACTGATGTCTGATCTACAAGTGAGAAAAGTTTCTGCAACATGAAACTGAAGGGGGGGCAGAAAGGAGGGACCAATCAAAAGTTAAAATGAGATAAAATAATATCGATTTTCCACAAAAGATATTTTTATTCATAGGAAACAATACAGTGTGACTAATTAACCGACATAATCACATAGAAGAAGAGAGGTCCAAGTGGCTAACATGAGCAGATTGAATTTGTCAAAATTCTTATCCAAATGGACAAATATGTAGTCCTTCAGAACAGACTCAGCCACCTAGCAACCAAAGAAATTGATCAAAGCACTAGACAGAAATAAGGTGGTCAAATAAAACCCATCATGCAATCAAATAAATATAATGATAAAGTAACTTACAATAGGATAGCTGTCATTAACAAGTTCAGCCATCATAGGTTGAAAATGCGCTCCTGAATTTAAAATTAAGAAATTAATACAGATATATCTAAATTGATCAACAAAGGGACCTTGAAGGGTGCCACATTGAGTACCAATATATTCTAGACATTGAAGACGAGTGAAAAGAGACAAATCTCGAACTTCATCTAATATTATTTTTGCCCTTTCACCAACAAGCTGGGTCCCAACACCACCCTTTCCCTTTTCATACTTCTCATTATAGCAGCTAGTCAAGTTTACATAAATTTCACGGTCGGTGGTGTCAATGAGAGCCTGTTACAAATTATCAGTAGCACCATATTTTTAGATAACAAAAAGAAAACAGGGGGAAATAGACCGACATAATAAAGGCAACAAGAATAAGCCAGACCTGAAATAAATCAAGAACTTCATCATAATTAAATAGAATCAGCAATCATTACCTTCAAAACAATGCCAACGGGAAGCAAGAACTCCCTTCCTCTCATCCTGCAAAGTGCAAAATGATATCATGATGAAACATGTCTACTTACATCTCTATTAGAACTAGAGAGAGAGAGAGAGAGAGAGAGAGAGAGAGAAAGGCGAGAATCTTTGTAATGAGATAAACTGATTCTTAATTCTTACTGAACTGAATACACTGAATGTCTATATATAGACAAGAATCCTAACTGCCTCAGAGTGCTGACTCAGCATTCTGTTGTAACTAATCTAACTTCCTCTAACCATACTTACACGTATACTCTAACATACCCCGTTATAAACCAAGGGGTGGGGTCTGAGATACATTTTGAGACCTTTCTACTATACCAAGGTTTCTTCTGAATGTCTCAAATCTGGTTTGAGACAATGGCTTGGTTAGCACATCAGCCACTTGGTCCTGTCCAGGCAGATGGCAGACTGTTAGAGTTTTGTCTATGACTCTTTCACGAACAAAGAATAAGTCCAGCTCCATGTGCTTGGTCCTTGAGTACAAGACTAGGTTGTGAGAGAGAGAAACCGTGCTTAGGTTATCACAATACACAATTGGTGGTAGAGCAGGGATTTGCAACTCTTGCAGTAAGGACTTCAGCCATAGGACCTCTGCTGTGGTGGCAGCTAGGATTCTGTATTCAGCCTCTGTGCTGGATCTAGCCACTAGAGTCTGCTTCCTTGACCACCAAGAAACCAGATTGGGTCCAAAAAATACACAGGTACCCGAGACCGATCTATCATCTGTATCAGCTGCCCAGTCTGCATCACAGAATGCTTGCAGGCTGAAAGGGCCAGTGGTAGTTACTGGTTTCAGTAGCAGACCGTGAGTGAGAGTGCCTTTTAGGTATCTGAGGATGCGTTTCACTGCTTTCCAGTGTTCCTCCAAGGGTTGAGAAAGGAATTGGCAAACCTTTCCAACACTATAACATAGCTCAGGTCTGGTGATGGTGGCATATTGTAATGCCCCAACAATGGATCTGTATTGAGTGGGATCAGGTAGATAGTTGCCACCTTGCTTGGTCAGTTTACAGTTGCTGGTCATAGGAGTAGGTAAGGGTTTGGCTTCTACCATGTTTGCCTTGACCAGCAAGTCTTTGATATATTTGGTTTGAGACAGTAAAAGAGCTCCATCAGGTAGCTTCTTGACTTCAACACCCAAGAAATAGTCTAGGTCACCTAGCCCCTTTAGTGCAAATTCAGACTTGAGCTTGTGAATAAGTTGTGAGATCCTAATGGAGGATGAACCCGTGACAGTGATGTCATCCACATAGATCAGTATGTAGGTGCTGTGCCCTCCTGAAGTGTGTACAAAAAGTGAAGGATCACACCTCCTGGACTTGAAACCAAAGTGCATCAGGGCTCGGGTCAGTCTTTCAAACCATGCCCGAGGGGCTTGTTTGAGCCCATAAATGGCCTTGTTCAACTTACAAACTTGGTGTGGATTAGAACTGGTGAACCCTATAGGTTGTTCCATGTAAACCTCCTCGGCTAGCAATCCATTTAGGAAAGCATTATTTACATCCAGCCGCTTGATGTCCCATTTGTGAGTGATGGCTAGTGTAAGTATCACTCTGACAGTGACTGGTTTTACCACAGGAGAGAATATCTCAGTATAGTCAAATCCTTGTTTTTGATCAAAACCTTTGGCCACCAAACGGGCCTTAAACTTGTTAACTGACCCATCTGGGTTTTCTTTCACTCTGTTAAGAAACTAAACTGAGAGTAAAGGTTAGAGAGAGAGAATTGAATTCTTGTGTATTCATTTTCTTGATCTGAGTATTACATTGATGTAGCTATATATACAATGTGCTGGAATGCACATGGCAGTAACTGAGCAACAGAATCAGTTACGCCTTTCTACCTAGGGAGTGCTCCAGTGTGCAACACTGCACCTCCTTACTATGTACTCTAACACACTCGGAAAACCCACTTGCAGCCTATGGCCT
Organism: Sophora flavescens; assembly: GCA_030762895.1. Lineage (NCBI taxonomy): Eukaryota > Viridiplantae > Streptophyta > Magnoliopsida > Fabales > Fabaceae > Sophora > Sophora flavescens. The sequence continues at coordinate 74,919,778 of CM061063.1, forward strand.
GCCTATGAGAAAGTAGATCCAATACTGTCCAGGTGTTGTTTCTCACCAAAGCATCAAATTCCTGCTGCATAGCATCTTTCCAATGAGGCAGTGTGAGGGCCTCTTTGGGAGAGTAGGGTTCTGCATGTGTCAGAAGGACTTGAGACACCTTAGACTTGGCTCTAGTGATCATAGGGTGATTGTTATAGGGCTGTGGTGATGCAGTAGACCCTGAAGAGTTACTAGAGTTGGTTGCAGCAGATGGAGAAACAGGATATTGTGGTGTTAGACCAGAGTTTAGTGAGGGCAGAGTTGAAGTGTTAGAGTTGTTTGATAGAGAATTAGCAGGAGAGACTTGATGACTGGAATGTGTAGGTGACAAAGTAGGAGACTGGAGATTGGGCATGACTGGAGAACCAGAAATGGAAGGAGATAAGTGGAGTGAGGGTTGGGGAATAGCTGCAAGAGAAGGACTTGCAGGTAGATGAGTATTGGGAACAAAACTAGACTGTATGACAGTGAGAGGGATGGGTGGGGACTGAGGTGTAGAAGGTGGATGCGTCACTGATGAGTGGCTAGATTTGTAAGCAAAGGGAAATCTAAACTCGTTAAATTGAACATCCTTGGATATGTATAGCCTATCATCATTAGAAAGACATTTGTAACCTTTGTGAGTTGGGGAATAACCAAGAAAAGTACACTCACAAGATCTGAACTGTAGTTTATTTTTGTTGTAGGGTCTAACGCAGGGGTAACAGAAGGAATAATCTGGTTCCTTGTTGTATAAAACAGTATAAGTAGACTTCTGAGATAGAGTTGGGGTGGGAGTTCTATTAATTAGGTAAGCTGCAAAATACATGATCCCAAAATTTCATGGGCAAGAATGCTTGGGCTAGGAGGGCCAAACCAGTTTCCGCCACATGTCTATTTTTCCTCTCAACACTCCCATTCTGATGGTGAGTGTGAGGGTAAATTACCCTATGTAGGATGCCCAAATCAGCAAGGAACTTTGAAAATGGGCGAAATTCACCCCCCCCCCCCCCCCCCCCTCCCCAAAATCAGTTTGGATAGACTTAATGACAGTCTGAAATTGGAATTGGACTTTGACCATTTCTAGGAATTGTTTGAAAATGGTTAGTGTTTCTGATTTTTGTTTCAATAAGAGCCAAGTGAAACGTGTGTGTGCATCTACAATGGAAAAGTAATAGGAATGCCCTGATGTAGATTGCATGGGGGCTGGGACCCATAAGTCCAGAAAAATAAGATCAAAGGGTTTCTCATATTTTGTAGTTGAAGTATGAGAGGGCAATCTGTGAGACTTGGCATAACAACAAGATGTACAGAAATCCAAAAAGGTTTTATTCATAATGTTACAATGCTGTATAACAGTTTTGATGGCTACATCATTAGTGTGCCCTAATCTGCAATGCCATAAGAAGTAGGAATTTGGCACTGCACTAGCTGAGTTACAATCAGAAACACCTTTCTTAACAGAATTACACTGGGAAACAGCTTGATTACAACTTGAATTGGGATTTACATTTTTATCGGAAATTTTGACAACTAGTTACACTAAGACATGTTGGAGAGGCTTCAGCAGTCTTGCTTGCCACAGTAAGTTGAGGGAAGACATAGAGACCTTGAGGAGTGACTTGACCAGTGAGAATGACTTGGTTATTGTCCTGAGAAATGACATAGCATACATGAGAATGGAATTCAAATATAACACGATTATCCTGAGAAAATTTGCTTATGCTTAGCAGATTTTTAGTGATTTTAGGTACATAAAGAATATCACTAAGAACAAGTTTGACACTAGAGTTAAGAGGTGACAACCGGTGTTGTTAAATATCAGCGATATGGCCGATATATCGAGATATCGTATCGGAAATTGAAGGCCCCGATACGCAACCTAATATGATATGCTCTTTCCGATTTGGGATAGATTTCGACCGATATTTTTAATATCGAAATATCGGCGATATGGCAAATATCAGAAGTTAGGGTCTTTTAGGATTTTTTTTTCATCTTTTTAATGCTGAAATGAAGGGTCAGCACCGCTTGACCCCTTTTTTTTTGCACCGACTGAAGTAATGGACCCCTTGATTTACATAACCAATTTAATCTAGAGATATTCAAGTATCTCTTTTGAATTTCAAGCCTTCGACTTCGAGTCTTCGACCCTCTACCTCCTCACGTAACACCTCTGCCTCCTCACGTTCACTGCCTCTGTCATCTTCATCATCTCCGGTCGGCGGTCTCACCCTCTCAGGTAACTTCTTCTCCTCTGTTTTCTCCATCCTCCTTCTTGTTCTCTTCTTTCCCCTCCTTTCAATTCTTATGTTTTCTACTTTTCTTCTCTTGGTTTTTTATATTCGACTTCTTCCTCTAATCTCTTCCTCTGTTTTTCGTTTTCTTTCCTCTCCCATTCTCCCTTTCTCTTCCTCAGTTTTTTTCATTTACTTCTCTCTCACATTCTCCTTTCTCTTCCTCTGTTTATTTTTTGTTTCTTACATATCCCTTCTCTTCCCCTGTTTGTAATATGTTAAGTGAAGATTCATCAAATCCTTCAACAGTATCTAGGAATGACCTTGGATGGAAATATCGTCGTCCATTGCAAGTCAACGGTACCAGTGACTGAGTGTGCAATTTTTGTGGGAAGGCCATGTGGGGTGGAATTACTAGAATGTGTGCACTTGACAGCATAATTTTGTATATATAATTTATTTATTTCAACCGCTATGTGACTTCCGATATTTGTCTGATACGATATCCGATATTTCACATATCAGATTTTTGGCTTTCCGATATTTTCCGATATTCGATATTAACAACACGGCAGTGACACAACACATGCAGACCCTACTGGAAGTATAGGGAGACCAGATCCATTACCCATATACACTTGGTCTAAGCCACAGTTGAGTGTTTCCTGCTGCAGATTTGTCATGTCTGAAGTGGCATGATGAGTGGCACCACTGTCAGCATACCACATCCCTGCATCAGAACCAGAACCTGATGCTGCCATAGCCATAGGACCAGAACCTGATGCAATCATAGCCATAGGAACATTGGCCTGATGAGCCTGAGGATACAAGGCTTGATGAGATGTATTTGAATGCTGCCAAGGCAGAGGCAAGAGGGATGGATTAGGAGAATTAGGAGCTTGCTTAACAGAAGTGTAAGCCATAGGTGCATAGTGAGCTGAAAATTGGGGAGGCTGAGTGTGATTTTGAGGCTGGCTCAGTGAATAATGCCACGGTTGATGCTGAGGTGGATGTTGCGACTGATACTGATTGGAAGGCCGAGTGAACTAATTTGGTGGTGCGGTGTAGGCTTGATCAAACCTATAGTAGCAGTTCACTGCATCATGGTTGGTGCTGTTAGAGATAGTTCAGTTTCAGTTGATTGTTAGTTGTGCACATTCTGTTAGTTAGTTGTGCACATTCTGTTAGTTATTAGTTTAGCTCAGCAGTGCAATCTGTTATTCAGTTGCAACTGCCTCATTTGTTATCTTGGCAATAACTGTCTAGTCTCTGCTATATATACAAAGCAGTAGCTCTCTGTAATTGTAATTCAGTTTTCTCAATAATGAAAGTTATCTCCCTTCTATTCTTTCTTTCAATACTCTTGAACTTCTAATATGGTATCAAAGAGCTTCTAGATCCTGGAGCTATGGCTTCTGTTAATCCCTTTGCAAACCCTAGCGCACCCCAATTTACTCCCTCACATCCAATTTCGTTGAAACTCGATGATAGCAATTTTCGACAATGGAAACAACAGATTGAAGGAGTGATTCGTGGCCACAAACTTTAGAAATTCGTCACTGATCCTCGAATTCCGCCAAGGTTCCTCACTGATACCGATCAAGAAAATGATGAAGAAAACCCTGCGTACAGTGATTGGGAACAGCAAGATGCGCTGATCTCCACTTGGCTCCTAGCTTCAATTTCTGATGCTCTTCTTCCTCGCGTGGTTAATTGTGGTCATTCTTGGCAAATTTGGGACGAAATTCATAAGCATTTTCACACACTCTTGAGTATGAAAGCTAGGAAGCTCCGTTCTGAGTTGCGAAGTCTATCCAAAGGTAATCGTTCTGTCTCGGAGTTCATTCTTTATGTTCGCTCTCTCTCTGACTCGCTTCTCTCAATCGGAGACCCCATTCCGCATCGCAATCTTTTGGAAGTTGCGCTTGATGCACTTCCTGAGGATTATGACCCCATCGTAGCCGCGATCAACAGCAAGACAGAATTTGTTTCTCTTGATGAATTGGAATCGATTCTTCTAGCTCATGAAGCTCGCCTTGAAAAGAACAAAAAGAATGCTCTTCCTGACTCAATCTCTATCAATCTCACTCAATGCTCCACTCAAAGTTCGCATAATGGCAATTTCAGTGGTACTTTTCATCCTTCGAACCCCCCTGGTAACAGTTCTTTTCAAGATTCTCAATTTCCAGAAAGTTTTTCTCATGTTACTGGAGGAGAGTCTGGTAGCAGAGGCGAAGTCTATCGCGGAAACCGTGGTGGCGGTCGCTATGGTGGTGGCAGGACCAGAGGTCGTGGTGGTGGACGATCTGGTGGTCGCTCCAATATTCAATGCCAAATTTGCAAAAAGTATGGGCATGATGCTAGTATTTGCTATTATCGGCATTCTAACAGTGACCAATATTATCAAGGACCTTCACAGCATCAGACCTGGAATCCGTTTGTGTACCAGAGACCTCCATTTCCAATAACTCAACAATTGCCCAGGCCTCATTACTTTGCTCAATCCTCTGCTACACCGCCTAGACCACAGCAGCCACAGGCTTACCTCACAGGTACTGAGTCTCAGTTTGGCAGCTCCTGGTACCCTGACTCTGGGGCTACTCATCATGTCACTCCCGATCCTTCCAATATAACTGAGACTGCCTCTCTGGCACACCCTGATCAGGTCTGCTTGGGCAATGGCCAAGGTTTGTCTATTAACAAAGTTGGTTCTATGGATTTTAGCACTCCTAACTATCCCTACACCAAATTCACCTTACACAATCTTCTTCTTGTTCCCTCAATTACTAAAAATCTAATCAGTGTTAGTCAATTTGCTCGAGATAACCATGTCTATTTTGAATTTCACCCCTCCTTTTGTCTTGTCAAATCACAGGGCTCTTCTACAATTCTCGCTTCATGTGATGTTGGTCCGAGAGGGCCTTTACAAGTTTGATCACATCTCTCCTTGCATCATGTCTTCCTCCCCAACTCCATCCTCCCTCTTTACCACTCATACGCATAATGTACCTGCTTGTAATTCCCTTTCTACTTTCAATGTAAATTCCACTCCCAATGTACATGTATCACCAATTACTATGAATAAAAATACTTCTGTTTCTGATATGACTCATTGCTCCTACAAATTGTGGCACTCTTGCTTAGGTCATCCGCACCATGATGCACTTAGAGAAGCGCTTAAATCTTCCAATATTCCCGTTCCACATAAAAATCCAATGGAATTTTGTGCTGCATGCTGCTTGGGCAAGGCACATCGTCTCCCAGCACCTTCTTCTAACACCATTTACAATTTTCCCTTTGAACTTGTTGTTTGTGATTTGTGGGGACCTGCCCCAATTCAATCCTCTATTGGATGTTCTTACTTTCTAACTTGTGTGGATGCCTTTAGTCGTTTCACTTGGGTCTTTCCTTTAAAACGAAAGTCTGATACCCTTTCTCAATTTATTCAATTCAAAGCTATGGTTGAGTTACAATTTAACACAAAAATCAAAACTGTTCAAAGTGATTGGGGTGGGGCATTTCGTCCTCTGTTCAAGTATCTGTCTGCCTTTGGCATTGTCCATAGGCTTGCTTGCCCTCACACCCATCACCAAAATGGTCTTGTAGAACGCAAACACAGGCATGTAGTTGAGACTGGCCTCACTCTCTTGGCTCATGCATCCATACCCTTCAAATTTTGGGATCATGCTTTTCTAATGACTACTTACTTGATCAACGGAATGCCTTCGCACTTCTCAACTATAAATCTCCTTACTCCACTTTGTTACACCAGAACCTAACCTTCGATTCCTCAAGACCTTTGGTTGTGCATGCTATCCTTTCATACGCCTACCAACAAAGACAAGCTCTCTTATCACTCCAAAGAGTGTGTTTTTCTGGGATATTCCTCCTCCCACAACGGCTACAAATGCCTTAGTCCTGATGGCAAACTGATTATTTCCAAAGATGTTGTGTTTAATGAAATTCGTTTTCCATACTCGGATTTGTTTCCTTCAAGAAATTGCTCACTGCATCTCAGTCTACAACTCTCCCAATTTCTTCCATACCACCCACTTTGTCTCCAACAACACCCTCTGTGGCTCCCACTTCTTCTCCAAGTCCTCATGTCAGCACTTCTCCTCTTGCATGTGCCAGTCCAGCACATCTCAGCCCTGCAACCTCTGTTGCCCAATCTGCTCAGTCACCTCAGACTCTGGCTCAATCTCCTAGTCCTTCCAGTTCTTTGGGTCAGTCCTCTTCTTCTGGAAATTTGCCTGAGCCCTCACCAAGTGAGTCCTCTCATCCTCCATCTCTCCCTCACAACACACATCCTATGCAAACAAGGTCCAAATCAGGTATTGTTATGCCTAGACTTCAGCCTACCCTTCTTCTAACTTCCAGAGAACCAACCTCTGTTAAACAGGCCTTAGCTGCTCCCCATTGGGCTGCAACCATGAAAACTGAATATGATGCCTTACTCAACAACCACACTTGGACTTTGGTTCCCTCTCCACCACACAGAACTCCTATTGGTTGCAAATGGGTGTTCAGGGTCAAAGAGAACCCTGATGGCAGTGTTAATAAGTACAAGGCCAGACTTGTTGCCAAGGGTTTTCATCAAAAAGCTGGCACTGACTTTACAGAAACCTTTTCTCCTGTTGTTAAACCAGTCACTGTTAGGACTGTGCTGACAATTGCAGTGTCTTATAGCTGGCCTATACAGCAGTTAGATGTGAACAATGCCTTTTTAAATGGCTCCCTACATGAGGAAGTCTACATGCAACAACCTCCTGGGTTTGAGGTGGAAGACAAAACACTAGTCTGCAGATTACACAAGGCCCTATATGGCCTCAAACAGGCACCCAGGGCCTGGTTTGAAAGGCTGAAAACTGCTCTTCTACTCAAAGGCTTTATGGCAAGCAAAGTTCAGTTTCAGTTGATTGTTAGTTGTGCACATTCTGTTAGTTAGTTGTGCACATTCTGTTAGTTATTAGTTTAGCTCAGCAGTGCAATCTGTTATTCAGTTGCAACTGCCTCATTTGTTATCTTGGCAATAACTGTCTAGTCTCTGCTATATATACAAAGCAGTAGCTCTCTGTAATTGTAATTCAGTTTTCTCAATAATGAAAGTTATCTCCCTTCTATTCTTTCATTCAATACTCTTGAACTTCTAATAGGTGCGATGACATATTTGGCACTCTACACCCCCACGGTTGTAGTACCTTCCACCTCTGCCACGGCCACCATAACGACCACCGCGGACACCTCGATAACCATTTCCATAATAGGAAGCATTAGAATGCTGATGCTGATTATTTTGTGGAAATGAATTTGAAGGAGGTGGAGGATTCAAGGATTGAACCTGATTAGAAGGTGGAGGATTAGAAGTGTGAGCTAGGTTTACTGAAAACGCATCCACAACAGTTTTAGCCTTGAGCCTTTCCAATCTTGATTCATGTGAAAGAAGCAAAGCCTCGATCTCAGCCACTGAATGAGGATCAACACGACTTTCGATTGTTGGAAATAGGATGTGGTATTCTTCTGGTAACCCTTCCAAGATCACATCCACATGTTCTTGGAGTGTGATCGGGTTTCCAATGGAGGCAAGCGCATCAACAAGAGCTTTGATGCGAAGCAAATACTCGTTGATCTTGCGATCTGCCTTCGTGATGTGCCTTAATTCTGACCTCAATTGAGCACTTCTCGCTTTCGTTAAGGCATTGAAGTGATTGTGAAGCTCATCCCAAAGCTCCCACGCATGCACACAGTCAATGACTCTGGCGTGAATCGAATCAGACAGAGAGTTGAGGAGCCAAATGAACAAGTGCTGATCTTGCGCTTCCCATGCAAGATACTCTGGATTCGCATGATCGGCAATGGAATCTGCATCTGTTAGGTATCGCGGTGGAATTCTTGGACAAGCGACGAATTTCTCGAGGCGATTGGCACGGATGACAGCTTCGACTACTTGCTTCCGGTGAAGAAAATTGGCATCGGTGAGTCTGACAGTAACAACCGAAGAGAAGTTGGAAGAAGAATTTTGCGGCGCCGGCGGGGGAGGATCGAGTTCAGATGCGGAAACCATGGCCTAGAACTTTAAGCTCTAGATAGCATATTAGAACTAGAGAGAGAGAGAGAAAGGAGAGAATCTTAGTAATGAGATAAACTGTATCTTAATTCTTACTGAGCTGAATACACTGAATGTCTATATATAGACAAGAATCCTAACTGCCTCGGAGTGTTGACTCAGCATTCTGTTAAAACTAAAAAACTTCCTCTAACCATACTTACACGTATACTCTAACAAAATCACAAGCAAATTTATGGTGGCAAAACAGGCATATGGAAGACAGCTGCAATTAACTATTTTAAATCAACCACGGGGTTCTTACCAGAAACCCAGTCTTGCACTCCCATTATGGAGGTAATACAATTTTACTGTCACCGACGATTGATCTTCTCTTACACACCTAGACAATTAAAACATAAAACTTTAAAAGAAATCATGAAGTATTCAAATGTGAGGAATGAGGAGTTAAAATTTTTAAGAAATCAACATGTTTCATGTTTGGACAAAAAAAAAAAAAAAAAGTTGCTTTCTAAGAGACATGATAAACAAGCAAGTTGATATTCAGTGCATATGATACTAAAATCTAAAGTCAATAATTCTGTTTGGACAACAACTCCACATGAATTTCAACTGTTTCTTCCAAACGCCATTTAATCAGACAAATGCAGAATAAGCATGCATTAGATATCTAACTATAAGAGGAGAAAAGAACAAGGCGGGGGGGGCAAAAGATAATCAAAATTAAGAGAATTAACTAGTAATAATCATATTTTAACTTCTAAATTTTATAACGGCAACCTGGTATAATAAAGTCCCCCGTTATGTGTAGGGTCTAACTAAAGAAAATCTAACTATTTGTTAATGGACATATACTGTTAAGTTTTTTGAAGTACGACTTTAACACTCTTTCATAATATAGAAACTAATATTGATAATAAAAAAACAATACAAAAAGTTCTATAAAACCCATACAACACTATTTCCTGCATGCATGTGCTATTGACAAAATAACAGAGAAGTAAGATTTCCCTAGACCAAAAAAGTTGGCAGCAATAAACAGAAAACAATCTTATTAGGTATACATTTGTCATCAGAGAAATAGAAATCAATCTAAGAGTGCATTGCATCTATGGAATCATCATCATATTCAGTTCCATAATTGTCATCACTCTCATATCCTCCCCATCAGATTTATATCTTTTTTCGACATCATTTTCAGCAACCAGAATTAGCATTATTGCTATCTATTAAATAGAAGGAAGTGACTTCGAGCCTTTTACTTCTGACTGTGTTCTAGTGTTAGATGTTTTGGCATGGCTTACATGTATATGAAAACTTCAGTAATGCACTAGGGGCAAGTCACTCAGCCGAACTGGAAAGGCATGATAGCAAGGTGAGAAGACCAAGATTTACTCGTAGGATCGCATAATCCTATGATTTTCTATGGACTCTGACCATGATCTCGCCCGAAACTTGAAGAGATGAGCTCGCGGTGGGATCACTGGCCAAGATTGTAGGACCAATGAAAATTGTGCAATTTTCAGCAATTCGACGAGTCACCCAAATTTTCAGGTTGACCCGTTTTCCAAGAAACTGGGTGAAGCTCAATCTAACCCTAACCCGATTTTCATCCCCACCATTTTGCAACGATAGGTGGCTGGATGCTTCTTTGCTGCGGCTCTAACAGTGGGTGTCTGGGTGCATGCTTGTTATGACGGTGGGTGGGTGCTTGCTTCCTGTGAGCCTGTGACAGTGGGTTTCCCAGTCGCTGTTGAGGGCCTAGCAGTGGCAGACATGAGTCACCAGACGAAGAGGTTACTGCTTTAGCTTAGGTAGGTTTTTGTCTTTTACAACTTGGTTGGATTAAAGAAATTGCATTTTAGTTTTTTGTCTTCTCTGTGTTACACTGTTAAAACTTAAAACGACAAAAGTGGCAAAAACAAATTTGAAAGCAAAAGGATCTTTTGCAACTTGGTAGAAGAGAGTTTTTAACAAACTTGATTGACAAGAGGGTTTTTTGTCTTCTCTCACATATTGTTTTTCAGTTTTTAAAGTGGCAACCGAGAGTCACAAGATGAAGGTGTTATTGTGTTAGCATAGGTAGGTTTTTGTTTTTATTACTGTGTAAATTTAATGGTTTATGTGACTTTGAGTTTATCTTTCTGAATTGCTTCATTATATTATATTTTATATAGAATCATTTTTGTTTATATATATATATATATATATACACACACACACATAGGATCTTACTATCCGTGCTACAACTCCATGCTTTACGTTTCTCTCTTCCCTTCTTGATTCCACGTAGGATCTCGATTTTGACAACCTTGCACGAACGGAATCTTCGCATGATGTATATCCAACTGAAGGGTTTTACCTCAGAGACCTTCTTGATGCCTCACCTAAGCAACTTTATTTTTTGGGGTTGCATGGCTGGCAAGGGTACTGATAGAGACCAGAGGTAGGAAAATGGAAAAAGCCTGCATTTTTAACTGAAAAGGAACAATCACAGAAGGAGAACTTATGCAATCCCAGAGCCTAGGTCCTCAAAGGAATGCTCTTAGAGCACTCTTTGCTCAGCTGAATAGCCAAAAATCACAAAATCAATAACTGACTCCTTACCCTCACTCTTCTCACCTCAGATGAGTCATTTCGCCCCCATACATGAGCATTCCCTCCCCCAGACCTGTAACTAACTTGACAGCCCAGCTACCCCTCCCTTTTTCTTATACCCTTCTTACCCCTACTCTCATAAACATGCCAGACTTTAGGACGATGAATGACTTGGTTCACTTCCAGCCCATGTGTTTCTTCATTTGGGCTTTTCTTCTCCCGATGATCGGGTACACCCCATCACCTGTAAATAAGCTGAATTCTGAACTGAAGAGAAACTTGAACTCTTATTTAGAGGTTATATTAATAACAACTTAGGAGATGAAGGGGAATGGATGGGACATGGGAGCCTATGCCATTCCCCATCCCCTCAACACAGTTTCGGAGAGGGTAGCGAAATAAAATTACTCCTCAGAACAATTTTATTTTCCTTCCCTTCACTTCCACCTTCTAACCAAACAAACAAATCAGTCCCTTTCTTATCTTCCATCATTCTTAACAAAGTAAAGCCGTAAGGAAAACACTTTCTATCTCCTTCGATTTCCCCTTTGCTAAAACTCTATTGTGCAAGTTAAAAATATATCAGTAAAGCATTTGCTTACCAGATACAAGATCCAATTACACAACTACGAAAATCCAAAGAAGAAAAGAAAAGAAGAAAGATTCCAAAAGGTCCAAATGTCTAACCATTTAGTTTCATGGTATCTTTATAAGTCTTATATCATTATTATATGCATGAAACACAAGCTAGAAGATATGGAAGATATACCAGCATTAAGAGCAACAATCTCCAAAAAAAAAAAATCAAACAAACAAACCGGTCTTCAATAACTAAGAAAATATATGTAAACAGCAAGACACTATTAGTCAAGATAAGTTAATCATTTAAAATAGCACTAAATGCATATAGAACAAACCTTACTACAACTGCTTTATCAGTATATCCTTCCCGACGCTCGCTAAATGAACTCCGCACCATACTCATCGGCTGCAACATTTTAAGGAACCAGAAAAGAAATTAATAAGATATGACAAGGGCTTGAGAAATCCATGATTAGCTGTTAAAGCTGGCATTGGCCCCAGCAATCCAGATACATGTTCCTGGACTAATATAACAAATTTTAACTCAAGCAGAAACCGGGCATACAACTGCTCTGCCTCACTTGCTGCAAAGTTCATCAGACAAAGAGTACTTACATAATTCCGTTTTGGCAAAATCAATAGTCGGACAACTCTCTCAAGGCCATTCAAAATGAAGTAACTGAAAAAGAAAAGGTGTTTGATAAAGCAATTATCGGTCAACAAGTCATGAAGTCAGCTACACAAACAAACTACCTAGGTATTGAAATGAAGCAAGAAAACAGCAACAAAACATGGAAACCAAATAATACTTAGAAAACAACAAAATGAAATTTCTCAAATCAAACATTTCCAATAGAATTGCTATGGTCATTCAGCATTGACTTGGACTGTAGTCTATAGTAAGATTTAATCCATTACTATTATTGAACAGCAGATGTACTCACATTATTTAATTCAACATTTAAATAGCTTTTATACTCATAAGCTTTTGTGCAAGCATTACTAAAAGGAAGCACCCCTAAGAGTAAGAACAAGAGAAAAGAGAGAAAACAAGTCTTGGAGCCAGACCATCAACATAATAAAGAGAATGAAGAGAACTCCTAACCACTTAGTCATAGAGGCTCTTATACAGTTATACCATATCAAGGACCAACTCTCCTAAAAGCACGCGCATAAGTTATTCTATATACCTCAAGCAGGCAGCATGAAAAAAAAAAAACAATTTAACGTATCAAGTGGCACAGAGAGGGTTAAACTACCTACCCACCCATTTCCGATGCTTCTTCCTTGTGAGACACAAGTTTCCTGGGATCAGCATCTTTCAAACTACATAGCTTTGACTGCGTAACACGCACCACTCATCAGTACAGGTGAAAGAATAAATTTTACCATGGTTCCTAGCACGGTAGCACTCTAAACAATGAACACTTATACACACATGCACAACATATAAGTCAAATGCAAATGCACCGACCTTTAGCATAATGGGAAACTGCCCAAAATGATTATTTTCTCTTATAATAGGCCCATCACCATATTGAAAGCAAACATCTGCAGTGAACTTCCCTGTATATGAAATCTTTGCCTGTCTACACTGTTGCAACAAAAAATGCACTGAGTCAGTCACCGAGTAAAAACGCATAAAATCAAAACAACAATAAAGCATGAAATTTTGAAACTTGCTTCAAATGGAAACAAGGTATCCATCCGCATCCTCGAATTTCGATCCTTCTGCGGCTCATACAGCACCGGATGATCCAACCAGAGTAAGATTAAAGTTAAGAACAAACACCAATTTGAAATAATCAGTGCTGAAAACAAATAATTAAATAAAAACAAAATATTTTGAAGCTTATTATAAATTGAATTAAAAAAAAGTGAAAAAAGGATATTTCTGAGCTTTCTGCTGGTGGAAGGATCGATGACTTCAACGGGCTTGATGTGTTGGAACATGATTTGCAAACCTTGATCGACCATGTAATTGAAGGACTGTATGTGAGGCTTGAACAGCTCTCGCAGTGACTCTAAGTCCTCAACAGAAACCATTTTTTTTTGTTCATCTTGTTTAACCACCATCTTGGTTGCTGTACTGGATTAACAAGAACTCTAAGCAGAAGAATGAGCTAGGTAGGGTTAGAGGATTAGGAGAGTGAAACGGCGTCGTCGACGAAGTTCGGGATTTTGAGATAGAGGAGCAGCAGCAGTCATAGAGGTAGGCGCAGCAGGGGTTGAGGAAGGGTTTATGTAATTATTATTATTATTATTATTATTATTATTATCTACGTGATGTGATGTGCTGGTCAGGGTTTAATTTTACAACAATTAAATCAAATATTTATAAACATTTTAGCCCATCTGAGTTCTAAATTCTAAATTCTAATAGCCCATTGTTGCTTCTATACTCAAATTTACATTTATTTTCACGATTTTCCATATATTTATGATTAAGTTTTCGGTTTTATTTTATTTTTAATTTGGCTTAATTATATTTTTGGTTCTCTTATTATTGCTTATTTGCAATATTGGTCCTTGAAGTTTTTTATTACACATTTGATAACCTATTTTTTCAATTTTACAAATTCGGTCATTCTATCTAATATCTATCAATTTTTCATTTTTCAATGATTAACAAAGAAGGAATCAATGCTATACGTGCATAGAACTTCTGGTTAAGCTTTTGTGGTAAATGACATTGTGGTGGAACCAAAAAAACTATTGGAAATGAGGGACGAAATCGATAAATAGTATAGTGGAATTATTGAATCGTGTTAAATCGAAGAGGCAGATGACGAAGAATCTCAACCAGAAATTATATGCGCTTAGAGGAGTAGTCTATGTTGAACATTGAAAAAATTGACAAACGTTAGACGAAAGGACCGAACTTGCAACATTGAGAGAATATGGGAGGCAAATGTGCGCAAAAAAAAAAAAACTAAAGGGACCAAAACCGCACATAATCAAAAATAGGGGAACCAGAAGTTCAATTAAGCCTATTAATTTTTAGTATGTAAGTCGATAAAGGTTATCCGTTGACTCAACTCGAAAAAACCACCGATTCAATTTCGGTTGGTTCATCAAGTCTAATCGGGTAAAATCTCATTAAACATGATCTCTATTGGTTCATGTTTAAGTTTTATTTGGCAAAAACTAGCAGATAACGAATAAACAAGTTGATAGCGGATTAGCTTATAACCGATAGCAGATGAGATAGCGAATAGAAAATAAACTAGCTGATTAAATTTGAAGTATTTAGTAAAACTAGCGATGGAACTAAATGTTAACTATAAAATGTCATAAATAAAATATTTTTATGTTATTTATAAAAATTATATATATATATATATATATATGGTATTTATTTTAAAATAATTATCACTTTTTAATACTTTAAATAATTTAAAATAACTATTTCTAATTATTATTTATTTTATTAAATGAAATGGTATGATGAAAATAAGATTACATGTCGATATGATTTTCATATAATTTTTTTACAAAAAACAATATTTCCCTATTATTTGTTATCATAAGTGTATCCAAGTTATTAAGATTAGGATTTTATTTTAATAGAAGATAATGAAGGAATTTAATCAAAATATTAAGGGTAAAAATGAGAAAAGAAATAAGAAGTTATGAGTTATAAGTTATAAGTGAAATAGACAACTATAAACACAAGAAGGGGGGTTGAATTGTATTTATCAGAATTTAAACAAAGTTGAAAACTTTTCACACACAAAAGCTTGGTTCAGACTAGTGGAAAGATACAGGACAAACATGTGACCTGTCGAATGAAATTTTAACAGTGACTTAGGCAAACACGTCACTTGATAAACGGATAAGAAAACTAAAGCAACTAAAGAGTTTATAAGGAAAGAGAGATTGACACGGTTATTTATCCTGGTTCACTCATCAAAGTAAAGAGCTACGTCCAGTCCTTGGCAGCACCAAGTTTTATCCACTATAACTGATCAAAGTTCTGAGACTCCAAGTATTGTTTGCACACCTAGCCTCTTCAGGCTCCAAGACAAGTATTCTTTGCACACCTAGCCTCTTCAGGCTCACTCAGATTTGTTTGAGAAATTCGGTTTGTAATAATTACAACTTCAGACAGACAGATCTTTCACTAACACTCAGAGCGTGAGACTAAGTAGGAGATAAGGCTTCAAGTCTCTTTTTGATGGGACATCCAACAAAAGCTTGTTTGGTCCTTAATTCTTCAACGAGTAACCTCAGACAAGTGTAGGAACTCGTGGGGAGACAGGTTGAAGACCTATCTTGAAAGAAGTCAATAATCCTAGTCAGCAGACAGGTTGACTTTCGCTTATCCAGACAGGTAGTCACTTATATGAACAGGCAGATGATTCTTACTGTTTTAATCTGCACACTAGATAGACAGGTTTACAACCAATATGAAGGTTAATTAAATCATTAACCAATGTTTAGTTCTCATCAAAACTTAGGGAAATGCACATCAGACATTTTAGAGACTTAACAATCTCCCCCTTTTTGATGATAACAAACATTGAGATGACTTAATGAACCTCAGAAAATATCAAAAAAGAAAGTAGCATATATTAGACAAGTTAAAATTTTCTTAAGCGGACAGGTCATGCAGATGCTTGATCAGACATTAAGATTAATCATATAATCCAGTTAACTTAGTCACACATATATTTGACTTGTTTTACTTTGAAATTATCAGAGAAATATTACTTGCGATTTATCAGAGCAATTATAGTAACTATCAGAACATACTTTGATCATATCATGTTCATATATTATTTTTCTTATTAAGATCATATCACATTCATTCTCCCCCTTTTGTCAACAGCAAAAAGGAGTAATCATAATATATAAAAAAGTAAAGAAATAAGAAAAGTAAGGAAGAAATATATTTTATTCATCATGAGCTTTGACAAGTACAGGGCAGTTTACAACAGAGAAACAAAACTACCTAGATTGACTAAGTAACAAATATAAGGCAGCAACCCATTGCTCTAAGAGCAGCCTAACTCGCCTTTCTTCATTCAGCTGTCTTCTTAAGTCTTCTACTCGTGTTTGAAGTAGATGAAAGTCTTGTAAGACCACTGCCTGAGAAGTGGAGGCTTCTGTAGACAGGCTTGAGGAAGAGACGAACGGAGAAGAGTGCCAGGGTAAAGCTAAAATTGGGGGTGCCTTAGGTGGAGATAGGGGAGAGGTGATGGAAGGGAAGAGAAGTTCATGGAGATTTTGAAGGGCATAAAAAGGAAGAAAGATAAATTTGAAGATAAGACTGATTCTGACAACGTCAGTATCAGGTGAAGGAAACACACAGGAAAGTCTCTGGACGGAGACTGGCCGGTGATGATTATTTGGATAGGTGGGGGAAGAGGTGTTTGAGCTGATGCAGATGGAGGAATAGGTAATAAGGAATCAATATGACAAAAGAAAGAATTTGATCCAGTAACTAACATACAGAAATAGCTAGACCTACGAGGTAGCATTACAACAGAAGCAGGATAGTGACTTCCAGCTAATGTTCTAATGAAGACAACAATAGGTGGGTAGAAGAAAAGTTCTCTAAAAGGGGTTAAGAATATGAGGTGGAGGAGAAGGAATGAAAGAGACATGTGAGATACTTGCAAATAAAAGAGATTGCGGATTAGACATAAAGAGTCCCGATGATATGCCAGTTTGTTCTTTGGGAGCAGAGTCCATGTTAACAATCGTATCCGACATTCATCGAATACGGCGATGTGAAAGACGATTTTTGAGTTTGTAAAGAGCGGACAGGTGAAGGAAGAGGAGATGCAACAGAGAGAGGTTGAACAAAAAGGGCAGATGGAGAAGAGACGAATGGAGTGATGATACCTTGATGAAAGGGGGAAGAAGGAGTTATCTGGTTTTCAGATAGCTTCAACTTCTTGTGAGATGGTGACACTTTGTCATCCTCAGGTACAACTGTCTGAGCTTCTCCAGACAGGTCTTCTGTAGTGTTAGCTTCTGCAGACACTTTGCCTCTTTGCAAGTAGTGGGTAACCAGATCTTCTCTTTTTGGGAATAATTCCCAAAATGAAAGTCTTCTTTAGTTCTTCCAGGACTTGCTCTTTCTGCTCCCCCTAAGCAGATGCTTCCTCTTTGCTAGACTCAGACCCAACTTGTTTGACCTTGGCAAAGGTCTTCACCAGCTTCCTTTTCTTGCTGGGATTAGCAGGAACATCCACTAATTCCTCAGCTTCACTAGTCTTCCTCTTGGGAGAAGGTTTCTTCGACTCGAACCTCAAGGGCTCAATTGTCTCAGCAGAATATTCAAACACTAAAGGCTGCGGCTCTGGAATTTGGTCTTGTCTGGCCATCTTTCCAGACGATTTGAACAGTCTCTCAGAAATGGGAATTTCTGACTCATCAGTGGAAACCACTGGTTCTTCCTCCTTCTGCTCAACAGCGGGCTTCTTCTTCTTCTTCTTATCATCTGCCTCCTCATTAGCAAGAGGGATTCCCTTTATGTCCATCATAGACAGTATCTTCTTGTCTAAGGGCAGTGACATGTCCACAAAGTGAACATCACTATGAACAAACAACGTATTCCTGAAAACCCTTGTCAGCAACATCCCATAAGGATAGGTCTGCATGTTGGTTTTCTTGATCAGAGTCTCAAGGTACATGTAGATAAGATCGTTGATGTCAACCTTGATTTTGTGGATCAAGTGGTATAGAGCAAATCTGTCCATCTTGGTCACACTATCTCGTGAGTCTTTCCTTGGCATCACGCACTCCAACAGCAATTTGTGCAGGAATCTGCACTTGACCACCATGTTGACAGGCTTAGGGTTCACAGGTTTGAGAACACCATAGATGGCAATGTTGACATTGTCAACTCCCACTTCATCTTCCCAACTGGCTGTGAAGCCAGCTCCAATTCTTGAACATTTTCTGACAAGCTCCAGAGAGCTGATGGGGAAGAGAAGGGTTATATCCTCCATTTCAACCTTAAAGCTCTTGGTTCCGTTGAGTCGGTTGGTGACAACCACAACATTTCTCCAGAACGTTTGAACGAGCTTAGGGTGAACAAGCTCCTTGATGTCGAAGAAAGAAGTCCATTTGGAATACTCCAACTCTTCAGTGACATCCATACCTAGCTTCTTCATCTGTTGAAGATCAATAGTCTTTCCCGGAATGATCTTCTCGATCTCAGTAACTTTGAGATTGTATTTCTCAGTGATTTCCTTTGTAGAGATACTCTTGGATGGTGTCATTTTTTAGAGAAGACGGTTTTAGGGTTTCGAAAGAGAAGAGGGTTTGAAAGATGAGCAGACAAAGAGATTTTGGAATTTTGAAAACGTAAAGGTCCAACCTTTCTGATCTATTGTCTTTTATAGTCATAAAGGTAGGAGAAAAAAAAAGAATTTTTTAAATCAAAACTGCACGATTTGTATGGGGAACCGCAGCGCCCACTTAAGACATAATGAAAACATGGTTTCGAGATATATAAACTATTGTGCACATGATCAGCTTCAGATAAGGGAATGGAATTAATTAATTAATAACCATTTCAACAAAACTGTTGAGTTCTAGCATAGTGACTCAGCAGAGTCAGACAAGTAAGCATAGACGGGTGATAAAGTACTGACAGGTTAACACTCAGACATGTCATTCAACAATGCAATGCATGTTTAGATTATCTCTAATAAATAAAAATCTTTCTTCTGGTAGGGGTTTAGTGAAAATATCAGCCTATTGATTTTCAGTTTCAACAAACTTAATATCAAATATGCCTTTCTGAACATAATCCCTAATAAAATAATGTTTGATTTCAATATGCTTAGCCTTAGAATGTTGAATTGGATTTTTAGTTAAGCATATAGCACTGGAATTATCACACCATACAGATATGTTATGCTCGTAAATAGAGTAATCCTCATGTTGATTTTTTACCCATAAGAGTTGAGAGTAGCAACTAGCAGTTGAGATATATTCTGCTTCAGCAGTAGACATGGCAATAGTTGCCTGCCTCTTGCTTGACCATGAGACTAAGCTTGCTCCAATGAAGTGACATCCTCTACCGGTGCTTTTTCTTTCTATTCTATCTCTAGCAAAATCAGCATCACAATATCCAACTAATCTATATTCTTTTGATCTTAAATAAAGCAAACCAAGATTAGTAGTCCCAAGCAAATATCTAAATATTCTTTTAACAACCTTAAGATGAGATTCTCTAGGATCGGATTGGAATCTAGCACACATACAGGCACTAAATTGAATGTCAGGTCTGCTTGAAGTTAAGTGCAGTAGATAGCCAATCATACCTCTGTAGACAGTTTGGTCTACCTTTTTATCTTCATCATCTTTGCTTGGTTTTGCATTGGGTTGCATAGAGGTTTTCATGAGCTTTGCATTTTCCATTTTGTATTTCTTGAGTATCTAGTTGGTATACTTTTGTTGATGGATGTAAATTCCATCACTTGTCTTCTTGATTTGTAATCCAAGGAAGAACTTCAATTCTCCTATCATGCTCATCTCAAATTCAGCTTGCATTAGATTTGAAAATTCCTTGCACAGCTTTTCATTTGTTGCTCCAAAAATAATATCATCGACATATATTTGAACTATAATAAAGTTCTCTTTAGAGCATTTCTTGAACAAAGTAGTGTCTACTTGTCCTCAAGTAAAACCATTATGCATGAGAAAGGAACTAAGCCTATCATACCATGCTCTAGGTGCTTGTTTCAAACCATATAATGCCTTTTTAAGTTTGAAAACGTGACATGGTTTATCAGTATCCTCAAAACCAGGGTTTTTTTTAACATACACTTCTTCTTCAATTATACCATTTAGAAAAGCACTTTTTACATCCATTTGAAACAGGGTGATTTGGTGTTGTGCAGCATATGACATTAAAATGAGTATGACTTCTATTCTAGCTACAGGTGCAAATATTTCAATATAATCAATACATTCTTGTTGGTTATAGCCTTGAGCTACTAACCTTGCCTTATTTCTGACAACTTTACCATCTTCATCCAATTTGTTTCTGAATACCCATCTTGTTCCAATAACATATTTGTTTTTAGGCTTAGAGACAAGAGTCCAGACATCATTTCTGGTGAACTGGTTAAGTTCTTCTTGCATAGCAAGAATCCAGTTTTCATCCTCAAGAGCTTCTTCAATGCGTTTTGGCTCCAATTCTGATATAAAGGCCACATTACTTGATTCTCTTAGTGAGGATCTGGTTCTTATTCCTTCAGAAGGATTTCCAATAATAAGATCCTTAGTATGATGAGTGTTGAACTTCCAATCCTTTTTGAGATCATCTTGAAGATCTTGACTTGTCTGCTGACTCGTCTGTTGACTCGTCTGCTCAACTTGTCTGACATCCTCAAGCACAGGTTCTGTTTTGGTTAGATCGGGTTGTTGACTTTCTGGCTTGTTTATATCAAGACCTGCAAGATCATCTTCTAGATCTGATAGTTCTTTATCAGTCTTTAATCCATCATTGAATTTAACATGAACAAATTCTTCAATAATGCAAGTTCTTGAATTGTAAACTCTAAAAGCCTTAGACATTTCAGAATATCCTACGAAAATATCTTTATCTACCTTATAATCAAATTTTCCAAGATTATCTCCGATATTCAGAATAAAACATCCACATCCAAAAGCATGAAAACAAGATATGTTGGGGCTTTTTCTTTTCCATAATTCATAAGGAGCCTTCTTTAGAGAAGGCCTAATAAATATTTTGTTTTGTACATAACAAGCAGTGTTTACAGCTTCTGCCTAGAAGTACTTGAGGAGATTATTTTCATTGAGCATAGATCTAGCCATCTCTTGCAGAGATCTGTTCTTTCTCTCAACCATTTCATTTTGCTGTGGAGTTCTAGGTGAAGAGAAATTGTGAGAGATTCCAATCTCCTCACAGAACTGTCTAAACTGCTCATTTTCAAATTCTCCCCCATGATCACTTCTAAGGGTAGAAATACAGAAACCCTGCTCATTTTGTACTCTTTTGCAGAATACTGAGAAAGCCTTAAAAGACTCATCCTTGTGTGTTAGGAAGAGTACCCATGTGAATCTAGAATGGTCATCAACTATGACAAATCCATATTTTCTTCCAGCCAGGCTGGCAGCACTAACTGGTCCAAACAGATCCATGTGTAACAACAGAAAAGGTAGAGAGGTTGATACTTGGTGTTTAGATTTAAAACTTAATTTTATCTGTTTACCTCTCTGACATGCATCACATAAGACATCTTTCTTAAAACTAATATCAGGCAATCCTATTAGAAGGTTATTCCTTTTTTATTTAGAAATTAGTTTCATACTAGCATGTCCTAGTTTCTTATGTCATAACCATCTCTCATCCTCTTTAGACATCAGACAGGTTACACTTGATCTGAGAGATCAGACAGTTCAATCTTATAAAGATTTTGTTACCTTTCAGCTGAAAAGAGGGTTTTGTCACAACAGTCTTTAACCATGCATACATCATTGGTAAAGGAAACATCAAATCCACTATCTCATAATTGACTTATGCTAAGCAAATTGTGTCTTAATCCTTTAACCATAAGAACATTAGATATAGAGGGGAGAGGGGATTTACCACCAATAGTACCAATTTCTATAACTTTTTCTTTTTGATTCCCTCCAAAGGTAACGTGTCCTCCTTTCTTAAGTTGGAGGTCTAGGAACATAGACCTTTCTCCTGTCATATGATGTGAGCAACCACTGTCCAGGTACCAACAGTGGTGTTTTCTTTGTCCTATTGAGGACATCTGCAACAAAAATTAATTGATCTTTAGGTACCCACATTTTTCTGGGTCCTTTTCTGTTAGTTCTAGGAGTCTGTGAAGACTTCCTTCTCTTCTTATGGATACACTTACACATAACATGTCCAGTTTTTCCACAGAAGTTACAGGCAGGTGTAAACTTAGTTACAGTTGACTTAACAGATACTGTAGAAGATTTAGTTGATACTTTATGATGTGTCTGATGGACATATTCAATACCTTATTTGTTAAGAGAGTGCCTCTGACAGCCAAGTAGCTTAGTCATATTATCTCTACCATTAACAAATTTGGCAAGATCAGAAGTGAGCTCTTCCACTTTCTGTTGAAGCTTTTTAACTTCTTCAGATGGTGATGTTTCACTTGAGATCACAGCTTCATTAGACTTTTCAGTCTTCAGCTCACTGTTCTCTTTAACCAGCTTCTCACACTCTTGAGATTTCTGTTTAAGCTCACTGGTGAGCTTTACATACTCTCTCTTGAGGGATTTGAAGGCCTTAGATAAGCAGTTAGATTCCTCCAGCAACTCCTAATAGGCATCAAGTAATTCCTCGTAGTCAGGATGTACCTCATCGTCTGAGCCTGAGTCAGTGTTGGCCATCAAACAGAGATTGGCTTCTTCCTCTGTTTCTTCATTAGAAGATGTTGACTCCATATCCTCCCAAGTAGCCATCATTCCTTTCTTCTTCTTATTGAAGAATTTATTTAAAGGGGCCTTCTTGAGTTGAGGACATTCAGTCTTGATGTGACCAGGCTTCTTACACTCATAGACATAATTGGACTTTTTGTCTGTTGGAGTGGATTCTTTGAAGTTCTTGTCCTTGTTGAACCTTCTGAATGGCTTATCCCTCTTGAACTTCTTTTTCTGTAGAAGAAGCTTTATCTTCCTAGTCAGGAGAGGCAATTCTTCATTACTCTCAGAATCCTCGTGTTCAGACAGAGCATCACTAGGTAACTCGTCTGCCTTTAGAGCCTTGGAAGCTTTTGCTGACTTTTGATCAGCTTTCAAAGCAATTCACTTGCCTTTCTTTGGTGCAACTTCATCTCCAAGTTCTACGAGTGTTCCAAGAAGTTCATCCATAGTCAAGGTAGTGATATCCATGGCTCGAGAGATAGCAGTGACCAAAGGTCTCCACTGTTTAGGTAGACTTCTCAGAATCTTTCCAACCTTCTTAGCATTGGTGTAGAATTTACCAAGAGATTTTAAACTGTTGACTATAGTCTGAAATCTTCCTATCATTTGAGCAACAAATTCTCCTTCCTCCATGACAAACGGTTCATACTTTCTGATAAGTATGACAATCTTTGACTCATTGACTTTGGTTGTTCCTTCATGCGTGATGACTGACTAAAGTGTCCCATATTTCTTTGGCAGAGTCACAAGCACATACCTTCTCAAACTCTTCAGGACTGAGAGCACAAATGATGTTATATTTAGCTTTGTGGTTCAGCTCCCATTTTGTCTTTTCTGCAGTAGTCCACTAAGCTTTTGGCTTGTAAGTGTCATCATCATTCTTGGGAATGAATGGACCATCTGTAATGACATCCCAGAGATCAGAGTTTGTAGATAGAATAAACCATTGAAATCTATCTTTCCAATAGTTGTAGTTTTCTCCATTGGAGTAAGGAGGTCTGGTTAGGGAAGCTCCTTCAGTCTGGTGACTTCCACTTGAACTAGCTCTAGCAGTCATGTCTATTCTTCAGGACTTTTTACCTCTACACTGTTAGATGCTCAACCCAGAGGCTGAGCTCTGATACCAATTGAAATAGACAACTATAAACACGAGAAGGGGGGGTTAAATTGTGTTTATCAGAATTTAAACAAAGTTGAAAAAATTTCGCAAACAGAAGCTTGGTTCAAACGAGTGGAAAGATACAGGACAGACAAGTGACCCGTCTGATGAAATTTTAGCAGTGACTTAGGCAAACACACCACTTCACAAACGGATAAGAAAACTAAGTCAACTAAAGAGTTTATAAGGAAAGAGATATTGACACAGTTATCTATCCTGGTTCACTCTTCAAAGTAAAGAGCTACGTCCAGTCCTTGGCAGCACCAAGTTTTATCCACTATAACTGATCAGGTTACAGACTCCAAGTATTGTTTGCACACCTAGCCTCTTCAGGCTCCAAGACAAGTATTCTTTGCACACCTAGCCTCTTCAGGCTCACTCAGATTTGTTTGAGAAATTTGGTTTGTAATAATTACAACTTTAGACAGACAGATCTTTCACAAACACTCAGAGTGGTTTAAATGTAAAGCTTAGGAAAGTCTGCATAATAACTTCAAATGATTGAAGAATACAGAATGAAAGAATGAAGATATTAATGCGCAGAGTAATAGCTCTTTAATGCTATATGTATTCTCTATGTCTTCATCTTCAATGACTTCTATATTTATAGTCTTCAAGAATTTAAGATCCGTTAGACATTCCATTAGATGTTGGCTTCAAGCAGAACTTCATTAAATGCAATAGAGTCATTTTGGGTAGTCATTAATGCAATAGAAATGTTGGTTGTACTCTAACTTGAAGGATCATGGCTTTATGCATCGTGAAACAGCCTTATCAGAGTTGTGCAGAGAGCTTGTTGTACTTTGCTGAGTACAATTCCCTTTTTGTACAAGGACCAGAGGTACTAGGGAATAAATCACATTGGAAGCATTATTTAACTGGTATTTGGTTCTGATATCCGAGGTTGCTCGAGAGAGTAACTTCCGACTTTTCTTGATAAGCGTGAGACTAAGTAGGAGAGAAGGCTTCAAGTCTCTTTCTGATGGGATAGCCAACAAACGTTTGTTTGCTCCTTGATTCTTCAACGAGTAACCTTAGACAAGTGTAGGAAATCGTGGGGAGTAGGGGTGTTCATCAACCGATCCAATCCAATGCCAACCGCACTAACCGAACCGAAAAACCGACAACCAAAATAACCGAAAACTGAAAAAACCGCAAACCCAAAAAAACCGAAAATTTTCATTAGATTGGATCGGATTTCGGATCCTATACGTAAAATCGATCCAATCCAAACCCAACCGAAATTATTTAGTTCAATGAAAATAATTTGATATTTATATTATAAAAGTAATTATTAGTGTAACACCCCCACTAGGTATTACTACGTCACACATGTGGAATTTAAATTAAAAAGATAATTTGCTGGTTGCTTTTTCAGAAAATAATTTATATAAGTACACAAGCGTATGATATTTGGTATAAAAATTTGTCACGACTCCAAACCTAAGCCTTAATCGGCACACAGACTTACAATCCTAGCCTGGCAAGCCTATTTAATTTAGAGATATACTTGAATAAAAGCTAGTATTTTTACAAAATTTTTGATAGAGTCTCCTTTGTAATTCAAACATCCCAGGTAAAAGAACACCTGCTAAAATAATTACATTTTCATTCCAGAATTCTAGTTACACCAAATACAACCAGGCAGTAATATGCTAAAAATAGTTATATCAATAAGCTATACATGACCAAAAGGAAAAGCTTAGGTTATCATTCAAAAGAGATGTTTTCTGAGGCATAAACATTCCATTTTAAAATAAAGGCTCTCTGAGCCATACTCATACATACTTTCAAAAATCTAAGTCTCAAACCCTAAACTAATCATTCTAAAAGTTATTCCTGAGGAAAACTCACGTGGTCATTCCACAATCAAATACTTTATCAAACAACTAGATCTAAGTTTCTGAGTGACTTAGGAAGACTTCTCTGCACCATCTGTACTAAAGTACCCAGGGTACGATAGCGAACCAGAAGAAACCTGATATATCTGTAAGGGTGAGATACCGACAAATGGATATATCACACAACAACCATATACACGATACATACAACATATTGGCATATTAGCATTTAAGCATTATTCATAGATAAAACAACAAGTGTTATATCAGTGGGTCTCAAACCCGAATCAATCAGTTTTATAAAGATAATGCATGACACTTCAATCATCAGGCTCTAAACTTAATCCATGAGATATCATCACCGTTTTATCATTAAGAAAGAAAGAGTTGATCAGGCTCATATGCCGCATTGGCAAGTTGTCTCCATCACCTCATGCACCCGGATCAACATCATCATGAATCCCTTATCAATGGCCATTCAAATGTATACATCATCGAATACCACATCTTAAGCTGGTATTCGGTAACTCAAACACGTCTGCTAAGGGGAAATGCATATGAATAAAGGACTTTTCATTATCGAAACTTTTCTTTGTGTTCACTCTTTTCCGTTGTCGATGCAACATCCCTGGCTGCTTTATGAATTGACTACTGTCCCCACAAACCAACACGGGTCTTTTCAGCGTGCTTTGTCCTCACTCACACGCTTCCCGTGAAAAATTCCCAGGAGGTCACCCATCCCAGAATTACTCCAAGTCAAGCTCACTTAACTGTGGAATTCTTAAATGATGGGCTACCAAAAAGAAGATGCATCTTATTAGTATAGGTAGTATCAATCAATTCATATAAGCCCTCCTCAACTGTATAGTCCCATACCTACACAGTCTCAAGATCCCTCTCACTCGGGTGTGTGATCGGTTTATTCATGTGTCCCTTCGCCTAGAAGCCTGCCAGGAGCCGCTCCTTGTCTGTGCCTTCTTGCACCGGCGACCACTCCCCGTCCTAATCGGCACCCGGGTGTTACATGCCCACCAGCTTTCGCTTGGTTCGTCCCCGAACCACACCGTACCGGGAGAGGTGCCACTCTGATACCATTTGTAACATCCCTGGCTGCTTTATGGATTGACGACTGTCCCCACAAACCAACACGGGTCTTTTCAGCGTGCTTTGTCCTCACTCACACGCTTCCCGGGAAAACTTCCCAGGAGGTCACTCATCCCAGAATTGCTCCAAGTCAAGCTCACTTAACTATGGAGTTCTTAAATGATGGGCTACCGAAAAGAAGATGCGTCTTATTAGTATTGGTAGTACCAATCAATTCATATAAGCCTTCCTCAACTGTATAGTCCCATACCTACACAGTCTCAGGATCCCTCTCACTCGGGTGTGTAATCGATTCATTCATGTGTCCCTCCGCCTAGAAGACTACCAGGAGCCGCTCCTTGTCCGTGCCTTCTTGCACCGGCAACCACTCCCCGCCCTCGTCGGCACCCAGGTGTTACAGTCGAAGCCCAAAGCTAATGATTATTCACAATTTTCATCACTTAAAAATCAATAACACAGGACGCGCAGTCCGAGTGCTCAATCACAACACCTTAGACCGATGCCGCAGTCCAAGTTTGTGGTCGTAGAAATGATTATAATTTTATCCATGTTTTATTTCAACATGATAAGGACTCCAAGCCCATAACAACGAAATTAGGACATACAACCCTCAATTCCAAGATTAGGACTCCTAGCCTATAATATCACGATCAGGACCCTTGGTCCATAATTCTTGACACGGATCCCAGATCGTGTGCATATAACTGAATACTAGAGGCGACGTCTCGCGAACTAGATTCTCTTTCACATGTGCTTACTTTTCGCTCAGTGAAAATCAAAAACCAAAATAAAACCTCGGTCACTTATCCAAGTAACCAGAACATTATAAATCATTTAGGAGAAAATATTTTCCTTTACAAATTCTTTTATAAAACATTTAGGAAATTCGTTTGCTTTTGAAATCCCTGATGGAATAAAGTCAAATATTTTCAAAGGGTCTTTCCTTCGTAAAACACACCGTTCGAAAAGGTTTTCTCTCGTACAAAACTCTTGATCATAAAAGGTAGTTTCCTTCAACTTAAAATCACTTCAACATCTTTCTAAAAACAAAGATTTTATTCTTCTGAAGTAAGCACTTTAAATAAGGAACTTTTATAAATGAACCCAAAACTTTCAAAGTTCTATTCAAGGCTTATTAAGCCTTTTAATCCTTATAGTCATTGGGCACAGACTCAAGTCCGGCTTCTCAAACTTCAATCAACAGTAATATATTCATAACAATAATAATATCACAGTTAATGACAGTTCATCACATATATATAATTCATATCACTTTAAAGCAAGTAATGTTCAACTTCAAGTAATAACTACAATATTTCAAGTAAACAAGTTATTCAAGTATTGGCTCAATATCACAATAATATTCACAACATTCAATTAAGCACATATACACATGCATATAGTTATTGAATATCCCTAGGCAAGCTCCCCTTACCTTTGAAGACAAGTAAAGGATCCTCGTCTTAATGCTCGCGTTAGCCCCAAGATTGTAACTATCTAATCCATCAAGCAAGCATAGCCGTGTCAAACGTTTCAGAGAGGGAATCCAACAACGCGCAACAACCAGAAATCAAGAAATCAATTACACATGACCAAACACACATTCTAATTTGATCTAAACACTTAATCTTATTACCAAACAATGTCATTTTCAAATAAAATCATGTTTGAAGCTTAAGCTTCACAATACCCTTTGAGGAAACTTTGTTTTGATTAAAGGATCGTGAAAATGAACTTAGGAATCATCAACTAAGAGTCCTAATTGTACTAAATCATAATTAATTTCACAAAAACAGAACCAAATTCAAATAAAATCAAATTGGGGTTTAGGGTTCCTAAATACAATTTGGGGAAAACTCATTTTAACTAAAGAATAATGAAATTGATTTAGGGAAACACTAATTCACAGTCCCAATTGCAAAAAAAAATAGTGTTAATTTCACATTTTGAAACTGAATCATGAGTTAGGGTTAGGGTTTCAAAATTAATTTGGGATTTTTGATATGAAGCTTAGTAAGGGTGAAAATCACTAACCCACACAAAGAGAAACCAAGATGGCGGCAACAAGGTGGTCCGACGCGGCGGCGGCGGCAACAGTGCTCCGGTAACACCCACGAACCCAAAACTTGAAGGTAGACATTGGGGATGAAGGAAGAAGCTTAAACTAACAAGGAATGAGGGAAAAACCTCCATGAATGGCGGCTAACGTACTAACCGTGGCGGAGGACGCATTTGGTCGCGGCGGAGGACGCGAAACAACGTAGCAGCGGTGTGGGACACGTGCTGGGACGCGTGGTCGTTGATGTGGGGCGAATCCGCAAGTGAACAGCTTCGTCGTCAAGTAATAAAAAGATCGAATCCACGGGAACCGTGATCTTAAATAACTATCAATTATTAAATCGATTAAACTGGACTAGAAAAGATAAAGATTTGGAAAATATTTGATTTTTGAATTAAGTAGCAAATCAAATTTAAAGTTGCAATTAAAATGGAATCAAGAACAAAATAGGAAAGTAGATCAAATATGAGATTTCAAAATATCAAAAGGGATTCCCAGGAATTGGGTTACCAACAAGACTGTTCATTACTAAATTGACTACTCCTCTTGTTAATTATCGAAATTTGCTTTGAAGGTGAATTTATCCTAAATAAGTTAATGTTCCCTCTCAGTATACAAGAACCGTGCCCAATTAAACCAACCCCTACTCTCGTGGTAATTGAATTTAAATTGAACCCTTTTAGCTTTGTGACAATTCGTGAACCCTCGAAGGACCGCTTCTAACTCTCGTGATTTAAGTCCTATGTTCAATCCCTATAGATCCAATACCTAAGTTCACCGCTAGGTTCCTCCTTAGAGTATCTACGACAAGCAAATAAGTGGCCACCGAATTTACGAGTAATTAAAGCAATAGGAATCAAATCGAAAGCAAAATTGAAATTAACAAGAAACCAAACGTCAATTCATCATCATAAACAAATCTTGGGCATAGCCCCAATTCCTAGAAATAAGACTACTCAAACATTGCCATGTTCATAGCAAGCTTGATTAACAAAAGCATAAAAGAAAACCTAAGAGAAGAAAAGAAATTGAGAAGAAGAGAAAGCCTAGTTTTTGTCTAAGGTAGCAAT
Organism: Sophora flavescens; assembly: GCA_030762895.1. Taxonomy (NCBI): domain Eukaryota; kingdom Viridiplantae; phylum Streptophyta; class Magnoliopsida; order Fabales; family Fabaceae; genus Sophora; species Sophora flavescens. The sequence continues at coordinate 74,949,901 of CM061063.1, forward strand.
TAAGAGGTCCTATTTTCGAGCCTAATTGCTCTATTTATATAGGAGGGTAACTTGAATCCCAAGCAATTACAAAATCAGATCAAATCAGGTTTTAAAATTCCAGATATTGCGCGTCACGGCCGTGATAGCTGTCACGGTTAGGCCGTGATAGATTCTGTCTTGGAAAACTTGGCACTGATGGCCTGTCGCAGCCGTGATAGCCATCACGGCCTGGCCGTGACAAGTTCTAACTTTTTCGTTCTTTTCTTTTCAGCCTTGCTCGATCATGGCCGTGATGACTGTCACGGCTAGGCCGTGATGGGCTCTGTTTGGCTCGATTTTCTTGCTTTTCAAGCTCCATCTTCATGCAAGCTCCATCATGGTTGATCTTGAATATTTTAATCCTAAATTCCTGCACAAAAACACTACAAAACCGCCTTACCCGTTCCAAGGTAAAAACTAACAAAAAATAAAATTAAAAATGCATAAACTACATGAAAATGCATGCAATATGATAAAGAAATATGAGGTGTAATCACACTCATCAAACGAACCCAAGATTAAGATTTTGCTTGTCCTCAAGCAATAACCAAGGCCAGACAAGATAAACAATCAGAGCATGGACAGTGAACCAAGAACCCGAGTAACAAATCCAAGTAACAGGAACATCCAATAAGAAACCAAAAGACAATCAATTTCAAGTCCAATTAGAAGCTTAGGTTCCCTAAATTCATACCTCTCACTAATTCGGGCATTCTTCTCACCTCACTCAAATGTTTAGGGACATTTGACAATTCACTCAATTTCCTCAAGGAAGGTACCCTACCATAAGCTTGACTATTAACCAAATCTCTACTTTATTAATGAAAACACATAAGAATCAAGAGGTCTTTTATTTTGGTTGTAATAGGGCCATGAGATTAATTGTTAGGTGGGGAAATCGAGAAAAGGGAAAATTCAAGAAGGTTAAACAAAATATCAAACAATGCAAAGCACCACAACCTTCTAAAATACTTTTTTGTGCTTTAATTCACCTTTCCACCTTTCTTTCTTTTTTTTAATTTTATTTCTCATTTTCTTTTTCACATCTCCTTCTCCATTTTTTTGTTTATTTTTTTTTTTTGAGAAGGGGAGATTTTCAATTTCAGAAAAATATTTTTCTAACCTTTTCATCCCACAATTTATTTTTTCAAACCACCTTTTTGTCCTTTTTGCAATACTTTAAAGGGTGTCATACCAAGCATCATTCATCAAAATAAATCAAGGTACCAAGAAAAGCATTTTATTTTATTAGGCTCAAAATTGGGCAACTAAGGGGTAGCATTTAATCAGTCAAAGCTCAGAAGGCCAGAAAAATACCTAGTGCCTCAATCATTTTCAAATATGTTTTCAAAAATTTTTAAGTTTCAAAACGGTTTCAAGTCAAGTTATAGAGAACACAATCCAAGAGGAATAAAACACTCAATAACAAAGAATGGGGTAGATTTAGTGAGTACCCCTTTTAGGCTCAAAAATCTCACATTTAGTAATTTAAAATCAATGAGAAACACAAATCTAAGGAACCACATGCTAATTATCAACTATCAGAAGATCATCTCGAGCATTTTTATTTTTAGCCTATCACAAGAATACAAAAATTGGGTTTAAAAAAATCACTGTCTCGATTCATTTGGCACAAAGTTCTCACAATTGGATGCATACTCTAAGCAAAGGGCAATCTAATAATGTGATTATGCAATACTACACCTATATGAATGCAACATGAAAAATGCAAAAATACCCCTACCCCAAGCTTAAAAACTTACATTGTCCCCAATGTAAATAATCAAGTAGGAGAGAGGAGAAAAATGGAACAACTCACCGAGGTGGTGGAGGGTGTTGGCTCAGATGCCAGTCATAGAGTTGCTGGAAGACGTGTCACGGGCGTGACATTCATCACGGTCAGGCCGTGATCAATTCCGACTTCCTGCTTTTTCACATCACGCCCGTGATGGCTATCACGGCCTGGGCATGATCGCTTCTGGTTTTCAGCTTATGGTGCATCACGGCCGTGATCCTCGTCATGGCTTGGTCGTGATCTCCTCCGACTTTATTTTTCCATGCCTTTTTGCTCTTCCTGCCTTCATAACCTGAAAATACTTGGCAAAACTATCAATTAGTAATCTTTCTTCTATTAATCTTTTCAAATTATTCAAAGACAAAATTCAAAAACAAATTGAAAAGGGAAAGAAAACTTGGGTTGCCTCCCAAGAAACGCTTATTTACGGTCTTAAGCTTGACCATACTCCCTTCGATCAACCGGGATCAGCTGGGCTTGGATGTGCAAGAACACCTCTATTCCAAGGAAGTCCATCAAATAGCCTATTTTGTTCATATGGCCAATTGTGCTTTCGCTTTGCTCTTTTCACTGAGTTTCGTGGCCCTACTTCCTTCCGGGGGAAGTTTTAACTCCACATGTTGAGCAACTCCTGGTTCATCTTTATTTGGTACATCATTTGTCATGCAAAGTTTGGGAGTTGCTTCCATGTTAAGCTCTTCCTTTACCTCTTGAGGCATTATCTCAATCCTGCACACATGACTCTCAAAAGGAGGGTTGTTATATGAGTTAATCAAATCAAAATCCACCCTTCCTTCCTCTACGTTCAATTAGGAGAGCTTATCACTTTTTACATCTATTATTGCTCCAGCTGTGGCCAAGAATGGTCTTCCAAGAATGATAGAGAATTTAGAATTCCCGTTCATATCCAACACCATGAAATCGGTAGGAATGAAAATTTTCTCTACCTTTATGGGGACATTCTCTAGTATGCCTAGAGGGGTTTTAATTGATCCATCCGCAAATTGTAAAGAGGACTTGGATGGACTCAACTCATTGGATCCTAACCTTTCAAAGATGGTAAGTGGCATCAAACTCGCACTAGCCCCTAAGTCCATAAGGCATGGTCTATTTTCACTTCTCCGATTGAGCAAGCAATAGAGAAACTTCCTAAATATTTTAGTTTAAGAGGCATATTAGTTTTTATCATGACATCATGCTCCTCAATTAAGCTCTTATGTTTCCCAAGATAAAACAACCCACCAGGAGTATAGGTTATCCCTACACAAAAGAAAACAACCAACAAACATCCACTAACATACATTATATTACTCGAAAAATAGAAAGGGGAAATGGAATTTTTTTTGGTGGACAAAAGGGGGACTAACCTCAAACTGCAAACAAATCAAAGCAAAAACTATTATTTTTAATATAAATGTTATAATATCCTAAAACTTAGCAAACCAAGTTTTTATAAACAAAAATAAATAAACTACAGAATAAAAGGTCATTAACTAAAATAATAGCTTTTCGTAGGGCAGAAAAACAAAGATCAAGATGTGACAATCGTTCCACAGGTACATTCAAATGACTAACCAAAAAATTTTAATGGAAAAAAAAATTAAATAATACTTCAATTGATTCACAATGAAATTCAATGGATTAACCAAGTACATTAATCAATTGTAAAATAATTTCAATTAAATAATACTTCAATTGATTCACAATGAAATTCAATCGATTAACCAAGTACATTCAAGTGTCATTTTTTTTAATAAAAATAATTAACATTAAAAAAAGTAATATTGTAATTGATAAAAATATGCCATTAATGTTAATTATCTTCGTTAGAGGATAAAAATAATAAAGAATGCCATTTTTGTAAATTTTTTTGACAAAATAAAAGTTAAGCAATTTCAACCACAAAGCATCTGGTAACTTCATCACAATTTATGAGGAAAGTAATATATGCAGTCATCCTTAACAAAGTGAGAGTAACTACATGAACTTCGCTCCTAGCAAACTCTACCAAAGAGTTGGGAACATGGGACGATAAAAGACTCCTAAAATTTGAAATAATAGCCCTATAATCAGTTTGGTTCTCTTCTACATTTTTATGCTATCTATTACAAACTTTGAGTCAAACTCGAACAACACCTTGGTTGAAACAAGCACGGTTAACCATTTAATAGCATGTAAGAGGTCTATGGCTTTCCTTCCTTGTAAGTGGAGTATGGTAAAGTGACTGTATGATTTAACTTTGAAGAGATGTCATCTCTTATCATAAGAATTCCTACAAGAATCGATTGTTTCACCGAGACTTTGTGCACCCTGCAAAAATAACTCAATGCACTGCCAATAGATTTCCATTGCTTTATTTGTTTGAACTAAAAATTTAAAGAGAAGGCAAGAAAAATGAAAACATGCATCCAGCCAATAACACCAAACGAGGCAATTAAGGATAGTAACTGGTTATCCAGACCTCAACAGTTCCAACTTCTAACGGCCTAGAAACCGGAACCCGCCTTTAAAAAATATGCCGTGTGCTTGAGTGAACAAGGGAAGAGAGAGTATTGTTACCAGAGTTATCAACCTAAGTTGGGTTTGCACGCATGGTTACAGAACCAACCAAAGCCCTGTGGCGTTTTTTCTCTTGGCCTAAGACCAAATCAGCATCACAATGATTAGTCACCGGCATGTAGGGGTGATAACATGATTGATTTGTCTGCTCCATCAATAAAAAATATTCATCTAATCTATTCATTTATAAAAAAATAATATAAATAAATTGGATGGATTGAATTAAATTTTTTTGGATGGTTTATGATTCATCTAATATTTTTTAAAATTTATTGGACCAACAATCAAAAATATAATAGATCAATTTTTATTCATTCCAAAACCAATTTATTTTTTTCTTATTATTTTTCACCAATTAAAAAAACCTCCATTTGTAACAAAAAAAAATTCCATCTAATTTTCTCTTTCGTTCCCTATTATTTTTTCTTCTCTATTTTTTATTTTATTTATCTGTTTTTTTTTCTTTTTTGTTACATTAAGTATTAACTAATAATTGTTCTCAAGCACCAGTTGTAGTCCACATTATCACGTACGTTTTCTTTTTTCGTTGCCTTTTTTCTGCTGAGAAACTTAAAAAAAAGTATTAACTAATTGAAAGCACAAAAAGTCGTAACAGGTTTCGTAAAACAATGTCATGGAACGTTGTGGCAAAACAACATCTGTAGATACACATAATTAATAACTCCCACATAGTAATAGAAAAATGGTCGTGATACAAAATTGTCGTGAGATAGAGTGGAGAGAGAGTAAAGATAGAGAGAGTAGGAAAAAAAGGGAAAGAGAGAAAGGGTACAGAGAGGAAGAAAGAGGAGAGCGAGAGCAAGTTAGAGATAATATTTTTTTTTTACTAATTATTTTATTTTTAAAAATATTTTATGGATGAATAAAAGAAATATAAAATTATTTAATTTCTTAAAATAAATTTTAGTTGATGGATTGAATATCAAAAGTTGTTAATAGATGGATCAGATTGATTTTATTTAATGGATCATGAATGGATTGAATTTTTTTTAATGAATTTTTAATGGATTATAATAAATTAATAAATTATTTTTAATCCATTCATTAAGATTCGAATAAATATTTTTTAGATCTATCCATTTGCTTGCCTGGATCTGAGCATTATCCACTCCAACCAATCTTCTATCATTAATGCCTCCTGGAGTAACGGACAATGAGAGAGGATTTTGTAAATTAATCACACCATTATTGGGTTCTACAATATCCGCTCCGGCCTTATCACCAATATTAATTCCACTATTATTCAAATTTTTATTTTGAACCCCTCCGAGATTTTCTCTTCGATGGGGGTGCTCGTGTATTGGATTGGATCGATTTTGAGTTAAAAAATTATTCGTTCCAATGATAAAAATATCATGCGATTTGAAATAGATCAGTTTGCTTCATTCAAAAAATCCGATCTGATCCAATCCAATCAAATGCGGTTTGGATTGGATTGGATAATTCCGTTTTTGTCATACTTTATATTTTTTTTTCTAATGTCAAGTGTCATTTCTACTTATTTAATAGTGGTAAAAGATAATCTTTGTTTTAATTTGGGAGTTTGAGAAGAAAAAAATTATTGATATTTTTTAACACGTTCTTTTATATTAATTCTCTATATCTACTCCCACTTATCATATTTTTTTTCCTTGAATCGGCTACAAATAAATTGTAGCTAATTATTTTTCAAATTTACTTAATTGTTTTCCTATTTTTCATGATTACTCAATCAAATATATATATATATATATGTTATGCATCAAAACTTTTAGTAAAATATAACTTCAAGATATTAATATTTATTCTTAATAGTCTTATATATGTCATTCCAACAAAAATATTAAAGAGAATGAGGGATATAAAAGTATGTAGAATAATGTTTAAGTATGAGTAATACTATAATTTCAAAAAGAATAGTATATGTATATAATAGATCGATTTGGATTGGATTTCACTATAGGATCCAAAATCCGATCCAATCCAATAAAAAATTGTGGTTTTTTCGATTTTCGATTTGTTCGGTTTTCGGTTTTTCGATTCGGTTTTTGCGGTTTGAATCGGTTTGGATCGGTTAATGAACACCCCTACTCCTGGGATAGCTCCGTGATCTCCTAGGTTATGGGAATCAGTTGCGGGATGTCCACCTCCTTCCTCCCTCAACCACAATATCCGCACCCCACCCCCTAACACCATCATCATGCTCAAGGGCTAAATATTTTTCACAGAACTGCTCAATATGACCTAAGATACCACACATGAAGCAAAAAATACCCAGCCTCTCATATTTGAAATGTACCAATCTACATTCTCCACCAGGTTTTTTTTGACCTTTTACTCCTTTTTCAAAGGGAGTCGAACATCTACCTTCACATGAACCCTCATGTACACCCTCCAAACTTCAGTGTTATTCTTGTCATCATACTCTAAAATTCCCTAAATGAATCCCAACTACCGTAGACATGAAACCAATAGGCAAATCGTGGATTTGAACCCATATAGCCAGATGGTTCAAAGGGATTTCCATTGGACCAATACCAGCCTCCACTTGCACCAATTGAATAATCATTTTTTAAAATTTTTAATATGTCTGTTTTGGCTTTTGAAAATAATAAAAAGGAGAAAAAGTATTTTTAAGGTTAAAATAAAAAACAACTTTTATTAGTTTTTTTAAAAAATCATTTTTTATAACTAACCACTTTTAAAAAAATGAATTTTATGATTGTAAGCAAACACAAATCTGCTTCTAATTTTTTTAAAAAAAATCACTAAAAAATCACTAAATTATTTTACAACAAAATAATTTATTCTTTAATCTTATTCCAAAGCACACATAAGTCTCCCTGGCACGGGATATAATATTTTCTAACATAAAAAGCAATGTGTTATAAATGAAATTTTAAAAATCTAACATGTTTGTTTCCAAAATAAATCTAATATGTTACGAAATCTTTTTTAATTAATATAAAAAATTGTTTGATAAACATAATTAACAAAATGGTTTAGTTGGTAACTTAATATCCAAAAAGTTCAAGATAATTTTAAACAACATTAGTCTTGACTTTCATAAATTGACAATCATTTTTATTTGGTCCTCACAAATATATTTATCTACCATTTTTATTTGATTATTTCACCTCTTTTCCCATGCAAATTAACATTTTTAGTAAATATATTTGTCTATCATATTATTTTTTTTATTCTCTCTTGAAAATATATTTCATTTACTTCATCTCTTTTCCCCGTGAAAGTTAACCATTTAAAAAAAAATATATTTATCTATGATATTACCATTTTTTCTATTTTTAATTTTTTTTATTTGTTTCTTCTTTTTATTTGTGCAAGTTAATCATTTTTAGAAAATATAATTATCTTTCATATTGTTTTTGTCTTCTCTCCTTAAAATATATTATATTTTATTTTTCCCTTTCGTATAAAAATTAACCAATTTTAGAAAATATATTATCAATCATGTCTTTTTTTGTTTTTACTTCAACATCTATTTGATTTGTTTCTCCCCTTTTCGCATGCAAGTTAATTACTTCTAGAAAATACATTTATTTTGATAAATTTATTCTTGTCTTTTGAGAATCTATTTGATTTATTTCTTATCGTTACGTTGTTTAAGTTAACCATTTTTTGTAATATATTTATCATATTATTATTATTAGTCTTTTATCATAAAACTGAATTTGATTTATTTCTCATCTTTTTCTTTGCAAGTTGTATTTTTTAGAAAATATATTGCCCTACCATATTATTTTGTATTCTCTTTTAAAAACCTATTTGATTTGTTTTTTCTCATCAAACATCAATTTTTAATGAGAACCTGCAAGCGCACTCATAAACAATGAGATCATATAAAAGACGGACTACATATATCAATATTTAATTCAAGGATAATAATATCATCTAAAGAATAATTTAAACATCCATAAATGCAATAGTAGCATGAGATGATCATTTTTATTTGGTCCTCACAAATATATTATCTACCACTTTTATTTGATTTATTTCACCTATTTTTCCATGCAAATTAACCATTTTTAGTAAATATATTTGTCTATTGTATTATTATTTTTATTCTCTGTTGAAAATCTATTCAATTTACTTCATCTCTTTTTCCCGTGAAAGTTAACCATTCTTAAAATATATATTTAACTATGATATTACTTGTTATTCTATTTTGAATATTTTTATTTGTTTCTCCTTTTTTCTTCGTGCAAGTTAACCATTTTGAGAAAATATAATTATCTTTCATATTGTTTTTGTCTTCTCTCCTTAAATTATATTAGATTTTATTTTTTCTTTTCCTTTAAAAATTTACCAATTTTAGAAAATATATTATCAATCATATCATTTTTTTGTTTTCACTTCAAAATCTATTTGATTTGTTTCTCCTCTTTTCGCATGTAAGTTAATGACTTCTAGAAAATACATTTATTTTGATAAATTTATTCTTCTCTTTTGAGAATCTATTAGATTTATTTTTTATCTTTACATTGTTTAAGTTAACCATTTTGTTATAATATGTTTATCATATTATTATTATCATCATCATCATCATCATCATCATCATCATCATCATTGTAACACCCCGGTTCTTACTGTTTTTCAATAACAATAATTATATATATATGTTTATATGTTTATATTATTTTATTTGGAAATATTCGGGATGTTTAGCTTTAGTTATCTTAAGGGGTTTGGTTTGAGTAATTTTAATTACTCATTTAAAATGATTTTATTAAGTGCGATGCACTGCTTTATTTCAGTGCATGCACGCTTACTAGATAATAATATTATGTTATTGTCTCTATTAGTTTTTATTTAGAAAAATATTTTAAAGGATATGATTGGAAGAAAATTATTTTCATGTTTTACTCTATTTAATTTTGGATTGGAAGAAAATAATTCTTTTGCACGCACGATGCCCCCTCTTTTCTCATTCCTTCCTTTTTTCCTTTATCTTCTTCTTTATTCTTCTGCTAGAATATCTTCCCTTCACTCTCTCTTCACCTAAACCCATTCTCTTCCTTCTCTCCACACATGATAGCCATGCGCCACCATCCGCAGGAATACCGACCAGCCGCGAGCGCCGCCCTGGGAGAGCCTCCGACAGTCACGTCACGAGGAGGAAGATGCAACACGCGTCTGATCGTTCAGCTCGTCTCTCCTCATAGAGCGTCGCCTGTGTCTCGCAGTCGTGGCACGTTTTCCGACCACTGTGCCACTCTTTACTTTTCAGTTCAGTTTGGCCATTCTCTTCCCTTGAAATGCAGTCCATAACCCCTTTTTCTAGTTAGGAAACCGTGGCCTCCACCATGCCGGAGCCACCACTACCGCCGCTCACCACCATAGTCACCACCATGACATCTTCCTCTTCCTTGGGTGAGTCAAAATCCCCTCTTGTGTCTCAGATTCAAAGCCCCCAAATTTGATTTTGAAACCCTAATTCTAACCCTTTGATTTCAGATTATAATCTTGAAATTGAATAGTGTTTTATGCTATTGAGACTGTGAGTTAGTGATTCCATAAACCAATTTCATTATTCTTTGGTTAGAATCCCAAATCTTGTTTAGGAACCCTAAATCCCAAATCTAATTTTATTGAAATTGGTTCTATTTTTGCGAATTAACTATGTTTTATTGCAATTAGGACCTTTAAGTTGTGATTTCTAAGTTCAATTTCATGATTCTCTCATCAAATCAATGTATCCCAATTTTCTAATGAAACCTCTTTTGCCCAGATGGATTTCTTTGGAAAGAAATTCTGTTTTTTTAAATTAAAGGTTTCAGATTATTAGATTGTATGTTTTGATGATGAGTAGCTGATTGTTTCAATTATTTGGTTATTGAAAATGTTTGGATTTTCTCTCCGGGATGTCGCCGTGGTTGCGTTTGCTTGGTTGAGCAGGTTTTATGTTTTTGGGAGCTGATATGAGCTGTCGGCACCTGTCGTAAGGTGTTAGAGGAAACCGGAACGAATGATTTTTTTTTGGTCTTCAAAGGTAAAGAGATTTTACCCGAGGAGCTACTTGGATAACCATGTACACTGTTTTTGTATGGTTTGGTTATACGACTGTTTTAAATGTGTGTCTTGGAATTGATTTGTGACTTGTGAATAGATATATATGTTGATGTTGATGTTGATGTTATTGGAATGGTTTACGTTAAAATGTTCTTGGAATTGTTTGTGTTGATGACTATTGGAATTGTGGAAAATGAACATGCTATTATTGAGCTATAGTTATTGCTGTGATTAATTGTGATTGGCTGATGGCATGACACTGGTCATTGCTTGTTAACAAAGACTAAGACATTTAAAATGCTTTAACTCAGAAAAGTTAAAACATTGATGTTTGGTTTTGTTTAATAAAGTGGAGGGAAAATTCAAATGATGAAAGTGTTGAGATAGGCAAAAGTCTAGGAGAAGAAAGAAGATGGAAAATTGTAAAGAGTCTACGAAAAATGTTTTGAGGAAACAAAGATTTTAAAAATGGAGACATCCTTTGAAAAACCAAAGATTTTACTTTCAAGTGTTACGAAAAGTGTTTTCTTTTTCAAAAGTGGAAAGTTTTAGACAAAAGTAATCTATTGGATAAATCTCTTTATTGAGAACTTTGAATTTTTTGCTCAAAATTTAGAAAAGTTTCTTAGTGGTTTTCTAAGTTGTGGGAAATGATTTTTTAAAAGAAAAGTTTATTGAAGAATGGATTTCTAAGCATGAGTAATTACTCATGGTTCAAAGTGTGGAAGACAAAGATGTGTTGTTTTCAATTTGGTTTTTCACCTAATGAAAAAGGAAATCAAGTGGAAGAGGAAATAATGTGGAAAGAGGTGATGTGAAAAGGACCTAGATTACCGAAATAGCGGGCTAGGATTCCTGTTTTGAGTTTTGAGGAAAGAGAAAGACCTAGGTTTCCGAGCTATAAAACCTGGGCTGGATTTGGATTGCCGAGATATCGGGCTGAATTCGGAGTGACGGTAAAGCCGGACTAGTGTTCCTATTGAGAAGAACCTAGATTTCCGAGACGTCGGGCTAGTGTTCGAATTGAGGAAAAAATTTTAAGAATCATTATTTTGGTTTAAAACTCTTGAGTTGGTATTTAGAATGTATCTAATACCTGAATAAAAGTAGTTGAGAGCTTTAAGCCTTGATGAGGAAAGAAATGATGCGAAAGAGAAAATTGGAAATGAGAACCCTTGATTTACATGTGGCAGACGTGCCATTGTGTATCGAGCTACTGTTTCACAAAGGTTGAACTGACAAATTGGATAGTTACAGACCAGAGATAGATCCTTTAGTCTTTGGGTCTATTAGGGACATTCGGGCTTGAAAACCCGCATAAGGCTCGGGCTTTTGCAACCTCGGGTCGTGGAAAGTGGTTACCCAGCACGTAATGTACTCAATCAGGAACTATTCAATATTATTTAGGTGAGACACGATACCCTAGAACAATTGGTGATTGAACCTAAATTGAGAGGCCAACCCAACGTGAAACAATTGTGTTATAGGCATTATCACAACCTATCCTACTCGACAAAGGGAAGTTAGGATCTCCAGAAAATTATGACTTAGAGAGTAAACATTGAAGTGACATGAAAGGTTTTACAAAACTGCATTTGGTTTTGGATTGAACTCTTTAATATAATTACGAAATTATGTTATGTATGTTCATGTTTATATGTTTTTGTGTGTTGTGTATGTAGCTACCATAAAATGCTCATATATTGGTATCTCACCTTTGTATTATTTCTGTTTGGCTTTCTATTTTTGTGGTATACTGTTTTTGTGTACAGATGAGGCAGAGAAGTTCCCAGCTTCACTCGTGGATATTAGTCCCAATCCTTGAAGATGTCTTACGTTAGTTATAATGGTGAGAACCATGGGGGTCTTCCCCAGGTATATCTTTTAGAACGACCAGTTTAGGTTTTTGAGACGTTATTGATTAATGATAGTATGTATGTTCATGGCTCGGAGAGCCTTTATTTTGAATGAAATGTTTATGACTCGGAGAGCTTTTCTTTTGGATGAAAATCTAAGATTTTGCTTTTGGTCATGTATAGTTTGTTGAAGTAAATATTTTCAGAATAACACCATCTTGATGTATTTTGTATGACTGAAACTTCTTGGATGAAAATATTAATATTTTCAGCAGGCGTTTTTATTTTGGGATGCTAGAATTACAGAGAAGATTTTTTCAATTTTTTTTTATAAAAATTCTAGCTTTTTATTCAAGTACATATATAAAATAAATAGGCTTGTCAGGCGTGCGTCGGTCACGGCTTAGGTTTTGGATTGTGATTTATTTTATATATAAGACCGGAATCTATACAATGATGGATGAAAATGTGGTGTTATTATTTTAAAATAGTTTTAAGTTTTACCGCAACCGCAGGAAAAAAATTTATACCCACTTCCATGACCTATGGAGAATTACACGAGATGTTTTCTGAAAGCAACTAGTAATTATTATTTTTATTTTAATATGTTATTACGAAATTGAGTTAGTCATGTAATGTCCAAGGGGGTGTTACAATAATAATAATAATAATAATAATAATAATAATAATAATAATAATAATAATAATTATTATTATTATTATTATTATTATTATTATTATTATTATTATTATTATTATTATTATTATTTTATCATAAAAATCAAATTGAACGAAACGTGCATTACCATAGGGATAAAAAAAAATTAAAATTCATCAGGTTGTGTAGTTAGATGTTCAGCAAGTTTTGCTTTAAATTCCGTACGCCTTTGATAATTTTTTAAATAAGATAATTAAAAAAATTAGGTTAGTTGTTTGAGACAGATTTATTTATAAAATATATACAGATGAAGTGTGAAAAAAAACAAAAATAGAAGAATAGCTGGTCAGTCTTCTAAGGGATTTCAAATTTCTCTGTTGGGGGATTTAAAGAACCTTGGATAGTGTCTTCCATCGATCACCTTAAAAAAAATTTTGTTTAATAGCAAGAAAAAGGTTGGAAGACCAATCTTTGTTGAATGTGTTAACTAATATTATATATACTTTATTGATTGGACAATTATCTAAAAAACGATTCAAATATCAGTCAATATTTGATTTTAGCAATGATAACGCGAATTTCAATGATATTAAATTAATAGTAATAATATATTTGAAAATTAGGATGCTTATTTAATAAAATGATTAATTCCAAGAACGGGAATATATATTTATTTGGGACCATAATTTTTTTTTTTTGACAATGGAAAGTTGCTGCATTTCATTTGGAACCATAATTCACAAATTATGTGGATGATAATTATATTTTGGATATATATGAGCTTCTTTTAGGATACTTTTTTTTTTTCGAGGGAAACTTTTAGGTTACTTATATAAGGGACAACGGTACAATATACACGGTTAAAGGGAAAACTTTTAAAAATAACAAACTAAGGAAAATTGAGTAGTGGCTTCAATGGGTGACCTTTATTTTCTTTTCTTTTGGTTAGTAGGAGAAAAAAACGGATTGAGAAATTATTTCTTGAATACTATCGTAATATAAATAGTGAGTATATTGAGGCTCCGATTCAATTTGTTTATATATAGTGATCATAAAAATGATATGAAGAATTCCAAATAAATTAAATTGAAACTAATAATTATTGTTTATAGATTTGAACCATTATATTAAAACAAAAAGATTCTTTCCAATGACTAGAACATTAACGACCCCCGGAAATTATACATTGAATAAATATGGTATTGATTCAATCTCGTTTAATTAGTTACAGATATCAAAGGTGGAATACAAATTTAACTCATGTTTTATATTGAGATTAATAGTATTAATTAATAATATTAACGATTAGAAACCACTAATTAGGAATGAAATAAAATATGAATGGATGATTGCGGAAAACAAAACATTAGATTAAGTCCCCAAAAGGCAAGATATCTTGGATTACAATGAGTAGATTATGCCTCTACCATATTATCTTTCTGCATCAGCTCTATCTTTGACTGATTTTTTTCAATTGCTTTTTAATGGGCAGAAGTAAATCCTTTCTTCTACATACATGAGTAAAAACAAAATATGAACTTTCACTTTTAAAAGTAAATTTTTTTGTCGGTCAAATCTATACTGATATAAAAGTTTGATAGTCATTTTTACTTTACGTTGAAGTGTCACTGTGAACACCCATTTTTTGCCTATATTTTATTCTATGATATTATGCTTCAAGGAGACTGATAATAGTAATAAAGAGAGAAAGAAGAAAAAGAAAATGATAAAGAAAGGGAGGGGGCCCGTAATTAATTTGCCGCTGGACGCAGCTCAGTCTAGTCTAATGCTGGACGAGGCCCAGTTCATTACACTTGCTGTTGGACGCGGTCCGGTCCTGTCCAGTCCAGTCCGTTCTACTTGCTGTTGGACGGGGAGGTCCCATCCATCACTTTGGACTTGCTGTTGGACGGGGAGACCCCGTCCATCACATTTGCACTTGCTGTGGATGGGGAAGTCCTGTCCATCTTGCTGTGTGTGACACCCCATTTTCAGGTTATCACATTTACGTAACTTATTTTGGAAATACATTCAATAAAATAGTTTTGTTGGTTGCTTTCGGAAAATATAATTTTCTAGTTATTAATCCCTTTCAAAATTAGTGATAAATTTTTTTTCTTTTTCTTTTACTCCATATATATAATCCAACACCATTAACATAATATAAATAGGTATCTTGAGAATTTTACACGTAGACCTTCACATAACAGGTCATCTCCAAAAGACTTAACATAAAAAAATAAAAGAGTAATTGTAACGTAGTGGTAATCTGGAATTACAACTTAAAAGAATGACTTTCAATAATCAAACGTCCAGAATAACCAAGTACCACTACTTTATAAGATACCCAAAAGTCCTATAGCTGGTCAGTACTAATAATCACGGTTGGGAAGACCACCATAGTTTTTCCCAACCCATCAAAATATCCGGTGAGGATACCTCTACTTCCGGAACTATGGAAGTATCAAAACATATAAACTCCTAATTTACCAGAAAATCGGTAAGAAATCAGAGAGGCGATAAAGATGTCTCCACGATCAGAGTCTGGTACGTACTTGATGTAAATACTGAATTATTATCTTCGTGACATTTCCACCAACGCATACCTCTTCAAGCATCTAGTAGTTAAGTCCTCGAACGACTTAGTGAATTCCTTTGCTTCATCCATACTAGTGTACCGAAGTACTACCTTAGTCTAAAATAAACCTGATATGTTTGTAAGGGTGAGTTTTCAATATATGAGTTTTAATAAGACAACCCCATGCACGACTCTCAAATAGCAAATACCAAATATTCACAACATAATAAAATTAACATCAAAACAACAGAATGATTTATTTCACAGGGTTTCATACCCGACAGTCATCGTCATTTTATAAAAATGCTTGACACTTCAATATTCAACTCTATTTTGATACCTAATCTCCGGAGATCCCACAACTTTCTGTTTCGTTTCAAGCTGATCAGGCTC
This sequence comes from Sophora flavescens, assembly GCA_030762895.1. Lineage (NCBI taxonomy): Eukaryota > Viridiplantae > Streptophyta > Magnoliopsida > Fabales > Fabaceae > Sophora > Sophora flavescens. The sequence goes on from CM061063.1 coordinate 74,965,791, forward strand.
GCACATGGCGCATTATAAAAACGAACAAAACAATGCCCAAGAAAATCAATGGTGCACATCCCCATTCCCGATAGGATGTTCATGCCAGCACCTGACACAATTGTGCACATCCCCATTCCCGTTAGGATGCTCATGCAAAGCAACGACACAATTACAATTGTGCACATCCCCATTCCCGTTAGGATGCTCATGCAAAGCAACGACACAATTGTGCACATCCTCATTCCCGTTAGGATGCTCATGCAAAGCAATGACACTATTCCCCCATTCCAGTTAGGAAATAGCGGCACATATATTCAATCTGGACACAAAGTCCTATAAAAGATACATTGGTCCACTCCGGACCTCAATGATCATCACCACCTGACACGTCTGTCATATACATTGATCCACTCTGGATTCAATGCCATTTACATGACACAATTGCCATTGAATGCATGAGAAAAACTTTTATTCTCGTTTGTTTTCTTTGTCGTAATAATCTTTCCTCGTCGAAGCACAAAGCTTAACGACCATGCTTAATTCTTTTAATTAAGACTTTTCACTTAAAACAAATACAAGACACACACAGTCCAAATCTTTTAACCTCAACATAGGACATACAGTCCGAATGCTCAATCACGACGCCCTTAAACCGATGCACCAGTTTTAGGCTCGCAGATATGGAACTCACATTTTCCACATCAACTTAGGACACACGGTCCAAAAACAAAACTTGCAGGACACTCCGTCCCATGACACAGATCCTTGATCTACGTGTCCATACAACACTAGAATCCCGACGTCTCGGTTCTAGGCTCATTTATCTGCTTATAAAACATTTTGCTCAGTGTAAAACAAAACCAAGCTTTGAAAACTCATCCAAGTTTAACGGAATACTTTCACTGAATAAAAACATTGTTACATAAATTCTTTTCTGTTAAAACGTTAATAAATTTCAAAAATCACTTATAATTTCCTTTGATTTCTAATTATTTCACTTTAAGAAATAATTTTCAATAAAGGTTAACAAAACAAAAATAATTAAAAAGATTAAATAAATAAATTTCGAAAATTTAAATAATTAAATATTTAATATTAAATAATATTAAATAAATGATATTAATTAAATAATATTAAATAACTAATATCATTTCTCTGTCAGAAAAAATTGTTCTGACTGCTATAAATATTATTTTTGGAACTTAATAACTTTAAATAGCATTTTATAATAAAATTGAATTTATTATATAAAAATTAGAGCCTGTGAAAAAATTTCACGGATTCGCCCTTACTATGGCTTATTTACACTGTTTCCACAAAATATTATTAAAATAATAAATTTTTTCGTTTTTCTCAAAATCTCCCAAATTAATCCATCTGATTAATTATCCAAGCTTATTAAGGTTTTTATCCTTAATTAAAATTTTTAACACTGACTAATGTCAGGTTACTCAGTCCATCACTCAACAGCAGATAAATTTCCAATCACATAATAGCATGGCATATATCAATTCATGACATGCATCACAATTATAATATAAACAAATAATTATAATCATGTAAGTCCACACATCACATCAATTCAATTACTCAGATAAACATCACATCAATCTAACAATTAATAGTAAACAGTACAATATAATAAAATATTTTATACAGAAAATTAATAAATGACTCCACAAAGAAACATGAGATTATCTTAAACTCCTCAGGCATATGTTGTGACTCCGGCAAGTGTACCGGGTCGTCGCAAGTAATAAAAATAACACGGTAAGTAATTACCGAGGTCGAACTCAGGGATTGGGCTACCAATTCGACTAATCCGCGGGAAATCAGATATGTTCGGTCAAGTTACAGAAGAGTTGTTGAGAGAGAGAAGATTAATATCGAAATTCAATTAACAAGTCTAAATAAACTAATTAACTAAAAATCAGAAATTAAAATGTCCAAGGTCACAAATCCACCTACCCAATATGTATTCCCAAGTGATGATGAATTCCTCCCTAAGTTCAATTACAATGTCAACCGGGACTCCTAAATTATCCTAAATCCACTCTCGTGCTCATTAGGATGTATTCGACGATTGGATTAATTACTTGTTCGGTCTCATAACCCTAATCTCGAATTCTATTAAACCTTGTTCCCTATATGGTCGCACTAATCAAATAAATCCACGGTCGTGCTCATTATTCGATTAATGATTCCAATTCAAGTTCTAAAACGCGTCTCGCCGTTTGGCCTCAAACACGTTAACTAGTTAATCACGCAACACATATGATTAACACAATCAATTCAGAATTGGAAAACATTTATGATCCCGATTCAAGTTCTAAAACGCGAATCGCCGTTAGGCCTCAAACACGTTTTAACTGATTAATCACGCAATACATATGATCAAGCATTCAAATCAGAATCGGAAAACAAGAATTGAATTAAAGGAGAAAGACATACATCATATCGGATTTACATCGCATTGGGTGGCTTCATCGTTCCCTCGGACGATGGGATTAGTTCCTCATGCTCATAGACAAGCGATCGGACGTAATCTCCATAAGAAAAGGGGAGACGCAGCTCCAAAGAGAAAAGAAACTACTCTAAACGCTACTCTAAACAGTGGAAAACTACTAGGATTCGCGGCCCTCCAAAAGCCCTACTGCCTCCTCCAGATGGATCCCCAATTCTGATCTGCAACAGCCTTTAAATAGTAATCCTGATCTGCGCTCTCTCGCGAGGCGAGAGTTAAAATTGGCGCGCTTTCAATTTAAACTCTCGCGAGGCGAAAGTGTGTTCGCGGGGCGAGTCTTCAATTCTAGGCTGTGACCTTCATCACGACTGGGCCGTGATGGTCTCTGACTTCCAAGTCTTCATTCTCTCGCGAGGCGAGCTTCCTCTCGCGGGGCGAGTCTTCAAACCTTAAACTGCCACGGGCGTGGTCTTCATCACGGCTTGGCCGTGATGGTCTCTGTCTTGCAGGTCCTCATGATCTCGCGAGGCGAGGCACCTCTCGCGTGGCGAGACTGAAGTGATGACTTTTGCTGCTTTGTTGACTTTCAGGCTCGCGGGGCGAGCATACACTCGCGAGGCGAGTGTCTCCAGACTTGCAATTTCCACTGCTTTTCGACTTTCCTTGACTCCCGGAGCTTCACTTATTTAATCTGAAACAACAAAAGCACCCACAAGCGTAATTCTATTCAAAATAACCTAAAAACTACACAAAAGACGCAAAACGAGTCAAAGTCCAACTTAGGAACAAAACAAGGCAAATTTGGGCGAAAACGAGAGTGAACTCGAATAAATTGGCACATAAACCCTAGTTCATCTAGTCATAAAACTAGATAAGCCAGAGGCTTATAAAAATACCCCAAACTTAAACCTTGCTTGTCCCCAAGCAAGCTTAAAACTCAAAAAGGACTCAAGACTTGGCAAGCCTAAAGGAATCAATCGATTTCGCACAAATTTAATGCAACTTTACAAAACAGTTTTTCTCCTATGATCTCCCCCCTACATCAATGTAATCTCCACATTCATTTACTTTAAACCATTGAGAACTTCATCATTCATGCAATCATTAGTCTAAGTTGAGGATCAGGGTCACACACAAAAGGAAGATCACCAATTTCAAACAATTGCCTTCCTCACAAGGGTATGTAAAATTTCACTCATTCGCTCAATTCGTCAAGGCTTTCAACTTTTTCACTCAATTTCACTTATCAAGAGCACTTCCCATGAATTTGATTTTCATCTCAAAAATGGTCCCCACGTAAACATGTATGCAACATCAGAAGGTCTTTTAAAGGTTGTAATGGGGCCTGGCTGAGGGTAGGATAGTCAAGGATACTAGGTTTAAGTCCCTAGGAACTAAGAGAGCATGAGCATTAAACACATTTTCCACTCAAATTCCTTTTTTCATTTTTCTTTTCTTTTTGTCTCGGGTGACTACAACTTTTTTCCTTGCTCATCTTTTGATTTGCCCCTTTTCTTTTGGCAAAATTTTTCTTCTCTTTTTTTTTTTTTCAACCTTTATTTTTCTTTTTCTCACCCCAAAATGTCATACCTCCTTGTAGCCACCCCAAACTTAGTTTCTCACAACCTTTCTCTTGCTCATTTCCATGCTCTCCTAATCCTAAGATTGGGTTAACATGGTTTTTCGGATTTTGGCTCGTAATGTAGGGTCATCAAGAAACAATAGGTCAATTGGGCTCAATTTGGCTAACTAGGGAACATGCATTAGGGATGGTTCATTTCAGGCCAAGTAGTTATTCAAAGAACATTGCCTAAATCATTTGATGCAACACATAAACATGCAAACCATATAGAGATTCAAGCAAATTCGGGAAAGTGCAACTTAACAGTGATTCACACATTCAAAAACAGAGTTGGAGGCTCAAATTCCTCACCTGGACATTTTGCAAATTGTTTGACCGAGATACGATTCCTAGTGTGTGCACCCCCTCACCCCAAACTTATCATAAATCAAGTAATCACAATAAAATTCTCAAAGTTCAGTTTTCAATTTTTAAGTGGGGATAAACTTTTCTAATTATTAGAACCTAGGGGAAATCATCAATGGTCAAATAATTCATGCAATCAATCTATGCTAAATTCAATTAACATCCAACAAGCTTGCCGACACGACATTTCATACAAAAACTCTTGATCTTCTCAAATTATTCAAGAGTGACAAACAAAAACAAAACAAAAAGCAAACACAAAAACAAAACAAAAGTTAGGAAAAGAGAGAGATACCTAGCTTGGGTTGCCTCCCAAGAAGCGCTTGTTTAACGTCCCGAGCTTGACTTATTAAGAAGCATCCACCTGGATCCCATAGTCTGTGGTACAGGGGCCAAGGGATGCTCATCATATCAAATCCTCCACCCGGATCAAATGGTAATTGGAGTGGAGATTGTAGCAGCAATATGAACTTATCATCAACTTCACCCATCCAGTGTGTGAAAACTCCATTGACCTCTTCAATTATGAACTCACTCCCACTCGGGTCAAATGGTGTTTTCTCGAGGAAGTGTGTCAGACGAGTGGGAGGGTCTAACTTACCCATGTCTACACATGCATGTAAGCCAACATAGTTATCCAATGCAGAAATTTTCGGTTGCTTGGCAAACAGTGTGGAATCCACTACCACTTCGTCTTCATTTTGATCTATCCCCAAAACCAGATTTTCTTCAAATTGGGCTTCATGTGACTTCTGTACTAATTGCTTGCAAATCTCCTCAGCTTGCGCTTTGAAATTTTGCATCACAGTTTCGATACTGTCACAGTTGGCTCTTGCCTTGGCCTCAGAGGTGGATAGCTCCTGGGAATATTGTTCTAGAGCAGCTCTCAGCGGTGTTTGCTCCTTCCATTCCCATTCCTCCTCATGCTTCATGATTATACTATAAGCTTGTGCATGAGGGCAATTACGTCCCCAACGCCAGTGATCTCCCAGGGATATATTAGGCCCAAAGTCATATTTTGTAACACCGTCCAAGGCTGGAAAATAAACAGTCTCCATGATTCGCAATCCGCCTTGAAAGGGTACCTCGCATACAAAAACAGGCCAAGACCAAGTGGGATCAAGAAATAGAGAATAATAATAGAAATTAAAAATAAAAATAAAAATAAAAGTAACTTAACCAAATAATCAAACTTCCCTAAAATCGGAAAAATTGGTTGTGCCAATCCCCGAAACTGCGCCAAAAACTTGTTGTGACTCGGCAAGTGTGCACGGGTCGTCAGCAAGTAATAAAAATAACACGGTAAGTAATTCACCGAGGTCGAACTCAGGGATTGGGCTACCAATTCGACTAATCCGCGGAAATCGGATATGTTCGGTCAAGTTACAGAAGAGTTGTTGAGAGAGAGAAGATTAATATCGAAATTCAATTAACAAGTCTAAATAAACTAATTAACTAAAAATCAGAAATTAAAATGTCCAAGGTCACAAATCCACCTACCCAATATGTATTCCCAAGTGATGATGAATTCCTCCCTAAGTTCAATTACAATGTCAACCGGGACCCCTAAATTCTCCTAAATCCACTCTCGTGCTCATTAGGATGTATTCGACGATTGGATTAATTACTTGTTCGGTCTCATAACCCTAATCTCGAATTCTATTAAACCTTGTTCCCTATATGGTCGCACTAATCAAATAAATCCACGGTCGTGCTCATTATTCGATTAATGATTCCAATTCAAGTTCTAAAACGCGTCTCGCCGTTTGGCCTCAAACACGTTAACTAGTTAATCACGCAACACATATGATTAACACAATCAATTCAGAATTAGAAAACATTTATGATCCCGATTCAAGTTCTAAAACGCGAATCGCCGTTAGGCCTCAAACACGTTTTAACTGATTAATCACGCAATACATATGATCAAGCATTCAAATCAGAATCGGAAAACAAGAATTGAATTAAAGGAGAAAGACATACACCATATCGGATTTACATCGCATTGGGTGGCTTCATCGTTCCCTCGTACGATGGGATTAGTTCCTCATGCTCATAGACAAGCGATCAGACGTAATCTCCATAAGAAAAGGGGAGACGCAGCTCCAAAGAGAAAAGAAACTACTCTAAACGCTACTCTAAACAGTGGAAAACTACTAGGATTCGCGGCCCTCCAAAAGCCCTACTGCCTCCTCCAGATGGATCCCCAATTCTGATCTGCAATAGCCTTTAAATAGTAATCCTGATCTGCGCTCTCTCGCGAGGGGAGCAGCCTCTCGCGAGGCGAGAGTTAAAATTGGCGCGCTTTCAATTTAAACTCTCGCGAGGCGAAAGTGTGTTCGCGGGGCGAGTCTTCAATTCTAGGCTGTGACCTTCATCACGGCTGGGCCGTGATGGTCTCTGACTTCCAAGTCTTCATTCTCTCGCGAGGCGAGCTTCCTCTCGCGGGGCGAGTCTTCAAACCTTAAACTGCCACGGGCGTGGTCTTCATCACGGCTTGGCCGTGATGGTCTCTGTCTTGCAGGTCCTCATGATCTCGCGAGGCGAGGTACCTCTCGCGTGGCGAGACTGAAGTGATGACTTTTGCTGCTTTGTTGACTTTCAGGCTCGCGGGGCGAGCATACACTCGCGAGGCGAGTGTCTCCAGACTTGCAATTTCCTTGCGCCGACTTTCCTTGACTCCCGGAGCTTCACTTATTTAATCTGAAACAACAAAAGCACCCACAAGCGTAATTCTATTCAAAATAACCTAAAAACTACACAAAAGACGCAAAACGAGTCAAAGTCCAACTTAGGAACAAAACAAGGCAAATTTGGGCGAAAACGAGAGTGAACTCGAATAAATTGGCACATAAACCCTAGTTCATCTAGTCATAAAACTAGATAAGCCAGAGGCATATCAGCATACCCCCCTTACCTCTTGAAGATTTAACTACAGTTTCTGTTAGTCTCCTGATCCCGATCCGATTTGCTATCCGTCAGCGTAAATCAGCTAACTCAGTTGTTTCCTTCAAACGAATTGCAACCAAAATAAATCAATTTAAACAACAATACATTTGGTTCATGGAGGTTAGGTTTCGGCTTTAACCAATTTTCTTGGTTAGGAAAATTAAAATTTGGTTAACTTAAGGATTAATGATCCATAAGTTACTTAAACATGATTAGACACTTTAACCATGATTATGAATCAAGAACATGAACTAAAACTCATCTAGTTCTAAGAACTAGGGTTCGGTTTCCTCAAGATCTATAGGCTAGAAGTTTTGGAATTTCATCAACTCTTGGATTTAAATCAACATACAAAAGTTAAAGTTTGATTCAAGTGTTACAAACAACTTTTGAATCACAAAACCATTAAGTACTCAAACCTAGGGTTTCGGTTTTGATGAGATAAATAGGTTAAAGGTTGATTTTTTTGATCTTCTATATACTTGAATACAAGAACTAGCAAGATACAAAAGGATTGAATCATGAATCAAGTCATGAAAATGAAACAAAACCTAAGAACACAAAGTTAACCTAGGTTCGGCCTTCACCAGATTTTAGGGAAAGAAATTTCTCATGATCTTGTGCTTCTAGATGATGAAAATAGAGATGATTATAAGATCATAGCAATTGATTTCATGTCAAAAGAATTTTTCTAGAATTAGTTATGAATTTTTGAATCTAGCTCCATGAACTTTGAACAAATGAAGAACATATGAATCTTAGCCATGAATCTACAAAAGTTGTGAAGAGAAATGATTCAAATGTCAAGAGAATAAGTTTTTACCTCTTGATGATTCAAGTAAATCAAGATTTGGATGATGTTCTTCAAGGTTTCTTATGGTGTTCTTGAGAAACTTAAGGAAGAAGATGAACATAGTTAGGGTTTAGAACAGTTTTAGTATTTTGGGTGGATCTCTCAACATACTTGTCCGTTTTGGATTATCTTTATGTCGTTGGAAAGAAGAGAGAAAGATAAACAACTTTCATGTTGAAAGTTTTCCGAGATTCAGAATAGAAAATGGTCAGAATTGCCAATCAAAATCTGACGAATTATGAACTCTTTGGAGAAAAGAACATGAAAATGGAAAAATGGCTTAATGAAGAAGACAACCTATTTAAAGGAAGAAGAAACCAAACTTAATGAAGAAGGCATTGGAGCCGTGGGGGTTGGGCAATAGTTGGTCAACTTTTTCCAATGGCATTTGTTTGAAATTGTCATAAAAAGACAAGGGCAATTTGGTCATTTCATAGGAAAAATTAACTTTGTCATAAATGTGTCATTATGGCCATTATGATACGGATAAACTCGTCATAAATGCTCGTCAAGTCGGTCAATCCAACATCTCTGCTACGTTGCCGACTCCTCGATTCATCTGGCGCAAGCTTTTCCTAGAGACATATCGACGTATACACCCGCAACAAATATATTATTTTAATTTTTTTACCAGAATTTTCAAAACTTCCAATATCGTAGTAAATACGATAAAAATATTTTTCATCTCATTCACGACTCAAAATTAGGTCTTCTGAGCAGTAAACTTTTACTGTCAGTGAAAACACAGAAAACAGCAGACCGGCTTCCGTCTGAGTTTTCAACCAAAAACTTCCCCGTAGCCTTATAAAAATAAGTATAACAAGGAAATGACCTTGGTTTATCCAAAATCATTTTCTAAGTCTCGGATAAAAATATATATTTATATATTTATTACCGATATTACAAAGCAGCGAAAATCGGGGTGTTACACTGTGGGATGGGATGGTCCTGTCCAGTCCATCACATTTGCACTTGCTGTGGACGGGGATGTCCCGTCCATCTTGCTGTTGGACGGGGAGACCCCGTCCATCACATTGGCACTTGCTGTGGTTGGGGAAGTCCCGTCCATCTTGTTGTGGGATGGGGCGGTCCCGTCCAGTCCATCACATTTGCACTTGCTGTGGATGGGGAAGTCCCGTCCATCTTGCTGTTGGATGGGGAAACCCCGTCCATCACATTGACACTTGCTGTGGATGGGGAAGTCCCGTCCATCTTGCTGTTGGACGGGATGGTCCCGTCCAGTCCATCACACCGACTGTTGGACGGGGTGGTCCCGTCCAATCATTGCACTTGCTGTTGGACGGGCTGGTCCAGTCCATTGCTTTGCACTTGCTGATGGACGGGGTAGTCCCGTCCAGTCCCTAGACCTTGTCAATGAACGGGGTGGTCCTGTCCAATTACTTTGCACTTGCCGACAGACGGGGTGGTCTCGTCCATTGCCTTGTACTTGAGGATGGACGGGGTGGTCTCGTCCATTGCTTTGCACTTGCTGATGGACGGGGAGGTCCCGTCCATTGCTTTGCACTTGCTGATGGACGGGGAGGTCCCGTCCATTACTTTGCACTTACCAGCGAATGGGGTGGTCTCGTCCATTGCCTTGCACTTGCTGATGGACGGGGTGGTCCCGTCCATTGCTTTGGTCACGTCCATTGCTTTGCACTTGCTGATGGACGGGGTAGTCCCGTCCATTGCTTTGCACTTGCTGATTGACGGGGTGGTCCCGTCCATTGCTTTGCACTTGCTGATGGACGAGGTGGTCCCGTCCATTGCTTTGCACTTGCTGTTGACCCCGTCCAGTCCACTACACTTGCCAGTGGACGGGGTGGTCCCGTTCAGTCATTATACTTGCTAGTGGACTGGGTGGTCCCGTCCATTGCTTTGTGTTGGCGATGGGCGGGGGTGGTCCCGTCCGGTCATTACACTTGCTTTGGTGGGTCGGGTGGTCCCGTCGATCTGTCCCTTTTATTTATGTCGGATGAGGTGGTTCCGTCCACTTCATTTATTTTAATTTCTGTTGGACGAGGAGGTCCGTCCAGTGTATATATACTTTTGCATATCTAAGTTCCTGTTGGGACGAAGAGATTCCGTCCATTGCAATTTTATTTTCAGGCTGAAGGCTGAAGAATAAAGAAATAAGAAGGAGAAGACAAGGAAGAAAGGACGAAGAAAACATGGAGAAAAAGGCAATCAACAAAAAGGAAAGGAAATTGAGTTATGTCCACTACCTACTTTACATATCAGACAAGACCTCTTTTCCTCCTCTACCCCTTGGTCCTTCTTCCTCATCTCCTCCCTCGTCTTAACCTAGCAGCCCTACTCCTAACCCTAAAAAGCCATCATACACATCAGGCAAAGGCCCCCATCTCCTTCTTTTTTATTTTTTATTTTTTAAACACGCAACCTTCACGATAAATCATCTCTTTCCCTTTTTCAAACACGCAACCTTCACGATAAATCACCTCCTCCCTGCTACTCACGCCACCCCATCTGGACACACGCTATTTCTGCTCAAACCCCCCATCTCTTTCTCTTTTCAAGCGTGCGACCCTCACATCAAATCACCTCCTTTCAGCTATTCATGCCGCCCCATCTGGACACACGCCATTGCTGCTCAGAACCCCCCTTCTTGCACCTCCTCTAACCATTGGTCTTTTTGTTTTTTTTTTCTCATCTTCTCCCTCGTCATAACCCAACGGCCCTACTCCTAACCCTAAAAAGTCATCATGCCCGTCAGACAAGACACCCCGTCTCCTTATCTTTCCAAGCGTGCAACCCTCACATCAAATCACCCTCTTTCCGCTGCTCAGAATGGCCCACGCCTCGGATTTCATGCAAACCGAACTTGAAGCCAATGGAGAAGAAACAAGAAGCCCTCTCTTCCGTCTATATAAGGAAAGGAAAAAGAGAAGAAAGGGGGGGAGGGGAGAACATTTTTTCTTAAGAGGAAACGAAAAATCAGAGAGGGGATAGAGAGTAAAGATACAAAGAAAAGAGAAGAGAGAGAGAGATTTCTACCTAACTTTTCTTTGTAAGGAAGAGAGATTAGATATCGGAGTTTCTTTTTTCTTCCCTATTACTAGAGTGGAAGAGCTGAAGGAGCCAGTGAGATTGAATGTAAAGACTTCGGTCTTGAGATCTTATCATTGAGAATAAACGAAATCATTCTTACTCTGCTCCCATTTGGTAATCTTTGCTCTTTTCGTTGATATTATTAATAAATTTCTCTGGACATTCTTATTTCTCCGTGCTTCTGTTCTCTGAATAAGTGGGTAAAAAGTTTCATTTCTACGTTTCTGTCCCATTTTCAAGAGATGAAAATTATTTATTTTACATGAAAAATAGAGGATGATCACTTGATTAAAACAACCTTTTAGGTTGTCCTGTGACAAGTGTCATGTTCAACCCTTTAGATTTTGAGGTTGCCCTGTGGACTCATGTGCCATGTTCAACCTCATTTAGTTTTAATAAAAAGATTCACAACGGGCAAAACAAATATTTTCAAAGTTACTAATAAGTTACACAACTAATTTTGGGTAACCATTTATGGATGTTCCAGGGTGCCGTGGGGTTAAGTCTCCATGCCTTCCCTAGACATAATCGACTCCCGAACCCAAAGCTTTCTTAAAAGGTTTTCCAACTTCCTTGAAATAAAATAAAGTTGGTGGCGACTCCATGTTTCCTCTCTAAAAGGGAACGCTGGTTTTTTTTAGTCGTTACAGATGGCGACTCCACCAGGGACTTATTAAGAGAGTCAAGCCCATAAAAATTGGTTTTGCAAATTTTTAGTAGCTTGTAGCTTATTTGTTTTACCTTTTATGATTATATCTTACTGTTTTTCTCCTTACAGTAATTAAATGACAAAACTAAAAAAAAATGACTTATTTTTGGTGATGTCTATTTGGGTTGTCCTTTTGGTTGGGTTTTTCCTCTTGTTAGAATGAGAAGATTTAGTTGTATATACATTTTAACTCACGTTATTGTTATATATGTCTCACTAACAGTGTTTTTGTTTGCTCCTCCTTTCTTTTCTTTTTCCCATGCTTTAACGATAGGGTAGAGGACTTATAACCATTGTCATCTATACCTATGTTTTTGTTTTGCAGGTTTTTCTTGTCTTCACTTTTATTTTTACTTTTAAGTGTTACAGGTTTGTATGCCCCCTTCACACACATCACTATCACATATTGTATACACTTAGGTCTATACCCGAGCTTGATCAAAAACCCGAGGATTAGGCGGTGCTCTGATATTGTTATTGAAGAGGTCTTGTACCTCCTTGATACTTGTCATTTCACCACTCAGATTGTACATGAGATCATGGAATAGTCATATTGAGAGGGTTTATCCCTACTTGTGGCTAGATTCATGAATCATATCCTTACGGGGACAATCTGGGGACCACGACTTTTAGAGGTCTAGACTCGTCCCAATTTTCACTAATAGAGCAGACCTAGTGGCCAACCTATTTAGAGTCCTAACCTTAGGGCGTGTCCATCCTTAGGTTTTACCTGGCTTAGGGCAAAAGGGGGCGTACTTTTCTTTCCTCTCTCTATCATCATAAGCATAAATTGTCATGCATGCTCATCGTGAATATTCACAAAACTAGGGGCATCACATTGTTGCCCCAAACCTGAATGACATATTAGAATATTATTGCACACCTAATAGGCGTTATGTCATAATGAAGGTAATGCACACCCATCAGGGTTTTCAACCCCATTGGGTCCATGCAACATGAATCATGCAAGATATATTTGTTTACTATACTCATTTTTTGTTGTGTCTTTTTGTTGGAAGATTTTGGTATTCACCTTATAGCAAGAAAATGGAAAAGTTTGGTTCAGAGAAGAATATTAGCAACGCGAGTTGTTCCAAGAAAAATATCAAGATCGATGTAACACTCAACAACGTGAAGAGATTATGTGAACTCAGCCAGCAAATGCCAGAAAAAGCACGCTCAGACTTTGTCAGCAAGTATGGTAGAATTTTGGACCTATTGCGTGTTCCAGTGGAAGCTCGCGCTCTGAGTGCATTGGCCCAATATTGGAACTCAACTTTGAGGTGTTTTGAATTGCCTAACTTAGACAACACTCCAACCATGGAAGAGTACGCTTATATGCTAAGACTGCCAATTCAAAAGAAGACTCACTTCTACATGTATTATGGCCAACATGTAACAGACCGGAAAATGGCAAGTCTATTGGAGTTTCAACCGGAACAGATAGAGAAAACATAAAAGGGAACCACCAAAGGGCTGCAGAGGCGATTTTTGGAAGTGTATCTCAACAAGCTGGGCCAGCAGCAACGATGGGTTACTTTCAACAAAGTACTAGCCCTCATGATATATGGGTTGGTGCTCTTTCCTTTTGTACCAGATCTGATTGATCAGTCAGCCATGAATGTTTTCTATAGGGTCAAAGAATATGGGGTAAACCCGGTCCCTGCTATCTTAGCTGAAACTTTCCTCTCCCTACAAGTTTGTCATCAGAATCAACATGGAAAACTGCGATGTTGTGCGTCAATATTGTATGTCTGGATCATGACTCACTTGTACGCTCGCGATAAAATTGATAGAACAGATGACCCGCTGAAAGGATTCACTCGCATGCAACTAAAGCCACGTAAGCTATATGAGTGGAAACAAGAGTTTGATCAGGTCAACCCGCGGTCGTTTAGCTGGACGTGTCCATGGTATAATGGAGATTCAGTTGTATTCAGCTGTGGAAGTTTGTCAAATGTTCCATTGATGGGCCCCATAGGTTGTGTATCATACTCACCAGCTTTGGTAATGCGCCAACTCAAGTGGACACAGGATGAACCCTCCAAAGAGCTGCTCGATGGGATATTCTTCCTATACCAAGAAGGTGAAGGCATCAAGAGTCAAACGATAGCAGTAAGGTTAGCATGGAATGATATTCATATAAAATGATCGGAGGAATTAGGAAGGCGAGTCATAGCTCACACAAAAATATATGAAGCATGGAGAGAAGCAAGAAGAGGTTTCCCTCCAAGACCTGCATCCCCTCTCCATAAGGAAAATAATCCTCTAACCAAAGATCGAATGTTAAAAGAGATCGAAGTTTTAAAAGCTCAAATGAGGGTTTTTGATGAGAAAGATCAAGCTACCAAAGCAACCATTATCACGCTCCGAAGACAAGTGCAGACGCTGAGCTTGCAAATTGAGCATTTGAAGGATGAATGCGCCGATGCCCATGAAGCCCTGAATCGTGTAAAAAGGGCAAGAAAAGACAAAGAGGCAGAAATTCAGGAGCTGCTGGCAAAAATAGGATGTCAAGAAAAGATGCTTGTCAAACTTCAGAAAAGGAAAGAAGAGCTCGAGACAAGTATAGGGGTCCACGTCGAAACAATACATGTACTAGAAGAGAGAGTTGAATCCTTACAAGAATCCTTGTCCCAAACAGAAGTGTACTCTGATCGAGGATCGGAAGAAGTAGCCAAGTATCACGAGCTACTAGCAGAAGCCAACATGAGAGAAAATTGGCTCAGAAACAAGATAAAAAACTCTGAAAGGGTTGAAGCTCAACGTCACGCAGAATGGGTAAAGGGATGGAAATTGGTGGTGAAAGATGTAATGAATGGAAAGGAAGCATGAAAGAGAAAATACGAGGACGTGATGGATAAGCTCCAACATCACACTTCCCAGTTGGTGGAGCGGTTTGAAGAGGCATCCATCCACATGCATATGAACCATTTCCTCCAGCTACCACCGAAGGTGACCGAATTCTTCAATCATTTTGGAAAACTTGCCAGAGGGTTCAGTAAAAAGAAGATGGGACTTTTAACATAGAACTTTATAGAACTCAAAGAAAGATGGAAACTATCAATGTACTTTTTTTATTTTGATCAAGGACTCATGATTTGTATCAAAATATTTATAGTGGAATGGAAGTTTTCATCCATGTCTTTCGAGCATTTGTAGATGATATCTATCGAGGAGTACATTCTCCATTAGATACATCATCAACTCTTTTTACCCTAAAAACGACGTATTTTCTGTGTAAATGAGGACGTTGCTAGTACGGGTGTGGTTCATCGAGGAGTGGATTCTCCCATGGACTTGACACCAACTGCATTCAAATTAGAGGGAACCATTCCACTAGATTTGATTGCATGACGAGTTTTCTTGCTATTGGTGTATACGACAGTCTTTCTAAGAGTACTTTCGCGATCAAACAAAGGATGTTAACTTGCACATGCATACACACACACACACAAATTTTGGGTTTCCTAATGAGATTCTAGGATGCTTTACACAGTCACATCCTTCTGAGGATTCGGGAACCATTGCACGACCTAGGAAAGGTGACACCAATCAAACCTGAGTTCACAATACCAGATCTCGGACCTGGATGGCTGCCCACATACCTAAGGAAGGAAGAAACTTAAGCCCTGCCAGCAATGAAGTTCCCAACAATTGGCGATCTGAACCGTTTGTTGATGTTATTTCCATGAAGTAATTATCTTATTGTACTAATTACGAACTGATGTTTACTTTGTTTGAGACATGAATGAGAATGTAGCACTTTGTCTGGTGTTTTTCTTTTGATTCCATTGTTTCTTTTCTCTTTCTTTCATTTATTTATTTTGTTTATGATTTTCTGTCATAAATAAGATCTTGCCTATACTTCTCTTATCCCTGACTTTTTCTTCCAGGAATACTTCTTCCACTAAAGATTTACCTCGGGAAAGGAACTTTGAAAACTCATTTAATGATTCCCTTGCGGCCGCTGATGAATACAACCTTGAATCGATGAGGAAGAATAAGACATTGAAGAATTCATAAAAGTGGTGAAACGGTCAGAGGAAGGGATTAGCTCGAATGATGAGGTTGCAGAAGTGATCAATATGGGAACCGAAGAAGATAAGAAGGAATTGAAAGTAGTGGATAACCCAGAGCGAGAAGAAATGGTTGCACTATTCAAAGAATATCTGGATGTTTTTGCTTGGTCCTACAGAGATATGCCAGGTTTAGATCATGAGATAGCATCGCATAAAATTCCCTTATACCCAGATGCGGTTCCAAAGAAGCAAAAATTAAGGAGAATGCATCATGAGATGTCGCTGAAGATCAAGGAAGAAGTGACCAAGCAGTTAGAGGCTGGCTTTCTGGAAGTAGCTAGACACCCGGAATGGGTAGCTAATATTGTTCCAGTATCGAAGAAGGATGGAAGGGTCATAATGTGCGTGGACTACCGAGACCTGAATAAAGCCAGTCCAAAGGATGACTCCCCCTACCTCATATTGATGTCCTTGTAGACAGTACAGCCGGAAGTCACAGGTTTTCTTTCATGGACGGGTATTCTGGGTACAATCAGATCCTCATGGACAATAACGATAAAGAAAAGACAACTTTTATCACTCCTTGGGGAACCTTTTGTTACAAAGTGATGCCTTTTGGATTAAAAAATGATGGGGCCAATTACCAACGTGGTATGGTAGCATTGTTCCATGACATGATGCATAAGGAGGTAGAAGTATATGTTGATGATATAGTGGCTAAGTCCAAGGAAGGAGAAAGCCATGTGGCAGTTTTGAGAAAGTTGTTCGAGCGGCTAAGAAAGTACAAGTTGCGCCTTAACCCTGCAAAATGTACTTTTGGTGCATCCACAAGGAAGTTACTTGGCTTTGTTGTCAGTAGAGAAGGAATAAAAGTGGACCCTAACAAGGTGGAAGCAATATGTGACATACCAACACCTAAGAGCGAGCGAGAAGTAAGGGGTTTTCTTGGAAGATTGAACTATATTGTGCTTCATTGCAAATCTGACTAGCACGTGCGAGCCAATCTTCAAACTCCTCAGGAAGAATAATCCAGGAAAATGGGATGATTACTATCATGAAGCCTTTGATAGGATAAAGGCATATCTACTGAATCCCCCAGTGTTGGTACCACCTACTCAAGGACGTCCATTGTTACTCTATCTCATCATACTCCCAACCTCAATGGGGGCAATGCTGGGACAACAAGTTGAATCTGGCAGGAAGGAGCAGGCAATTTACTATCTGAGTAAGAAGTTTAACGCTTGTGAGGCTCGCTATATGGCAATCAAGAAGACGTGTTGTGCACTAGTCTGGACCTCCAGAAGACTCAGACAGTACATGTTATATCACACCACTTGGCTAATTTCTCGAGTGGATCCTTTGAAGTATATCTTTGAAAGTCCTCATATCTCCTTAAGCATTTCGAAGTGGCAAGTGATATTGTCAGAATTTGACATCAAATATGTAACTCAAAAGTCCATCAAAGGAAGTGCGACTGCTGACCATTTAGCAGAGAATCCTCTTGAGGATGGATGGCCTGTCAATTCCGAGTTCCCAGATGGAGAGATAATGTCCCTTGAGGAAGATGAGGAACAGGAAGATGTGTGGAAAATGTATTTTGATGGAGCAGTCAATATGCATGGCAGTGGTATAGGGGTAGTGGTTATCTCACCAAATGGCAAGCAGTACCCGGTGGCCGTAAAACTGAAATTCGAATGTACAAATAATATCACAGAATACGAGGCATGTGCTGGTGGATTGCAAATGGCACTTGAACTGGGTATAAAGCAGTTGAAAGTCTTCGGGGATTCAGCTCTAATCATTTACCAAGTCAATGGTGAATGGCAGACCAAAGACTCCAAGTTGATTCCGTATCAGAAGTACTTGACTCAGTTGATTGCAAAGTTCGACGAGATTACTTTCTCGCATTTAAGTCGAGACAAGAATCAATTTGCTGATGCTTTAGCCACACTAGCTGCCATGACCAAGCTGGATATCCATATCAATGTCCAACCCATCCAAATTAGAGTGCAAGATGAACCGACATACTGTGCTCACGTGGAAGGAGAACCTGATGGTAAGCCTTGGTACCATGATATCAAGCAATATATTCAGAACAAGGAATACCCGGTAGAGACGTGCGAAGTAAATAAAAAGGTCATCCGAAGAATGGCTATGGCCTTTTTCTTAAACAATGAAGTCTTGTATAAAAGAGGATATGATGGTACCCTACTCAGATGTGTGGACGCTCGCGAAGCTAAATTGATCATGATCGAGGTTCATGAAGGAATCTGTGGGACTCATGCCAATGGTCACATGATGGCTAGGAAGATCTTGAGAAGTGGCTATTATTGGTCTACTACGGAGTCAGATTGTATGGAGCATGTTCATAAATGCCAAAAATGCCAGATGCATGCAGACCGGGCTAATGCACCTGCGTTTCCACCGCACAGTTTAGCATCCCCATGGCCTTTTTCGATGTGGGGAATAGATGTCATCGGTCCCATTAATCCCAAGGCTTCTAAATCTCATCGTTTCATTTTGGTGGCGATAGACTACTTCACTAAATGGGTAGAAACTGCTTCATATGCCAGCATAACTCAAAGGGTGTTTCTCAAGTTCCTCAAGAAGGACGTCGTCTGTAGATACGAGATCCCAGAGAGGATAATCACAGATAATGCTGCAATCTTAATGGTACCGAGATTCAAAAGTTTTGCGATGGTTTCAAAATCAAACACCACAATTCGGTTCCTTATAGGCCTCAAATGAATGGTGCAGTTGAAGCAGCAAACAAAAATGTCAAGAAGATCATTGCCAAGATGGTTGTAAACTATAAGGACTGGCACAAAATGCTGCCATACGCTCTACATGCTTATCGGACTAACATACGGTCAAGCACTGGGGCAACCCCTTTCTCTCTGGTGTACGGGATGGAGGTTGTCTCACCTATCGAAGTAGAACTCCCTTCACTAAGAGTCTTGATGGAAGCAGATTTAGAAGAATCTGAGTGGGTGAAAAGTCGGTATGAGCAGTTGAACATGATAGAAGAGAAAAGACTGGCAGCTATCTGTCACGGGCAGTTGTATCAAAGCAGAATGGCAAGAGCTTTCAATAAAAAGGTTCGTCCTAGAGAATTTTGCATGGGAGACCTGGTTTTAAAGAAAATCCTCCCTAGTCAAGAGGACGCCCGAGGAAAATGGGCACCAAATTATGAAGGCCCTTATGTTGTCAAACAAGCATTCTCAGGAGGAGCTTTGATTCTGTAAAACATGGATGGGGAAGAGTTACCAAGGCCAGTAAACTCTAATGCTGTGAAAAAGTTCTACGCTTGAAGGCCCGCTAGGTTGAAAACCCGAAATGGCAACCTAGGCAAAGAGCAATGAAAACAAAAGAAAAGAAAAGTCCCGCTAGGTTGAAAACCCGAAAGGGCAACCTAGGAAAAAGTTAGGGCAAAACACAATAAAAACAAAAGAGAAGCAAAGGCCTGCTAGGTTGAAAACCCGAAAGGGCAACCTAGGCAAAAGTTAGGGTAAAGAAACCTTAGGCTGAAAACCTGCAAAGGCAGGCTAGGAGGAGGATATGGTCCAACACTTCTGCAAGCACTCACCATACCGGGGCAGTCTTATCCAACTGAGTATATTGGGGCAAAATTGTTAAGGAATGATCGAAGGTGTTTGAGGAATCAAAAACAGAAGCCAAGATCTGTGTCATTAAAAGGCTGAGGGGAATCAGTTAAATGAAAATCAAAGGACCAACACTGGGGCAAATTTTATGTGATTCTCGTAATTTTCTTTGCTTATCTTTGTTTTTAAATCTTCATGATCCCTTTTGTAATTTTGTTCTCTTTGTTATTGTCTCTTAACAAACTAAATTCTCGTATTAAGGAAAGAGGCTTTTCTTTCACACTCCCTTGTCGTGTTCACTCTCATGTTCAATCACCACGGTTATGTCTCAATAAAAGTAAATATAAGTTTAATAGTATGATTTGATAATTCTAATGGTAGCACCAATGAATGGTTCAAACCAATTCAAGAGGACTCAATACTTAAAATTTGATGGAAAAGGTGGCATGCACTGGACGACAAAAGAATGATGCAAATAAGCTTGGGAGGACAAACATAACATCCAGATTTCTTGGGTGACCAATGTTGTTAAAAGAATAAGTGATGCTTCGTCCCAGAGTGGCCGGTGAACAAGGGTTTGGTTGGGGGAAGTTTTTCCATGGAGCATTTGGTTCCGCTATCCTCAAAAGGAAAGGATTCTCATTTGTTTCGGATTACTGGCTAAGTATTTTCGAGCACTAAAGCTCACTGCAATTTTATTTTCGAGCTCTAAGGCTCATTGCATTTAATTTTCTGTTGGACGAGGAGGTTCCGTCCATTACATTTAATTTTTTGTTGGACGAGGAGGTTCCGTCCTTTGCTTGTTTACTTTCTGTTGGACGAGGAGGTTCCGTCCATTGCATGTTAACTTTCTGTTGGACGAAGAGGTTCCGTCCATTGCATGTTTACTTTCTGTTGGACGAGGAGGTTCCGTTCATTGCATTTAATTCTCTGTTGGACGAAGAGGTTCCATCCATTGCACGTTTATTTCCTGTTGGATGAGGAGGTTTCGTCCATTGCATGCTTACTTTCTGTTGGGCGAGGAGGTTCCGTCCATTGGATTTAATTTTCTGTTGGACGAGGAGGTTCCGTCCGCTGTAATTTTATTTTCGAGTTGAGGCTCATTGCAATTTTATTTCGAGCTCTGAGGCTCACAGCATCTTTATTCTTTCGAGCTCTAAGGCTTACTGCATTTTATCTTCGAGCCCTGAGGCTCACTGAAATTTTATTTTCGAGCTCTGAGGCTCACTGCATTTTTATTTTCGAGCTGAGGCTCACTACAATTTTATTTTCGAGCTCACTGCGTTTTATTTTCGAGCTCTGAGGCTCATTGCAATTTTATTTCGAGCTCTGAGGCTCACTTCATCTTTATTCTTTCGAGCTCTGAGGCTCACTGCATTTTATCTTCAAGCTCTGAGGCTCACTGCACTTTTATTTTCGATCTCTGAGGCTCACTGCGTTTTTATTTTCGAGCTCTGAGGCTCATTGCAATTTTATTTCGAGCTCTAAGGCTCACTGCATCTTTATTCTTTCGAGCTCTGAGGCTCACTGCATTTTATCTTCGAGATCTGAGGCTCACTGCATTTTTATTTTCGAGCTCTGAGGCTCACTGCATTTTTATTTTCGAGCTCTGAGGCTCACTGCAATTTTATTTTCGAGCTCTGAGGCTCACTGCAATTTTATTTTCAAACTCTGAGGCTCACTGCGTTTTTATTTTCGAGCTCTGAGGCTCACAACAATTTTATTTTCAAACTGTAATGTTTTCTTCTGAGCTCAATATGTGTTCATTTTTATTTACTCGTTCAGTACTACAATACATGAAAAGTCACGACTAATCATGTCTTCTAGTAAGCAACAAGTAAAGAGGGGCAACTGTGAACACCCATTTTTGCCCATCTTTTATTCTATGATATTATGCTTCAAGGAGACTGATAATAGTAATAAAGAGAGAAAGAAGAAAAAGAAAATGATAAAGAAAGGGAGGGGGCCCATAATTAATTTGCCGCTGGATGCAGCCCAGTCCAGTCCAATGCTGGACGAGGCCCGGTTCATTACACTTGCTGTTGGACGCGGTCCGGTCCAGTCCAGTCCGTTCCACTTGCTGTTGGACGGGGAGGTCCCATCCATCACTTTGGACTTGCTGTTGGACGGGGAGACCTCGTCCATCACATTTGCACTTGCTGTGGATGGGGAAGTCCCGTCCATCTTGCTGTGGGATGGGGTGGTCCCGTCCAATCCATCACATTTGCACTTGTTGTGGACGGGGAAGTCCCGTCCATCTTGCTGTTGGACAGGGAGACCCCGTCCATCACATTGGCACTTGCTGTGGATGGGGAAGTCCCGTCCATCTTGCTGTGGGATGGGGTGGTCCCGTCCAGTCCATCACATTTGCACTTGCTGTGGACGGGGAAGTCCCGTCCATCTTGCTGTTGGACGGGGAGACCCCGTCCATCACATTGGCACTTGCTGTGGATGGGGAAGTCCCGTCCATCTTGCTGTTGGACGGGGTGGTCCCGTGTGGTCCATTACACCTACTGTTGGACGGGGTTGTCCCGTCCAATCATTGCACTTGCTGTTGGACGGGGTGGTCCCGTCCAGCCCTTGGACTTGCCAATGGACGGGGTAGTCCCGTCCAGTCCCTAGCCCTTATCAATGGACGGGGTGGTCCCGTCCAATTACCTTGCACTTGCCGACGGACGGGGTGGTCTCGTCCATTGCCTTGCACTTGCGGATGGACGGGGTGGTCCCGTCCATTGCTTTGCTCTTGCTGATGGACGGGGTAGTCCCGTCCATTGGTTTGCACTTGCTGATGGACGGGGTCCATTGCTTTGCACTTGCTGATGGACGGGGATGTCTCGTCCAATACTTTGCACTTGCCGACGGACGGGGTGGTCTCGTCCATTGCCTTGTACTTGCTGATGGACGGGGTGGTCCCGTCCATTGCTTTGCACTTGCTGATGGACGGGGTAGTCCCGTCCATTGCTTTGCACTTGCTGATAGACGGGGTAGTCCCGTCCATTGCTTTGCACTTGTAGATGGACGGGGTGGTCCCTTCCATTGCTTTGCACTTGCTATTGACCCCGTCCGATCCCACCGCACTTGCCGGTGGGGCGGGGGTGATCTGTCTAGTCATTCCACTTGCTGGTGGACGGGGTGGTCCCGTCCATGGCTTTGCACTTGCTGATGGACGCGGTGGTCCCGTCCAGTCATTACACTTCTTTGGTGGGTAGGTGGTCCCGTCCGAGCCTGTCCCTTTTTATTTACGTCGGACGAGGTGGTTTCGTCCCACTTCATTTATTTTAATTTACATTTGGACGAGGAGGTCCGTCCAGTGTATATCTACTTTTGCATATCTAAGTTCCTGTTGGGACGAAGAGATTTCGTCCACTGCAATTTTATTTTCAGGCTGAAGGCTGAAGAATAAAGAAAGAAGAAGGAGAAGACAAGGAAGAAAGGACGAAGAAAACTAGGAGAAAAAGGCAATCAACAAAAAGGAAAGGAAATTAAGTTATGTTCACTACCTACTTTACATATCAGACAAGACCTCTTTTCCTCCTCTACCCCTTGGTCCTTCTTCCTCATCTCCTCCCTCGTCTTAACCTAGCAGCCCTACTCCTAACCCTAAAAAGCCATCATACACATCAGGCAAAGGCCCCATCTCTTTTTTTTTTTTTTTCAAACACGCAACCTTCACGATAAATCACCTCCTCCCTGCTACTCATGCTGCCCCATCCGGACACACGCTATTTTTGCTCAACCCCCCCATCTGTTTCTCTTTTCAAGCATACGACCTTCACATCAAATCACCTCCTTTTTGCTATTCATGCCGCCCCATCTGGACACACGCCATTGCTGCTCACAACCCCCCTTCTTTCACCTCCTCTAACCATTGATCTTTTCGTTTTTTTTCTCATCTTCTCCCTCGTCTTAATCCAATGACCCCTACTCCTAACCCTAACAAGCCATCATGCCCATCAGACAAGACACCCCATCTCCTTATATTTCCAAGCGTGCAACCCTTACATCAACTCACCACCTTTCATTTTGCCGAATGGCCCAAGCCTCGGGTTTCGTGCAAACCGAACTTGAAGCCAATGGAGAAGAAACAAGAAGCCCTCTCCTCCGTCTATATAAGGAAAGGAAAAAGAGAAGAAATGGGGGGGGGGGGGAGAACATTTTTTCTTAAGAGGAAACGAAAAATCAGAGAGGGGATAGAGAGGAAAGATACAAAGAAAAGAGAAAAGAGAGAGAGATTTCTACCTAACGTTTTCTTTGTAAGGAAGATAGATCAGAGATCGGAGTTTCTTTTTTCTTCCCTATTACTAGAGTGGAAGAGCTGAAAGAGCCAATGAGATTGAATGTAAAGACTTCGATCTTGAGATCTTATCATTGAGAATAAACGAAATCATTCTTACTCTGCTCCCATTCGGTAATCTTTGCTCTTTTCGTTGATATTCTTAATAAATTTCTCTGGACATTCTTATTTCTCCGTGCTTCTGTTCTCTGAATAAGCGGGTAAAAAGTTTCATTTCTACGTTTCTGTCCTATTTTCAAGAGATGAAAATTATTTATTTTACATGAAAAATAGAGGACGGTCACTTGATTAAAACAACCTTTTAGGTTGCCCTGTGACAAGTGTCATGTTCAACCCTTTAGATTTTGAGGTTGCCCTGTGGACTCATGTTCTATGTTCAACCTCATTTAGTTTTAATAAAAAGATTCACAACGGGTAAAACAAATATTTTCAAAGTTACTAATAAGTTACACAACTAATTTTGGGTAACCATTTATGGATGTTCCAGGGTGCCGTGGGGTTAAGTCTCCATGCCTTCCCTAGACATAATCGACTCCCGAACCCAAAGCTTTCTTAAAAGGTTTTCCAACTTCCTTGAAATAAAATAAAGTTGGTGGCGACTCCATGTTTCCTCTCTAAAAGGGAACGCTGGTTTTTTTTTAGTCGTTACAGTCACCATGGCATTTTTTGGAAAGTTTTCCTTTATATTAATTTATTTGTTTATTGTTATTTACTTGTTTTCTTTGCTTCATCTAAAAGGCTTGCATTTATTAGGATTGTACATTTCACAATCACTAATGTGTTTGACAATCTTTCTCTCTCTCTCTCTCTATTTGAACTCTTTGCTTTTTCTCTTTCCATCTATATCTATATAAAAATAATAAATATTATAAATACATTTGTATTGAAGATTATCAATAATATCCAATACAATTAATTTACTTAAAGCAACTAAAAATAAATTCTTGTACATGAATTATAATGAACAAAGATTCCTAAATTATTATCAATAAAAGTCGTTATCATAACTTTAGCTCATGCCAATAAAATATGACACCTATTTCCAATATTATATTTTAAAGTAAATTAAATAATCTTTTATATTTATAATTTTTTGGCATAATTAAATAATTATAAGACTTTTTCTGAAAAATAAGACTCCTTTATAGCTATCATATATGTTTTTTTTCCTTAACATGAACTTTATATATATATGTTAAAATCCATGTTTGAGCTACTAATAAATCTATGTAATCAGAATATTTATAGATTTATATATATTTTCAAAGAAAATAAATAATTACAAGATGATGAATGATTTCCCAATGTAATTTACTCAAATCTTTGATTTGTTTCTCCTATATTCCCAATGTGAGTTTACTATTTATCCAACCTAATAAAGGTACCATAAAAATATACACTACCAAATAAAATTATAAAATTCAATTAAGCATATACTGAGAAAGTTTGTTCATCTATAGTTTGTTTTTCTATTTTTCAATCATGGCTAAAACTAAATTTATTTCTAACCTTTCACCATCAAAAGATAAACGGAAGATCAAAGTAGAGTGCCATAAAAAATCATGTGCGAAAACTTTGACAAATGTCATATTTAAAAATACAATAAAATTTAAATTCTTTTGACAATTGACGAAACTTCTTACTTTAAGGTAATATATATTTATATAAATTTATTTTTTAATCAAAATAAAATTTATGAATCATCAAATATTTCTTTTCCTACTTACGATGGTATTGAAGATTATCAATCATTTTCATTGTAATTAATTAAAACAACTACAAATTAATTGTTGTACATGAATTATGATAAATAAAGATTCCTAAATTATTATCAATAAAAGTTGTTATCATAACTTTAACTCATACCAATAAAATACAACACCTATTTCCAATATTACATTTTAAAGCAAATAAATTTTTTTTGATATTTAAAATTCTTTAGGCTAAATAATTAGAAGACGTTTGAGGAAAATAAGACTACTTTATAAATATATCATATATGTTTTTTTCCTTGACATGAACTTTATAGATATATGTCAAAATTCATGTTTGAGCTAATTAATAAATATAAATAATTAGAATATTTATAGATTTATATAAAATTTTAAAGTAAATTAATAATTCTAAGATGATGAATGATTTCTCAATGTAATTTACTCAAATATTTGAGTTATTTGTCCTATATCCCGATGTGAATTTAATCTTTATTCAACCTAATAGAGGTACTATAAAAATATAGACAATCAAATGAAAATAAAAAATTCAACTAAGCATCCCCGAGAAGAGTTTGTTTTTCTATCTTTCACTCATGGCTAAAACTGTAACACCCCGATTTTCACTGTTCTTCAATAACAGTAAATTTATAAGCTATATTATTTTATTTGGATTGGTTAATTATCTGGATAATTATTTTATGTGGTTTGGTATGAGTAATTTTAATTACTCATTTAAAATGATTTTATTAAAGTGCGTTAGCACTGCTTTATTTCAGTGCATGCACGCTTACTAGACAATAATATTATGTTATTGTCACTATTAGTTTTTATTTAGAAAATATGTTAAATGATAGGATTGAAAGAAAATTATTTTCATCTTTTAGTCCATTTAATTTTAGATTTGAAAAAATTGGTTTGACATTAATCGGAGATTAAATGTTGGATCGTGGATTTTCTTAGTTGATCAATTCGACTATCAATCTCTACTTTATTTCAAATTTTGAAAGTATATATTTGTCACCCTTTATTTTTGGATTCAAAAACTAAAAACATGTTTATTTTTAGGCTTAATATTTATCACCCATATTGTACCCACTAATACAAAAATCATATTTTCTCTCTTCCTCTCTTTCTATCGCACCACCCTCCCCTCCCTCATTCTTTCTTTCTTTTTTATTCTTGCAATTCTCTCTTCTTCTTACTCATCCTCTCCACAACCCAGCCACCTCAAGCGCCACCGGACCAGCTGCCCTCCAGCCCACCGACACGCCCGCGTGCGCCGCGCCCGGGAGCGTTCCAACAGCCGTGCAACGAGGAGGAAGACGCCCGTAAGGGGTTTGCGATTCTGCTCGTCCCTCCGCCTCTCTCTCCGCCGCGGGATGCTACTATGGCCGCCGTCCATGGTGGCTTCCATCATGGTTGATTTGTTAAATCTTCCTTCTCTCCTTCTATGGAGCTCATCTTCTTGGTTTGGCTCATGGGTACTTCAAAATGTTGATGCCACCGCCACCGTCCTCCGCCCCTTGCCGCCGCGTTGGTTGGCCTTCCAGTCACCATGTTCTCTCTTCTCCTTCCTTGGGTAAGTGTTTACCCCAAATCTCTTCTAGTTGTAAAAGCCCCAAACTGATTTTGAATCCCTAACCCTTTAATCTCATATTTCAATCTTGAAATGGAAGCTTGTTTTATGCAATTAGGACTATCAATTAATATTTTCCTAAACTAATTTCATGATTCTACGAGCAAATCTCATTTTCCCCAATTTTTGGAATGAACACAATTTTTTTACCCAAATTGATTTTATTGGAAATTGATTTTGTTTTTGTTAAATTAAAGGTTTGATTTTATTAGATTTTATGTTGATGTTTAATTATGGATTGATATGTTGTTTTGGGTTGTTGTATGAACTTGGAATGCTCTCCCTATGTTGATGGTTGAGTATGGTTGTGCTTGCTTGGGAGAGAAACTATTTGCTTTTGGAGCTGTCAGGGATATTGTAAAAAGTCAAAGGAGACGTCATTGAGAAGGAAACAAACTCTTGGAGCATTAAGATGAGAATCTTTTTCTGGTCTACAAAGGTAAAGGGAGTAAGCCTGAGGAGTTCCTAGCCGTTATATATTTAATGTTATAGACTGCTTGTGATAATTTATAATATGTTGATTGACTGCGAATCTACTTATATGTGTGTGTGTGACTTATCCGTGTTGTTAAATTATGAAGCTAATTGAAGGGTGACGTTGGTCGTGGCTTATAATGAGAAATCTTGTTTTATTAAATATGTGAACACAGAAAAGTGGGAAACATGATTTTTTGTTTTCATTGGAAAATGGGAAGGAAACAAAAAATGAATAGATATCTGTGCTGAGGTTTCAGACTGGATTTTGATTACGGTGAAGCCGGACTAGCCTTCCAACTATTAAGGACCTAGAGTTCCGAGACATCGGACAAGAGTTTGTTGATAAAAGATTTTGAAAAATCTTTAGTGAGAGTTTAAAACTCAATTGATATCAAAAGTTTATTTAATATCTGAAAGATGTTCTGGCAGACGTGCTATTATTTATCGAGCCACAATGTCACTCATAGTGAACTGACAAACTGAATAGTTTGGACCAAAGACAGGTTCATGGGTCTTTGGGTCTTAAGGGACATTCAGGTTCGAAAACCTACGTGGATATTCGGGGCATAGCACCCTCGGATGTAAAAGTCGATAACCCTGCTCAAAATGTACTCTATCAGTAACTATTCTGTATTATTTAGGTGAGATGCGAAATCCTAGAACAATTAGGGAAAGGACCCAGTGGAGAGGCCACCCAACGCGAAACAATTGTGTTATAGGAATTATCGCAGCCTATCATGCTCGAGGAAGGGAAGTTAGGATCTCCTGAGATTTGTGATCAGAAAGTGGATATTGAAGTGTTAAAACTTAATTTTCGGAACATTCTTTTTGGTTATAATTCTTTGTTGCGATAATTTTTGATTTAGAGTCTTTTGCTTGAGATAAATATAACTATTACTATATGAATTGTTATATTGTTTTCTTTTAATGTTATTGAAATGTTAAGTATCTGACTGCTATGCTAAAACTCATATTTTGGTAACTCACCTTTGCATTATTTCTATTTGGTTTCCTTTGTGGTATCCCGTTACGTGTACAAATGGTGTAAAAGGGTTCTTTTCCCCATTCAGAGGGATCGATCCTGACTTTTGAAGAAAGTTGATTTACTGGAAAAACCACGAGATCTTTTCCAGTAAGAGTCTCATAGTACGACCAGCTTAGGTTTTTAAGACACTGTTGATTAATGATAGTATGTATGTTTATGGCTCGGAGAGCCTTTCTCTTGGATGAAAATATAAATATATTAGCAGGTGTTTTGTTTGGGATGTTGAAATTACAGAGGAGACTATGTCGAATTTTTTTTAAAATTTATTGATATGTATTTAAGTACTTATATAAAGTATACCCCGAAAGCAAACCAGCTATTATTTTAAGTTTTATTTCCGAAATGTGTTATTCATGTAATGCCCAAGGGGGTGTTATATTAGTGGTATCAAAGCTGGTCGAGTCTTTCGGGAACCTTGGGGAATAGGTCTGTTATGTTTTTGTTGTGTGATCTCTTGTTGAATTGCTTCCTTGTTGAAGAGCTGTGTGTTGGATTATGAGTAATGCGTTTTTATCTTGATAGGGTATACGAGTTTTGACTTGTAGGAACTCAAGCCTAGTAAACTGTGTTTTAGTCCCTGTGTGACACATTCGGTTTTCCTTTTTGGATTGTGTCAGACATTTGAATAGTATGTCTGTTAAGATGGATTTTTCGGGAATGTTCGCTGAGAATTGTTAGATTCAATGACTTAGAGATTTTGATATATGACAAATACAACTTAATGTGTATGCAAGTGTTTTAGTGTCAAATGACAAAGACAGGTATCAAGCAGTAATCAACAAGTTCAGTGAGCAATCAAAGGAGAATATTCAAGGAAGAACTTGAAGGAATCAAAGAGCAAAGACAAAGAACAAGGAATCATCAAGACAAGATCTTAAAGGATAAATTAGATTTAAGTCTTAGATGATTTGTAAGAGATGAAATCTCTTATTCACAAATAACTCAATTAAAAAGATGCATGAAGAAAATCAATTTTCATAGCCTGCATTAAAAGGAATAAGTTTTCTTTAATGAAAATGATTTTTCGAAATAAGAAGTGCTCATCCAAAGCGCTCGTCCAAAACTAAAGTGACACAAGCACTCGTCTACTAAAGTGACAGAAGTGCCCGTCCATTATAGTGATAGAAGCGCTCGTCCACTGTAGTGACACAAGCGCTAGTCCACTAAAGTGACAGAAGCACTCGTCCACAAAAGTCTTTGGACTTGCTAAATTCTTAATCAGAAGCTCTATCCAATGATGTGGCATATGGAGCTCGTCTACCATATGGAGCTCGTCTACTAAATGGAGCTCGTCTACTAATTGGAGCTCGTCCAATTACTTTGTGTTTTAGTACTCCCATCTGCTGACGTGGCTTATGGAGCTCGTCTACTAGCCCATCCGAATGTAAAATCTTAATGGCTAGATGGACGCGGTTATTTTCAAGATGGACGCGAATTATATAAGAACTATCAGAATCTTATTTCAAGAACGAGAATCAAGAAAACAGATTCTGTTAATCGGATCCAAATCCCTTTTGATTGATCCCAACGACTATAACTTGTTTTCTATATAAATAGGGGTCAAAGGAACACTTTTATAACATATACGCATATCATAACATATCACAGTTTTACGAAATCATTTTGAGAAATCAATTGTGAAAATCATTCATCATCTTCATTGAGCTTATTGTGAAAAGAGTGTTTCAATACTCATAAGTGCTTCAATTTGTTTATCTGACTATTGAGAGTTAGGAATCCACTTTTGTTTTACATTTCGATTTAAAGAGAGATGGAGTCTCTTTGATTGATTAGGGTGAGGTATCCCTAAGGTTGAACATTGAGGCTCTTCACAAGAGTGTGGTATCTCGAGGTGAAGGAGTGCTCTTTGGTTTAAAGGTTTTTCAAGCTACCTGGCACATCTTGTGTGTTAGTGTGTGAAATCCCACAGGTGGAGTGAGGACTGGATGTAGGTCACAGTGGAGGTGACTAAACCAGCATATATCTGGTTGTGTGGTATCTCTAAACTCGAACTCCTTTACATTCTGTTTATGATCAAGAACCTGCGACTTTGATGTTTATAGTTCAATATAATTTCTGTTCTTGATCTGTATAAACTATATTGAAACCTGAGTTAGATTGTAATCAAGACTGTGTTATCTACGTTTAAAAATGAGTTGATAAAAACCATTCTTGATTGCTGAAACAGAACTAAGACTGAAACTGAAACCTGCAAGTTCATTCTTGATTGTTAATGCTTGTATCTGAAACTTGCATAACTTGTTCTTAATCTTTAAAGGCTTAATCAGTCTCTGTATTTTGTTATTACTGAGTTATTGAACTAGAATCTATTCTCTGTTAATTCTGAATTAATCTTTCTTATCCTCATCACCCTCTATTCAAGATTTTATATAAACCCTTCATTGATTTTGTAAAAGATCTTGAGGCCAAAAATCCGCAACTCTGATTTGAAAAGTTTTGTGAAAAGTTTTTAAGAGGGAAATATTTTTTTGAAAACTCAATTCACCCCCTCTCTTGAGTCGTTGAAGCCAAAACAACAAGAATGTCCCAAGTTTACCGCCTGCGAAGGATATTGAGTGATCGATCGATCTAGTTTCTAGATTCGGTCCGATTTCTAATCTCCTTGTGTAGGATGTCTGTCGCAACCAAAAATTACGACGGGGACGACGATAAAAAGAAATTTTAAGGAAAAGTAGAGTCGCCACCAATTTTATTTAATTTAGGAAAAATTGGAAAACCTTTAAAAAATGGTCTTTGAAACCAAATTGAGTTCGGGAGTCGGTTACGAGTAGGGAAGGTGTTAAGCACCCTACATCGCCCATCCTACGAATGGTACCTTGAATTAATCGTGCAAAATTAAATTATTTATTTGTTTACCCCAAAAATGTTTGCAAGGAAGGATTTGTTTATTTATTAATATTTTCTTTATTTTTATGTTTCTTTATTGGTTTTTTTATTTAATTTTTTTCTAAAAGAATATATATATATATATATATATATATATATATATATATATATTATTGATAAATCCTAAATGGGATAAAACATGGCACGTAAGTCCATAGGGCAACCTCGAAGCTAAGGGATTGAGTATGACACTTGTCATAGAGCAACTCAAAAACATTAAATAAATTATTGATTAATTATCCACATTAAATAGACTAAAAGGAACACAAAAATAATGAAAAAATTAATTTTGGCTTGACGAGATGATTGATCCCGCTCCTACGTATTCCCTGCTTCGATGGAAAACTCAAAGCCACGTAGTTCTTGTAGAAAATATTTTATTTGTTGGATTGTTTTAATTTTTATGAAAAGGATTTTATTTTAACTTATCTAAAAAAAGGTTTTTTCTTTTTTTTTATATTTTATTTTTATTATCGAAAACTCCTGAGTGAGATAGAACATGGAACATACGTCCACAGAACGATCTTAAACCTAAGGGAATAAATGTGATACCTCTCACAAAGTAATCCAAAAATTATCTCTAAAGAAACATTCTATTTTATTTAATTTATTGCTTACGAGTTAAAAATTAAAGGATAAAAATAAAGTTTGACTATAGCATATTTTTTTTTGGACTAAGTGACCAACCCACTAAAATACTCACATCAAGATCAACATTATATTTAGCCCAACAAGACACTCAAACCAAGCCCATATACTATAAAAGAGAAGGTTAGGTCAGACTAAAAAAGGAAACAAAGGTAAAATTAAAAAAGGACAAAAAACCAAATAAAAAAAGAATAAAACAAAAGGGAAAGGAACCAGAACCTTCTCCTAAGCAACAACTACACAGAACTGGCAGGGGCAAGATACCACAGAGCGACCGAGGAAGGAGACGACGGCTTGGGATCCGACGCGGCGGTTCCGGCCCAGAACGGCGGTGTGGTTCGCAATGGAGGCACGACGCTCGCACGACGAAGCTCGGACCAGACGCGAACAGGAACGCGATCGGAGCAGGCGGTCCAGATGTGGTGGTCGCGTGGTCCTTTCCTTGCAGCGGTGAACGACGATCGAAGCTTAGGCGGGGCCGGAGGTCCTGGTGGTGGCGCAACTGGACAGGGCGGCGCGGCAGGGACTGAGTGAAGAAAGAAGAGAACTTTGGTTTGGAGTTTTAGAGAGTGGAAGAATGAGATGTGGGTTGTTCTGTTGTTGAAGAGTAGAAAACGTTAAAGAAGAAAGAATGGAAGGGAAGGAACGAAAAAGTGGAGATTGGAGAGCTCAGAGCAACGTGGAGAAAACAACATCAAAACTGATCCCCCCTTTTTTTTCTTTGTTGTGATTTTTATAATCTAAATTTTTATGGTTTTGATCCTAAAAGTCTGCTAGAGATTTAAAATTTTATCTCAGATTTAAAATGGAACCGAAATTGCTAAACCTTATCTGCCAAAACTAAGAGATTTGCCCATAGATTCAAATTCAAAATAAAGTGGTTACTAGGTTTGTTGGAAGGGGATGAAATGGAGTTTTTATTTTCTTTTCAGATTTTTATTTTTTTATTATTTTTTTGAATTTTTTTTTTAGTGAAGACTAAGAGACCCGGTCAAAATGGGGTGTTCACAGTTGCCCCTCTTTACTTGTTCATTACTAGAATACATGAAGAAAGAACGATTTTTCATGTGGTAATAGTAAGGAACCAGTAAAGAAAATGAACTCACATTTTAGCCGGGATGGGAAACAGGATGGAGAAAATTAAGCTTTAGAGCTTGGAAAATAAAAGTGACACCAGGCCTCAAATCCCAAGTATAAAATTAGCAGTGAGCCTCAGAGCTCGAAAAATTAATTTGCTGCGGGCCTCAGATCCTAAAAATAAATTTGCAGTGAGCCTCAGAGCTCGAAAAATAAAATTGCAGTGGGCCTCAGATCCCAAAAATAAATTTGCGGTGAGCCTCAAAGCTCGAAAAATAAATTGCAGTGGGCCTCAGATCCCAAAAATAAATTTGCAGTGAGCCTCAGAGCTCGAAAAATAAATTACAGTGGACCTCAGATCCCAAATATAAAATTAGTAGTGAGTCTTAGAGCTCGAAAAATAAATTGTAGTGGGCCTCAGATCCCAAAAATAAAATGCAGTGAGCCTTAGAGCTCGAAAAATAAATTGCAGCGGGCCTCAGATCCCAAAAATAAAATACAGTGAGCCTCAGAGCTCGAAAAATAAATTGCAGTGGGCCTCAGATCCCAAAAATAAAATGCAGTGAGCCTCAGAGCTCGAAAAATAAATTTGCAGCGGGCCTCAGATCCCAAAAATAAATTTGCAGTGAGCCTCAGAGCTCGGAAAATAAATTGCAGTGGGCCTCAGATCCCAAATATAAAATTAATAGTGAGCCTCAACTCGAAAAATAAATTTACAGCGGGCCTCAAATCCCAAAAGTAAATTTGCAGTGAGCCTTGGAGCTCGAAAAGTAAATTTGCAGCGAGCCTCAGATCCCAAAAATAAATTTGCAGTGAGCCTCAGAGCTCGAAAAATAAATTGCAGTGGACCTCAGACCCCAGAAATAAAATGATGATAATTTACTTTCTCTTAAAAACTTTTCATTTACCTTTGTCTCGATTACAACCGAACCACACGCTCCATTAAAAGACTTCTACCAATCAAACCTTTGTTTATCAACAACTCTGAGTCAGTGTCTTTCAATTAGAGGGGCTTCTTTTTCAAAGCGATGGAGACACATAGAGCGATTATTTCCTTCAAGACTAGGACTCGTGGAGGCTTTCATTATTGCTTTTCTTTTCTCCTCATTGTGCATCGTTATCTCCCTTATTGGCTTTGAAATGCTGGGCTTTCTTTGGTTTAAACCATTCGTTGAAGTAACCATTAGAATTATCCAATCATACTATTAAACTTAAATTTACTTAAATTGAGACACGATTTCAATGCGCAAGCATGATTTAAGCACAATAGGAAAAAAATGGATGGATAAAATCCTTGCCTTAATATTAGAATTTGCATTGTACACAAGGAAATTTGAAAGAAAAAGGGGAAATACAAAGGGGTGTATGGGAATTGTATTAAAAAGGATAATGGAACGAAAGAAAACCGCATAAAAATTTGCCCCAGTATTGGTTCCTTGATCCTCTTAACTGATTACCAGCAACTGTTTGACGTCGCAGATCCTGGTCTCAGCTTCCACATACATCCTTTCATTAACATTTCAATGATTTTCTTTGCCCCATTATAGCCAGTCACAAAAAAAATTGCCCCAGTGTAGCAAGTAATGAGCAAAACTCCCCCAATGTGGTGAATATTGAGATATCTCTTAAACCGCCTTTGCGGGTTTTCGGCCTAAGATTCAGCTTCTTTGTCCTAATTTTTGCTTAGGTCGCCCTTTCGGGTTTTCAACCTAACGGACTTCTCTCTCTCTCTCTCTCTCTTTTATGCCCTAACTTTTGCTTAGGCCGCCCTCGCGGGTTTTCGACCTAACGGACTTCTTCTTTATTTTATTTTATTTTATTTATGCCCTAACTTTTGTTAAGGCCGCCCTCGTGGGTTTTCGACCTAACGGACTTCTTTTTTATTTTATTTATGCCCTAATTTTTGCTTAGGTCGCCCTCGCGGGTTTTTCGACCTAACGGGCTCTCCCTTTTCTTTTTTTTTTATCAGGCATAGAACTTTTTCACGGCATCAGAGTTTACAGGTCTTGGTAGCTCTCGTCCGTTTTCATCTGTTAGGATCAAGGCTCCGCTTGAGTATGCCTGGTTTACTATATATGGCCCTTCATAATTGGGTGCCCATTTTCCTCGGGCATCTTCTTGGTTGGGAAGTACTTTCTTTAACACCAAATCACCTGGTTGAAACTCTCTATGACAGACTTTCTTATTAAAGGCTTTAGCCATTCTTCTCTGATATAGTTGTCCATGACAAAGGGCCACCAGTCTTTTTTCCTCAATCATGTTTAACTGATCATATCGAACTTTCACCCATTCTGATTCTTCCAAGTCAGCTTCCATCAGCACTCTTAATGAAGGGTGTATTGGCCGAGGCACTAACCCGGCCACCGAGCTCCAGAACCCGGCCCAGTCCGGAAGTTAAAGATAATAAATCAAAGATCACTTAATTAAAGGAATAAGATATTGATATTAAATCCTGATATTATCTAAAATAACCTTATCTGGTTAAAAGAGATAATATCCCTTAAATTAAGGAATCATATCTCAAAAGAGATATCAAGAGACAAATCATATCTCAAAAGAGATATTAAGAGATAAATCAAATCTCTAAAAGATATTAAGAGATAAATCAGATCTCTAAGAGATAGGGGAATCCTATTATAAAAGGAGGATTACCCCTCATAAGAGACTCACTTTTTACTATATACCGGTGACTCTCTCTTAAGCGTATTAGAGAAACTAGCGTCGACCAAGAGACTATCAGAGAGTCCTTGCTCCCTAATATTCATCCGATACAAAATTAAGAGATCGAGGTCACCACGGCCAAGGGTTGAATCGAGAACTACGTCCGGCTTTGATTCCCTTCGGGATACGTAGGACCGGAATTACTGAATTCTGTCAAGCCAAATCCTAAAACAACCCCAATATTCATCCTTGGTTTGATGTTCACGGCGGGGCTCCGGTAAACCGGATCTCGGCAGGAACATTTGGCGCCCACCGTGGGGCCGAGACGAAACTTTCCCCGGTTCCACAAGAAAAGCTCGATGGTAACCACACGGAATGGACTGCGAGGAGGGGGAGTAGCATGAATCAAGAGGGTCATGAGGCTTCGGACGCCCAGAATCACAGCAATCATCTCCTCTCCCCCCATAGTGAAGATAACCCTCGGTTGGAGGAAATTATGAAGCAACTCCAGCAGCTTCGGAAGGAGAACGAGGAGATACGGGTGCAAAATCAGAAGCTTTTGAAAGCCCGAAAGAGGGGAAGGTCCCTGACACCTTAAGACGGAGAGCAATCCTCACCCGAGGCCGGCCAGAAGGATCCTCCGGCGCACTCTCCTCGGGGCACTAACCGAGCATCCAAGACCAAACCCCCTCCTGGGGCATCGGAAGTCAAGTCCCGCGCAGAGAGGACTAGCCAGAAAGAAATGACATCAGACCGACGTCCGAGGCTCCCCTTCACCGAGGACATTAATGAGGTAAACGTGCCAACCCATTTTAAGCCCCTTAACATAGACAAATTCAATGGCACCACTGATCCAACCGAGCATGTAGAGTCCTTTATATCCTCAATTTACTTAGTGACTGATTCGGAGGCCGTCATGTGCAAAGTTTTTCCAACTACCTTGCAAGACCCAGCTCTGACCTGGTTAACAAATCTGCCGCCTCAGTCAATTGATTCTTTTGATGCGTTCATAACCAAGTTCACGGCACAATTTGCGGCAAGCCGAAGGCACAGGAGGCACTCAGTCTCACTGGTAAATTTCAAGCAGGAAAGGAATGAATCACTCAGATTACATGGCCTGTAACGCCCTTCGTTACATTAGTAACCCATAATAAAACATAATTAAAATATAGCCAAAATAAATTTTTACAAAATAAAATAGTTTAAAATAAATACATCATAAATAATAAATAGAAATTCTATTAAATCCTTACAAAATAAATTCATTTGTCTCAAAACCGGGCGTCTACTAATAAACCCAACGAAAAAAATAAAATAAAATAATAAACATGTCTAGCCACAAACGGCTCCTTATGAGATATAATCCCAGTGAATAAAAATATTTAATAAAAATGTTCACAAATAGTGTTGTTCTCAACCGGCACGGTAATCTGGAAAAACATTCATGGTACCCGCTAATTTTTAAAATATTGAATATAATAAACCTCCAAAATAATAAATATATATATACATATATATATAAAATTAATGTCAAGCATTTAAAGCACAAACTCATAAACTCAGCAACGGTCACATCACATTGCATTTAATCACATTCACCATGCAACTCCACGAACATGACTCGGTGATTTCCATAATCACTTAACTTGACTCTTTGGTTCCCAGAACCGGTGTGAATCCCAGATCCACTAAGGTCTATGAGCTCATATCCATGCAATGGTGTCCCACTGCCTTCCCCATCCCAGATGGAGGTATCTAATATTCCATCCCAGATGTGAATATTTTAATAATTTGATATCCCATCCCAGATGGTGATATCTCTCATCCTATTCCCGGAGTAGAATGTACACCGTCATCCCTTCCCGGAAGGTGATGGCCAACTCATGCATAATGCAATATGTCATCCCAGATGACTCTCAAGGTTTTCCGATTTTATCTATCAGTAACAATGTTACAATGTCATGCCAAACCAACACTATAACGTCATATTACACATATTAAAGATTGTTAATCAACAATAATTCATACTGTAATTAAACAAATTTTAATTTAGAAACCATTGAACAAAACATGCTTAAAATGACTTGTTACGGGAATAGGTTCACAAAACATGAACCTACATTCCAATTTCTAATTTAAATTGGCTTTCATCAGTGGATTAGAGTTTCACGTAACAGGGAAAGAATTAATCACACTACAAATAATGAATTTGACTTTGACAATTGTTTTGCCATCAAACAATCAAATAAAGAATGTACAGCAATTCCACAAAATTAATATAAAGCTATTTATTTATAGATTCCAGGAAAATATATTTAATAATTCGATTCATCTAACAACATCTCAAAATAATTTAAGAGTCTCAAATCAAGAACTAAGAACCCTAACATATTTTACTATTTCCAAAAACAAAGTTACATGTAAAAGCATCAAATTATCTGTACCATGAAAGTGTGAGAAAAGTTATTTTTACTCACCTTTTGCAGACCTCCACTGTGCTCTAGAAATTACGTATGATAGGGATTTGCGCTTCCCTAAAAATTCCTCTCCTGTTTGGTGGCGTTCTTGGATCTGTGTTGTTAGGATTGTACTAGCAAAGAATGGATCTAGCGAAAATAATGAACTCTCTGTGGCGCCCCATTTGGTTACATGTAGCGCATTTCAGGGTTTCTCTTTCTTTCTTTCTTCTTTTTTTTTTTTTTTAAATTTTAAAAATCAGACGCAAGTTATATATATATAGATATACTAATTCTCTTTTCTCTTTTTTTTCTTCACATATTTATTTTAATTTAATATTTCTTTTGTATTCACTAACCAATTCTAATAAATTTTATACTAATAAATTCTCACCACTAAACCTCTTAATCATATTTTATTCTTATTATATCATTATTATTTATTTATTTTATTATTTTATTTTATTTTTTTTCAAATTAATTATATTAGAATTTTAGGATGTTACATTTTCTCTCCTCCTTAATGAATTTCGTCCCCGAAATTCTCACGTCTCACCCAAACTATACAACATTAAAGGTAATGCAATACTAAGTTAGGTACCCGTGCCGAAAAGATTTGGATGATGTTGTCTAACATCTCCCTCAAGTTCCCAGGTAGCTTCCTCTGGAGTCAACCCTTCCCAAATCACTTTCACCAATGGGATCATCTTGTTCCTCAGAGTTTTTGTGCTCTTGTCAATGATCTGAATAGGTCTGGGCTTAAAGATTAAATTATCCTTCAATTGTACTGACTCAGGAGCTATCACGTGTGAAACATCACGATGCGTACTTAGGAGTTGAGAAATATGGAAGAAGTCATGGAGATTCGACAAATGTGGTGGAAGAGCCAATTGGTAAGCAACAGACCCGACTCTTTTTAGGATTTGAAACAGACCCATGAAACGAGGAGTTAGCTTGTGAACTTTCGTCGACCCCCTTACCCCCGTCTTATGAGTGACTCTCAAAATACATGCTCACTTTCCTAGAATTCTAGAGGCTTTCTCCTTTTGTCGGCATAGCTCTTTTGTCTACTTTGCGCCGTGCGCATCCTCTCCCTAATCATTTTGATTCTCTCAGAGGTTTCCTGGACTAACTCTGGTCCTAGCAGGGTCTCCTCACCCACTTCACACCAACATAATGGGGACCTACACTTCCTCTCATAAATAGTTTCATAGGGTGCCATGCCTATGCTGACGTGATGACTGTTGTTATAAGTAAATTCTATAAGAGGTAAAAATTTATCCCAACCCCCACCTTCATCTAAAACACATGCTCTAAGCATGTCCTCAAGGGTCTGAATGGTCCTTTCCGACTGACCGTCCGTTTGGGGATGATAGGCTGTACTAAAACTTAACTTAGAACCAAAATCCTATTGGAAAGCCCTCTAGAATCTAGAGGTAAACAGTGGGTCCCTATCTTACACTATAGAAGTAGGTATGCCATGAAGCTTCACTATCTCCTTAATGTATAAGTCTGCTCACTTATTCAAACTATAGGCTGTCTTAATTGGCCATAAGTGTGCAGACTTGGTCAACCTATCCATAATTACCCATATGGCATCTAAACCTAAACGAGCCCTAGGTAACCCCATCACAAAATCCATAGAAATCCTCTCCCATTTCCATTGAGGAATTTCTAAAGGCTGTAACAAACCCGAAGGTTTCTGATGTTCTATCTTAACCTTTTGACATACTAAACACTTGGCTACGAAGCTAGCCATATCCCGTTTCATTCCTGGCCACCAATACAACTTCTTTAGGTCTTGATACATCTTGGTTATCCCTGGATGTATGGTGAACTTCCCCTTATGCGCTTCCTCTAAAACTTTCTCTCTAAGGCTCCCCTCCTTAGGAACAACGATTTTATTCTTAAACAACACTAGACCATCGGTAGACAATACATAATTCTCTTGGTCTAAAAAAGATTGTAACTCCTGGTCTAAAAGCTGCTCTCGCCTAATCATTTCTCGAAGATCACTGGAAATTTTCCAGCCTATTCAACTTCAAGCTTAGACCACTAAGAGACACATTTGGATTCATGTCCCTGAACTCCTCTAACATATTCATCTCTCGGACCATCAAACTAGACACATGCAAGGTTTCCCTACTGAGTTCATCAGCCACCACATTGGCTTTCCCTGGATGGTACTTCAACTCAAAATCATAGTCCTTAAGGAATTCTATCCACCTCCTCTGCCTCATATTCAATTCTTTTTGGTCAAACAAATACTTAAGGCTCTTATGATCACTAAAAACCTCAAACTTTGCACCATACAAATAGTGTCTCCAAATCTTAAGATCAAAGACTACTGCTGCTAACTCAAGGTCATGAGTAGGATAATTCACCTCATGTGTCCTAAGCTGCCTATATGCATAAGCCACTACCTTGCCTTCCTGCATCAACACACAACCTAAACCATTCTTAGAAGCGTCACAATATACCACAAAACTCACTGAAGGATCTGGGATGGTTAAGACCGGTGATGACACCAATCTTCTCTTAAGCTCCTCAAAATTCTCTTCGCATTCCTTATCCCACTCAAAATATTTTCCTTTCCTAGTCAACTTGGTGAGAGGTAAAGCTAGTCTAGAGAACCTCTCTATGAACTTCCTATAGTAACCTGTCAATCCTAGGAAACTCCTCACTTCCGTCATTGACCTAGGTTGCTCCCATCCAAGCACTGCATCAACCTTACTAGAGTCAACCGCTACACCACTCCTAGATATGGTATGTTCTATAAACTCCACCTCATCAAGCCAAAATTCACACTTTTCTGGCTTTGCATACAGTTGTTCTTCCCTTAGAATCTGCAACACTAACCTCAAATGCTCCTCATGATCCTCTGGTGTCCTAGAGTATATCAAAATATCATCTATGAACACCACCACAAATATATCCAAGAACGGCCTAAAGATTCGATTCATGTAGTCCATGAAAACGGCTGGGGCATTGGTCACTCCAAAGGGCATCACTACATACTCGTAGTGCCCATACCTAGTCCTAAAGGCTGTCTTAGGAATGTCCTCATTCTTGACTCCAATTTGATGGTATCCCGATCTTAGATCTATTTTGGAAAACACTGACGCTCCCCTTAACTGATCTAAGAGATCATCTATCCTAGGCAAATGGTATTTATTCTTGATGGTCACTTTGTTCAACTGCCTATAGTCAACACATAGCCTCATGCTCCCATCCTTCCTTTTTACCAGTAGGACAGGTGCTCCCCAGGGTGACACACTAGGCCTAATAAACCCCTTCCCTAGCATCTCCTCTAACTGTTTCTTAAGCTTGCTCAACTCTAAAGGTGCCATTCTATAAGGCGCTACCGATACTGGTCCACTCCCTGGCACTAGATCTATGTTAAACTCAACTTCTCTATTCGGAGGCAAACTAGTGACATCCTTAGGGAAAACATCCTGGAACTCACACACCACAGGTATAGCCGTCACATCACTGTCAGCCTCTATCTTAGCAGAGAATAAGAGTACACATCCTTGAGCTCCCTCAACTAAGCACTTATGACAAGTAACAGAAGAAACAATAGAACTGGGTACGGGGAAAATCATTAGACATTGGATGTGAAGAGATAAGGATATTTTTGTCAGAATACTTATGGCAATGAGTCTAGATGCCAATAAGTCAATACCAAGAATAATATACAATACATAGATAACAATAATATTGATGTCATAAGGAGTGTCTTGACGCACAAGGAAACAATTTAAACAACCAATGGAAGAACAAGAATATCCCTACATGAGTAGAAACGTATGAATCAAAGGACAATGAAAGATTGGTATCTCCAAATTTTTCACACATAAAGGGTGTATCAAGGAATGCGTTGCTCCTGAATCAAACAATATAATATTTTTTTTTCTTAACGAGTAGAAGAAATTCAGCCTCCTTCGGATCTAAGATGCCTCAGATTGATGGCGAATTGTTCTTCTTGAATTCGAAGAGCCCCACGTGTTAAGGGTCCTAGGTTGCCACCACTTCATTAGTGACGGGTCTCCATTCCCTTTCAGTTGACGGCAAGTCCCCGTCTGCCCTTGCATAGCCTTGGCCATACAATCCAAAGCTGCTGCAAGTACAACATTCGTCCCTCGCCTATTAGTCGCCATAAATCTGCTCACTACCAATGAAATACTGGGTTGATCAGGTCCAATATCCCAAAGAATAGCATGCAGCATCTATAACTCTAACAAGCATCCTATGCGCCCAAGTTTTATTTTAGAAAAAACCCCATTACCACAGTCCGATTTAGAATCGAACTGCTCTGATACCATAAATGTAACGCCATTCGTTACATTAGTAACCCATAATAAAACATAATTAAAATATAGCCAAAATAAAATTTTTACAAAATAAAATAGTTTAAAATAAATACATCATAAATATTAAATAGAAATTCTATTAAATCCTTACAAAATAAATTCATTTGTCTCAAAACCGGGCGTCTACTAATAAACCCAACGAAAAAAATAAAATAAAATAATAAACATGTCTAGCCACAAACGGCTCCTTATGAGATATAATCCCAGTGAATAAAAATATTTAATAAAAAGGTTCGCAAATAGTGTTGTTCTCAACCGGCGCGGTAATCCGGAAAAACATTCATGGTACCCGCTAATTTTTAAAATATTGAATATAATAAACCTCCAAAATAATAAATATATATATATATATATACATATATATATATATATATATATATATATATAAAAAATTAATGTCAAGCCAACGGTCACATCACATTGCATTTAATCACATTCACCATGCAAACTCTACACAATGCAACTCCACGAACATGACTCGGTGATTCCCATAATCACTTAACTTGACTCTTTGGTTCCCAGAACCGGTGTGAATCCCAGATCCACTAAGGTCTATGAGCTCATATCCATGCAATGACGTCCCACTGCCTTCCCCATCCCAGATGGAGGTATCTAATATTCCATCCCAGATGTGAATATTTTAATAATTTGATATCCCATCCCAGATGGTGATATCTCTCATCCTATTCCCGGAATAGAATGTACACCGTCATCCCTTCCCGGAAGGTCATGGCCAACTCATGCATAATGCAATATGTCATCCCAGATGACTCTCAAGGTTTTCCGATTTTATCTATCAGTAACAATGTTACAATGTCATGCCAAACCAACACTATAACGTCATATTACACATATTAAAGATTGTTAATCAACAATAATTCATACTGTAATTAAACAAATTTTAATTTAGAAACCATTGAACAAAACATGCTTAAAATGACTTGTTACGGGAATAGGTTCACAAAACATGAACCTACATTCCAATTTCTAATTTAAATTGGCTTTCATCAGTGGATTAGAGTTTCACGTAACAGGGAAAGAATTAATCATACTACAAATAATGAATTTGACTTTGACAATTGTTTTGCCATCAAACAATCAAATAAAGAATGTACAGCAATTCCACAAAATTAATATAAAGCTATTTATTTATAGATTCCAGGAAAATATATTTAATAATTCGATTCATCT
This sequence comes from Sophora flavescens, assembly GCA_030762895.1. NCBI lineage: Eukaryota > Viridiplantae > Streptophyta > Magnoliopsida > Fabales > Fabaceae > Sophora > Sophora flavescens. The sequence continues at coordinate 75,009,908 of CM061063.1, forward strand.
AACAACATCTCAAAATAATTTAAGAGTCTCAAATCAAGAACTAAGAACCCTAACATATTTTACTATTTCCAAAAAACAAAGTTACATGTAAAAGCATCAAATTATCTGTACCATGAAAGTGTGAGAAAATTTATTTTTACTCACCTTTTGCAGACCTCCACTGTGCTCTAGAAATTACGTATGATAGGGATTTGCGCTTCCCTAAAAATTCCTCTCCTGTTTGGTGGCGTTCTTGGATCTGTGTTGTTAGGATTGTACTGGCAAAGAATGGATCCGGCGAAAATAGTGAACTCTCTGCAGCGCCCCATTTGGTTACTATTTCACTATATATACATATATACATGTAGCGCATTTCAGGGTTTCTCTTTCTTTCTTCTTTTTTTTTTTTTAAATTTTAAAAATTAGACGCAAGTTATATATATAAATATATATATATATATATATATATATATATATATATATATATATACACTAATTCTCTTTTCTCTTTATTTTTCTTCACATATTTATTTTAATTTAATATTTCTTTTGTATTCACTAACCAATTCTAATAAATTTTATACTAATAAATTCTCACCACCAAACCTCTTAATCATATTTTATTCTTATTATATCATTATTATTTATTTATTTTATTATTATTTTTTTTTTCCAAATTAATTATATTAGAATTTTAGGATGTTACATGGTCCGCTTCAATGCAAAGCAGATCCTGATTCCCAATATGAGCTCGGAACTCTGTCTCCACACCGTTATGGTTGGTCTTAAGCCAGGACCATTCTTCGAGTACCTATCTCGGAAACCACCGAGAGATTTTGAGGAGCTACAGGAAAAGGCTACAGGGTTCATGAACTCGGAAGAGATGCTAGAGTTTAAAAGGCGAGAAGGAGGTTACGAGGACAAGAGCTCAGCCTCGAACAAAGACAAAAACAGGGGGTCTGACTCACAAAGGACCCAAAAAAACAATGAAAGAGAGTTCCCGCAGAGGCGTTCCAGGTATCCATCTTACACTCCGCTGAACCGATCTCGAGCAGCCATCCTGCAAGAGGTGTGCAGAGCAGAATTGCTTACCTTACCTGAACCGTCCAAAACGATGGACAATGCTGACAGAAGCAAGGAATGCATGTGGCATCGGAACTATGGACAATCCAGTGAAGAGTGCAGAACACTCCAGAAAAAGATTGAGGAGTTGGTGCAAGCAGGTCATCTAGACCGATTCGTCCGCCGAGATGGTAACGGAGGCACACGATTCGGTCGAAGACCACAAAGACACGATCATGATGACCGAGACCGAGATGCAAACAATCGAAGAAATCATCAGGGCGGAGATCACCAGAACAACCAAAGGCCCCCGGTCAAAGAATCGGAGGGAGGAATCAGGGGGGTCATCAATACAATCTCGGGGGGGTTTGCAGGAGGAGGAGCAACGAGCTCAGCTCGGAGGCAGCATGTCAAATCCCTCCGATCTGTTAGCACAGTGTCTGGAAGACCTCCAAGAGCAAGGCCCCCCATAACATTCACAGATGATGATTTCCAAGGGGTAGATCCCAACCAGGATGACCCGATGGTGATAACGGTCGAGCTGGCCAACTTCTCGGTCAGACGAACGCTTATTGACCAGGGGAGCTCGGCCGATATTCTCTACCTGGCAACCTTCAAGAAGCTCGGGATCCCTGAAAAGCTGATAAAAGAGCAGGAGGACAAGCTGGTAGGGTTTGCCGGGGAACAAGTCAAGACTCGAGGATATATAGATCTCTTAACAACGTTCGGAGAAGGCAGACTCTCCAAGTCTGTATCAGTCAGGTATGTCATTGTAGATGCCACCACGTCGTACAATATCCTTATCGGAAGACCGACGTTGAATGAGCTCGGGGCAATTGTCTCTACCCCACACCTGACAATGAAATTCCCAGCCGACTCAGGGGAGATAGTTTCAGTCCGAGCTGACCAAAAGCTGGCAAGGCAGTGTTATGTGGACAGCCTGAAGGTTACCCGTCACCAGGACGACCCAAAGAAAACAGAGAATGGTAAAGCAGAGGTGGTGAGCTCGGTCCGCTCGGTAAATTCAGCAAGTACAGTCAGCATGTTTGAGCTGGACCCAAGGGCGGACATGTATGAGACCAGAGCCGAACCAACGGAGTCTTTAGAGAGGTTCCAGTTGGGAGTCCATCCTGAACAGTGCACCCACGTCGGTAGTCAGCTGGACCCCTCACTCAGAGAGAAGATTCATATGGTACTAATGAAGAATGCTGACCTGTTCGCCTGGAAGACATCAGATATGCCAGGCATAGATCCTAACTTTATGTGCCATAAGCTGTCTATATGTCCCGAAGCTAAACCTGTAACTCAGAGAAAAAGGAAGTTGGGTGAAGAAAGGCGCCGAGCTGTGGCCGAGGAGACTTCTAAACTACTCAAAGCAAATTTCATCCGAGAGGTGAAATATACCACTTGACCGGCCAACGTGGTATTAGTCAAAAAAGTCAATGGTAAGTGGCGCATGTGCACCGACTATACCGACCTCAACAAGGCATGCCCAAAAGATTCCTATCCCTTACCCAACATTGACAGGCTGGTGGATGGGGCCTCAGGTTACAAGGTTTTGTCCTTCTTGGATGCATATTCCGGTTACAACCAGATCAGGATGTACCCCCCCGACGAGGAAAAAACAGTGTTCATGACTGATGGGGCTAATTACTGTTACCGAGTAATGCCTTTCGGCCTAAAAAATGCCGGGGCAACATATCAGAGGCTTATGGACAAGGTTTTCGCAGGACAAATTGGAATGAACTTAGAAGTGTATGTTGATGACATGGTAGTAAAATCCGATGATCCGACTCAGCACCCTGCCGACCTTGAGGAAATCTTCGGCCAACTCAGAAAGTACAACATGAGGATGAATCCAGAGAAGTGCTCTTTTGGTGTACAGGGAGGAAAATTCTTGGGGTATATGTTAACCCACCGAGGCATCGAAGCCAACCCAGATAAATGCAGAGCCGTCATGGAAATGTGGAGTCCTCGGAATGTGATGGAAATTCAGAGGCTGGCCGGCCGATTGGCCTCCTTATCCCGCTTTCTACCGAAGTTTGCAGAAAAGGCAAGACCTTTTTTCCAGCTCCTGAAAAAGCCGAAGGATTTCATTTGGACTGAAGAATGTGAGAAGGAATTCGAAGATCTGAAGCTCTTCTTAGCATCTCCCCCAATCCTCACTCGGCCTCAGCTCGGCAAAGATCTGTACCTATACCTTTCCGTCAATGATTATGCAATCAGTGCAGTAATTATCCAGGAAGAGGAGGAGCAACAGATGCCAGTATACTATGTCAGTAGAATCTTGAAAGACGCGGAAACACGATACCAAGTAATTGAAAAGCTGGCTCTCGCCTTAGTGATGGCAGCTCGGAGGTTACGGCCTTATTTCCAATCTCATCAAGTCATCGTCAAGACTGATCATCCGATCAAGCAGGTACCCAGGAAACCTGATCTAGCCGGACGAATGATAACTTGGTCAGTAGAGTTGTCAGAGTTCGGTCTACGGTATGAACCGAGGGGGCCAATGAAAGCCCAGTGCCTCTCTGATTTTATTGCTGAGCTTTCTTCCAAACCAAGGTCGGAATCCTTCCTCTGGCTCCTATACGTTGATGGATCATCCAACCGGAAAGGAAGCGGGGCGGGAATAATTTTGGAAGGACCTGATGATCTGATCCTCGAGCAATCGTTGAAGTTTGGATTCACTGCTTCAAATAATCAAGCAGAATATGAAGCCCTTATTGCTGGGCTATTGCTAACCAAAGAAATCGGGGTTCGGGAGCTAAAATGCAGGAGTGACTCACAGCTCGTAACGGGACAAGTCGCGGGCAATTATCAGACAAAAGACCCCAAATTAACCAGGTATCTCTGCAAGGTTAATAGTCTCATCTCCGAGTTTGAGCATTTCTCCATTGAGCACATACCTCGAGAAGAAAACTCCAGGGCAGATCTGCTTTCCAAATTAGCAAGCACAAAGAGGGCTGGCCAACTCAAAACTTTTATTCAAGAAAACCTCCTCAAGCCGAGCATCAAGAGTGCCGAAGTAACAGTGATCGAGCACTATGACAGGGGCTGGATGACTCCGATCTGGGAGTACCTAACCTCGGACAAGCTACCGGATGACCAAAGGGAGGCGAGAAGAATCCGTCTGAAATCTTGTCACTACACCATCCTCGACGGAGAACTGTATAAAAGGGGATTCTCCAGGCCGTTGTTAAAATGCCTCACAAAGGAGCAATCCGAGTATGTAATGGATGAGATGCACCGAGGAATCTGTGAAATGCATTCAGGCGGCCGATCTCTGGCAGCTCGGATCTTGCAAGCAGGGTTCTATTGGCCAACCATGAGACTCGATTGTTCAAACCGGACCAATAAGTGTGACCCTTGTCAGAAGTTCGCCAACATAGCCCGTGCTCCAGGAGAGGAGCTCCACTCCATGTTCTCGCCATGGCCCTTCACCATGTGGGGGATGGACATAGTCGGTCCTTTCCCAGTGGCCAAGGGTCAAGTCAAGTTCCTTCTGGTAGGAGCAGATTACTTCACCAAGTGGATTGAAGCAGAGCCATTGGCTACGATAACTGCCAAGAAGGTCCAGAATTTTGTATGGAAAAACATTATATGCAGGCATGGCCTCCCCTATGCAGTTGTTACAGACAACGGGAAGCAATTCACTGATAAGGAGCTCGGAGAGTTCTATTCCAACCTCGGAATTAAACACAAAGTAACCTCGGTTGAGCATCCACAAACGAATGGCCAGGCAGAGGCAGCCAATAAGGTTATTCTACACGAGCTCAAAAGAAGGCTGGGACAATCAAAAGGAGCTTGGGTTGAGCAGTTGCCAAGCATTCTGTGGGCTTACCATTGCTCGTCGCAATTCTCAACGGGAGAGACACCGTTCAAACTAACCTATGGAACCGATGCAATGATTCCAGTTGAACTCGGTGAGCTCTCATTTCGAAGGCATCATCACAATGAAAGCCAGAATAATGAAGAACTCCGAGTTGAGCTCGACATGGTCGAAGAAGTCCGAGATGCCACCAGGATCAGAGACGAGCTGTGCAAGCAAAAGGCAACTCGGAAGTACAACTCAAGACTGCGCCCAAGGGAATTTGTGCAGGGCGACTTGGTGCTAAGACTACAAAGCGAAGCGAGAAAAGACTCCAGGGAGGGTAAGCTCGCGGCAAATTGGTCAGGCCCATTGAGGATAGCAGAAAATCTAGGAAATGGTGCCTACAGGCTTGAGGAATTATCGGGAAAGTTGGTTCCCAGGACATGGAACACTTCCCATCTCAAATTTTATTGTAGCTGAAGTTAGAAGTGATGCACTCTTTTTCCTATCTTGGTCTTTTTCCCACGAGGTTTTGGCAGATAAGGTTTTAACGAGGCACACTAGGAAAAATTAATGAATAGTAATTCTATTTTCCTTCAATTGAGCTATTATATTACTTGACTCCTAAGCAGGAGATAAAACCTAAGCAGGTGCTAAACCCTGAAGAGGCCAACCGAAGCCTCTAAAGGTACTTGACTCCTAAGCAGGAGATAAAACCTAAGAAGGTGCTAAACCCTGAAGAGGTTGGCCGAGCCACATTCGACCGATCAGGGTTGAAGTGCCGAGCCTATATAAATATATCAAGTTAACAAGTGATCAATCAGGATCAACCCATAAAACATCAGAAAATTCACCAAAGTATAAATAAATCCACAAGTAAAATAAGAAATTTCATTAAAGGGGCAAGCCCCCAAGTACATAGAATCTTACAAAAAACAAAGATATTTCTAAACCGCTTATACAACTTCAGGAATCTAGGTTCTCCTCGGCCTCGGAAGGGACGGTGTTAATCTGGCCAGTTTGGCCCACTTCACCTTCGGGTCCCTCCTCATCCAATTGATCCTCGCCCTCTTCTCCGGGAGTTGCGGCCTCATCCTCATCCTCCAGTTCGGTCAATGGCACAAGGATCCCGTCTCGGTTGAAATCCTTGTCCACATCGGCACTGGAGAAGTCGGCAGTAGGGTTGAAGTGCTGGAGTTGCTTCACGGCTCGGGAGAAACCGTTAACATGCTCATTCATGATTGAAGTCTCAGCTTCCACTAGATCAGCACGGAGCCTCCAGTTCTCCTCCTTTTCGGCCTCCAACAACTTCCGCAACTCCTGGCTGGCTTCTTTCTCGGCTTCCAGCCCTTTCACTACATTTTGAAGATTAAGTCGGTCAGTTCTCTCCGCTTCTAGCTCGGTCGTAAGAGTAGCTCGGCCTTCTTCCAGCTGCACCTTCTGGGCCTTCAACTGACCGATGACCCGGCCTTGTTCCTCACACTTGGCCAGAGCCTGAGCAAGCTCATCTCTCACCCTCAAGGCTCGGGCCGCATCCTCCCTCATCATCTCTATCTTCTTCGCATTGTCAATAAGGTGCTGGCTCCAGAAGCGTGTGATGGAGGCAATGCGGAGAGCATAGGCGCCAGCCGCCTCCATACTTTCCTCAGGGCCCTGTTCTAGCAGCAATCGGGCATCGGATGGCTTCAGCACCTGGCCATCAATTAAGCCAGCAGGATCGAACTCATCGCCCCAGAGCGAGCTGATCCCCGAATTACAATTACCGTTGTACCATTTGGTGTCCGAAGTGAGATCGGTCACCAAAGGAGCGTTGCTCGGCCGGCTACCAGAAGGAGGAGTCTCTCCGATCATCAGTTGCGGGGGAGAGTTTCCGGTTGGCACCTCGGGCTCCGGATCAGCCCTCGTCCTCTTCAAAGTACGAACGTTCAGCTCAGAAGCCTCAGAAGACTTCTTCTTTTTTCCCTTAATGTTGGCAGCAGCAGTTGATCCGCCGGCAGTCGACTTCTTCATCAAGGCTTTGTAGTTGAATTTTCCCATTATCACTGCAGAAAGAAGAATAGGTTAGACACAAACACACGGTTGAGCAAGTAAAAGCACCCAACAGATACTATTTACACTCAAAATCGGCTTGCCGAGTTGATGACTTAGGAAGCAACAAAAGCCTACCACAGGGCAACGGCCGAGGATAGAGTTTTAAGAACTCGACGTCAGATCTCTCTTGTGTTGTCATGCAGTCGACGTCATAACTATGGAATTTAGTGGGATGGGGTTGCCAGTAGAGGGGAAATCTGGAGACTCCATCCGAGTCGTAGAATAAAGACTCGTTCCGTCAAGGTCTGGGACTTTGAAAAAGTCCGACTTGAAGAACTTATACGAACTCTTATAGAGTCCAATGACGCCCGACTCCTACCCCACTAAGAGAAATCCAACCGACCCCGGTCCCCAAATCTGACCTTGTAAAAATGGAGGAAGACCGGAGCAAGTGGCCACTATCCCTATCTGCTCACACAGATCTGGAAAGCCTTTAAAAAGGCCCAGCTATTCGGGTGGAGCTGGGTAGGAGCGACATTCATAATTTTTAACACATCACACTCAAACTGGGAAAAGGGAGACGGACTCCAATTTGTGCAAACAGAGTTTTATATACATAAGTGAAAGAAGGCTCCCCCGGAGCAGGATGAAGAAAGACGTGTTCATCCCCAGAGCATGGAAGACACTCCACACCGCCCTCAAGGGAAGAAATTTTATTTTGTAATGAGGAGAGGGATTCAAAATTCCTAAAGTTGGAATGAAAGGCCCCTACATCTGGCTTCACCCAGAAATACCCAGGAATAATGATATCTGGGTATGGCACCCTGGCCGTTCTGGTAGTATGCTTGCGGCATTTGGGAACGGGAACTGCCTCAGCTGTGGCTGAGCTGTTCCCTTCGGAGGAGGAAGAGCCACCAACGGCACCGCCACCACCAGGAGCAAAAGATGGGGAAGAATGGGGAGAGCCCCCAATTGGACGGATTTCAGGTTCCACGACCTGAACCCCAGATGAGACATCCTGGGATACCTCAAATGAAGATTCCATGGAGTAATCACGAAAGTAAAAGTCAGGGAACTTGAAAGAGAGGAATAGGGCGTACCTGCGGTAGAAGGAAAGTATAGACGCTCGGGTTAGAGATGACACGATAAGGAGGTCTAGGGTTCACGGAATCACGAAGACCTATGGCCTCGCCCTAACTTATGAAGACGAGAACAACGCCTCCCCCTTTGCATTAATGAGGGTTGTTGGGCGAGAGCAGGGAAACATCCCCTCGTATCTCTGACCGAATTCGCCAACCAAATGGGAAGGCCACACGTGGCAGTAATGTCAGGGTATTAAACCGCCCTCACGGGAAACTAGGAGCACACCAAGGAGCGCGCCCCGATCCATAAACCTCAGGAACAGTACCACGAGGGCCACGTGTCACACCAGGTAACGTTTCTTTTTCACCTCGCGGCCTGAAAAGGTATGGCGTCAGCAATTAATCACCTCTGCCACAGCTAACCTCGGCTCCAACAGTAAAGCTTCCACGCCGTTGGCTCGAAGCTTGGGGGGCTTGTGTATGAGCCGAGATGCAGAGTGACACAGAGTCCGGCATCAACTTCGGCTACCGAGCTTCAAGCTCGACAACTCGACCTGTTCACCAAAGTCGGATGACGTATATATATAGGCAAAACGTGAAGCTCGGTCAAGGGCCTCGCCTCGCCTAAAAGACAAAAAATAAAACCGAGTTCCTGAGCTCGACTAACACCGTGAAAGCTTTTACACTTCATCAGCTCAAAGCTTGGGGGGCTTGTGTACTGACCGAGGCACTAAACCGGCCACCGAGCTCCAGAACCCGGCCCAGTCCGGAAGTTAAAGATAATAAATCAAAGATCACTTAATTAAAGGAATAAGATATTGATATTAAATCCGGATATTATCTAAAATAACCTTATCTGGTTAAAAGAGATAATATCCCTTAAATTAAGGAATCATATCTCAAAAGAGATATCAAGAGACAAATCATATCTCAAAAGAGATATTAAGAGATAAATCAAATCTCTAAAAGATATTAAGAGATAAATCAGATCTCTAAGAGATAGGGGGATCCTATTATAAAAGGAGGAGTACCCCTCATAAGAGACTCACTTTTTACTATATACCGGTGACTCTCTCTTAAGCGTATTAGAGAAACTAGCATCGACCAAGAGACTATCAGAGAGTCCTTGCTCCCTAGTATTCGTCCGATACAAAATTAAGAGATCGAGGTCACCACGACCAAGGGTTGAATCGAGAACTACGTCCGGCTTTGATTCCCTTCGGGATACGTAGGACCGGAATTACTGAATTCTGTCAAGCCAAATCCTAAAACAACCCCATTATTCATCCTTGGTTTGACGTTCACGGCGGGGCTCTGGTAAACCGGATCTCGGCAGGAACAAAGGGATTTCAACTTCTATAGGAGAAACAACTTCCATTCCGTACACCAATGAGAAAGGCGTTGCCCCAGTACTTGACCGTATATTGGTACGATACGCGTGCAAAGCGTATGGCAACATTTCATGCCAATCCTTATAATTTACGACCATTTTAGCAACAATTTTCTTGACATTCTTGTTGGCCGCTTCTACCGCCCCGTTCATCTGAGGTCTATATGGGGTGGAATTATGGTGCTTGATTTTAAAATTCTCTAATAACTTCTTTACATCCGCCCCATTAAGATTGGTAGCATTATCTGTAATGATTCTTTCTGGTATTCCATAGCAACAAATAATATCTCTTTTTATGAACTTGGTAAACACCTTTTGAGTTATATTGGCATATGATGCTGCTTCTACCCACTTAGTGAAGTAATCTATTGCAACCAGGATGAAGCGATGTCCGTTTGAAGCCTTGGGATTGATTGGCCCAATGACGTCTATTCCCCACATAGAAAATGGCCATGGAGACACCAGATTGTGTAGTTGGAACGGTGGAGCTTTGATTTGATCTGCGTATATTTGGCATTTACGGCATTTTTGGACATACTCCAAACAATCGACTTCCATTGTTAGCCAATAGTGACCATTTCGTAGGATCTTGCGTGCCATCATGTGACCATTGGCATGTGTTCCACATATCCCTTCGTGAACTTCTGTCATGATAGTCCGAGCTTCACGAGCATCAACACATCTTATGAGGACCCCATCATAGTTCCTCTTATATAGAATTTCGCCATCTAAGTAAAAGGACGTTGATAATCTACGAATCGTCCTCTTGTTTACGTCATTTGCTCCAGCTGGGTACGTTCTACTCTTCATATATTGCTTGATGTCGTGATACCAAGGATTACCATTGAGCTCTTCTTCCACATGTGCACAGTCTGCGGGCTCATCTTGTACCTTCACTTGAATAGGCTGGACGGTGGTATAGAGACCCAGCTTGGTCATAGCGGCTAATGTGGCTAAAGCGTCCGCAAATTGATTCTTTTCTCGAGTCAAGTGCGAGAAAGTAATCTCATCAAACTTCACAACTAACTGAGTCAAGTATTTCTGATACGGGATAAGCTTGGGATCTTTTGTTTGCCATTCGCCGTTGACTTGATAAATGATTAAGGCTGCATCTCCAAAGACCTTTAGCTGTTTTATTCCAAGAGCAATTGCTGCTTGTAATCCACTTGCACGTGCTTCATACTCAGCAATATTGTTGGTGCATTCAAATTCGAGCTTAACAGTCACTGGGTATTGCTTGCCCTCCGGAGAAACAACCACCGCCCCTATGCCGCTTCCATGCATATTAATTGTTCCATCAAAATACATCTTCCACCTATCATCTTCCTCTGTTTCACCTTCTTCCAATGACAGTATCTCTCCATCAGGGAACTCAGATATAATTGGTTGTCCTCCCTCAAGAGGGTTTTCAGCTAAGTGATCAGCAATTGCACTTCCCTTAACGGATTTCCGGGTCACATACTTAATATCGAATTCTGATAATATCATTTGCCACTTTGAGACCCTTAATGATATGTGAGGACTTTCAAAGATGTACTTCAAAGGGTCCATTCGAGAGATTAACCAAGTGGTGTAGTATAACATGTATTGCATGAGTCTCTTGGAGGTCCATACCAATGCGCAACAAGTCTTCTCAATTGCCATGTATCGGGCTTCGCAGTCATTAAACTTCTTGCTCAGACAGTAAATTGCTTGTTCTCTCTTGCCAGACTCATCGTGTTGCCCCAACATTGCCCCCATTGAGGTTGGGAGGATCGTGAGATATAGTATCAAAGGACGACATTGAGTGGGCGGCACCAACACTGGTGGGTTTAATAGGTATGCCTTTATTTTGTCAAAGGCTTCCTAACATTCCTCATTCCATCTCCCCGGATTATTCTTCTTTAATAGCTTAAGAATAGGCTCACACATTCTTGTCAAGTTAGCAATGAATTGGGCAATGTAATTTAATCTCCCTAGAAAACCCCTTACTTCTCGTTCATTCTTGGGAGTTGGCATGTCCCTGATCGCCTTTGCCTTTTCGGGCTGTACTTGTATTCCTTCCCTGTTGACCACAAAACCCAACAATTTCCCAGTTGAGGATCCAAACACACATTTTGTGGGATTGAGTCTCAGATTGTACTTCCTTAATCTCTCAAATAACTTATGCAAAACTGCTACATGACTTTCCCCCTCCTTAGACTTAGCCACTATGTCATCCACATATACCTCTATTTCCTTGTGCATCATATCATGGAACAATGCTACCATAGCACGCTGGTAGGTAGCTCCGGCATTCTTCAGCCCAAAAGGCATTACTTTGTAACAAAAGGTTCCCCAATAGGTGATGAAAGTCGTCTTCTCTTTGTCATGGACGTCCATGAGAATCTGATTGTATCCCGAATACCCATCCATGAAGGAGAATCTGTGGTTCCTTGTTGTGCTGTCTACGAGAACATCAATTTGAGGCAATGGGAAGTCATCCTTCGGACTTGCTTTGTTCAGATCTCTGTAATCCACACACATTCTTACTTTTCCATCCTTCTTTGGTACTGGTACGACATTAGCGACCCACTCTGGGTGTCTCGACACTTCCACAAACCCAGCTTCTAACTGCTTAGTTACCTCTTCTTTGATCTTTAGTGACATATCCGGATGCATCCTCCTCAACCTTTGTTTCTTCACCACCGTATCTGGGTACAGTGGGATTTTATGTGATGCTATCTCTGGATCCAATCCTGGCATATCTTTGTAGGACCATGCAAATACATCAAGGTACTCCTTAAATAGCATGACCATTTCTGCACGTTCTGGATCAAATAAGTGCGTACCAAATTCACAAGTAATTATTACAATAGGAATTAAATCAAAAGTAAATTGAAATTAACAAAGGGAAAACATCAATTCATGATATGAAACAAGTGTTGGCCATAGCCCCAGTTCCTGAGAAGTGAGAAGTGAGAAGTGAGAAGTGTCATAGATACTCTAAGGATGAACTGAGAAGTGAACTTAGGTATTGGATCTATAGGGATTGAACTTATGACTTAAATCACGAGAGTTAGAAGCGGTCCTTCGAGGGTTCATTGAATTGTCACAAATCTCAATAGGTCCAATTTAAATACAATTACCACGAGAGTAGGGTTGATTTAATTGGGCACGGTCCTTGTATCTCGAGAGGGAACATTAACTATATTAGGATAAATTAACCTTCAAAGCATTTTGATAATTAGTAAAGGGGTAGTCAACTTAGTAGCATAAGCGGTCTTGTTGGTAACCCAATTCCTGGAAATTCCTCTTTAATTTGAAAAACCCCAAATTGATTTACTTCCCTTTTTTTGTTTGATTGCAATTTTAAAAATTGATTTGTTACTTGATTCTTATTTCAAAAACCAAATCTTTTTCTTGTCCAGTTTAATTAATTTAATAATTAATTGTTGTTTAGGATCACAGTCTCCGTGGGTTCGATTTTTTATTACTTGGCGACGAAAGTGTACACTTGCGGATTCATGCTATCAACTGTTTGTGATAATTTATAATATGTTGATTGACTACGAATATATATATATATATATATATATATATATATATATATATATATATATATATATATATATTATATGTGTGTGTGTTATGATGATGCTGAGATTTGGAACTGTGTTTCTCCGAGGAATGTGTGTGTGTGTGTGTGTGTGTGTGACTTATCCATGTTGTTAAATTATGAAGTTGATTGAAGCGTGACGTTGGTCATGGCTTATGATGAGAAACCTTGTTTTATTAAATATGTGAACACAGAAAAGTGGGAAATGTGATTTTTGGTTTTCATTGGAAAATGGAAAGGAAACAGAAAAGGACTAGATTTCCGTACTGATGTCTCGGACTGGATTCTGATTATGGTGAAGCCGGACTAGCCTTCCTACTGTTAAGGACCTAGAGTTCTGAGACGTCGGACAAGAGTCTATTGATAAAAGATTTTGAAAAATCTTTAATGAGTGTTTAAAACTCGATTGATATTAAAAGTTTATTTAATATCTGAAAGATGTTCTGGCAGACGTGCTGTTATTCATCGAGCCACAGTATCACTCAGAGTTAACTAACAAACTGAATAGTTTGGACCAAAGACAGGTTCTTGGGTCTTTGGGTCTTAAGGGGCATTCGGGTTTGAAAACCTATGTGGATATTCGGGGCATAACACCCTCGGATGTAGAAATCAGCAACCATGCTCGAAATATACTCTATCAGGAACTATTCTGTAATATTTAGGTGATACGTGAAATCCTAGAACAATTGAGGAAAGGACCTAGTGGAGATGCCACCCAACGTGAAACAATTATGTTATAGGAATTATCACGGTCTATCATGCACGAGGAAGGGAAGTTAGGATCTCCGGAGATTTGTGATTAGAAAGTGGATATTGAAGTGTTAAAACTTAATTTTTGGAACATTCCTTTTGGTTATAATTCTTTGTTGCGATAATTTTCGATTTAGAGTCTTTTACTTGAGATAAATATAACTATTACTATATGAATTGTTATATTGTTTTCTTTTAATGTTATTGAAATGTTAAGTATATGACTGCTATGCTAAAACTCATATATTGGTAACTCACCTTTGCATTATTTCTATTTGGTTTCCTTTGTGGTATCCCGTTATGTGTACAGATGGTGTAAAAGGGTTCTCTGCCCCATTCGGAGGGATCGATCCTAACTTTTGAAGAAAGTTGATTTACTGAAAAAAACAATGAGATCTTTTCCAGTAAGAGTCTCATAGTGCAACCAGCTTAGGTTTTTAAGACATTGTTAATTAATGATAGTATGTATGTTTATGACTCGGAGAACCTTTCTTTTGGATGAAAATATAAATATATTAGCAGGTGTTTTGTTTGGGATGTTGAAATTACAGAGGAGACTTTGTCGAAATTTTTGTAAAATTTATACATTTGTATTTAAGTACTTATATAAAGTATTATCTGAAAGCAAATCAGCTATTATTTTAAGTTTTATTTCCGAAATGTTTTAGTAATGTAATGCCCAAAGGGGTGTTACATTAGTGGTATCAAAGCTGGTCGAGTCTTTCGGGAACCTTGGGGAATATGTCTATTATGTTTTTGTTGTGTGATCTCTGGTTGAATTGCTTCGCTGTTGAAGCGGTGTGTGTTGGATTATGAGTAATGTGTTTTTATCTTGATAGGTATACGAGTTTTTACTTGTAGGAACCCATGGCTAGTAAACTATGTTTTGGTCCATATGTGACACATTCGATTATCTTTTTTGGAGTGTGTCAGACATTTGAGTAGTATGTCTGTTAACATGGATTTTCCGGGAATGTTCGCTGAGAATGTCCCAAGTTTACCGCCTGCGAAGGATATTGAGTGATCGATCGATCTAGTTTCTGGATTCGGTCCGATTTCTAATATCCTTGTGTAGGATGTCACCTACAAAGTTAATCGAGTTAGACGACTCGATTCAACTTGAAGATCTGTGGTCTAAATTGTTTGTTAGACCGAGTGTGTTCTCGAGGGAAACACCAATGCTGTACGGAGTTTCGAGATTCCATGTGGATTTCGAACAACTCAACAAGAGGATGATCAAGAATAAGTACCCTCTGATGCGCATAGTTGATCAGATAGATCAATTGCGAGGAGCTATAACCTTCTCAAAAATTTATTTGAGGACGGGTTATCACTGGATTAGAATGAGGACCTATCAAAGATTTTGCGTCGTTGACTCAGCTTATGCGAAAAGATCAACTCCTCACATGTCTGAGAGACTGACTAAGTTGTCCGTGAGCGTGCCCGATTCAGAGTGACTATAATAAGCGTGTCTGGAAAGACCTGTATGCTTGTTGTAACCAAGGCAGGATGATTTGAATCTTCAACCTTGGGTGAGTGTCTCATGATTAAGGGAATTATTATCTATAATGTTCATTCCTTTATGAACTTGTAAATCGACAATTGTTCCTCACATTCCTATGGGTGTATTAGACAATCACTATGGTCAATTTCGTACATGTAAAACTTATTTTCTAATCTTGATTTAAGTCTATCATGATTTAGCAATTAGTCATGCTAGTCAGTAATTTTAATTTACCCTAATGGATTTTCTTGTATGTGAGAATTTGTACTCACATTCCCGAATAACCCTCAGTGTATTAGACATTTGAGTGGATTGAGTTGGTAATATTCATTGGTCTAGATATTTTCACATTTCGTTGAAAGAATTCGTTATGAATATTTCTTGAGTTGTAACACAGGTGACTTTGTGGTAATAGAAGTTTCTTGATGAAACTTAGTCTGATCACATTTAATTTTGGTAGATGTGATCCAGTCTGATTTTTTGCCATACCGTTTTCTTTTTAAATCGTTATTTTGTAAATCCCATGTGTTAAAAATGAATACTCTTGGGGTTAGGGACTGTTCATCCTTTGATTTCCTAAATCCGCTGGAAGTTCTTGTGAAAGAAGGAACTTTATTAGAGTCATGGTTGTAAACATGTATTAGCTATGCATTTTTACACTCACGAACCTAATTGAAGGATCTTTTTCCATACTGGATGTTCCGGTATCTTTCAAATTGATGGAATTCTTCTTTATGCTTTTGTGAAAGTGAAATCAACAAAATTTATTTTCTTGAAAATTTCTCTATGTAATCTTTAAGATCATGCCTTATTGTGGTTCGAAAGGTCTTATCATCCTTGATCGACTTTACCCTACATAATTTTTCCAAACGTAATTGACATGTGACCTATCTCATGAGTCATGAGGATGGGTATTTGGTCCATATCAAGATAATGGAGTTAGTCGAGTATAGTGAAAAAGAGGTAATTTGCCAATTGAGACCTCCCATATTAAGATGTTGACGTCACCATGAATTTTCATTACAAGTTTACTGAAGACCTAAAAGAGTCTTGTTTAAGTTCGATTGATCGTGGATCGACTGACGAAGTCGACACCTTTCTTGTTAAAATCCACTATACAGTGGAAAAGTAAATCGAAGAATGTATCAGAGGATTGTTCAGACTTCATGGAGTATCTTCAAGTATCGTTTCAAATGAAGACCCGACGTTTATCAACGTTTGTTGATAAATTCCGCTCTAAGTGTTGAGGACCAAGTTGAGGCTAAGCCCAACGGATCACCCTAACTCGATTGAGTGAGAGAGAAAGAAATGATCTGGTCTTTAGAAAATTGGTTGGGAGTAAGTATAGTAAGATGTGACGAAAATTTTGTTGAGGTATAGTTGTGATTCATAAGATGTGAATCCTTAAGATCAATAACAGCAAGTGAGACAATTATTATAAATCAAATGTTGATCGAGGCAAAATACCGTTAAAGGAATCTAGGATAATGATCAATATCCATGGTTAAGATTGATTTTATGAGTTTGTAGTTTTACAGGGAGGTGTCTATAGTAGTTTTCCCTAAGCTGAACGGGAGTAGTAAAGAGGAGTTCTTAAGTAAAAACAAGTTGTTAGAAAAATTCAAGATTTATGATTTTGGATAATTCAAATCGAGGTGATTCCTTTTTTGTTATAGTTTCATGAAGGAGTGTAATCATGTTCTTTGAGATTGAGATCTATGATTATGATATGATTTGGAGTGGTGGAATATGTTCAAAGGAAACTAAGACTACAATGGGATATCTTGAATAGGAACTGACGTGTGTGTTGTGAACGGGATGGGAATAGTAATTTCACTTAAGTGGATTCGAACGAGAGGGATTAGCTCTTGTGAAAATTAAGTTTCTGAAGAAGTTCAAAGTTGATAAGTTAGATAATCCTACCCAACGAGGTTCCTTTTTATTTCAGTTTACCTTAAGAAGTATTACGATGTTTTGATTGGAGACTTGAAATATGTGATTTTGGTATAACCTGGAAATAGTAGGCTTTGTTCAGAGGGGCTAAGACTACAATTGTATACTTTGAGTAGGAAGTTGATGCACATTATGGTAAAGTTAGATTTGATCTTGGTAATAACTATGGGAGTTAGATGTGTGGAAATCAGTTTTTTTTAGTGGACCAGTAATTGAGAATAGAAGTGATTAAGTTTGATTTTGCTCCTCATGTGAGAGGAATGTATATCTTAGGTAAATCTTGGTGTTAAAAGTGAGAGTTAAGGATGTAGAGAAATTTTTTTCTAATGGATTAGTATTGAATGAAGAAGAGATTAAGTTTTAATTATATCTTTCGTGTACGAGAGATTAGAGTAAAGTATTAACGAGGGAGAGTATGAATTGAAGATAAGTGTTTTGATATTGAGTATAAATTGAACGAAGACTAAATATGAATTTTGTTATTAAGTTATGAAAATCATCCAAGGAAAAGTGAATACGAGAATTATAAAGTAGGATCTTGGGATTAAAATGAATTACAAGATCTTGTCTAGTTTCGAGTCACGAAATTTTGAGGATGAAATTTTTTTTTTAAGTGGGGTAATAATGTAACACCCCGATTTTTACTGTTCTTCAATAACAGTAAATATATATGTTATATTTTTTTGTTTGGATTGGTTAATTATCTGGATAATTATTTTATGTGGTTTTGTTTGAGTAATTTTAATTACTCATTTAAAATGAATTTATTAAAGTGCGTTAACACTATTTTATTTTAGTGCATGCACACTTACTGAATAATAATATTATATTATTATCACTCTTAATTTTTATTTAAAAATATTTTAAATGATATCATTGAAATAAAAGTATTTTCATACTTCTCCGTTGACATCACCCTCCTACTTAACATCTTTCTCCTTCTCGGTTGGATAATATACTAGCATATTTTTTTTGACGTGTTTATATTCTAGCATTTAATTCATTCAATTGTCTATATTTTTATAAAATAGTATTGTGATTTGTGATGTGATATTATATTATTATTATATTATATATATATATATATATTAAATTAAATTAAATGAACCGCACCAGCATTTTCAAAAAAGTTGACCCCCGTTCCTATGTTAGTATTACTACCATTTAATTGGTACTAACATTTTAATTGAATAATATTAGTATATTAGATTATTTTTATTATATTAAATATATTTAAAAAATAAAAATATATATTTAATGATAACAGGTTTAACCACGGTTGAACTATGAATCCTGAACAAGTGTTTTTATCAATTTAATGGCCGGTCGAGTTTTAAAAACATTAGATGAGACTGTAAAATATTATCATTTTGTTTTTTTATTTATTTTTAATTCTCTTTTTACGTTTACTTTAACTTTTTTTTGGGATGAATTACGTTTTCTTTATTTTACTTTCTTTTTACGTTTTCTTTTCTTAACAACTAATAAGTAATGTAATAATCCATTATTCAATTAAATACTAATCTACTATACTGTTCAAACGTAAACTATGACATACTGACATATTTTTTTAACTGAAAAATACTAGCATCACATTCTTTCTCAACACACTATCTATTATTGGATGGATTTCATACGAGACTCATCAAAACATATGATCCCACAAGAAATTCATTCACTAATAGAGGGTGTTAAGAGAAGTGTGTTTAAGAGTGTGATGCTAACATTGCTCTTTTTAGATTGAGTTTCAAAAAAAAATTTTGGTAACATTTATAATAATTTTTTAAACCTTTTTTTTCCTTGGTTAGTAACATAAGCCTATGGTTAATAATGTATATGAATGATTAATGATATATTAATTGTTTCATCTATAATGTTAGTTTGTTCGCTAATTAATATACATTATTAATTATAAATTAATCTATTGTTAACTATTATAAATTTATAATTATTAAGTTATTCTCAAAAGATCAAATAAATTCTCTATAAGTACTTACAAATGCACCCTTGTCAATTTTAGATTATCAAGTTTGTTTGTGAACTTATATACATTTATCATTTCAGTCATTAATATTTAAAAAAATATTATAAATCATATTACTCTATAAAATTATGATCTACCAAATATATTGATCTTTTGAATCAAAACTAATATGACAAGAAATTATAAATTTAGAAATTCAAAAGATGATACTTTTATAAAATAAGAACTATTAAATTTTATTATAGAGTCTACGAATAACACCGCGAAGGTAGTGATACAATTATTTCTGAAACTTCTGTGTCCGAAAGTACTTGAGATGATTGAGAAAGAAATCCCAAATGTTTGGAATGCTAGCACAAATTAGCATGTTTTTAATATTTTAAAAAAATTAAGGCCCATGAGCTGATCCTAGTCCACAGGGCTTTTAGGGCTTTTTGGTCATGTGAGCTTTTTTAGGTGTGGGCTTTTTTGGTCCTAGCCTACGTGGGTCAGGGCCAAATGTGGTGGGTTGGGCCGAATTGACACTTCTAGTATTTATAACATAGAAATAATGTGATACATGTTCGTCAAATTTCATGTCATCTTCATTCTTAGAATTTTCAGATTCATGAAGCACCACACTTTAATTCATGGTAGCAAAATCATATAGGCCTTGGAGATTAGAAAATAAAAAAACAGAAAAATGAAAGACAAAAGATACTATATCATAAGGAAAAGTACCTAGTTCTTGAAGCATGTATATAGAAATCCATAGACCATATCTCTTTTTGTGACCAAGCAACACTTTCTACTCATACAACAAAAACATACTAAAAAACATTAATAATCTATCTATATAATAATACATCAAAGGATTAAGGAATGACCGAACATCAATCTCATCATTATGAAAGAAAGAGTGACCTCGATCCTTCTTCAAAAACGTATTACGTTTGTTAGATTTTGAGGGAAAGATCCCATTTTTCATACCAAACACTACTTCTGTATTTGTTGATCTTTTGAATCATGCCCATGTACTTTAAACTTATTAATAATTGTAGAACCTTTGCTCAATCAGATCTACTCATCTACATCCAGAAAAATAAAAGCACAAAAAAAAAAAAAAATCAGATATGAGATTTGAGGATAAAAAAATTACCTTTTAGCTAGAGAGGAGCTTGTAGCAATAAAGGGAGTAAAGGACCACTAGCAGTTTGACCAAAATTTGTTCCCCATGATACTGAAATGAACAAAAGAAAGGTAGTGAAAGAACAAAGAACCAATTTTTTCTAGCTTGTAGCAATAAAGGGAGTAAAGGACCACTAGCAGTTTGACCAAAATTTGTTCCCCATGATACTGAAATGAACAAAAAAAAGGTAGTGAAAGAACAAAGAACCAATTTTTTCTAGTCAATAAGAGGCTCTGGAAGGTGATTCAACTCCGTGGTCAAATAACATAATAATATAATCAATAAAAAAAATAATAAAAACATAAGGGATTGGGTGAACCTGGAATTAAGGGGCTCTGGAGATAAGGTACCTCCCATAGCTTACATGAGGTGCCACTTGAACCCTATTTCAGAACAAGAACGAAAATTTTAAAATTCATACTAAAGTTACAATGCTATCCAGTTGGTTATCTGGTGGACACCAAACGTCGAATAGGATAACAACTTATCCTGCTCATATCATATCCTGCTCCCTTATCCTATCCGCCCCTATCCTATCCTGACCACCAAACGAGCCCTTAGACTTTTTATTCCCTCATTCCTTCTCTCCCAAACTTTCTCCTCTCATTCCTTCTCTCCCAAACGTTCACTGTTCTTCTTTAAAGGTATGTACACTCTTCTTGCAATTTGTACTCTCCGTGTGCCACTCTTTTCTTTCAATTTTTTGCTTTGCTTTGTATTCATGCTTATGTATCAATTACCTGCACGTACAGGTGCATGATGCTTGTGTTTATTATTAACAATAATAATATAATTGATGCTTGTGTTATTATAATATAATATATAAATAATATAATTGTCATTATTATAATAATGATACATTCTCCGATTATTCTATATAACCTGCACGTACAGGCGCTGATCTTGTGTATTCATGCTTGTGTTTATCATTCTATGTATTGATGCTTATTAGTAATATATCATTTTTTTTCTCCTGACAAATAGTAATATATGTTTTTTTTTAAAAAAAATCCTATGATTACATGAATAAGTTCAAGTTACAGGATATATATATATATATTAAAATCCAATTTGTATTTTTTTCTGGCACACTCATTCGAATTTATAATTTTGTTGATTGGTAAGATAGATATTCTTGTTAAATAACTAATAAGTCTTTTACACATATAGTAATTCAAATGGGAGATTCACAATAAGGAAATAATAAAGGGAAGATATTAATGCTTGGAGGGCTAACATGACATTAGATATGTGGAGAAATATAACTTAGTAAAACATGAACCTACATCGATTTGACTATTAATTAAAAGATTAAAAAAATTGTATGGTGTTTACTTTTTTTTATTATTATTATTCATTTCTTTGCTACTTTTTTCACGGGCTCTTGTAACTTTGAATGTTTGCTAAAAATTTATGTTTTTCTTTCAAATCTTATAAATTCATATAGTCTATTAAAATCTTATAAAGTCTTATGATATAAATTCTTTAAAATCCACACATAAGAATTATAACAATCTTTTTTTTTTAAATCTTTTAAAATCTTATAAAGTCTTTTAAAGTCATTACATTCATACAAAGTCTTTTAAAATTCGCAAGACTTTTTTATATCAAAACAATCTTATGAAATCTCAATCCAATACACCCCTTAATTGAAATAAATCAATTAAAACAATTTAAAGAAATAAATTAAGAAAATCAATGTATTGAAACCTATTTCGATAGTCACAATGTATTGGAACAATAAAACTATTTGAATTTGGATATTTAAAATAAACATATTAAAACTAATTTTCAGATTTTTAAAATAATTTTTAAGCAGCAAAATATATTTTTTAATTTTAGATTAGGAAAGTCTAATAGAGCCTTCTTTGATAAGCTTTTCATGTGGTGATAACACGTGTCCATACTTTCCTTCTAACGAAAATTAATTTATATATTGTATAGATATCATTATTAAATAAAAATGTTCATAATCCATGTAAGCAAAAGATGATCTGAGTCAAGAAAAGAAAATATAAAATCAAAGCAAAACTAATTTACAAATTCAAAAGGGAATTTAGAACCATTGACAGTGTGTGAGACGAGAGAAACGATGAGAGTTTGGTTTCTAAGATTTTTTTTTCTGTGTTACCATTGCCTTCAAAGGTTATCGACGAATCTGGACAGTTAATTTTTCAGATTTTGGGGGGTTTGATGATCAACCTCCTAATTAATATTATTTTTAATAAAGATAATTAACATTAAAAGTTTGAATGCATAACTTTCCAATGAAAATTTTCTTCTTTTAAATTCTTAGCAATACCCTGAAGACAATGATTATTATTTTCCTATTTTCAAAGCAAAATATCATCATTATAAATAAATTGATTTAATGCATTGATGTAATGGTTTATTGGTTTACAGTTTTATTTGATGGATTTTGCTAACGAGTATCATAAAGACATTTGTTAAGAAACCCATAAAAAAATTGTATTGAAAAACTAAGTGTAACACTTTTTAAAATATTAAATACACCATTTTCCCATACGATTTTTCCTTTTTTGATTCCTTAAACAATGTCTTAAAGACACATGTTAGCATTCTCATTATTTGAATATGATTTGTTGATCAATAATTAGTAAAAACATTCAACTTTTTTAAATATATATTTTAAATAAATTAATTATCATATTATTAAAAATATCTTACTTTTACTATAATTATCTTAAAATTTAGGATTAATATATATTTAATAATTTTTAATTGATTTACGTGGATAATACATAAAAAATTCAAAATCAAACATTAAAAATAATTATGCAATATATCAAAACGCTCAATCCAACAATCAACAGTGAAGATTCAAAGAAATTGATAATCAAACGCCGAAAATCTGAAAAAGTAACGGTCCAGACTCCAGCTTGATTTTGTAGGTAGTGGTAACGCACAAAAAATATCTCAGTAACCAAACCAAACTCTCACCTTTTCTCTCGTCCCATCTCACGACATCACACATAGTATCACAGGTAACGTCCCTCTGCACGCTCCACACGTTTTCACCCAAAACAGTTTCCAATTTCTATTTTATATTTATCATTTTTTTAAAGAGTTTAGTTTGTATATACCAACAATCTAAAAAAAAATTATAATAACAGCTTATTAGAAATCAGGGTACTGATAGATTTTTAGATGATTATGACAAGAATTAAGTATTTATATTGATATGACAATTTCTGATTGATTGATTATGTAAAAAAAACTTTATACTATTAATATATATCAATTAAATCATTTTTTAAAAGTGAGCAACATATTATAAACCCAATTAACTATCCATTTTTTATTATTCATTAATTACCCACTTTTTCTATTTATTTTATGAACCTACCTCAATGTAATCTCTGTTACTATAAAAAAAGGAAAGTGGGTAATTAATAAATAAAAAATAATAATTAATTGAGCTTATCATGTGTATTGTGTAAAGATGAGTGTTATTTTAATATCAAAATCAAACATTAAAATATATTTTTATACTTTTCTCATATATTTATTTATTATTTCTTCATAATCTTTCATTCTTTTCTTCTCTAAACTCATAATGTGTCAAAAGTTAACGTATAAAGTTGGTGTCAAAGTATATTTCTCTCGTGTAAAACTGTACATGTTAAAAAAATGGTTATATCTTTAATTCAAATATTTTTAAATCATATTTTTTCGCAGTTGCGTGGAGCCCACTCTTCTCCGTAGTTTCTTTTTTTCCCTTTGGGTGAATGAAACAAACAAAGTAGAGAGTTTACGTTTTTGCATATAAAAATCCAATAGGTAATATCACTCCAACCCCTTCTCTCTCTCTCTACAACCAGGTTCTCTCTCTCTACATCTCTCTCTGTGTGTGTTCTTATTACTTTTCTCGCGTTTTCTCTTAGATTTTCCCTCGTTTTCTCTGCGTTCGTCTGGGAACTATGTGATTCTGGTTTTGACTCGGTTTGATTTTGTTTAATTTATTTTTTGGGTGGTGTAGGGGGGAATTTTTATGTAAGAGGATCTCATGTACTCGCTGGTGGATCTCAGCTTTATTCACGATCATGATGGCCCTTGAAAATTCAGGTTCGTCTTTGATTGTTCAAATTATTTTTTTTATTTATTTAACGTGATTCAATTTGATTCGGTTTTGATTTTGATCATGACAATTGTTTTTTGGTATACTTTCTTTTGGCGTATCCGTGTATTTTTTTTTTATTGTGGTCACATTTGTTTGCTCCGCATTTTTTTAAAAAAAAAAGAAAATTTGTTGTTGAGAGTTCTGGATCAGTGTTCAATTTTGGTTTGGTCGCGGGTTTGGTGTGGTTGGGAGCAATGTATGTGAGAATTGGGTTCGATTGAGTGGTTTTGTACTTGGTTTAGGTCTGAATCTACTGGTTGAACTGTGAGGAGTGGTAGATTTTGCATATTTTGCGACTAATATGGTGGGAGGGAAACCCCTGCGGGGTGAGGACTGTTAGTTCAGGCGTCTAAACTAAAAGCCAGGCTATTCTCAGAAGTTTTAGGTTAATGGGGATCATGTTGAAGTTCAATTTTTGGAGTTGATGAATTACATGCTTGGTTTCAAGAAAGATATTTTAACCAAATTGTTGTCTAACAATCGTGAATTCTGATAGTAAGATTATCGTTGGTTTGTAGACAATGAACTTTATGAGAAATGATGCATTGTTAGTAACTTCAGGTTGATAAAAAAAAAAAGGACACTTCTTAACAATATTATTCTCCACAGAAATTACTTGTGTCTGACATTGACACCTGGAGCTTAATCCTCCATCTCACCATGTGTTTAGTAGCAATTAATTTGTTTTTGTGGCTAATATTCCAGGTTTTGAATTCACTCTTGTCAATTCTTGAATTTGACTTCTCTTTCTAATCCCTATCTCTTTCGAATCCTTTATCTCTTGGCTGTGAATGATCAAAACTACCTTCAATCGACGTCTAGCAATTCAATGTCAATCCTCAGTTCAGAGCTTCCGGGTTCCTCAATTGCTAGTTTAGATTACTGTTTCCTTCTCTTGTTTTACTTGGGATAGGGGAAACACATGGCTAGTCTTTTGTTTTGATCTTATTGGGCACCACAACACCGTAGTTAATCCTGGATAGCAGCTTGGAGCGGCCAACCCCTTAAAAGCACTATAGTGGATCATGGAGTACCGCAATACCAAATACAGTCGATACTATGTAAATAATTTCAATACACATATCCATCATTAATACTCAAAATTCAAAGGTCGTCACTTACATCGTTGTGTAAGGCATAAGTGCATAACTGATAACAATAAGTCAATAACAACAAAAAGCATAACAAACAGAGGTTGGCTTGGCCAGACAAGTCAGAAGCAGAGGATGTGAAAGAGGTGTAGATTGCCAATATAGAGTGCAGAGGCGAAAGCAGAGCTAGAAGCTGCGGGAAACAGGTGTGAGCTACTGAGAACTTGCCGTAGCAGGGGTGGGCTACTGGAATGAAACCAAAACAGGGATAGGGAGTTGCAAATGTGAGGACAGAAGGCTGCAAAATCTCTATGTCTGGCTCTCTGTGTGTGATAAGTTTGTGGGAGAAAGTTGAGAGGCTGCTAACCCTAACAATTGGTCTCTGTGCGGTGGATAGGTATTCGGAGACCAGGACTCCACAATTGGTGGAAGCAAGTGGGTTCAAGCGTTGATAAAATAGAAATTTGATGGATTTAAAAAGGGATGAAATAGAGATTTGATGAGTTTCGGAGAGGGTAAAACAGAAATGTGATGAGTTTAAGTGTGGGTAAAAGTGTTAAAAGGGACTTCTGGCGCTATTTATCCTCCTCCATTAGCCCACATGCACATCAGCACTGTGCAATTTTGTAGACATGTATCCTAACATCTCTCTATTATGTGCCATGTTGCATGGGATTCAACATTAGTGTTGCATTGTAGGTATGATTTGATCATTGTGCTAGTACATTTGAAGTTACAAAATTCAGGATAAATTTTATCCTACTATAAATGTTATGCATTAAAATTTGCCATATTGGTGTATATGAATGGTTGTTTAAGGTCCAATATTGTTCAGTTTGAGAGGCTCAGTTATGAACCAAACCACAATTCACAGTTTGGTTTGGTTTCAAATCATAGCTCATTGGTGTTTCATGTTTTAGCTAATATCCTGTCACTGCATAAGCTACACTGTAATGGTATTGTCCAATTGCAGTAATTAAGTAAAATAACAGCTATTCTCGTTACTTGAAACAATACTGCATATTTCTGTCTCAAACCCTTGTGTTGTCCAATAGCAACAGTAAATTGAAAGACTATTTGTATGTGCAATCATCCAAGTGTCCAACCAACAGTAAAAAAGTAAATATTACTTTTGCAATATTTAGAAAGCAAAAAATTCACAATAGCTTGGCTATTTATTTTGGTATTTTTTTTCAGTTCCTTTGTCGCACAATTGTACTGACTTCATACTTAAAAATGTATCAAGTCATTGCTTCACAAACAACCGATTGATCTCTGTTGGATCCGGGTCAAACTTAGCAATTGAAATTTAGTTGGCAGTCCAATATTCATTCATGTTTGTTCATATTATCTTATTGTGATTTGCATTACTCCTTGGAAAACATAATATGAGTATCAAAGTATGCTCTGTCTATAAGCAAGACTTTCATGTTGGGAGATATCTGTTGATTCTTTATTGTGCAATTTAAGTATTTGAAAACTAAAATGATTTTTCAGTTATCATTCTCTCATGAGAAGCTGATATCTAGCTCCAACTTTGTCTGCAATCCATTCCTTCTGTGAAAACCTGAATTTCTTGGGGTTCTTTTTGTGCAAACGACTATTTTAGTGTCTGACCATATAGATATAAGATTTAGACAGATGTTATGCTGTGGCCCATTCTGATCCTGTTTCTTTCTTTTTGTGCAGAAAATATGCAAATAAACTGTGAGGCATCTCTAAAATGCCTCCAGGGCAAGGGATTCCCTTGCAATTTTCAGTGTAATGGGAGTTCTATGGCAGGCTTTACTGAGCTTAAAAAAGAGCCTGGTACTCATCCAGCTGGGGATGTTACTGAAAATAGCCGCCGTTTAGGCAGCGAGTTTCTCGGCCCTTGCAATGAATTTCGCAGTAAGCCTACTTATCACCATGATTTCAGCAGCTGGACAGCCTGCCATTTCAACTCTCAAAAGGTGCAGCAATACCAAATGAATGCTTTCGAGAGCCACTTTTACCCTTATCCTGTCGACAACCAGCTTCAGTATGTTCCAATGAATATGGTTGCTCAGGGCTATCCACATGAGCAATATCAAGAATTTCAGTATTTTGTGGTCATAGACTTTGAGGCAACCTGTGACAAGGATAAAAATCCTCATCCTCAAGAAATAATTGAGTTTCCATCTGTCATAGTGAGCAGTGTCACTGGCCAGCTGGAAGCATGTTTCCAGACATATGTGAGGCCTACCTGCAATCAGCTTCTGAGTGACTTCTGCAAGGATCTGACTGGTATCCAGCAAATTCAGGTATGTCAAGGCAAAATCTCTCGGTTGCTTACTAGAAGGAAAGGATACAAAAATACTAGGAGTGTAGAACAAACCATATATTCCTTTCTTATATGATTTTTTTTTTTAATCTTCATTTTGTTGTTGTTATTGAGCTGACAATTACGTTGCATTGTGCATATCAAATATCCGGGTTTCTATAGTATAGGCAAATGGTAACTCCCTTGCCTCTAGTCAAAAGAAAATTCTATAGTGGTGCATGCCCATCTCATTGACCAGTAATTTCTGAAACTGTTAGTAAAAAGTAGGTTTTTCATGAGGGAGAAGTTATTTGATGATTTGAATTCTCAATCTTCCTATTTGATTCGAATTCTGATAAATTCATGTTGTGCCTTGGCTATATTTCCTCCATGGTAGGGATGGTTTGTACCATACAATTTCAGAGTAATGTGTATAATATTTAGTTTGTCCGGACCCTGTTGGTATTTATTTATGCAATGTGTCAACTAGTTGAAATCTAACATTCTACAAACTATTGAATGGCATTTTGTGGAATAGCGAGAAAATTATAGTGCTTCAAGTGAAGGTGGAAAAGAAGTTGAAAACAAGGATGCTGGACAGAAGTTCATATTTAGTGGATCTGTTATTGTAGAAATGAAAGGATCTTCAGTCGATACTCTTGGCACCCTCCCTTTTAGTCAACAGATTTTGGTGGAGTCTAACTGTTTTGCTTTGTTGCAAATCTCTACATAGACCGTCCCAAGCCTGGATAAAAGATTAGGGTTGTCTCTTGGAGTCAACAATCAGTGTAGAACATTGTTGAATTTCAATAAAATGGACAAATGATGGAATATTGTTGTAGTTGTTTTTTTTTTTTTAAATTTCGCGTGCCTGCATCTGTAGCCTCTGCTGTGTGTCTCTCTTTTTTTTGTAGTGGGGGTGTAGTTGTTTCCAGCACTGTCTGATCGGATGATTAACTTACATTACTCCCATTTGAACGCATAATAAGTTGCATCGTAACTGACACTAATATTATAACCTATCCGTAGCTGCTCAACTATTACATTTTCCTGTTCATTCTTGCCTGTGAGTGTAGATTGTTAATTCTATTTCTCGTTGTATGGTTCAGGTAGACAGGGGTGTTACCTTGAGTGAGGCTCTACTTAGGCATGATAAATGGCTTGAGAAAAAGGGAATAAAGAACTCTAACTTTGCTGTGGTCACATGGTCTAACTGGGATTGTCGGGTGATGCTTGAATCTGAGTGCCGATTCAAGAAAATACGGAAGCCTCCTTATTTCGATCGGTAAATGCAGCAGTATAGAAGTGATTGATGAAATATGTTTATCAGGATTTCATTTTCAACTTACTTTGTTTACCTTCTTAACTTCTGTTAGCTGGATCAACTTAAGGATTCCTTTCCGTGAGGTATTCGGTGCTGTGAGGTGCAACCTAAAGGAGGCTGTTGAGATAGCTGGCTTGGCCTGGCAGGGTCGTGCTCACTGTGGCCTGGATGATGCCAAAAACACTGCTCGCCTGCTAGCACTGCTCATGCACAGGGGTTTTAGATTTTCCATCACCAATTCCATAATGTGGCCGACTGCTGATCGGTCATTGATGTGGAAACAGTCTCCAGAACACCCAAGCATTTTCCCTCAATGCCCCTACAAAGCGAAGGATGTGAGTACCCCTGTGGTTCAGTATCACCCTTTCTGTTACTGTGGGGTGAAAAGCAGTAGGGGCATGGTGAGGAAGCCAGGGCCTAAGCAAGGGAGCCTTTTCTTTGGATGTGGAAATTGGACTGCAACTAGAGGTGCTCGCTGCCATTACTTTGAGTGGTCTTCTACCTAAATGAAAGCACCTTTTAATATACTATGATCAAATCCTAAGTTGTCTTCTATTTTATGTGTAAAAGAAAAAAGAAAAAAAATGAAAAAGAGGAAATGGAAATGGCTTATGAAAGTAGTGGTGTTGTCTCTAGTGGAAGCAGCATGTATTCCTGGCTGCGTGGTGAGGTTTCTGCTTCATGAAGTGTAGAGAAAATTAGCTGGCTCAGTGCTTATTACTGCGACTGCCAAACATCAAAGTAGTCTTTATAAGGAGAGAGGGAGCTTCAACCTGTAAATTCTGACTTGTTGACTGGAGAACCATTCGGGAATGTGAGTATTGGGTAGTTAGGATTGATGCTTTTACATGCTAAGGCATGCTAAGTTATCTTTTAAATAATGCGTGGAATAGGACTTTGTTTCCTTGCTCTAATGGGAGTCACTGTTTTCCTGTGGCCCTTTTGCTGCATGTTACTGATACTAACAACCTAACTTCGACGCTAACTGTCCTTGGACTGAAATTCGATGAGGGAAGACTCGTATGGTGTATTTTTTTGGCCGGGGTTGGGGTTTAAGCTCTTGAAACTGAATTAACTGTGGTTCTTAAGTGACGTCACATGCATACTACTTATTGAACTGAGTTTCTCACAAGTAAATTTTTTTTCTCCAAATAGGATAGTCATCACTTTGAAAAAGAAAACATAACAATCACTATAATGGAAGAACTCATTTGAGTTCTTAAATGGGTTTTACAAGTATTTACTCACTTTCTCACTCTCAATTACTCCTCACTCGTGCTGCTTCAACTCCTCTCCTCCAGAACCTTCTAACAATTTTTCTCAAAATGGCACTTAATCTCCCCTCTCAATCTTCTCTCTGTTTCATCTCCCTGCCTCCTTGTTTCGTCTTCACATGTGGCGAACTCTTCCGCTCTCTGCTTCCTCTCCACTTTCGGCATGCCCCCTGCTCTGGCACGACATCCCATTGCAAAAACGCATATCATTGCGTCATCTTTTCGGTGTGACACCTTCATCTCATAGCCCTGCCCCCATTGATTTGATGGCCACCCACGGATCTGGTTTCGACAATTTCAGAGCTCTTCGCCATCTCTGCCATCTGTTTTCAGCACCTTCCCTTCAATCGGGGCATCGTTGGGAGAAGAAATGGAGGAATATCCCCGTTCACATAAGCCATCATCGCCATCTTCCTTTTGTTGTTTTTGAGAGAAGAAATTGGGGCATATATGATGTATTTGTGGTTGTGCATCGAATTTCCATTTTCCATTTGCATTTTCTGGCGGATTTCCATATTCATTTTTCATCTTCCTTGCATTTTTTGTTGAGTAAATCATTAGGTTGTGTTGAAAAAAATTTGTTTGGCAAGAACGGTTCTTATAAAAGAATAAGAACCGTTCTACAACCTGACTGCCATGTTATTCATCTCCAAGAAGATTCTTATGAGAATCAATTCTTATATTTAAGAATCACCTTAAAAACAAGCATTTGAGTTGGTCTTGTAGCTTTGTCTATGACAATATCCGGACAAAAACCAAAAATTAAAGGACAACCTTGAAGTAAAGGAGTACAAATTGCTTTGCATGTAGCCTCATTACAAAAGGAGAAGTCACTTAGGAAAAGTCTACATACAAAATGCTTTGCATGTAGTGTCGTTACAAAAAGGAAAGTCACTTGAGAAAATTCTACATTTATATAGTTAATCATCTCATTATGGACGGTGTTGGAAAAGTTTCCTCTAAATCGAGCTTAAGTGTAAAATGAGTAAGGATCTATTATTTATCTTTGGACAGTTTAGTGGGTTGAGATTATAATGTATTTTAATGAATCAAAGATATACAATTACTTTCTTACTTTATACTTGACTTCAATTTAGAGGAGCCTTATCCTACAATCTTTTTGTTTTTGCATAATGTGAGATACATTTATATAAAATGCTTATCTTATTATCAACTTTTTTTCAATTCAAGAAAAGGATATTTTGTTTTTTTTTGAGTCGAAGTATTATATTATTCCACTAAGAACATAACACATGGTTTGATATGATTATAGATATTGAATTAAACATATTATTACTTGAATTGTTAATAATATGGAGAATGATAACAAGTGTCCTTGGGGTATTGATTATTGACTAAAAAGAAAAAGTTTTCATTGGGAATTAATGTATTCAAAATTTTGTGAAATGATATTTTTAATTTTCTTAACGAAAAATTACTATTATTGGAATCCTTAACAAGGATGCTGATTAGCAATATCCCAGAGTAGTAATTTATTACTTTTACCTCTTTAAAGCTAACTTGATATGTGTAATGTTAATTTAGTTCGATGGTGACATCAATTTCCTCTTATAGAAAAAATTTACATTAATTTAGATTATATTTTGCTTCCAGTGAATTTCAAATCCCAACACCTATTCTTTTGTTTGGATGACAAAAAAAGAGACAAAATGTGAAAAAGAAAATGAGAAGAGAATATAGACTAAAAAAAATATTAGTAGTCTAGACAAGAGAAAATGAAAAGAAAGGGAATAAAATAAATATTATTACTCAACCAAAAATAATTATTAATAAATTAACATATTTTTCAATATCGCCTCTATTTTCCATTACTAGTCCTAGTAATTTTTTTTCTGGCTAAATCCCTATTTTGATCCCAAGAAAAGATATTTAGTCAAAAACAACGATAAAGGACCAAAACACTAACTTAGTCCTTTTTTTTTATGTACCACTTCTCTTCAAACTTTGTGCCAATCGGAGCTCTCTCATTTTCTCTGCAATGTCGAAGTTTTTATTTATTTTTTTGGATCCCGCAGATGTTTCTTCTTCTTTCCTAATTTCTTGCCGATCAAAACCAGGAGAAAATACCAAACTCCATTTTCTCTGCATCCACACGATGCTGTACAGTCTGCTTTAGGTAAAACTCAATTTGACAATTGAGCCTCACTTTGTACGTACGTACATTTGACATATCAAAGGCTTAATGTCGAGTCCGAAATTCAGTTGCAACGTTTTCAATGCCTCCCTTTTAACATCACTTTCTTTCATTTTCACTCGTGTATTTTTGTCCCACTCATGAATAACATATCACATTGTTATTTCAGTTCCATGTATAAATTAACGTTTTGATTAGTTTTTCGTGCAAGTGTTAATACTTAATACTACTTTTACATCTCATACGCTTTAAATAAAAGTATTAACGATTTCGAAATCAGATCTGGTCTGAGGATTAAGTAAAGTATATATCCGACACTGGAACAAAGCGAAAGAATGATATTGTATCATATGTTAGCACGTGTAATGTAAGTAAGCAGCACGTGTCAGAAATTTCCGAGTTTACCTCCCTGACTAATTTTGAACACCCCCGTCATGAGAGAGATTAGGTTAAACAAGAAAAGGAAATCTTATTAGAGATCTACATTTTCCACTAAAAACCTAACATAAACAAGTAGCAGAGGGCAGTGGCGGCATTTTACAATCTCACCGCTCATACAATACCCAAGTCTCATAAACTAACTAGCTTATAGCTATAGCTAGTATGGATTCAAATTATAAAAAGAAAGAGGAGTAGAATATACACAGTATTAAATTTAAGAGCCAGGTTGCTCGGCTTTCAATGGTGCACCTGATGATGATGCACAACTTCCATTCTGCAGATAGAGGCTGTTCGCAACCATAGAGTCGCTGACCAAGCCGACATCAACGTCGTCGAAATTGAGGGGACCTCTGACCTTCCGGTTGCTAAAAATAGAATCCAGACTAAATTAGGACATTGCCCTTTTTGGTAATTGGTAATATAAATAAATTTCAATACTCAAAAGTGAAACTATACCTGTTCAACCGGTTATTGATGGCAGTCAGGTCTTTTGAGGGGCTCTGATATGCATGAGTGCTCTCCCCAACACATGCATAATAACTTTTTGAGCTATGTGATATTAGAGCATCCATCTATGCACATAATGAACGAGCACACTTAAGTCCCATAAAAGAAAACAACTTTCAATTGCATTGTCTTTTTAATTGCACTTTATGCTTATTCAATCTTGCAGCTCAAGCTGTCTAGTAAACATCCTATCAGAATAAGTATTGAACACTGAATATTATTGAAATAAAGAACCAGTACAAAGGAAAAAGATAATGAGTGCCCAAGCCTGAGCATATACTCAGAGACTCCAATTACAAAAGTAAATTCCACAAGACCTCACACACACTATGCACTCCCCCTCCTATATATCAGATTCTGTAACAGATTGAGTATCTTCTCTCTATATATAACTAACTTCTTCCTCCTTTATCTACTTCCTGCTCTAAGGGAATTCTAAGATGTCTAAGATGGGCCCTGGACCTTGGGCCTGCGGGTGCAAACCTTAACTTCTCCCCATACGGGTTTGCTTCCTATCAACACCACAATACTATGTAAGTAGTAACTGTTTCTTGCAAACATGATCCCCCAAAATTGTCACCAAAACTAAGATTTTGCTCTCTTAACTATCGCTTTCTTGACACATTCATTTCTGTTAAAAATCGTATCAGTTTGTGAATTACAAAATACAGTCATCTGTTGAAATTAAAAAATGAAAAAACTTGAACATGGTTAAACTTTTTTGACGGAATCATTTAAACACTCCCAATAACTGCACAGGAATTACAAACCTAACAAGCTTCTTCCTTTTCTGAGCACAATGTCAGTTGACTGTCATGCACTAACTAGTCAAAGAAAGTGGAGAAATAAATAGTCCAAAGAAGAGTGCCAAACAAATAAACAAGTACCTTAGACGATCGTAATGGTGAGACATAAACATTGTGGGTGGCAGAAACTTTTTTGGAGACATATCAGGAAGGCTTGGGAAAGGAGATATTTTAGGAGAACCAGGACATTGTGCTAAATGGCCTGCAAAGAGAAAAGTGCGCAAGTGAATGGATTGCAGGAATGGCATAGCAATGAAAAGCAGGATCGAAAGCAACTTGGCAAACAAACATGTACCATCATTCTTATTATTAGCTTCAGGTATCTGGTTGCCTTTCATATTTGTTCCCCCAGGGCCAAGTTCAACAAGCAGCGGCTTTACAGAGGGAATGAATATTTCATTGTAAAATGTAATGATGTCAACATGCTCCTGTCCAGTTCTCTGTTTTCATTCAGATTATTTGTAAGATATTAATTCTCAGAAAAGGTAAGGTAAGAGTCAAGTTACATACCCCTTTACGGTGTGTCAACGACCAATCAGCAAATACACTGCGAAAAACTTGTTGTTTGCATTGTGGTTGCTTCCTATAGTTGTATATGATCTCCCTAAAAGTTAGGCTCAATTGAGAAATCTGCAAAACAGAATAAAATGAGAAAAAAGGTAACACCAGAAGAGCACATTACACACTCGATTTTATAAAACTAAATAGAAACCTTTGCAACTCCATAGAAGCAACACAAAATGATTTGGTCAATATGGCGATTGAAGAAGAGAGATGTCCTCTGATTTAGGATTTGCTGGAAAAGACAGTATACATTCTCCCTTATCTGCTGAGATAATTGTAGCCTTTCAACCATGCCACTTATTCTGACTGCTCCCAACTTTATGATCTAGGAAACACAGGAAGTACACAAAAGCTGTAATGCTTACAAATTACAATGACGTAGTGAGGCAACAAATCATTAAATCTTAAATAAATACATGAACCAGAATACTTGCCCCATCAGCATGAAACAAAAATTTAAGTGATGTAACAATCCAATTCCAAAAGGCAACTTAAATTCTCAATATAAAAGACAAACACAGCCAGTAGTTCCTGAAACCATGTTAAGAGTCACAAAGTTGGAACTTCAAAATAACATATTAGATGTTTAGGGTGTACATACCCAATTGCATAGCAAGAGTCATTTCCATTTACTCTATCAAATTAAACACAGTTGTCAAATGCACCCTTATTGACATCTATGTTTCATATAGCTTGCAATTTGAACAATAGAGTTGGTATAACAGTACTATTAAAGCCCAATACCTTGCCGAAAAAGATGTTGATCCCAGTTTCTGCACATGTTTCCCCTCCACCTCCTGGATTTGGTTTTGTCGGACTGCAAGGAAAAAGCATTCAACACAAAGCACCAAAAGTAGAACACAACAGTAAAGTGTTGAAATATTTAAAAGCAAGGCAAATTTACGTCGACAGCTGCTGCAAAGCTCATACAAGTAATACCTTGCAAAAGCTGACTGCAAAGGAGGTGGGGGTAGCTTTGACTTAAGGTTGCTAAAGGGAAGTAGCCGATCTTTCACAGGTGAAGTAAAAGAATTTCGATATTCTGAACAGAGTCGCTTTGGTGATCTGATATCCCCATTCTGAGCTGAAATTGATTCATTGATAGACATGTTACTTAAGATGAATAACATGAATTTTCAACATGTGCTATTTGACAAAGTGAATGTAGGTATGGAGGGAGAGGACTAGAAGAGTAACAATTTTATGTGTCATCATATATTACCATGACAGTTACTCTAAGGAATGATGAGGTGAGAATTACTTGAAAACCGAGAAAATATAACTTAAAGAATCTTCAAACTAAATAAAGAGAACCATTACTTGGTGAGGTCTCAAGCTTTGGCAAGGAAGGAACAGGAGGCAACCCTACACAAGAAAAGTTAATATGCATTGCAATTTCATCCAATGATGGCATTGGTTCAGCTAACAGTCCAAGACGATTTATTTCTGCAGAAAGAGCAGGTCTAGCAACTGACAAGGAATTATACATCGACGAACCCTTTTCCCATACCATGCTCTCCAAAAGTCGTTCTTCCAATGAATTCAGATGTCGCCTCAATTCTCTAGGGAGAGAATCTTCATGTCTAATGAAACTTTCAATCACCTTGCTAAGATCGAAAGCCGTAATTCCAGTCCTTTCCAGCACTGCAGGGAACAACATTGTTACAGTCTTGTGAGTTGCCAGGACTAATTCTGCAGAACACGCAAGCATACACCGATGGAACCTCTCGTTAGTTAGTAGTGAGGTCAAATTAGTTGCATGTAGTATTTGGGCTTCTGCTCTGCACATTGCTTCCAATACCCTATAGTATAACTTCAGGGCTTCTAGTCTTCGTTGTTCTGCCCAAATATTGTCCATGATACTCGCACTTTGCAGGCTTCCAGTTACACATCGTTCTCCGAGAGGAGAACTAGGAAATATAGCCTGTAATATGATCTGCGCCCTGCGCATCACATCACTTGTAACATCCCGGTCACATGATGTCAAGAATCGCTCCAGCTCTTGTGAGGGCTTTGATGCAAGTGGAGAAACGACAGTACGAAGCCACTTTGCAGTAGTCATTGCCGTGCTCACAGGGGTGGCTGCCATCTTTGAATTTGCACTACCCGAAATGCCATTAGCATGAGATGCAGGAGAGCGGTGGGGTGAGAGTGGACTTGCAATAGTCTTAGCAGGTGATGCCATCAAATCAAATTTCCTCTACAGAGCACAATATTGGATAATTCTAAGTAATTGCTTGCACAAGATAGAACTAAATTTAAACAATTTTTTTTTTTCCGAATATGCATACCTTCACACCACCTGCTGAAACAGAACCTCCGGACAAGCTTCCAGAAGCTAACAAGCTATCTTCCTCATTAATGAACAACCTCTCATCCAGTTCACCCTTGTTGCAAATCATGTCATCATAATCTTTTTCTAATATATTTAAACTGGATAACAGAGAGTATTCCTCCATCAGATCTTTAAAATAGGTCAAACCATCTGCAAAGAAAGGGATAACAAAAATCAGATAAAGACATTATGTATTCTTCGTGCATAAATAATCAATAACACATGGAAAATGAACCTTTATCAAAGTTCTCTAGATTTTCAGTATCACATTCAGATGCCAAACAGGGCGGCTTCTTCAATATATCAGCAATTAACTTATTGGCTTTCTCCATGGTTTTCCTCAATTCATCTTCTGAAGTGTTATAAATGTTGCAAAGTGATGCAAGGAGGTCCACACCTTTGTTACTTTTCTTAACTGAAAGAAACCTTGATGGAATTAGAATGGACATGGAATTTGAAGAAATAGAGTCCAAATTTAAACCCACCACCAAGATAGCCTACAAGTAAATGGATGTGTGTGCACAAGAACGAGTATGCATACATGTCAAAGGGCAGCCCCCACGAAAGTGAACAAGAATAATTTGAACAAAATGCATGGAAGAGGGGAGAACAAAGAGGGTTACCAAAGTGTGAAGAGTCATGAATGTTGAAATTTCGAAAACGAGCAGGAACATGAATAATCAAGATAGCCTGTAACAGATACACCCAGCAAATAAGAACCATTTCCTTCATTATCACAACTTAAGAAGAACAGTGTAATTGAATTTGATGTATATTGAACATATCATGAAAACCCTCAAACAAGTATTTTATAAAAACTTTCAAGTGTTCAAAGATCCAACAATTCTCTTCAAACTATTCTACATTCAAAATAAACAGATATATCTTCATGGAAATGCCAATAGTGAAAAGGAGTACCATATGCATCTAACTTACCAAGATAGAAATTAAACCATTGGTGCAGGTCACTAAGTCTTTGAAACGGCTGAAAGCATGTACACGAAGTGCCAAGAAAAGTAACCATCCAAAGCGATGGTATTCGGAAGTATGAACAGTATCAGATGAGTTATTTTCAACATTTGCATCAGCTGCCATGAAGAACTCTCCAAATACACGTTTATAGTACCTAGCACCATCAAATTTATAAGGCGTCATGTCATGTCATGTCATCTCATCTCATGTAGACATGCAGCATGCTGCACTGAACATGATAATCAAAGCAAAGAACATTATACTTTATTTTATAAGCACGAAGAACATTATATTATTGTAGAGCAAAGATAGGAATGCTTGGCAGATATCATTTCAAAGTCTGGGAGGTAACTAAGTGATACCATCATGCATCTGGTCTCTTGGATAGTTAAAAAGCAAACAATAATGATGCTTTGTTTGACTCGTTTCCCATCTGAGATTTTTAACGTCAGAATTGCAGCAGAATTGAGTTTCATGCGATTCCGACACGATTATGGTCATTCAAAATGTGATTTTGATCACAAAATAATACTCCATATGATCGGCAATGAACCTTCCATTTCGGATCGAATCACAATATGAATTGTGTGATTTATACAATTCTAAATTAAAAAAGGAATGCGATATTTGCATCCAGGAAATTTAAAAGCGTGAGAACTCGAGGGGATATCAAACTATCTATAGAGAATTATAATACCTATAATTAGCACGTGTTTGGTTTTGCTAAATTATTACACAAAACTAACTTTACACCCAAAAACTCTGTAATGACTAATGAGCATTTTTATTATACGATTTTATGAACATATTATGCTAATCCAAACACACTTAATCTTTTGGTAGTTTAAGTACATGCTAAGGAAGTTATAAACATTTATTAGATTAATACCATAAGAGGGTATGACTGTATAATAGTATAGGTAGTGAAGAAGAGAAATTCAATAATACCACTAATTAATGTATAATGAATCAGTCACTTGAGACAATAATCAAAGAAACAGAAGCAGATAGGGGGCACTCACTTGCTAAGAAACTTTAAGTGAATAGCATTGGCATGCATCTCCTTAGCCTGGTGTAGACATATAAAGAGCAGCATAAAGATAAAGAATGGCTCAAAAAAAAAATATTCTAAGGATTAGAAAAACAAGAAATGTAATCATGATTCTCTGCTTGGTCAATACCTCAAGCCTGTTTTCCCAATCCGTGCCATATGTATTACTTAAAATTGGACCAGCTTTAACAACAAACTGAGGAAGTTCTTTAAAAAAATCTGCAATGCTGTTGAACAATACAAGACAAATGATAACAGTAAATAATAGGACAAACTACAAATTTATAAACTAGAAAAAAGCCAGTGAAAATACTTAAGCTTAGCTGCTCTCAATATACGGCACAATGTAAGCCCAGTGTATTCAGTCTCTTCCTTCCCAATCTCCTCATCTTTCTGAGTCAATCTCTTCAAAGAGTACAAAACAAAAGCAAACCAATACCGCTCTGCTTCTTCAGACTGGAAAAGAATTACAACCTCATGAATTCAAATTAAAACTTGACTTTAATTTATATTTATACTAAATAATTCGGTTCAGATGTACCGTTCCATTCCCCATTGACGAAACATTTGACAGTATAAGATGTTTGGTTTCTCCAAATAGATTCATTGCTTCTTTACAGCTTTTCTCATCCAATGCTAGCTCATTCTGTCATTAAAAAACACATCAGTGTAGAGTTTGATGGTTACAAAATCTCGGTTCGAAACGAAGGCAACAATAAATCTGCCTATTTAGTATTTGCAAACAAAAAATTTATATTTCAAGGTTTCTTCTATTCTAAGTCTCACTTATTAAGCCAATCTCAACCTGATCTTGATTCAATTTAAATGTCTAAAACACACATAAAGACTTCCTGGTACGAATTAATCATCATGAATAAGTAACGGAAGCCATGTGTACACACAGGGAGCCTCTCAAAAACTTCCCTCATAACTGACATGCCATATCTCTATGAAGTGCAAGTAACGCCACCCGACTTGCCAAATACAGTAAATGCATGTCATAAGCATAAATACAGTAAAAACAATAATTTAAACATTTGTTCCTTTAAAATAAAAAAGTCAACAGGGATCGCAGGTTGGTCGCGCCCTGGGCTTCCTTCATGCATGGTTCATGATCTATGTTCATGCCCAGTGTCTACTATTTCCACAAAAAACAAATTCTTCTCACCTTGACCCAGTGAAAACAGAAATTAATAAATGCTTGATCCTCTATCATAAATCAGGATGGGTAAGATCTCACAGTCGATGAAATGATTTTGTACCTATGTCACTATTTTTTCATCTTCCTATCTTTCCGTAGTGACTTGATTGATTGATAAATAAAAAAATGCAGCTGTATCTTCCTCTTTACCTCTCAAATAATATGTATAAAAAAAAACATATTCATATTTCATTATCTTTATTCTTTATCCCCGCCAACCATAAAACTTAAAGATCCTAACTTTATACATACAAAACACCAGTATTGAGGCTTCATACGTGATTATAACAAAAAAACATCAAATCAAAATCAAAATCAAAATATATACAAAAGAAAAGAATTCAACAAAAAATAAAAAATAGAATAACTCAGAACTAAGAAACACAATAAAAAAAAGAACCTTGCAAAACTCGGCGAATCGAGATTCGGGTTGGTCGCCATTATCAACCGAAGCAACAACAGGCTTTCCCACTTCCATGTTCATCGTAGCTGGTGGATCCATGCAAAAAACCCTAATTGATGCAGATCACGGAAAAAGGAAGCGAATTTCTCACGACAAGGTCGGCAAATTCCAATGAAACCGATAAGAAATTCCGATATCGATGTGAAATCCACAAACCCTAGCTCGATGGTGGAACCAGAGAGAGAGAATTGTAGTGTCCTTCAGACTTCGGAGCTTGAAACGCAACGTTGTGTGTACCTTTTTTTAGCAAATAAATATATTTTTGTTAAGTTATTCATAATAAATACCTGAATATGCGTTTTTTATTAAGAGAATTATTAACTTTTTGGCGCCACTTGTAACACATACAGGTTTTTTCCCGCCAAAATGTTGTCTAATGTGGATAGAGGGTACTCGGTTATAAGGGTTATTTCGTGAGGGGCATTTTTTTTTTTTTTTTTATCATTCTTTACGTCTCTATTAGCAGAGGGTAGGGATTGGGAGTACAAGTGTTTCAGATGCATTGTGATTTGCACAAGGATACAATCTGGTAATATACAACTGAGCACTAGCTAAATTAGGAAAATATACAAGATCAATCTAATTGATATGATTACCAAAATCAAGAAAGCATAATCTCCTATAATCAAGCTATCCCTATTATTATGCTAACATGAAGCTATTCCTAATATTACGACTAACACCCTCCCACAAACTCTAGTTGGTACAGTGGATGCCAACTCAAGTTTACTTCAGAGATCTTTGAAGCGAGCAGGAGGATGCGTTTTGGTGAAGATATCAATAGTTTGATCAATAGACGAGACAGGAATCAAATGTATGGTGCCATTAGCAACATGATGGTGTATAAGTGACAATTAATTTCAATGTATTTTGTGCGCTTATGAAAAATACCATTATGGGAAATATGTATGGCACTTCTAGTGTCATAATGAAGCATAGTAGCAGAAGCCAGAAGGATGTGTAACACCCATATCACTAATAACCACCGTAACCAAAGTAATTCAGAGGTAGCATCAGCAAGAGCACGATATTCAGATTCTGTGCTGGAGCGAGCAACAACAGTTTACTTTTTACTATGCCAAGAAATAAGAGAGCTTCCCAAGTAGAAACAATAACTTGTTGAGCGATTATCCGTTGGATCGCCAGCCCAATCGACATCAGAGTATCCAGATAGGACCAAAGATGAATTAACATAGAAGTGTAAACCATGGAAAAAAGTCCCTTCAATATAACAGAGAATTTGAAGAACAACAGAAAAATGTGATGATCAAGGAGCATACATAAATTGACCGACTATATGAACAGCGTATGCAATATCAGGGCGAGTGATAGTGAGGTAAACCAGACTACCAACAAGTTGTTGATAGAAGGTTGCATCATCAAGAGGAGTGTCATCAAGCAGTGTGAGTTTGTTGTTTAGTTCCAATGGGATTGATTCAATTTTACTGTCTGTGATACCTGCTCGAGAGAGTAAGTCAAATGCATACTTGGCTTGGGAGAGATAATAGCCTTTTGAATCATGAGAAACTTCAAGACCCAAGAGATAACTACGAGAACCAAGGTCTTTTATTTCAAACTGTTGACTTAGATAAATTTGTAATGCTGAGATTCCATACTTATCATCTCCGTTTATTATCATATCATCAACATGAAGCAATAGAAGTAAAATACCACCATCAGTTCGTCGAGTAAATAAAGCAGAACCTTGTGGACTAGAAAGAAAACCAAATTGTGTAAGAATGGAACTAAATTTGGTAAACCAGGCCCTAGGAGCTTGTTTCAAACCATACAAGGCTCGACGAAGCTTGAAAACCTTATGAGGAGAATGATAACTAGGAGGAGGATGCATATAAACTTCCTCTGTCAAATTACTAGGAAGGAAGACATTTTTGACATCCAACTTAAAGAATTTCCATTTACGAACTTCAGCAATAGCTAAGAGACTGCGAGCAGATGTTACCCGAGCCACCAGAGCAAAGGTTTCTTCATAGTTTATCCCATACTCTTGAGTATACCCTTTGACCACTAAGCAAGCTTTATAACGTTCAATAGTTCCATCAGAACAAGTCTTGATTTTATGGACCCATTTACAGCCAATAGGGGTCTTGTCTGGAGGGAGATCAACTAAGTCCCAAGTATGTGTTTTCTCTAAAGCTTGAATTTCTTCAGACATAGCTTGCTGCCAAATGGGATTAGTACTTGCCTCACGATAAGAGGAGGGCTCATGGAGGGTTGCAATAGCGGAATAACATGGTAATCAATAAGACAATGAGGAGTTTCTCTTACCCGGGTGGAACGGCGAGAAGCAGATGTAGGTACAATATCAACAAGCATAACAAATTCAGTAGGAGCAGGAGGGGGAGGACTGGTATTGAGCTCATCAGAATTACCTGTATCAGAACTTTGAATTAACTCAACAGAGGGATCAATGAAAAAAGAAGAGTTAGTGGTGACAGAATGTTGAAATTTGGATAGAGAGAGAACATGGTATTTTCCTAGAAAGTAACATCGCGAGAGATGCGCAATCTATTGGAAATAGGATCCCAGCAACGATATCCTTTATGTTCAATGCCATAACCAAGAAAACAACATAGACGGGCACACAATTCTAGTTTTGTGTGCTCGTGAGGTTGCAAAAGAACAAAACAAGCACGTCCAAAAGGTTTAAGAATTTAATAGTCATAAGTCTTACCAAACAGTTTTTCAAAAGGAGACAAATTCTGAAGAACCAAGGAGGGAAATCGGTTGATAGTATAAACAACATTAAGAGTAACTTCCCCCCGAAATTTTTCTGGGCACAAGGTAGAGAGTAGAAGAGCGCGAACAAAGTCAAGAATATGCTGCTGTTTTTGGTCAGCTCGACCATTTTGTTGAGAGGTGTGAGGACATGAGCATTGAACAACACTGCCTTGTCGATTGAGAAACTGAAGCAAAGAAGAATCTTGATATTCCATTGCATTGTCTGTGTGAAGAGTTTTAATAGTATAAGAAAACTAAGTTTTAATCATACGTGCAAAAGAAATGTAAATTTGGGATAACTCAGACCGATTTTTCAAAAAATATATCCACTTAAAACGAGAACAATCATCGACAACCAAGACAAAATACTTAAAACCATTAACTAAAGGAATATGGGAAGGACATCAAATGTCAAAATGAATTAAACCAAAAGGATTGTTTGAAACATAATCACCACTATTACAGGATAATTGAGGTTTTTTGCAAGTTTACAGTTTAAGCAATCAAAAGACTGAAACTTTGTAGATCCTTTTATCCATGAGAAGTACAGGCTGAAATTTGATGGCTGAGCCATGACCAAGTCGAAGATGCCACTGATGAATGGGAGAGACGATGGTAGCTGCAGACACATGTTTCTTTGGAAGATGAAGACATCGAAGATCAAATGACCGACCCACCATGCGACCCGTCCCAAGAATCTGTCTCGTTTGTTGATCCTGTACCTGGACACCAAAATGAGAAAAAAGAGCATTTAGTCCTTTTTCACACAACTGACCAACATATATAAGATTAAGTGTCAAGTTGGGTATGTAATAGGTGTCAAAAAGTGTGAGGTTAGAGTTAGATATGTGACCAGTATGAGTGATGTTCATTTTATTACCACTTGTTGTGTGAATTGGTGGTAGAGAAGAAACAGGTGTTGCAGAGGGCAAAGACTTAATGTCAATGGTTATATGGTTACAATATGCAGAGTCAAAAAACCAATGAGAATTTCCCGGAGTAGCGGACATGGC
Organism: Sophora flavescens; assembly: GCA_030762895.1. Taxonomy (NCBI): domain Eukaryota; kingdom Viridiplantae; phylum Streptophyta; class Magnoliopsida; order Fabales; family Fabaceae; genus Sophora; species Sophora flavescens. The sequence continues at coordinate 75,054,557 of CM061063.1, forward strand.
AGTAGAGGTATTAGAAGAGATAACCTGTTTGAGTAATTCCTCAAGATCACTCATAGTAATGGCAGTAGAACCCTCGGTGGCAACAACAGTGATGGAGGATAGCCTAGCATTTGGGACAATCTTAGATTTGGAAAATTCACCTTTCAGTCTTGGAGGGCGTATGGGACAATGCTCAAGAATATGGCAAGACCATGACAATACCTGCATTATACGGTGGGACAATTGGAAAATGTATGACCAATTCGATTACAATTCTTACAGGGTTGATGGCTAGATTTCTATTGTGAGGTCCGAGTAGTTGCAAGAGTAGCATCAAACTGAGGAGTTTTGTCCAAATTCAGGCAAGTATCTTCAAAAATAATTTCCTGAATGACAGTATCTAACGATGGAAGTGGATGTCGATGCAATAGTGAGGCTCAAACAGCTTAATATTATGGCCTGAATGAGATGAAGATGGTCTTCACTGATTTTTGCCTAGGATATTTGATTCCAAATTGGTTGGACTTGAGTAAGGAAATGATTCACCGGCTATCTAAGAAATCTCATATTGCTTTTGCAAAACCATAATTAGAAAATTTAACACGAATATATGGGACATAAGTATTGCAGAGTGATAATATGATGGATTTTACTGTCCCAATCCTCTAGACGGTCAACAAATTTTGCAGCAGTTTCTTCCTTTTCTTTGGTTGGTTTGGTGATGTCTCTAGTGACAATACGCCAAAGCTTGCGACCTATAAGGAAACTTTTCATTCCTTGAACCCACAGGTTATAATTTGATTCGGTCAGAATACTTGTAATAGAAGTTGAAAATTCAGGTTTCTCCATGATAAAAAGCTACGAGAATAAATAGAACAAAATAGCAAATTGGGTGTGCACAGGGTCTGAGAAAAAAAAAAGACCAGAAGACAGGGGCAACGGGAAAAAAAAAAGAATGAGAGCAAGGACAAGGATTTGGAACCTAAGCTCCTGATACCATCAAGCGATCCCTGATATTACGGCTAACATCTCAAAAAGTAAATTTTAATTTTATAACTTCGGTTCAGAAAAAACTTCTCCAGTGTAACACCTCCATCGGCGCTACATGGTTAAGACTCAAATCACGAAAAAAATATAATAAAAACTATTTGTTGGTTTACTTTCAGAAAATAAATTTTCACTTGTTCTATTTAAAAAAAAGGATGTAAAAAAAACTTTTGCCTTATACATAATAACATCACCTGCATATACAGATACATATTCATACATCTACGTATCATCAAAATAATTACATCATCTAGACCCTTATAGTTACAGGTCATTACTCAGAGTTTCTAACATTTGTAAAGAACATACATACATACAAAATACAGTACCAAAATCAGAGGGTTAGACAGAGAACCGGGATTACAAAAAGACATGGCTCTCATCAGCCTGATATACAACTAAAAGAAGTTAACACCACCCCTATAAGACAACAACCTAAGCTGGTCAATCTAGTGGAACCCGTTAGGGAGACCTCCATGGTCATCCCTATCTGGAAAAGGATCGGGTGAACCTCCTCCGACATCCACATCAGCGATGGGATCAACAACATCATCATCCAGGGGGTGATACTCTACCATCTCCTCAGCATCCTCCACCAGATCCTCTTCAATCGAATCTTCTTCCTCGAGGTCTTCTTCAACCATCACATCATCATCATCGTCCTCTCCTCCAACGAGGACAATGGGTGTAGCAGTTCTGGTACTAGAGATGCAGGTGCCGATCCCGGTGCAAACTGAAGTGGTGGAGGCTGAAGATAAGTGTTTCTCGTCTCCACCAGAGTCCTCAAGAGAAGTCATATAAGGGGTAATGACACTTCAACTATCTTTATACTGTGAGTACAAGATGTTGTTCCTGCTTCTGTTCCCTTGGTAGTGAGTAAAGGCCCGGTATATACAGCGCTTCGGGCCGCCGGGTTTATGACCCAAGCACCACCGTCATCTCTATGCTCAAAAGTCAGTCCCATGAATCCCGAGTGAGTTAGATGGTTCATCGGGTCCATCTATATACGCATAACAATATACCACAAAAGAAAACAAAACATAAAAATAGTGCAAAAGTGAGATACCAATATATGAGTTTTATCATAGCAGTCATATACACGACTCACACAACAACAACATATGACCAAAACCAAAAACATAACATAATCTCATAATTATTTCCATAGGGATTCATTCTCGACAACCAAATGCAATTTTTGTAAAACATTTCATGTCACTTCAATGCTCACTATCTATTTCATAATTCTTCGGAGATCCTAACTTCCCTTCGTCGAGCATGATAGGCCGCGATAATGCATATAACACAATTGTTTCGCGTTGGGTCGGCCTCTTAATTTAAGTTGAATCCCCAATTGTTCTAGGGTATTGTGTCTCACCCAAATAATATTGAATAGTTCATGATTGAGTACATTACGTGCTGGGTAACCGATTTCCACGGCCCGAGGTTGCAAAAGCCAGAGCCTTCTGTGGATTTTTGATCTTGAATGTCCCTAATAGACCCAAAGACTAAGAAATATATCTCTGGTCCGTAACTATCCAATTTGTCAGTTCACCCTTTGTGAAATTGTAGTTCGATACACAATGGCACGTCTGCCACAATGGCACATTGGCCAGACTATGCATGCAAAACAATGGTTTTTGTTTTATGTTTTTCTTTCTCGCTTCGTTCTTTTCCCATAGAGGCTTAAAACTCCCGACTACTTTTTATTCAGGTATTAAATATATTTTAATACCAAATTAAGATTTTAAAACAAAAATAAAGATTTTAGAATCTCTTTCTCATTCGAACACTAGCCCGACAACTCGGAAATCTAGGTTCTTCTCAGTAGGACCACTAGCCCGGCTTCTCGGCAATCCGAATCCAGCCCGATATTTCAGCAATCCAGATCCAGCCCGAATCTCTTCGCATCGAAAATCTAGGTTCTTTCTTTTCCTCAAAACTCAAAACAGGAACTCTAGCCCATCACTTTGGTAATCTAGGTCCTTTCCACTTTCACTACTTTCCACTTGGTTTTTTTTTTTCTTTTTCGCTTAGTGAAAACTAAATCGAAAAAAAATATCCACGTCTTCTCAACTTTGTGCCATGAATACTTTTTTGTTCTTAAAAATACATTTTTCACTAAAACTTTTTCTTTCATAAATCCATTTTCCGAAAACTTAGAAGACTTCTAAAATCCTTTTCTCAACTTTAAAACCAACTACAAAACTCTTGCAAATTGATTTATCAAAGAGGCATTTTCTCTAAATCTTTCCATTTTTTAAACAACTTTTTATAAAACCTATAAGAAAGTCTTTGTTTCCAAAAGTATTTTCCTTTCTAAAATTCTTTTAAACAGTTTTCATAAGTTTTGATGTTTTCCAATTTCTTTCTTTCCTAAACTTTGTTCTATCTCCACACTTTCATCATTAGAATTTTCTTCTCACTTTCCAAAGAACCAAAACACCTCTTTTTCAATCTTCCTGAGTTAAGGTACTTTAATGTCTTAATCTTTATTAACAAGCAATGACCAGTGTCATGCCCTCAGCTAATCACAATCAAGCAATATATACAATACAAAATCCAGTAATAACATATTCATGTTCAACAATTCCAAATAACATCAACACACATTTGAAATCAAACATATAACCAATCATACAAACAGGATACATGACTAGCAAAAACTCCTCAGGCAAACTCCCTTTACCTCAGTGTGAAATCTTGTTCCGAAATTGATTGTCCAAGCTTCAGTTTCCTCCACCCAAAACCAAACAACAAACTATTCCACAAATCCTTCACAAAACAACATAGAACAAGTTAAATTTTGAAAAAATCCTACTAGCTCACCTAAGAGTGAAATTCAGCCTCTGTAGTGAAAATAGGCTAGGGATTTTTGTTGAATTCAAGCTCTTGGATTTTTATCATCTAGGTACTAGAGAGTCTAAAACAAGCATTAGTTTTGAAAAATAGAACAAAAATATCAAACCTTCCTTCCATATGGGTTTCAGCCAAAATGGGTTTATGGTGTTAGGGTTTTCATTTCATCAACACTCTTAAATACAAATAGTTAGAACCTTAGATCGATGATCTAAATGATCATGGTACAAGAATCTCATGCATCAAAATCATGTTTGATTTCATTTTCATGAACAAAGCAAAATAGGTTTCAAATAGATTGAATCATGAAAAGATGAATATGATGATCAAGAAAAAGAAAAGATGATCAATGATGATGAGGTTACCTTAAATGATGAAGGAAATGGAGTGATCTTGGTGATTTTTCCATAAAGATGACACTTAGCTCTTAAGAAATGGTTGTGGTGTTTTTGTGAGGAGGAAGAAAACGAACAAGAGTGGCTTAAAATTAGGAGAGGGAGAGGGGGGGGGAAAACCAGGGGGTGTGGGGTAGTTTAGGGAGAAATTTTTGGCTTATGGCCACGTTTGGATCTACTTAGGAAACAATTAATAGGTTTTAGCTAAATATAAAATCATATCTTTCAAGATGTCATCATGATTTGTCAAAAAGCCATGATGTGACAATTTTCACAAGTCCCATCAATCACTTCCATCATCTCTGCTCCATATTACCTCTGCACCACATCCAGTTCCGTCGTTTTCCCGTCTCAAGGTTCTTACGCGCGTTTCTTTTGGTTATTTAACCGGAATAATATATATATATATATATATATATATATATATATATATATATATATATATATATATATATATATATTTTGATCGAAAATTTAGAAATGACCCATATCTCTTAAAAAGGAATAAGAATCATTGATGTTTGGTTCACGGTTCAAAATTAGGTTTTCTGATAAGTACATTTATACTGTCAGTGAAAACGCAGACCGGGTTTCGTCTGAATTTTCAACCCCAAATTTTACTGGAACTTTTTACTATCTAGCATGATCTAGATATGATTTTGTTTTAGTCAAAATCATTTCCTAGGTTTTGGATAAAAATATAAACATATAAATATCTTTACGGATATTGGAAACAGTGAAAACCGGGGTGTTACATTACTACCACACTTAAAAAAATTTGTCCTCGCAATTACGCACCTGGAAAAAGATCAGGATATTGTAATTTCATCTTGTCCTCGGTTTCCCATGTTGCCTCTCCGGTTGTCTCGTCCCAAATAACCTTGACTAAGGAAATTTGTTTATCTCTGAGCTGCTTAATCATCTTATCCTCGATTCGTACAGGTGAAGTCTTATAAGACAAGTTTTCTTTTAATTGTACTACATCAGGTTCAATTACATGCGATGGATCAGGAATATACTTCCTCAGTTGTGAGACGTGGAATACATTATGAATGTTTGAAAGAAAAGGTGGTAAAGCAATTTGGTAGGCTACTGGACCAATACGGCGAAGAATTTGGTAAGGTCCAATGAATTTAGGAGTGGGTTTTCTGGACTTTACGACCCTACCTACCACATTCGTTGGTGTGACTCTCAGAAAAACGTGTTCACCTTCTTGAAATTCGAGAGGCCGTCTTCTTCAATCAGAGTAACTCTTCTGCCTGCTTTGGGTTGCTTTCATCCGTTCACGGATTTTTTTAACCTTCTCCGTTGTTTGTTGCACGATTTCAGGACTGTGAATCATGCTTTATCCATCTTGATACCAACACAACGGTGTTTGACATTTTCGCCCGTATAGTGCCTCATAGGGAACCATCCCTATACTTGCATGAAAACTGTCGTTATATGTGAATTCAATAAGCGGCAAGAGATCATCCCAACTTCCACGATGGTCTAAGACATATGCTCTCAGCAAGTCTTCTAATGATTGGATTGTCCTCTCTGTTTGTCCATCTGTTTGGGGATGATACGCAGAGCTTAAACGCAATCTGGTTCCTAGTGGTTGATGCAAACTTCCCCAGAAACGTGAAGTGAACTTTGGATCTCGATCTGACACGTTACTCGAAGGCACTCCATGAAGTCTGATCACTTCCTTGATGTAAACATCAGTTAACTTTTCCACAGTTAATTGACCTTAACAAGTAAGAAATGTGATGATTTCGTTAACCTGTTAATGATCACCCAAATTGAGTCAAAACCTTTGAAGTTTGGGGTAAACTTACTACGAAATCCATAGATATACTATCCCACTTCCATTCAGGTACATCTAACGATGTAAGCATTCCTCCAGGTCGTTGATGTTCTATCTTTGCTTTCTGACAAGTTAGACATGATGCCACGTACTCAGCCACTTGCTTTTTCATGCCTGGCCACCAAAACATTTGTTTTAGATCTTGATACATCTTAGTTGATCTTGGATGAATACTTAACTTGCTCTTGTGTGATTCTTCCAGAATCATCTTTTTCATCTTTTCATCTCAGGATTATCAGGTACACAGATTCGTCCATTGCACCTTAAGATGTCATCCGATCCCAAGCTAAACTCAGTAGCTTTTCCTTTTTCCATTAAATATTTCTTCTCTTGAATGAACGCATCCACGGCTTGTTGTTCTTGGATCTCTTCCATTAAGCCACTAGAAATCTTTATCATTCCTAAACTGATTTTCTTTTGGCTTAATTATTTCCATAATTAAATTGAGATCACTGAACTTCTCAATTAACTCAAGTTCTTTCACCATCATAGCTGAAATATGAATGGCTTTCCGGGTCAATGCATCCGCTACCACGTTGGCTTTTCCAGGATGGTATTGCAAAGTGAAGTCATAGTCTTTTAGAAATTTCATCCATCGTCTTTGCCTCATGTTGAGCTCCTTTTGATCGAACAGGTACTTTAAACTCTTGTGGTCACTAAAGACATCAAACTTGGCTCCATAAAGATGGTGTCTCCATATCTTTAATACAAAGACCACAGCAGCCAACTCTACATCGTGCGTCGGATAATCCCTCTTATGAGTCTTTAGCTGACGTGACACATACGCTACAACCTTTCGATGTTGCATTAACACACAACCTAAACCTTGATGTGAAGCATCGCAATATACTCCATAGGGTTCATTTGGTTCAGGAAGTATTAATACCGATGAAGTTGTTAGACATTCCTTTATTCTTTGAAAGCTTTCCTCGCACTTTGTAGTCCACGTAAAAGGTTGATATTTCTTTGTGAGTCGAGTCGAGGGTGCTACTCTTTTTGAAAAACCTTCAATGAATCTCTGATAATAACTCGCTAGACCAACCAAGCTTAGAATTTCCGTCACCATCTTTGGTCTTTCCCAAGAAAGTATAGCTTCTACTTTCGCAGGATCTACAACAATTATCTCTTTGGTGACAACGTGTCCTACAAACTTCACTTCTTCGAGCCAAAACTCGTATTTGGGAAGTTTTGCATAAAACACTTTCTCACGTAGGATTTGCAAAACTTGTCGCAAATGTTCTTCATGCTCCTCATGACTCTTAGAGTAAATGAGAATGTCATCGATGAACACTACGACGAACCTATCAAGAAACAGACGAAAAATACGATTCATATAGTCCATGAAGATAGCAGGTGCATTCATCACTCCAAAAGGCATTACGAGATACTCATAATGTCCATAACGAGTTCTGAACGTCTTGTGTATATCTTCTGTCTTCACTCTTATCTGGTGATAACCCGTCCTTAGGTCTATCTTCGAAATTACAACAGCTCCTCTTAATTGATCCATCAGATCGTCAATTCTTGATCCTCACCTTGTTGAGTTGTCGAAAATCTACACAGAGTCTCAAACCTCCGTCTTTCTTTCTCACTAACAGAACAGGTGCTCCCCACGGGAAAACACTCGGTCTTATGAATTGTTTCAACAAAAGATTCTCCAGTTGAGCTTTCAACTCAACAAGTTATGTAGGTGCCATTCGGTACGGTGCGATTGAAATTGGACTAGTTCTTGGAACTAGATCGATGGAGAACTCGATATCCCTAATTGGTGGCAAACCAGGAACATCGTTCGGAAAAACGTCCGGAAACTCTGTTACTACAGGCACCACACTTAAATCGATCTCCCCCTCGGCTTCTAAGCTAGATAAAAACAAGCATCCCTGATCTCCTTCTTTCGAAGAAGTTCTTGGTTAGTAGATAAAAATCCAGAAATATCAGGATTAGGAAAAACTAAAGTTTTATGGGCATAGTCTAGAAGGATGTGGTTAGAAGATAACCAATCCATGCCTAAAGTAACATCTAACTGTATTAAAGGCAAGCATATCAGATTCACAAGAAAATGTCTATCCCGAATAACAATAGGACAGTTTAGACATATAGAATTCACAACAACGGGTTCAGCAGTTGGGGTTGAAACAATCAAATCATATGTCATGGAAGAAATAGGCAATTTCAGATGTCTCACACAATCCATCGAGATAAAAGAATGCGTTGCATCCGAATCAAAAAATACAGTTAAAAGATTTCCAGCTATGTCGCAATTACCTTGTATGAGATCATCGGACTGTCAGCACTGCTCGTGGTATAAACCCTTCCCTTAGCGGTCGGTTTATTGGTCCTTGAATTGTTAGCAGTTGGTGCAGACCTCTGGGCATTATAGTCCTTGGCCATATGTCCGATTTGTCCATACTTGAAGCACTTCACTCCCTTCAACATACAGTTGTCGGTAGCATGATTCACACTTCCACACTTGTAACATCTCTGAATATAGCCTTGTTCTTGGTTCCTCTGGTCCCCCGCTACTAGATGCAGAAGCAGTTGGATGGTACGATTATCGGTTCTGGTTGTTTCTAGATGGTCTGTAGTATGGTTTCCTCTAGTTTTGCTTCCCTCTCTGATTCGGGAATTGGTTCGCAGATCGAGATGGTCCTCCAACATTTCCTCTATTATCCCTTCCTTTCTTCATTTGCTCTACCTTTCGACACATTTCCACCAACTCTTGAAAATTTCGGATTTGCAGTGGTAATATTGATTCCTTGAACTCAAACCTCAGTCCTCCTTCAAACTTCTCGCATTTCCAGCTTTCATCAGGTTGAGCTTGGAAGAAACAAAAACATTTAGCAAGTGATTCAAATTTCGCTGCATATTCCCCAATTGATATATTCTTATGTTGTAGACGCAGGAATTCCTATTCCTTCTCAATTCTGGCACTTAGAGGGAAATACTTGTCCAGGAATGCATTGCAGAATACCTCCCAAGTGATTTCCTGATGATCAGCAACTAGTAGTTGTCTGGTGCCCTTCCACCAGTACTCAACATCTCCTAATAGTAGGAAGGTAGCATATGGAACTTTGACTCCTTCCGGGGTATGAATCAGTTCAAAGATTTTCTCAAGCTCTTGTATCCACAAGTCTGCCTTCTCAGGGTCAGTCTCTCCATGGAACTATGGTGGATTCTGACATCTAAAAGCCGTCAGACCTCTTCCTTCTGCAGCTTGCTCACGAAGCTGTTCTTGTTTAGTTTAAGCAGTCATTGCAGCTGTTTGGAGAGCAATAGCAGCGGCAACATCTGCTATCACTTGTGCTGTATAGTCCATTCCACCAGCATCCTCATAATTTTCCTCGAAATCACTCTGCCCGGCTATACGACCACCTCTACGGCCCCTACCACGGCAGCGACCACGTCTACCTCCTGGTTCCATAACTGACCTACATGACAAAATCAGTTAATCTGAAACCAGAAAATGAAACGTAAACTATTCTGCTAACATACGTTACTTATAGCAAGTAATTCAATCAAGTCTTAGTCAGAGATCATACAACATAGACATAACATACTTATTCCCAAAGATTCCCGAAAGACTCGACCAACTTTGATACCACTAAAGTAACGCCTCCATTGGCGCTACATGGTTAAGACTCAAATCACAAAAAAATATAACAAAACTATTTGCTGGTTTACTTTCGGAAAATAAATTTTCACTTGTTCTGTTTAAAAAAAAATGATGTAAAAAAAACTTTTGCCTTATTCATAATAACATCACCTACATATACAGATACATATTCATACATCTACGTATCATCAAAATAATTACATCATCCGGACCCTTATAGTTACAGGTCATTACTCAGAGTTTCTAACATTTGTAAAGAACATACATACATACAAAATACAATACCGAAATCAAAGGGTTAGACAGAACCAGGATTACAAAATGACATGACTCTCATCAGTCTGATATACAGCTAAAAGAAGTTAACACTACCCCTACAAGACAACAACCTAAGCTGGTCAATCTAGTGGAACCCGTTAGGGAGACCTTCATCCATATCTGGAGAATGATCGGGTGAACCTCCTCCGATATCCACATCAGCGATGGGATCAACAACACCATCATCCAAGGGGTGATACTCTACCCCCTCCTCAACATCCTCCACCGGATCCTCTTCAATCGGGTCTTCTTCCTCAGGGTCTTCTTCAATCATCACATCATCATCATCGTCCTCTCCTCCAACGAGGACAATGGGTGTAGGTAGTTCTGGTACTGGAGATGCAGGTGCCGATCCCGGTGCAAACTGAAGTGGTGGAGGTTGATGGCATTTCAACTGTCTTTATGCTGTGAGTAATGGCATTTCAACTGTCTTTATGCTGTGAGTACAAGATGTTGTTCCTGCTTCTGTTCCCAGTAGTGAGTAAAGGCCCGGTATATACAGCGCTTCGGGCCCTTTGGTTTATGACCCAAGCGCCACCATCATCTCTATGCTCAAAAACCAGTCCCATGAATCCCGAGTGTGTCAGATGGTTCATCGGGTCCATCTATATACGCATAACAATATACCACAATAGAGAACCAAACAGAAAAATAGTCCAAAGGTGAGATACCAATATATGAGTTTTATCATAGCAGTCATATACACGACTCAAACAACAACAACATATGACCAAAACCAAAAACATAACATAATCTCATAATTATTTCCATAGGGATTCATTCTCGACAACCAAATGCAGTTTTTGTAAAATATTTCATGTTACTTCAATGCTCACTATCTATTTGATAATTCTCCGGAGATCCTAATTTCTCTTCGTCGAGCATGATAGGCCGCGATAATGCCTATAACACAATTGTTTCGCATTGGGTCGACCTCTCAATTTAGGTCTGATCCCCAATTGTTCTACGGGAATCGTGTTTCACCTAAATAATATTGAATAGTTCTTGATTGAGTACATTACGTGCTGGGTAACCGATTTCCACGGTTCGAGGTTTCAAAATCCCGAGCCCTCCGTGGATTTTCGAGCCCAAATGTCCCTAATAGACCCAAAGATTAAGGAATATATCTTTGGTCCGTAACTATCCAATTTGTCGGTTCACCCTTTGTGAAACTGTAGCTCGATACACAATGGCACATCTGCCACAATGGCACATTGGCCAGACTATGCATGCAAAACAATGGTTTTTGTTTTGTTTTTATTTCTCGCTTCGTTCTTTTCCCGTCGAGGCTTAAAACTCCCGACTACTTTTTATTCAGGTATTAAATACATTTTAATAGCAACTTAAGATTTTAAAACAAAAATAAAGATTTTAGAATCTCCTTCTTATTTGAACACTAGCCCGACGTCTCGGAAATCTAGGTTCTTCTCAATAGGAACTCTAGATCGGCTTCTCGGCAATCGGAATCCAGCCCGATATTTCAACAATCCAGATCCAGCCCGAATCTCTTAGCATCGGAAATCTAGGTCATTTCTTTTCCTCAAAACTCAAAACAGGAACTCTAGCCCGTCACTTCAGTAATCTAGGTCCTTTCCACTTTCACTTCTTTCCACTTGTTTTTTTTTTCTTTTTCGCTCAGTGAAAACTAAATCGAAAAAAAAATATCCACGTCTTCTCAACTTTGTGCCACGAATACTTTTTCGTTCTTAAAAATACATTTTTCAATAAAACTTTTTCTTTTATAAATCCATTTTCCGAAAACTTAGAAGACTTCTAAAATCCTTTTCTCAACTTTAAAACCAACTACAAAACTCTTGCAAATCGATTTATCAAAGAGGCATTTTCTCTAAATCTTTCCATTTTTGAAACAACTTTTTATAAAACCTATAAGAAAGTCTTTGTTTCCAAAAGCCTTTTCCTTTCTAAAATTCTTTTAAACAGTTTTCATAAGTTTTGATGTTTTCCAACTTCTTTCTTTCCTAAACATTGTTCTATCTCCACACTTTTATCATTAGAATTTTCTTCTCACTTTCCAAAGAACCATAACACCTCTTTTTCAATCTTCCTGAGTTAAGGTACTTTAATGTCTTAATATTTATTAACAAGCAATGATCAGTGTCATGCCCTCATCCAATCACAATCAAGCAATACCATACAAAATCCAGTAACAACATATTCATGTTCAACAATTCTAAATAACATCAACACACATTTGAAATCAGACATATAAGCAATCATACAAACAGGGTACATGACTAGCAAAAACTCCTCAAGCAAACTCCATTTACCTCAGAGTGTGAAATCTTGTTCTGAAATTGATTGTCCAAGCTTCAGTTTCCCCCACCCAAAACCAAACAACAAATTATTCCACAAATCCTTCACAAAACAACATAGAACAAGTTAAATTTTGAAAAAATCCTACTAGCTCACCTAAGAGTGAAATTCGACCTCTATAGTGAAAATAGGCTAGGGATTTTTGTTGAATTCAAGCTCTTGGATTTTGATCATCTTGGTACTAGAGAGTCTAAAACAAGTATTAGTTTTGAAAAATGGATCAAAAATATCATACCCTCCTTTCATGTGGGTTTCGACCAAAATGGGTTTATGGGGTTAGGGTTTTCATTTCATCAACACTCTTAAATACAAAGAGTTAGAACCTTAGATTGACGATCTAAATGATCGTTGAGATACCCCGTTGTACCCCATTGTATTATTAGATTAAAACCTTATTAATTATTTACTTATTCGTGCGCTTATCGTTGAAAATACGTAAAAATTAAAACTTAACTAATAATCATATAACTTCTGCAAATTAAACACACCAACGTTATAATATATAATCACACACATGTTTAGTTATTACATAACCAAAACACTGTTTAGGGTATCCTACCAGTAGGATCTCGCACAGGTACTTAATTATATAAACTGGTTATAACTAGCAGAAAATAAAACGTGTTTTAAGGCTCACAGGCCCTAAACTTACTACACTATATCGTTAGCATCCGTAGCTTATTCTCCAACATCTGGTTCAAAATTAGTTCCGTCCAACTCCTCAGCAACATCTGTTTCATACAGAGTTCCATCCAACTCCTCAACAACATATTCCTCCATCAGGTCTTCTAACGTAATAAAGCAGTCATACACAAAAATACAGTAATGGGGAGATAAGAAATAGTTCTATCATAAAAAACGAAAAAGACTTATAGCATATAAGATAATAGCGGTCACAGACAAACAACATTCCTTATTAACAATCATCTTTAATTCACAATACTTTCCTCTACCCTCAATCTTATGCAACTAACTTTTATTCTGACGTGGCCACCACCAATCCTATCACACATCCCTTGCTCGTCGAGGGATGTTAGTTAGTCGTCCAAGCGATGCATCCCCTCTAAAATCGGTGCACATACTCTTCCATGGTGAGAATGCTCATGCAAAGCAATGACACTATAGATGCACAGTACAGTCGGTGCACACCCTGATTCTATCTCAAGGGTGCTCATGCAAAGCAACATGACAATGTAGCTGAACAATCTAAAACTAAATTAGGACTTCCCCGCAAGAACTTCAGACCTCGTGATTTCCCAATACACGGTTGTGAACAACAATACACACGAAACTCACTAACCCGTCTCAATAACAACCTAGTGCCTCAAGCTTTCCTCGTAGCCTCCACTTACATTCTATATCACATCACTTCTAACAATAATGGCTAGGCACCTCTAATTCACATTCAAGCTCTCACCCAAACAAAATACTTCTGAGTAACATATATCTTTACTTAAAATCATGTAAACAATTTATCAAACCAGGCAGATCATGCATAACATAATAATCAATAAAATATTCAAACACCAAAATAAACGTCACATGCAGTAGGATACCTCAATCAGCATATCACAAACAATTTAGTAATAATAAAACAGACATCCTCAATATCATAAAATTAACCTTCATGGTGATAAACCTACAATTCCTAAATCATCATTGGTATTACGGAAAAGTTTCCAATGTGACTTTGGTATTGTCGATTACTCGACCACTAGTAGGGTTTAGGTCATCGTACACCATTATTATAAATTATATACTACTTATCAGTTCCGACAATGGAATGGTTCTTTCTCCCACTCGAGTTAACACCAAAAATCCCGAATTCGACACTCTTCATTATCATACCACAAGTTACCGATTTCACCTTCAACTAAACAACATAACCACAATTAATCAACAAACTCACCCTTAGTCCTAAATAGCTAGGTTCGGCCACTTAATTCAAAAGAGGGTTAGGGTTATTTTGTCATTTCAAGCTTTTGGATACTAGTTCCTGTAGTCTAAGATAGCTTAGAAAAATTGTTATAATTTGAAAATATGATCAAAATAATCCAACCCCCTTTTGGTTGAGTTTCAGCCATAAATAGATTATTGGGCTAGAAATTTTTAAACTTCTTAATCTCTTGGATTAAGGATACTAAGGCATCATAGAGACAATATAAATCGTCATAAGCCTAAGATTGAACAAAAAATAATCCAATCTTTTCCCCTTAGGGTTTCGGCCTAAAATAGTTATTAGGGAAGGAAAATGTTTTTGATTATATGCTCTTGGACAATGAAAGTAGAGATCATAACTATATCATAGAAATTGGTTTCACATTAAAATGATTTTTCTACAATTTTATAGAAATATTTAAAGTTCAAGATCTAATAATACAAAAATCATGAAATAGGAGAGAAATGATCTTGAGATAAGATGAGATGATCATGGATGATCATATTACCTCAAATGTATGAAGAAGATGAAGAAAAGATGATGATCTTGGCAAGTTCTTCAACAAGAATGGCAAACTTAGCTATTAAGAAACTTTGGTGTTTTGTGAAACAAATGAAGAAAATGAAGAAATGAGTTTTTTGGGGGGGTTGGGGTATTTATAGGCTAGATCTTTTCCTTACTTAGGCCATGTTTGGTTCACTTAGTAACAATTAATAGGTTTTGTGCTTAATTAATTAATATAATAATTAACTATGGTTAAAAATTAACTTAATTATGATTACTTTGATAACCATGGTAAACATTTATGTGGCTCATATTTAGTGAAGGTTGTGACTGATTCTTGGCCACAATAACTAACCTTAGTTCCTTAACCATGGTTAAAACTTAACTAAACCTCGGTTAGTTTAAGTTTAGGGGTATTTTGATCATTTTACTTAAAAAAATCATGATTACTAGCATTTAATGCTTGTCCCCTTGTCTTCTCTACTACATTAGTTACTCATTACCTCAGCTCCATAATTGACTCCATTGTTTATCCGACTTTTCCCCCGACTTAGGTTTTACGTGTTTTCTTAAAGATTATGCCCAAATAAAATAATATTATTTCATTCCTAACGAATTTTTCCGAAATGCATAAAATCGTTGGGAGTGAAATATAAAACATAGTCGTTTCATTCACGAGTCAAAATTAGGGTTTCTGCTCAGTAAAATCTTACAGTCAGTGAAAACGCAGACCGGGTTCCGTTTGAATTTTCAACACAAACTTTCATCGTAACCTTCTACCATAAGATAGACTATGAATATGATTTTATTTTATTTAAAATCATTTTTATTGATCTCATATTAAAATATAAATAATTATATTTTAATCGGTTAAACATCATAATTAAAAATCAGGCTGTTACAATCATGGTACAAGAATCTCATGCATCAAAATCATGTTTGATTTCATTTTCATGAACAAAGCAAAATGGGTTTCAAATAGAATGAATCATGAAAAGATGAATATGATGATCAAGAAGAAGAAAAGATGATCAATGATGATGAGGTTACTTTAAATGATGAAGGAAATGGAGTGATCTTGATGAATTTTCCACAAAGATGACACTTAGCTCTTAAGAAATGGTTATGGTGTTTTTGTGAGGAGGAAGAAAATGAACAAGAGTGGCTTAAAAATTGGAGGGGGGGGGGGGGGGGGGGGGTGGGATGTTGGGGTAGTTTAGGGAGAAATTTTTTGCTTAAGGCCATGTTTGGATCTACTTAGGAAACAATTAATAGGTTTTAGCTCAATATAAAATCATATCTTTTAAGATGTCATCATGATTTGTCAAAAAGTCGTGATGTGACAAATTTCACAAGTCCCATCAATCTCTTCCACCATCTCTGCTCCATATTACCTCTGCACCACATCCAATTCCGTCGTTTTCCAGTCTCAAGGTTCTTATGCGCGTTTCGTTTAGTTATTTCGCCCGAATAAAATATAATATTTATTTTTGAGCGAAAATTTGGAAATAACCCATATCTCTTAAAAAAGGAATAAGAATCATTGATATTTCGTTCACGGTTCAAAATTAGGTTTTCTGATAAGTAAATTTATACTATCAGTGAAAACGCAGAACGGGTTTCGTCTGAATTTTCAACCCAAAATTTTACTGAAACTTTTTATTATCTAACATGAACTAGATTTGATTTTGATTTAGTCAAAATCATTTCCCAGGTTACGGATAAAAATATAAACATATAAATATCTTTACGGATATTGAAAAACAGTGAAAATCGGGGCGTTACATTACTACCCAACTTAAAAAATTTAGTCCTTAAAATTACGCACCTGGAAAAAGATCAGGATATTGTAATTTCATCTTGTCCTCAGTTCCCCATGTTGACTCTTCGGTTATCTCGTCCCAAATAACCTTGATTAAGGAAATTTGTTTACCCTTGAGCTGCTTAATCATCTTATCCTCTATTCGTACAGGTGAAGTCTCATAAGACAATTTTTTTTTAATTGTACTACATCGAGTTCAATTACATGCGATGGATCAGGAATATACTTCCTCAGTTGTGAGACATGGAATACATTATCAATGTTTGAAAGAAAAGGCGGTAAAGCAATTTGATAGGCTACTGGACCAATACGGCGAAGAATTTGGTAAGGTCCAATGAATTTAGGAGTGAGTTTTCTGGACTTTATGACCCTACCTACCCCAGTCATTGGTGTGACTCTCAGAAATACGTGTTCACCTTCTTGAAATTCGAGAGGTCGTCTTGTTCGATCAGAGTAACTCTCCTGCCTGCTTTGGGTTGCTTTCTGTAATGCCCCGATTTTTCTGTCTTTCCGTATCAGTAAATGCATGTGTATATGGTCAATACGGCGAAGAATTTGGTAAGGTTCAATGAATTTAGGAGTGAGTTTTCTGGACTTTATGACCTTACCTACCCCAGTCGTTGGTGTGACTCTCAGAAATACGTGTTCACCTTCTTGAAATTCGAGAGGTCGTCTTCTTCGATCAGAGTAACTCTTCTGCCTGCTTTGGGTTGCTTTCTGTAATGCCCCGATTTTTCTGTCTTTCCGTATCAGTAAATGCATGTGTATATGTGTTTATTTTTGTTAAAATCCAGAGGATAATTTTAGATAAACTAAAATTATTGTATTGTTCTACCTTACAGTAGAAAGTCACGGTAAAATTTTTGGTTGAAAATTCAGACGAAAATCGATCTGTGTTTTCACTGACGGTAAAAGTTTACAGAGCATAAAACCTAATTTTGACCCGTGAACGAAACTGTTAGCGTTTTCTTCGTGTTTCCAATGATTTTGGTTATTTTTGAAAATTTACGTTCGGAAATAAAATATAATATTTTATTTGGGTGAAATCGTCGAAAACTACGATCGGAAACTTTAATCGGGTAAACAACGAAGCAGAATGAAGAGATGAGAAGACTGATGTAACTTGTTTAAGTGAAGTGACTTGATTGACTAAAGTCTATGTCACATCCAGAAAGTAATGATGACAACTTTTTTGAATATATCATATTTTAATCCAAAAACCCATTTTTTCCTCACTTTTTCCAACCAAACTTGGAACCCAAGTCTCTCATTCCTTTCTCCTCTCCACGGCTCCACACCCTCCTTACCTATATATATTCACTTCTTCTTCAACTCATCACTTTACACATTCAAGCTAACAAAGAACACTTACAAAGTTCATTGGTTTTTCTTCATCTTCAAGATTTCATCATCTTTCTCATTTCTTTCCTTCAAGCTTCAAGGGTAACACTCTATTTCATTACTCATATAAGTTATTCTATTCACTTATTAGTTGAGTTTTATGCCATATTCTTCCATTTATCATTCTTAGATCCATAACTTCTAAAATCTCTAGAAATTAGTAGAAAAATCCATTTGAGTTGAAATCAATTTCTATGGACTCCCTATGATCTCTATATTGTTTATCTAAAAGCTTACATCAAACAAAAATTTCCTTCCCTATTTTCCTATGAAGGCTGAATCTATGTTGTTGTTGGGCAAGGAAGATTTGTTTCAATTTGTGAAATAGAACCATTAATTTGAACTCTTTACTACCTTTTGATGTTAAATCTAAGAGCTTGAAAAGTCTGAAAATTTCGACCCTATTTTATGAACCATGGCCGAAACCCTAGGCTAGTGGCTTAGAGGGATTTTTTTCAATCCTTGTAAAATGATAATTGATTATGAATCTCTAATACTTAAGGATCATTAATCCATGAGTTTGAAAAATTTTGAAATCCCTAACCCTATTTTCATGTTGTGGCCGAACCTATGCCTAGGGTAGATTGAATGTTTTGGTTGTTTTTAACGGGTGATTATGTGTTGGAATCTTTAGACTTCCGTTGTGAAGCAAGCGAGGAAGATTGTGGTACCTGACGAAGGACAAGAAACATCTCTACTTTGAACTCAGGTAAGAGGGGACAGCGTGAGGGATGTTTCAATAACTGTATGCAATTTTTTGTGGATCATGAAGTTGTCTTAAGTCCTGTTATGATTATCTAAAATGATTATGTGATTGAATTGTCCGTGCTAAAATGTCTGAGCTTGATGATTTGCTTGATGGTGCACTGAGAATTTGATATATGGCATGAACTGTAATGACTGTCATGATATTGATGTGGAAATATTACTGTTGATTGATTGATGTCTGAGAAGCCTGACACTCGTCGGTGCTCAATTAATTATGATGGTAAAAGTCTTAAAAAGCCTTATGAGAATTTTGGAACTAAAATATTTATTTGATGATTTCTTGATAAAAGAATGAATATAAAGATGGAACTGTAAACAGATTATTTTAGTATGTTATCATATTCGAAGAAAGAGACGGAAAATATTTTGAGAACTAAGTGTGAAATATTTTAAAGCAAGAGGAAAATCATTTTCTTAAAATAATCTTAGTATAAGTGTAAATAATTTTTAAAGTATGTTTTATGAAGGAAAACCTTTGGAAATGATTGGCAATATTTTAGAAAATAATTTGAAAGGATTTAACAATGTTCTAAAGATGGTTAGGAAGAAAAAGAAGAGTTTCAAAAGAAAATGGATTTCTTTATAACTTAGCATTTTACAATTGGATTTCCAATGAAAAATGTTTCTATAAAAATACTTTTGAAAATATTCCGGTAAACTTGGATAAGTTGCTAAAGTTTCATTTTGTATTTGTGTTTCACTGAACAAAAAATAATAAATACGTTGGAAAGTGAACCTAGTATGCGAGACGTCGGAATACGAGAGTTCTGAAATTTACACATAGATCTTTGATCCTTGTCACGTTGCTGTGGATTGTGTGTCCTAATCACGTTGTTGTGGACTATGTGTCCTAATCACGTTGTTGTGGACTGTGTGTTCTATTCACGTTGTTGTGGACTGTGTGTCCTATCCACGTTGTTGTGGACTGTGTGTCCTAATCACGTATAAACATTGAAAAATATGAAAGTTGTTTTCTATGACCACAAGCCTAAGATTGGTGCATCATTTTAGGGCGTTGTGATTGAGCACTCGGACTTCGTGTTCCGTGTTGATGTTGAAAAATCTTAAAGTTAAAGATTTTATGAATAGTCATTAGCCTTTAAGTTTCGACAAGGAAAAAATGTACACACAGATAAAACTTTGAGAATAAAATAATTTTTACATGCATTTGTTTGGCAGACATGCCATGTTGCCAAGTTAGAAATCATTGCGTCATGTGTTGGCCAATGAATTTTGGGGAAATATGCCCATGAACTACAATAACCATTGGTTGCTGAGTGATCTGCCAATGTATGGACAGAAGTTTCCTGTTTATCGTAATGACAATTGAGATGTCATAACTTGTGCGCAATAACCATTGGTTGCTGAGTGATCTGCCAATGAGTTACAAAGGTGTTGGACATTGGATTTCGTTGACAATGATCCATGTAAAAAGCTTGATCAGCTTAAACGAAAAACGAAGTTGGTATCTCATGAGATTAAGTTAGAGCCTGAATATTGAAGTGTCATGCATACTTCTATAAAAACCATGACTGATTGGGTATGAGACCCCCTTGATATAATATTGTTTATTTTCAAGAATTTTATGATATATGACTTTACATGCTATCTGACGTTTTGTGTCGTGCGTGTGGTTATTGTGATTAATCCATATATTGGTATCTCACTCTTGCATTCTGGTTGTTTTATTTTCCCATATGGAATTGTTATATATATATATATATATATATATATATATATATATATATATATATATATGAGTTAAGATAGATCCCAACATCCCTCTTGCACCATCGGACTCGATGACGCTGATTTTTTAAAACGCTCATGATCCGGGAGCGTGGGATATCCACCCGGGATCCCACTCTGCTACCTATACCGGGCCGGTTAGTTCACTGGAGGGAGCGGTTGAGGACGGACCACAACGGAGAATTCAGGCTGTCCAGTTGGTGATGATTTCACTAGCACCTCCCTGGTATTACCTTCATGTTTTGACTGAGCGAGGACAGTTGCACGAGCATCCACCTCTTGGAGTACCACTTCCCGGAGTTGTACCTGACTCGCCCTCGGAGTAGGATCCAGAGGAGTTCTTCGATGACGAGCAAAAGTACATTGTTCTTGATGACGACGACGACTCTCTTGACGAAGGAGGGGAGGTTTTGGATGTCATGCCTGATTCGTCTTCTGGGAGTGAGGGTGTTCATTCTGGCCTTCCTAATGGCCATCTCTAGTTGGACCAGCTTTGGGTTTTCTTTTGTGGGGTAGTTTATCCTTGTCCCGCTGATTCCTGGTTCCTGAGAACCATGGTATTTTGTGATGTGGTTCCGGACCCTTTTGCTTTATGATGCTTATATTTCTCTTATCTACTCATTTTCTAACTATGTCAATGACCTGTTCTTATAAAGGCCCTATGTTCATTATGTAACTATGTACTTATGCTGCAACTGCTGATCTGACTTATATATATATATACGCGTTTCTGTTATTCATGTTCTGTGTGTTCATCTCTTAAAAAAAACAAATTTGTATCACTGTTTTTTAGAATACTTACTTATTAAGAAATTATTATTTTCCGAAAGTAACCAGTAATTTAATAAGTTTTATTTTCCGCAACGGGTAACCATGTGACACCCAAGTTGGGGTGTTACATTAGTGGTATCAGAGCCGGTCGAGTATTTCGGGAATCTTTGGGTTTATGTCTGTTGTGTTGATGTTGTGTGTTCTCTGACTGAGACTTATTTGAATTACTTCTTATAAGTAATGTGTGATAATCAGTGAGTTTACATTTCATTTTTTGGTTACCATTTTAGTGATTATGTCCTGCAGGTCAGTATGGAACCAGGAGGTGCACGTGGACGTGGTCGCGGAAGAGGCTATGGTGGAATGGACTTCGTGGCACAAGCAATGGCTGATGTTGTTGCTGTAATTGCTTTTCAGACTGCAACAATGGCTGCTCAGAACCAACAAGAGCAGATAAGAGCTAAACAAGCAGCCGAAGGCAAGAATCTGACTGCTTTTAGGCGCCAGAATCCATCTCAGTTCAATAGAGACGTAGATCCTACGAAGGCTGATCTATGGATTCAGTAATTGGAGAAAATATTTGAGCTGATACACACACCAGAGGGAGTGAAGGTGTCTTATGCTACTTTTATACTGGAAGGAGATGCCGAATATTGGTGGAAAGGCACCAAGCAGTTACTGGAGGCTGAACAACAAGAGATTACTTGGGCGGTATTCCGCGATAGGTTTCTGAACAAGAAATTTCCTCAGATTGCTCGAACTGAAAATGAGCAAGAATTTATGTGTCTACATCAGAGGGACATGTCTGTCGGGGAATACGCGGCAAAATTTGAGTCACTTTCTAAGTATTTCCGCTTTTTCTAGAACAACCCAAATGAAGAATAGAAGTGCGAGAGGTTTGAATTTTGGATTGCGCTTCGAAATCAAGGAGTCAGTACTGCCGCTAGAAATCAAGAACTTTCAGGCGTTAGTGGAGAAGTGTAGGAAGATTGAGCAAATGCAGAAGGGAAGAGACAACAGAGGGAATGTTGGAGGACCCTCTCGATTTAATAATCAATTTTAGAATCAGAACCAAAGAGGGAAGCAAAACCAGAGAAAACCGTACTTTCGACCACCAAGCAACAACTAGAGTCAGTAACCATATCGTTCTGGTACTTCTGGAACTAGAACTGGAGGCCAGAGAAACCAAAATCGAGGCCAAGAAAGAAGGGGTTACAAGTGTGGTGACCCAAGTCACCTGGCTGATACCTGTCCAAAGAGTGGAGCAAAGTGCTTTAACTGTAATCGTTTTGGGAACTTGCCCAGGGACTGCAGAGCACCAAAGCGTGAACCAGCTGTCAATCACGCTAGAGCCAACAAGCCGACTATCACCGGAAGGGTCTATACTATGAACGGAGCTGAGGCATCAAACTTCGGCGATCTCGTGCAGGGAAAGTGTGACATAGCTGGTAATCTTTTAACTGTACTTTTTGATTCGGGTGCAACGCATTCT
Source organism: Sophora flavescens (assembly GCA_030762895.1). Lineage (NCBI taxonomy): Eukaryota > Viridiplantae > Streptophyta > Magnoliopsida > Fabales > Fabaceae > Sophora > Sophora flavescens. Next base: position 75,077,397 of record CM061063.1, read on the forward strand.
TTCATATCAATGGATTGTGTGAAACTTCTAAACTTGCCTATCTCTTCATTTCCATATAACCTGATTATTTCAACCCCAACTGCTAAGCCAATTACTGTTAATTCTGTTTGCTTGAATTGTCCTATCATTGTTCAGGATAGACATTTTCTTGTAGATCTGATCTGTTTACCTTTAATACAGTTAGATGTAATTTTAGACATGGATTGGTTATCTTCCAACCATATTTTGATAGACTGTGCTCAGAAAACCTTAGTTTTTCCTAAGGATGAGATTTCTGGATTGTTATCTGCTAGTCATGTAAGAGCTTCTTTGAAAGAGGGAGCTCCAGGATATATGTTACTATTTTCCTTAGACGTTAAGAACGAGTTAGACTTAGAGTCCATACCTGTCATCAATGAGTTTCTGGAAGTTTTTCCTGAAGATGTACCTGGACTGCCACCTGTTCGAGACATTGAGTTCGCGATTGATCTGGTACCCGGCACTGGACCAATATCCATGGCACCATATCATATGTCGCCATCTGAGCTAGAGAACTTGAAGGAACAACTGGTGGAACTGATGAAGAAGGAGTTCATTAGACCGAGTGTATCACCTTAGGGAGCTCCAGTCTTACTAGTGAAGAAGAAAGATGGAACTTCTCGGTTATATGTGGATCTCCGTCAGTTGAACAAGGTGACTATCAAGAACAAGTATCCGCTTCCAAGGATAGATGATTTAATGGACCAGTTGCGTGGAGCGGCCATTTTCTCAAACATAGATCTACGGTCAGGTTACCATCAGATCTGTGTGAAGGCAAAGGATGTCCCTAAGACAGCGTTTCAGACACGCTATGGACATTATGAGTATCTGGTGATGTCGTTTGGAGTGACGAATGCTCCTGGGATATTCATGGATTACATGAATAGGATTTTTTGTCCTTACTTGGATTAGTTTGTCGTTGTCTTTATCGATGACATTCTAATCTATTCTCCAAGCAAGAAAAAACATGTTGAACATCTCAGTATAGTTCTTCAAATCTTAAGGGAGAAGTAACTTTACACAAAGCCAGAAAAATTTGAGTTTTGGCTAGATCAAGTTCAGTTCTTAGGTCATGTCATATTGCATAAAGGAATCGCAGTGGATCCGTCAAAAGTTAAAGCTGTTTTAGAATGGGAAAGACCAAAGACGGTAACAGAAATCCGTTGTTTCATGGGTTTGGCTGGATACTATCGGAGATTCATTGAGGGATTCTCCAAGATAGTAGGACCTCTTACCCAGTTGACTCGGAAGGATCAAGTTTTTACATGGACTGAATCATGTGAAGAAAGTTTTCAAGAGCTAAAGAAAAGGTTGACAACTTCACCTGTATTAGTATTACCTGATCCTAAGGAACTTTTTGAGGTTTATTGTGATGCTTCACATCAGGGGTTAGGTTGTGTACTGATGCAAAATCGGAAGGCAGTAGCTTATGCTTCAAGGCAGTTAAAGATTCATGAGAGGAATTACCCTACACATGACTTGGAATTAGCAGTAGTGGTTTTTGCTTTGAAGATCTGGAGGCATTATTTGTATGGAGCTACATTCAATGTTTTCAGTGACCACAAAAGTTTGAAGTACCGGTTCGACCAGAAGGAGTTGAACATGCGGCAGAAGCGTTGGTTAGAAATCTTGAAGGATTATGATTTCCAACTATAGTACCACCCTGGAAAAGCAAACGTGGTAGCAGATGCCTTGAGTAGAAAGACAATACATGCATCTGTAATGATGGTCAGAGAGCAAGAGTTGTTGGAACAGTTCTGAGATATGCATTTAACAGTGGAGACGTCACCAGGAAAGCTTCGTTTAGGTACAGTCACCATTTCAAATGGATTGATGGACCAGATAAGAGAGAAACAAGAAGGTGATCAATACTTACAAGGAGAAATGGAATTAGTGCGTCAAGGAGCAATGTCTGAATTCAAAGAAGGAACAAATGGAATCTTGAGATTCGGTAAAAGAGTCTGTGTGCCAGACTATGCCGAGCTTATAAAATTGATTCTGGAAGAGGCTAACAAGAGTAAATTAAGTTTACACCCAGGAGCCACGAAAATGTATCAAGATCTCAAGCAATTGTATTGGTGGTATGGAATGAAGAGAGGCGTAATGGAATACGTTGCTTCGTGTTTGGTATGTCAAAAGGAAAAGACCGAACATCAAAGGTCAGCGGGAATGCTACAATCCTTAGACATTCCAGAATGGAAATGGGATGGTATCTCAATAGATTTTTTAACCAGTTTACCAAGGACTCAAAAAGGACTTGAGGCTATATGGGTAATAGTTGATCGACTGACCAAGTCAGCTCACTTTTTACCGATCAATATGAAGTATTCGATGGAAAGATTAACTCAGTTGTACATTGATAAAATTGTCAGATTACATGGTATACCTTCGAGTATCATTTCAGACTGTGATCCGAGGTTTATGTCAAGGTTTTGACAAAGTCTACAAGAGTCACCAGGAACGAAACTCAAATTGAGTTCTGCCTATCATCCACAAATAGATGGACAATCCGAGAGGACGATCTAATCACTTAAGGACTTATTGAGAGCTTGTGTGTCGGAAAACACTGGGAATTGGGATGAATTTCTACCGTTGATAGAATTCACTTATAACAACAGTTTCCACTCGAGCATAGCAATGGAACCCTATCAAGCTTTATATGGCTGACGGTGTAGAACACCACTATGTTGGTACCAGGATGGTGAGAGTTTATTATTAGGACCGGAAATCGTGCAACAGACAACAAAAAAGGTAAAGATGATTCAGGAGAAAATGCGGACAACTCAGAGTCGACAAAAGAGTTATGCTGACAAGAGACGATGACCTCTTGAGTTTGAGGAAGGCGAGCATGTATTCTTGAGAGTCACTCCTATGACTGGGATTGGTAGAGTAATTAAATCCAGAAAACTCACTCCTAAATTCATTGGACCCTATCAAATTCTTCGTCGCATAGGTCCAGTAGCCTATAAAATTTCTTTACCATCTTTTCTTTTCAATCTTCATGATGTTTTCCATGTTTCACAACTGAGGAAATATGTTCCAGATCCATCTCACGTAATCGAACCCGATAATGTGCAATTAAAAGAGAACTTGTCTGATGAGACTTCACCTGTACGAATCGCGGATAAGATGACGAAGCAACTCAGAGGTAAACAAATTTCCTTATTTAAGGTTATTTGGAATGATGCAACCGGAGAAGCTACGTAGGAAGTCGGGGACAAAATGAGATTGCAATATCCTGATCTATTTCCAGGTGCGTAATTTCAAGGACGAAATACCTTTTAGTGGGGTGGTATTGTAACACCCCGATTTCTGTCTTTCTGTATCAGTAAATGCATGTGTATATGTGTTTATTTTTGTTAAAATCCAGAGGATAATTTTAGATAAACTAATATTATTTTCTTGTTCTACCTTATCGTAGAAAGTCACAGTAAAATTTTTGGTTGAAAATTCAGATGAAAACCGGTCTGCGTTTTCACTGACAGTAAAAGTTTACTCACCAGAAAACCTAATTTTTACCCGTGAACGAAATGTTTAGTGTTTTCGTCGTGTTTCCAATGGTCTTGGTTATTTTTAAAAATTTACGTTCAGAAATAAAATATAATATTTTATCCAGGCGAAATCGTCTAAAACTACGATCGAAACTTTAATTGGGTAAACGACGAAGCAGAATTGAGAGCTGAGAAGACTGAGGTGACTTGTTTGAGTGAAGTGACTTGTTTGAGTGAAGTATATGTCATATTAAGAAAGTAATTATGACAACTTTTTTGAATATATCATATTTTAATCCAAAAACCCATTTTTTCCTCACTTTTTCCAACCAAACTCACCTTAACTAAAACTTTGAACCTAAGTCCTGAAATAGACAACTATAAACACGAGAAGGGGTGTTGAATTGTGTTTATCATAATTTAAACAAGGTTGAAATCTTTTCGCATACAGAAGCTAGGTTTAGACGAGTGCAAAGATACAGGACAGACAGGTGACCTGTCTGATGAAATTTTAACAGTGACTTTGGCAAACACACCACTTGATAAATGTATAAGAAAACTAAAACAACAAAAGAGGTTATAAGGAAAGATAGATTGACACAATTATTTATCCTAGTTCACTCTTCAAAGCAAAGAGCTACGTCCAGTCCTTGGCAGCACCAAGATTTATCCACTATAACTGATCTGGTTACAGACTTCAAGTATTGTTTGCACACCTAGCCTCTTCAGGATCCAAAGTATTATTTGCACATCTAGCCTCTTCAGGCTCAAGACAAGTATTCTTTGCACACTTAGCCTCTTCAGGCTCACTCAGGTTTGTTTGGGAGATTTGGTTTGTAATAAATACAACTTCAGACAGACAGATTTTTCACTAACACCTAGAGAGTGGTTTAAATGTAAAGCTTAGGAAAGTCTGCGTAATAACTTCAAATGATTGAAGAATACAGAATGAAAGAAAGAAGATATTAATGCATAGAGTAATGGCTCTTTAATGCTATGTGTATTCTCTGTGTATTCTCTGTACTTCATCTTCAATGACTTTTGTATTTATAGTATTCAAACATTTAGGATCCGTTGAGACATTCCCTCAGATGTTGGCTTCAAGCAGAACTTCATTAAATGCAATAGAGTCGTTCTGGGCAGCCATTAATGCAATAGGAACGTTGGCTGTACTCTAACATGAAAGATCATGGCTTTATGCATCGTGATACAGCCATATCAGAGTTGTGCAGAGAGCTTTTTGTACTTTACTGAGTACAACTCCCTTTTTGTGTAAGGACCAGAGGTACTAGGGAATAAAGCATGTTGGAAGCATTCTTTAACTGGTCTTTGGTTCTGATAACATAAACTGTTTTCTTGATTCTGGTTCTTTAAATAAGATTATGATAATTCTTATAGAATTCGAGTCCATAAAATAAGCGTGTCCATTTTGAAAATAACCGCGTCCATCTAGCCATTTAAGATTTTACATTTGGACGGGCTAGTAGACGAGCTCCATATGCCATGTCATTGGACGGAGCTTCTCATTAAGGACTTAGCAAGTCCAAATACTTGTGTGGACGAGTGCTTCTGTCACCTTAGTGGACGAGCACTTCTATCACTTCAGTGGACGAGCGCTTCTGTTACTTTAATGGACGAGCGCTTCTGTCACTTCAGTGGATGAGTGCTTCTGTTACTTCAGTGGACGAGCGCTTATGTTACTTTAGTGGACGAGAGCTTCTGTCACTTTAGTGGACGAGCACTTCTATCACTTCAGTGGACGAGCACTTATGTTACTTTAGTGGACGAGCGCTTCTGTCACTTTAGTGGACGAGCGCTTCTGTCACTTATGAGCGGATATATGATTCTTACAGTTTTAATCCGCACACTAGATAAACAGGTTCGCAACCAATATGAAGGTTAATTAAATCATTAACCAATGTTTAGTTCTCATCAAAACTTAGGGAAATGCACATCAGACATTTTAGAGACTTGACAATCTCCCTCTTTTTGATGATGACAAACATTGAGATGTTTAATGAACCTCAGAAAATATCAACAAAGAAAATAACATATATCAGATAGGTTGAAATTTTCTTAAGCGGACAGGTCATGCAGATGCTTAATCAAACATTAAGATTAATTATATAATCCGTTTAACTTAGTCACACATAAGTTTGACTTGTTTTACTTTGAAGTTATTATCAGAGCAATCTTACTTAAGATTTATCTGAGCAATTATAGCAACTATCAGAACATACTCATGTCCATGTATTATTTAAGATCATATCATATTCATTCTCCCATTTTCCTATATCACATTTCTCTCATTCTCCCCCTTTAGTCAACATCAAAAAGGAATAAACTATGAAAGCATTAAAGGAATAAAGGAGAAATTTATTTTATTCATCATGAACGTTTACAAGTATAAGGTAGTCTATATACCTAAAAACTACCTAGATTGACTAAGTAACAAAAATAAAGCAGCAACCCTTTGCTCCAAGAGCAGCCTATCTCGCATTTCTTCATCTAACAGTCTTCTTAAGTCTTCTACTTGGCTTTGAAGCAGATGAAAGTCTTGTAAGGTCATAGTTTGAGAAGAGACGGACAGAGAAGAGTGCCAGGGCAAGGCTAAAACTAGGGCTGCCCTAGGTAGAAATAGGGGAGAGGTGATGTACGGGAAGAAAAGTTCATGGAGAGTTTGAAGGGCATAGAAAGGAAGAAAGACGAATTTGAAGATAAGACTGATTCTGACACAGTTAGTATCAGGTGAAGAAAACACACAAGAAAGTCTCTCGGACAGAGACAGTCTGATGATTGTTATTTGAATAGGTCCTCAAAGTTCATAGAAAGGAAGAAAGACGAATTTGAAGATAAGACTGATTCTGACACAGTCAGTATCAGGTGAAGGAAACACACACAAAAGTCTCTCGGACAGAGACAGTCTGATGATTGTTATTTGAATAGGTGGGGGAAGAGGTGTTTGAGCTAAAATAGAGGGAGAGATAGGTAATAAAGAATCAATATGGCAAAAAAAAAAATAATTAGATCATGTGACTAACATAAAGAAATACCTAGACCTATGTGGTAGCATTACAACAGAAGCAGGATAGTGAGTTCCAGCTAATGTTCTAATGAAGATAATAATAGGTGGGTAGAAGAAAAGTTCTCTACAGAGGTTAAGAATATAAGGTGGAGGAGAAGGGATGAAAGAGACCTGTGAGATACTTGCAAATAAAAGAGATTGCAGATCAGACACAAAGAGTCTCGATGATATGCCAGTTTTTTCTTTCGGAGCAGAGTCCCTATGAACAACTGTGTACTGATAGTCATCAGGTACAATAGTGAAAGAAGTTTTTTGAGTTTGAAAGGAAGAGACAGGTGAAGAAAAAGGAGATGCAACAGAAAGAGGTTGAACAAAAAGGGCAGATGGAGAAGAGATAGATGAGTTGATGATACCTTGATGAGAAAAGGAAGGGAATGAAGGAGATGTCTGCTCTTCAGATATCTTCAACTTCTTGTGACAAAGAGACACTTGGTCATCCTTAGGTACAACTGTCTGAGCTCCTCCAGACAGGTCTTCTACAGAGTTAGCTTTTGTAGGTACTGGGTAACCAGATCTTCTATTTTTTGGAATAATTCCCAAAATGAAAGTCTTCTTTGGTTCTTCCACGACTTGCTCTGTCTGCTCCCCCTGAGCAGATGCTTCCTCTTTGCTACGCTCAGACTCAACTTGTCTGACCTTGGCAAAGGTCTTCACCAACTTCCTTTTCTTGCTGGGATGAGCAGGAACATCCACTAATTCCTCGGCTTCACTAGTCTTCCTCTTGGGAGAAGGTCTCCTCAGCCTGAACCTCAAGGGATCAACTGTTTTAGCAGAATCTTCAGATACTGAGGGTTTCGAGAGAGAAGAGGGTTTGAAAGATTAGAAGACAAAGAGATTTTGGAATATTGAAATGTAAAGGTTAACCTTTCTGATCTATTGTCTTTTATAGTCATAAAGGTAGGAGAGAGAAAAATGACATTTTTAATTCAAAAATGGCACAATTTGTATGGGGAAATGCAACGCCCATTTAAGACATAATGAAGAACATGTTTTTTTGAGATATGTAAACTACTGTGCACACGATTAGCTTCAGATAAGGGAATGGCATTAAATATTAACCATTTCAACAAAACTGATAAGTTCTAGCATAGTGACTCAACAGAGTCAGACAGGTAAGCATAGACAGGTGATAAAGCACAGACAGGTTAACATTCAAACATGTCATTCAACAATGCAACACATTTTTAGATTATCTCTAATAAATAAAAATATTTCTTCTGCGAGGGGTTTAGTGAAAATATCAGCCCATTGATTTTCAGTTTTAACAAACTCAGCATCAAAGATGCCTTTCTGAACATAATCCCTAATAAAATGATGTTTTATTTCAATATGCTTACCTTAGAATTTTGAATTGGATTTTTAGTTAAGCATATGTTGAATTTGAATGTTTCGGTTGTTTTTAACTCGTGATTATGTGTTGGAATCTTTAGACTTCCGTTGTGAAGCAAACGAGGAAGATCGTGGTACCCGACGAAGGACAAGAAACATCTCTACTTTGAACTCAGGTAAGAGGGGACTGCCTGAGGGATGTTTCAATAATTGTATGTAATTGTTTGTGGATTGTGAAGTTGTCTTAAGTCATGTTGTGATGATCTAAAATGATTATGTGATTGAACTGTCCGTGCTTAAATGTCTGAGCTTGATGAATTGCTTGATGATGCACTGAGAATTTGATATATGGCATGAACTGTAATGACTGTCATGATATTGATGTGGAAATATTACTGTTGATTGATTGATGTCTGAGAAGCCTGACACTCGTCGGTGCTCAATTAATTATGATGGTAAAAGTCTTAAAAATTCTTATGAGAATTTTGGAACAAAAATATTTATTTGATGATTTCTTGATAAAAGAATGAATATAAAGATGGAACTGTAAATGGAATATTTTAGTATGTTATCATTTTCGAAGAATGAGACGGAAAATATTTTGAGAACTAAGTGTATTTTAAAGCTAGAGGAAAATCATTTTCTTAAAATAATCTTAGTATAAGTGAAAATAAATTTTAAATTATGTTTTATGAAGGAAAACCTTTGGAAATGATTGGCAATATTTTAGAAAATAATTTGAAAGTATTTGACAACGTTCTAAACAAGGTTTGGAAGAAAAAGAAGAATTTCAAAAGAAAATGGATTTCTTTATAACTTAGCATTTTACAAATGGATTTCCAATGAAAAAGATTTCTGGAAAAATACTTTTGAAAATATTCCGGCGAGCTTGGATAAGTTGCTGAAGTTTCATTTTGTATTTGCGTTTCACTGAACGAAAAAGAATAAATACGTTGGAAAGTGAACCTAGTATGCGAGATGTCGGAATACTAGAGTTCTGAATTTTACGCGTAGATCTTTGATCCGTGTCACGTTGTTGTGGACTATGTGTCCTAATCACGTTGTTGTGCACTATGTGTCCTAACCACGTTGTCATAAACGTTGAAAAAGGTGAAAGTTATTTTCTATGACCACAAGCCTAAGACTGGTGCATCGGTTTAGGATGTTGTGATTGAGCACTCGAACTTCGTGTCCCGTGTTGATGTTGAAAAATCTTAAATTAAAGATTTTATGAATAGTCGCTAGCCTCTGAGTTTTGACAAGGAAAGAATGTACACACAGATAAAACTTTGAGAATAAAATGATTTTTACATGCATTTGTTTGACAGACGTGCCATGTTGACAAGTTAGAAATCATTGCGCCATGTGTTGGCCAATGAGTTTTGGGGAAATACGCCCATGAACTACGATAACCATTGGATGCCAAGTGATCTGCCAATGAGTGGACAAAAGTTTCCCGTTTATCGTAATGACAATTGAGATGTCATAACTTGTGCGCAATAACCATTGATTGCCGAGTGATCTGCCAATGAGTTACAAAGGTGTTGGACATTGGATTCTTTTCGTTGACAATGATCCATGTAAAAAGCTTGATCAGCTTAAACGAAAAATAAAGTTGGTATCTCATGAGATTAAATTAGAGCCTGAATATTGAAGTGTCATGCATACTTTTGTAAAAACCATGACTGATCGTGTATGAGATCCCCTTGATATAATATTGTTTATTTTCAAGAATTTTATGATATATGACTTTACATGCTATCTGACGTTTTGTGTCGTGCATGTGGCTATTGTGATTAATTCATTCTGTAACTATGTACTTATGATGCAACTGCTGATCTGACTCAGATATATATATATATATATATATATATATATATATATATATGTATGTATGTGTGTGTGTGTGTGTGTGTGTGTGTTATATTCATGTTCTGAGTGTTCTTCTCTTTTTAAAAAAAATTGTATCACTGTTTTTCAGAATACTTATTTATTAAGAAAATATTATTTTCCGAAAGTAACCAGCAATTTAATAAGTTTTATTTCCTGCAACGGGTAACCATGTGACGCCCAAGTTGGTGTGTTACACTTTCATCCGTTCACAGATTTGTTTTGTAACATCCCAGTTTTTCACATATACGTTTAATTATTTTATTGAAGTAATTAATTATCAGGATGTTTATTTTTGTTTACTTTTATGCAATTTAGTTTGAGTAATTTTATTTACTCATTTAAAATATTTTGAGTGTGTTAACACTGCGTTATTGCAGTGTATATATGTTTACAAGACAATAATATTACACTATTGTCACTATTTTATGTGTTTAGAAAATTATTTTAAACAATATGATTCAAATGAATTTATTTTCAGATGTTACTCTATTTAATTTTAGATTTGAAAATAAATTAGTTTAGTGTTAACCGGAGATTATTTTGGATCATTGATTTTCTTGAATGATCAATTCAACTATCAACCTTTAATCTAATTTGAATTTTGAAATTATATATTTGTCAACCATTGTTTTTAGATCTAAGGGTCAATGTTATTTCCTTTTTCCTAAACTTAATCTCAATCACTCATTTTGTATCTACCATTTAAGTAAGTGAGAAATAAAAAGTTCCTCTCCCTTCCTTATTAGAAGCGCACGAGCCTCCCTTTTTCTTCTTCATTCTTTTTTTCATTTCTTCTTCTTCTTCCTTCATCCAACTCATCTCTCTCCCTCTTCACTTAAAATCTTCACTCAACCACGTCCAGCCGCGCACCACTGTCATGTAGGCCGTCGTCTGCTCGTCGTTCAGCCACGGTCGGCCGCTTGGAGCAAGAAGACGACGCGTGTTCAGTCCGTTCTCCTCCGTGCTGTGCAGCCGCCGCGAGCGCCACATACAGCTTGTCGCCGGTCGTCATCCGGCCATGCTGGTAAGGAGGAGACGACCACACACCGAGCTTCGCCGTCCCTCGCAAGTGCTGGTTTGTTTGGTTCGTGCTTGGCCGCTGCCATCGCGCGAAACAGCTCCGTCATCACTTCCACCTCGTCGGAGTCGCGCCGGTCGACCTTGCTGCCACCACCTTGATTCCTCTTTATTTGGATGAGTGATTTTCATCCTTACTAAGCTTCATTTCAAAAATCCCAATTTCCTCATATCCTAGTATTTTGATTTCTAACTTCAAATGTAAAATTAACTTTAATCTTATGCAATTGGGATTGAAATTTAGCATTTTCATATGTTAATTTCATTATTTTTTGGTTAAAATGAGTTTTCCCCAAATTGATTTTGAAACCCTAACCCTAGCCTTTTGAATTCAGATTGTAATTTTGAAATTGAACCTTGTTCTGTGTAATTGGGACTATGAATTAGTGTTTCCCTAAATTAATTTCACCATTCTTTAAGTGGATTGGTTTTCCCCCAAATTGATCTATGAACCCTAAAGCCCCAAATATGATTTTAATTGAAATTAGTTTCTATTTATGAAATTAATTATGTCTTTATGCAATTGAGACTGTTAATTAATGATTTCTAAGATTAATTTCATGATTCTTTGATCCAAGCTCATTTCCCCCAATTTTGATGATGAGTCTTATTTTTCCAAATCTGAATTTTATTGAAATTGATTCTATTTTGTGAAATAAAGAATTTAAATCAACTAAGAGTGAGCGTTTGATGATGAGTAGCAAATTGTTTGATTTGTCTGGTTGTTGAAAAATGCTTGGACTCCCTCTCCGGGATGTTATCGTAATTGTGTGTGCTTGGGGAAGCAAGTTTTACTTTTTTCGGGAACTGACAGGAGTTGTATGCACCTGTCGCAAGGTGTCATAGGAAACCGAAACGTCACGCCTTCGCTTTGAGGGAAGCGGATGTTGAAAAACCAAGGAAATTATCATCTCTTGTCTACAAGAGGTAAGGGGGAGTGAACCACATCACACCATATTGGTGGATGTGAAGATGACTTTAAATTGTTTGGTGTCGGAAAATCCTAAATCAAGGATTACCCACTTTGTTTATTTAGTCCCTTATGAGGACATTATTGTGGTTATTGATTGTTGTTATATTTATGTTCATTGGTGTGATTGATTGGTTGGAAAATGATTTCTAGCATGTTGAAAACCATCACTTTGATCATTGGATCAAAGTGAGGATTTAATACTTGGTTATTGAAAATAACTTGATTATTGTGATTATTCAATATAACTTGATATATTGATGCGTATGTGAAATTGTGAAATTATTTGGTGAAATGTAACCTTCACTTTGGTTGTAATTGGCTTTTGACCAAATGTGAATAGAAATGGGAGTTTAACTCTAATCCTTGAAACTTAAGCGACTTTAATATCCTTAAGTGAGAAGATGAATGTTAAATCCATAAAGGAAAAAGGATTTAGTTTTGAACAATTATTTCAGAACTTTGATTTTGAGTAAGGTTTTAGAAATGGATTGAGAGCTATTTTAATCGTACGTTATATTTTGAATTACCAAAATTACGCTTTAGAAACATAAGAAATAAGTGTTGTTTTCTAACACTATTGTTATAATGTTTAAAACCATCTTAAAGTGTTCAATTGATTTCAACAATGACTTTGAAAATTGTTTAGTTTCTTCTGAGCAACAATGACCAAGAACTAGGGGTCCCAGTTCTCATCAAGAAATTTACAGGCCTGAATGATTTTACCAATTTCTTAATTCAAAACTTGATTAAATTGGTATTTTTATACTTTGAAATGAGTATTAGAACCTAGATAATTGATGATTTGAGTAAAGGATGTTTATTTTGAAAGTTTACGAGTTTCGACCATAAATCAAGTAAAATGAGTGTTGATTTTGAACCAAAAGGATTTTAGTCGTTACGACTAGTATTTCAAGTTAAATGAAAAACCTAAGTCGATGATGGCTTAGTGAAGACAAAGACTTAATGATTATGACTCATGGTAGAGCAAGACCATATGTCATAAAGTAAGGACGATTCACTCACCCTTACATCCATAATACTTAATGACAAAGAGTATTTTGACGTTGCTTGCTCGACAAGTAATCCTGTTCGGGAATGGACTTAAAGAGGCATAATTGAGTTTGTGACGAATGACCAACCTTCGTAATGCACAAAATCACGGAAACATGGGTAGTCCAACGAGGGGTGATTCCTAACAGGTTGGTACTGTCTGCTTTGCCTCTAGAATGACTTTTGGTTTCTGTAAAGAACCCCAAAATTTATCCGGTGGATAAATATGAACACACACGCCATTAATGGCATTATTGCCTAAACACATAGTTGATACTATGTTCCGTAAGACCTTTGTGCCTAGGAAGTTGAGCTGACATGCATGTGCGCATGAGGACGTGCTAGTGACGATCTTAAATGGTCATGGGGGTGGTCAGGGTAGGAGGGTCACGAATGTTGGAACCAAAGTGGTTTTGGATTTAATAATCTCTAAGTTTTGATGCTAACAAAATGATTAAATTTGCCTGGCAAAGTGTTAGTTGAGATCTAACATGTGCTTTCAGTTATGCAGGAATACTTTGATATAAGTAAAATAAACTTTGGATAAGTTTTCATTGAAAAATATGTGTCCACCCTTGTAGACGGGCTGATCAAAAGCATTGGTAAAGTTACTTCTTTAGACTATCTTACTTAAGTAGATGAAGCTCTAAATATTCGCTAGATGAATACCTAAAATAACTTGTTAGGTACTGCAAGTCCAAAGACTTGATAATAAGCGTGTCCATCTTGCCACGTAAGCAGATAGAAGTAATTAGTTGAAGTAAATGAACTAAAACATAAAGTTATCTGATAGACGAGCTCTAACCACCACGTCACTAGACGAAGATCTTTATAACTCATTAAAGAAAACAGCAAGTCCGAAGACTTGATATTAAAAAGGATATGCCACGTCATCAGACGAGCTAAGTAAAATATAGAACAGACTTAGACTCTCATATAACTATGTAGACGGAGTTTCTTTTTAGATGAGCTCCATCATTGTAATGAATTAAATGTAATCCGAATCTCTTGAATTTATTTCAAACGATTGATATTTATTTCAATAGAATATTTGTTCTTCATATTTGTTTTATCTGCCTTAATGTTTCACCTTGTTGTAAAAGAAATATAGTACAATCAAGAAATGCAAAAAGCATAATCGTACAATAAGATACTGCAAAATGATCTGTACGATGACGACTTTATGACTGAAAAAGCTGGATTATACACAAAGAGGAACAACAAGTGCTCAAGCTGTAATACTCAGAGGAGTGAACCTCCTATTTCATGCTACCTCGATAACCAAGAGTACTATTCAGCATTGCTACAATCAAGCTATTAGTCACAACGAATATCTTGCATTAAATGCTATCTCTAAACGGGATTATTCAAAGTAGCCGTTGAATAAATACAAGTGAAGAAGAAGGTAGTATAAATTGAAGACCTCAAATACTAAAGAAGGATACTCTTGCCTGCACTATCTTGCTAGCTAAACTTTTGCCAATCGATAATCACTCATTCTAATATTATTTCAAGAGCAAGAGTATGTATTCTTTAGTTTGAATATTGTTGTAATATTCAATTGATCTTAAACTGTCATACTCTCACACATAGTGAGTTAAGAAGATCAAACATTAAATCTCTTTGTTAGAGTTAAAGCCTGAAGAGGCTTGGGAAGAAATGAATACTTGTAGCCTGGAGAGGTGTTGAATACTTTGTTGTAATCTATTTGGAGAAATAGTAGATAAATCCTTCAAGTCGAAGGGACTGGACGTAGCTCTTGGTCGGAAGAGAGTGAATCATGATAAAATCTCTTTCGTGAATCTTTTATCCCTAAACTCTTCAGTTTTATTCGCTTATACTAACTGTGGGGTTTTGATATTGCTTTTGGTAAAATCTTTTAAAAAATATCTTTGTCCTTGTGCTTGCTTCTGTTTCTAATCTTCTTAAGTGCAAAAATTTGTTTTAAAGGTTGTTTTCGAAAATTATTAACAAACACAATTCAACCCCCCTTCTTGTGTTTGCCCGTGTCAACTTCAGTTGGTATCAGAGCTCAGCCTCGAAAGGGTTGAGCATCTAACAAGTGCCGAGGGAGTACGATCCAACAACCATGGATGCAGAAGGTCAAGCTATCAACAGACCTCTCTTTGATGGTTCTGATTATGACTATTGGAAGAAGATGATGTTGCACTTTTTGGATGCACAAATTCTAGACATATGGGTGCTCATAGAAACTGGTTACACTGAACCCAGAAATGAAAATGGAGCTGTTGTTGCTTGAGCAGACTGGAGAGCAGATCAAAAGGCAAAGCATCAACTCAATCTTAAACCTAAGCATTATTTGATGTGTGCCATCACCAGATCTGAACATGACAAAGTTTACATCTGCAATACTGCTAAAGAAATCTGGGATACTCTTGCCCTAGCTCGTGAGGGTTCCTCACAAGTTAAGGAATCCAAGATTAGCATGTTGGTTCATCAGTATGAGCTATTCAAGATAGGTGAACATGAAACAATATACCAAATGTTTGGAATATTCCAAACCATCACCAACAGTCTCAGATCTCTTGGAATAATCTATGAAAATAGAGATCATGTCAGAAAAATCCTGAGAAGTCTATCCAAGCAATGGAGACCCAATGTAACTGCTATTCAGGAAGCAAAAAACCTGAATACACTCTCCCCGGAAGAGTTTCTTGGATCTCTCAAGGTTTTTAAACTTGAACTCAATGAAGAAGAAAATTCCAGAAAAGGAAAATC
This sequence comes from Sophora flavescens, assembly GCA_030762895.1. Lineage (NCBI taxonomy): Eukaryota > Viridiplantae > Streptophyta > Magnoliopsida > Fabales > Fabaceae > Sophora > Sophora flavescens. The sequence goes on from CM061063.1 coordinate 75,093,052, forward strand.
TATTGCCCTAAAGGCAAAGAAAGCAAGTTCATCAAAAGTTCTCAAAGCCGTTGAGTCATCTAATGAGTCTGAATCTTCTGATGACAATGAAGAATCAGATGGGGATGAATTATCCTTTACCTCCAGGAAGATTCAACATATGTGGAGAAAAAAAAGTGGTTTCAGAAGGAAGCAATTTAATAAAAAGTTTTCCAAGGAGAAGTCAGACTCCAAGGAAAAAGGTCCACCCTTGTGTTTTGAATGCAAGAAACCTGGTCACTTCAAAGCTGACTGCCCTGAGCTAAAGGACAAAAAGAAGAAAGGCTTAATGGCCACATGGGAGGATCTTGATCTGTTTTCTTCAGATGAAGAAAATGAAACTGAGGAAAAGGCAAATATTTGTCTCATGACAGGCACTGTATCATAAAGTGAATACACTGATGTTGAGGTAATGGACTCTGACCCGCCCACTCTTCAAAATACTTTTGATGAATTGTTGCATGAGTCATCTATACTATCATGAGAATATAAAAGTCTCAAAAAGAAGTTGTCTAAACTATCTAAAGAATATGATAGGGTCTGCATTGAGAAACAAAACCTAAAAAATGAAAACGACATACTAAAATCAATGAATGTCAGTCTAGCTGACAAAATGGTGTGTGAACCTGATGTTTCTTGTGAAGTTGCAAAATTGAAACAAGATGTAACATATCTAACTGATTCTCTGTCAAAGCTTGTAGGAGACTCAGATAAGCTTAGCCTCATTTTAAGATACTCTAGGTCACCTTATGATAAATCTGGTCTCAGTTATGACAAAGAGAAGCAAGACGTATCTCACAAAAAGTCAAAACCACTTAAACAACATAGAGCTTCAAAAGTTTCTAATAAACATACCAAAGCTAAGTCTAGCTCGTCCAACACCTTTTGTAAAGTATGTGGAAAAAGTTGGCATATTACATCTAGATGCATACACAATAAATATGCTAAGCATACTCATCCAATAACAACTAACAAAAAAGGACCCAAGTCAGTTTGGGTACCTAAAGATTAGATAATACCTGTTGCAGATTTGCTTAACAACAGGAAGAAAACAAATGTCTTGGTACTTGGACAGTGGCTGCTCACGACACATGACGGGAGAAAGGTCTATGTTCCAAAACCTTAAGCCCAAAGATGGTGGCTGTGTCATATTTGGAGGAAATCAAAAAGGGAAAATCATTGGTATAGGTAAAATTTGTAAACATCCTTTTCCCTCCATTGATAATGTTCTTTTAGTAAATGGCTTGAAGCACAATCTACTAAGCATAAGTCAATTATGTGACAGTGGATATGCGGTGTCTTTTGATAAGAACATGTGTACTGTCAAGAAAGATGATGGATCACTTTTATTCGCTGCAAAAAGGCAAAACAATCTCAATAAGATTGACTTGGAGGACCTCTCAAATCAAAGTGTCTCATGTCTAGTGTCCATTGAAAATGAGCGATGGATTTGGCACAAAAGGCTAGCTCATGCAAGCTTGAAATTAATTTCAAAGTTAAACAAGCATAACCTCGTAAAAGGACTACCAAACCATAAGTTCAAATCTGTTGCTCTCTGTGATGCATATCAAAAGGGAAAACAAGCCAAAGGTTCTTTTGAATCTAAAAATGTTGTTAGTACCAATAGACCACTAGAGTTGCTACATCTTGATCTTTTTGGTCCAACAAGGACTGCCTCTGTCAGTGGTAAGAAATATGGTCTTGTCATAGTAGACGATTACACTAGATGGACATGGGTTATGTTCCTAACTTACAAGGATGAGTCTTTTAAGATCTTTTCTGTATTTTGAAAACGTGTACAGAATGAAAAAGGCATGTGTATCACTTCAATCAGAAGTGACCATGGGGGAGAGTTTGAAAATGAGCTATTTCATAAGTTCTGTGAAGATAGTGGTATCCTTCACAACTTCTCAATACCTAGAACACCACAGCAAAATGGTGTGGTAGAGAGAAAGAATAGATCTCTTCAAGAGATGGCTAGAACAGATCTCAATGACAACGCTGTCCCTAGACACTTCTGGGCTGAAGCTGTTAATACTTCCTGTTACATTCAGAACAGAATATACATTTGACCTATCCTAAATAAGACTCCTTATGAACTATGGAAAGGAAGAAAACCCTACGTATCTTATTTTCACCCTTTTGGTTGTAAATTCTATATACTGAATACTAAAGATCAACTTGGTAAATTTGATGCTAAAACAGATAGTGGAATACTATTAGGATATTCTGAAACATCTAAAGGCTTTAGAGTTTATAATTCTAGGACACTAATAGTAGAGGAAAGTATTCATGTCAAGTTTGATGACAAACAGCCTGATAAGAAATTATCAGAACTAGATGAATCTTTTGCAGATCTTGATATAAGCATTTCAAGAGACTCACCTGAGATAAAAGTTGATGATCCAGAAGATGACCCAACTCAACAACCAAATACTTCCACTTCTCAACATGATACAGTTCAAAAATCTTGGTACTTCAAAAATTATCATCCACAAGAACAGATCATTGGAAACCCCAATGACAAGCTAAGAATCAGATCAACCTTCAAAGAACAAGACAATTCTGCACTAGTCTCCGAGTTGGAATCAAAGATAGTAGACGAGGCTCTGCTGGACGATGGTTGGATTCTAGCTATGCAAGAAAAACTCAATCAGTTTCAAAGAAGCGATGTTTGGACTCTGGTTCCATTGCCCAAAGATAAATCAGTGGGTTTACAGAAACAAAGCAAGACTTGTTTCTCAAGGTTTCTCTCAAGAAGAAGGTATAGATTATACTGAAACTTGTGCACTTGTTGCTAGAATAGAAGCTATTAGAATTCTACTTTCATTCGCTGCACATCATAATCATGATATTATGCTTTTTCAGATGGATGTTAAGAGTGCTTTTCTAAATGACTTTATTAATAAAGAAGTCTATGTTATGCAACCTCCGGGTTTTGAGTGTGAAACTCATCCTGAACATGTATACAAGCTTAAGAAAGCTTTGTATGGTCTTAAGCAAGCTCCTAGAGCTTGATATGATAGACAAGTTCCTTTCTTATGGAAAATGGATTCAATAGAGGAAAGGTTGACACAACCTTATTTAGAAAATCCATTAAGCCTAATTTCATAGTCGTACAGATATATGCTGATGATATTGTTTTTGGTAGTACTAATGAGTCTCTATGCAAAGAATTCTCTAAGTTAATGCAGAAAGAGTTTGAAATGAGCATGATGGGAGAACTCAAATTCTTCCTTGGACTTCAAGTAAAACAAACCATGGACGAGGTGTTCATCCACCAAACTAAGTATACAAAAGAACTTCTGAAGAAGTTTAAGATGGATGATTGTAAGCCAATGAATACTCCTATGCACCCCACTTCCATATTGAACATAGATGATAAAGAGAAAAAGGTAGACCAAAAGGTATACAGAGGTATGATAAGATGATAAGATCTCTCTTATATCTTACCGCGTTTAGGCCTGATATTATGTTCAGTGTATGTTTATGTGCTCGATTTCAATCTGATCCTAGAGAATCTCACTTATCAGCAGTTAAGAGAATTTTTAGATATTTAAAAGGTACTACTAATCTTGGTTTGTACTTTAAGAAAAACGAAGATTACAGATTAGTTGGTTTCTGTGATGCTGACTATGCTGGAGATAGAATTGAAAGAAAAAGCACTAGTAGAGGATGTCACTTCATTGGAGCTAATATTGTCTCATGGTAAATCAAACGACAAAGTACCATTACGTTATCAATTGCTGAAGCTGAGTATATATCAGCTGCAAGTTGCTGCTCACAATTTCTCTGGATCAAACATCAATTGGAGGACTACAATGTATTTGTAAGATGTATTCCGCTTATGTGTGATAATACTGCTGCAATAAATCTATCTAAGAATCCAATTTTGCATTCTAGAGCTAAGCACATAGAGATTAAACATCATTTTATTAGGGATTATGTGCAAAAAGGTGTGATTGATATTCAATTTGTAGATACTGACCATTAATGGGCAGATATCTTTACTAAACCTCTTACAGAGGACATATTTATCTTTATTAGGAAGCATCTTAATATGATATGTGTGGATTAAATCAGGCGTCCAGCCTCGAGAAAAATTTTGTTTTGTTGATCCTGCGTCTATTACCTATGCTCGTCTAATACATATTCGAAGTTGTGCGTCTATTGCATATTGTATTGCACGTCCATATGATGCGTCCACTGATACTGGTTATCGCAACCATTGAATAGTTTTATACGAGTTCATATCTACCTATGATTAAAAATATTCTTTTTGTGTTAATAAATGCATTTATTTTGTCACAAGACAAATTTATCCTTTATTCTCTTTGCTGAGTCAGTACTTCCATCAATCTCATCAAGACCTTTTTATGGTCCCGAGTTACCAATGTCGTTTTATCATAATGACATGTCATGTCAAAAGTTTTTTTAAACCTTTGATATTCAAAATTCCTTTAAAAGTAATATTTTCCTTCTGATAAAAACTTTACGTTTCCATAACCTCTCGAGCTATCTCTCTCTCTACCTCTCTCTGCTTTCAAACCCTAAGCTCCTTGATCACCCACAATGGCTTCTTCAACATTCAACGTGGACAAACTCAACTTAGCTATAGAACATCATTTCAACCTTGGTGTGCTGCAAGACTACAATCTTGACATAAGCAAATATGTCAATGCAGCTGGGTGGGGAGGACTCTTCGTGGAGAAAGTCTTTGTCTTTCCCAACCTAATCAGGGATTTCTAGAGAAACGCCCAACTGACTGAAACTGATTTCTACTCAACGGTTTTAAGAAAGAAGATTATAGTCTCGGAGAAGACTATTGCTGATGCAATCTTCTGTGCTCAGGCAGGTCTAGTTTTCACTGAGTCATGTGAAGAAGACTTGGGTGGCTCTGAGACTATAGAAGTCTGTCTCATAAAGGAGGATACAGTCAGAACTCACTCTTGGAAGGCCGTTGAAATGAAGGACATCGTTCACATCCTTCATCAGCTTCTCAACAAGGTGGTTCTTCACAAGGTTGGATCCAAGGACAACCTATCATCTCTTCACAAATTCTGCCTCTGCCATCTTTTCACAGAAACAAGAATCAATCTTCCAAGAATCCTGTACGGAAGATTCTAAGATGCTGTGATGAATAAGAAAAGACTCTTTGCAGTTCCTTTCTGCCATCTTCTTTCAAAGATTTTCAAGGCTCAAGGAATTCATGAGTTTCTTGCTGCAAAGTCTTATGAGGAGCAAGCTAGGATTTTGACTGATAAACCAATGTCTGCTGCAGACTTTGGAAAGATGAACATAGCCAACATGAACCTCAGTACCTATGCTGCTGCTGCAATGGCTAAGATCGAGGAGTTGGTGAAGTCTAAATAAGAGATGGTTGAACAAAATAATGCTGAAGTCCTAGGGCTTAAAAGGGTAACTAGGCAAAAGACCACTGCTACAAGGAAGCCTGCCCCTAAGAGACCAACAAGTGGCATTGTTATCAGGGAGCCATCTGATGCCCCTGCTGCAAAGAGGACAAGAAAAATTATCCTCTCTCAAAATGAAGATGAGGAAGTTGATGAGGATAGCATTCCTATCAGTTCTATTCTGAAGAAGCAGAGGACCTCTGTTGCTGCTGCTGAGGCCGTTGTGCCTATTCCAACTAAACCAAGGAGGCAACCAACAAGAAAAGCTAGGTCAACTAAGACTCCTAAGGTAATCATCTCTGCTAATGATCATGTTCAAATAGCAGTAGATGCCCTAGTGTCTAGTTTAGAAACTAGGATAAATGATGTGCATGTCTCCTCTCCAAATGACGTGTATATTCCCACACCCCTTTCACCCCAACCAACACAAACAACCACTTCACAAGTCGATGATCTCTGGTTAAATCAACCAGATGAAGGCATTTCCCCTGGTGCACCTTTCCCCAAACCCCTGAGAACCTTATTTCCTTCGTTCACCCCAACTTCTGTCCTTTATAATGGCAAATCTGAGGATTGGGCCAAGGTAAAAAGGGAATGGAAAATTCTGTTTCGTTCTCACCAACATGAATCAGAGCACATTCCAGACAGATGGTATCCTCTACCTGAGTATGAGGAAGAAGTTAGCCCATCTGTTGAACCCCTCTACCTACCTCATCCCGAGTGTCAATTAATCAAGAATGTGCCTTCTCAAATGCACAATGACTTAGGGCCATTAGTCACTCACCTACCTCAAACCAAATTCCCCCCTAGAAAAATCTACCCAAACCTTGTCAAAACTCCTCCATTCATACCACTTACTGATGGAGTTGAGAGACATATCATACCCGTCTGGGAGACTGACCCCAAAAGGAAAAATCTTCCTACTATTCCTGTGAAAAGAGCAAGATCTTCTAAGCATGTCCCCATGATCATGCCAAGGGACACTAAATGGGTGTAGTTTGAGCATCCCAGAATCTATGGGAGGGCTGCTAACTTGTTTCTGGATCAGCTCTACTATGATATGCTGAAGTGGGAATTCAGTCAAATCAGAGCTGATAGAGCTGCAAATTTTGTCCCTCCATCCTGGTTGAGGCATAATGAAGCAACCAGGATTGGAATCAAGCCCTATAGGATCTGTCCAAGATGGCCAATGCTAGATCTTAATAAGGACAGGGACTTGAAGAACAGAAGATTCAAGGGAGTGATGCCTGAAGCTGAGTCAGCATTGCTTAATCTTGATCAAGAGACCTTTGACTACTCAATGCTGGATTTCCTACTCAATAATGAATCCATTGAGTTGATCAATGAGCACAGAGCTGTTAAATTCTGGAAGTCTTACATTATCCATTGCACCAGAGAGGCATCTTCCTCTGGTTTGTCTGAAGAAGAAAAGAAGGATATTCCCAAGGTCAGAGGAAAGTGTGGTCTCACACACTTTAGATATATGATCTATAAAGACCTCTGGGGACTTCCAATAAACAATAGAAATGTGGAATTTATCTACCATATTATATGGGCAAAGGAGATCACAGTAAAACCCAAACCTACTCCAAAGCTTATCACAGATGAACTTGTTGCTGAAGAAAATGGTCAAATTGTCATTGCTGATAATTTAGAAGATACTGTTGAATCCTGTCACCAACAGAGCTCATTAGAAAGACAATCTTCTCAACATTTAACGCTAGTTGTAATGCACCCTGAAGATCATTGAAGAACACTGAGCACTTTTCAAGAGTCTGCAGAAAGCTCAAGGCAAGAGACTCTGCCATCAAATATTGAAGAAGTTCTTGGTAAACTAGTTGATGAAAGGGTTGGCAAGTTAGTAGATGAGAAGGTTGAAAAGATAGCTGAAAAGATCAAGGGGGATGTTCATCAACAAGTTCAAACCTCGATGGCTCCAACCTTAGAGGTTGTGAATAAAATGCTTGAATTCCTCATGGACTTCAAGAAGAGTCAAACTCGTAACCCTCCTCCTCCACCACCTCCTTCTGCTTAGCCTTTATTTTTTTTCTTTCTTTTGTACTAACAATGATGGTCCTCTCCTTTTTACCTTTTTGGCTGATGACAAAAAGGGGGAGAAAGGAAAAGAAAGAGAATTATATATATATATATATATATATATATATATATATATATATATATATATAAAGTCAGTTTTTGAAAAGCTTTTATGTGTTTGTATATGCATATTCTTTTCTACTTGCTAAATTGCTCTGATACTTATGTTTGCTTATTTACTTTGATATCTGCTGCTCTGATACTTGTGTTTATATAGATTCTAAGAATGATAAGTTGTTGCACCTATCTGTTAGCTTATAAGTCTGCTTAAGTATTTGAATACTTTGTCTTAGGGGGAGTCCTGCAAGCTCTCTTAGACTTTGCTTTTCAAATTTAATTAGTTTTGTCATCATCAAAAAGGGGGAGATTGTTGGAACCAAAGTGGTTTTGGATTTAATAATCTCTAAGTGTTGATGCTAACAAAAGGATTAAATTTGCACGATAAAGTGTTAATTGAGATCTAACATGTGTTTTCAGTTATGCAGGAATACTTTGATATAAGTAAAATAAACTTTGGATAAGTTTTCATTGAAAAATACGTGTCCACCCTTGTAGACGGGCTGATAAAAAACATTGGTAAAGTTACTTCTTTAGACTAGCTTACTTAAGTAGACGAAGCTCTAAATATTCGCCAGATGAATACCTAAAATAACTCGTTAGGTACTGCAAGTCCAAAGACTTGATAATAAGCGCGTTCATCTTGCCACATAAGGCATGTAAGTAATTAGTTGAAGTAAATGAACTAAAACATAAAGTTATCGGGTAGACGAGCTCTAACCGCCATATCACTAGACGGATATCTTTATAACTCATTAAAGAAAACAGCAAGTCTGAAGACTTGATATTAAAAAGGATATGCCACGTCATAAGAGGAGCTATGTAAAATATAGAACAGACTTAGACTCTCATATAACCATGTAGACGGAGTTTCTTTTCGCATTTGAGCTCCATCCTTGTAATGAATTAAATGTAATCCGAATCTCTTGAATTTATTTCAAATAATTGATATTTATTTCAATAGAATATTTTTTGTTCATATTTGTTTTATCTGCCTTAATGTTTCACCTTGTTGTAAAGGAAACATAGTACAATCAAGAAATACAAAAAGCGAGAATCGCATAATAATATACTGCAAAACGATCTGTACGACGTCAACTGTATGACTGAAAAAGCTGGATTATACACAAAGAGGAACAACAAGTGCTCAAGCTGCAATACTCAGAGGAGTGAACCTCCTATTTCATGCTATCTCGATAACCAAGAGTACTATTTAGCATTGCTACAATCAAGCTATCAGTCACAACGGATATCATGCATTAAATGCTATCTCTAAACGAGATTATTCAAAGTAACCGTTGAATAAATATAAGTGAAGAAGAAGGTCATTATAAATTGAAGACCTCAGATACCGAAGAAGGATACTCTTGCCTGCACAATCTTGCTAGCTGAACTTTTGCCAATCGATAATCACTCATTCTAATATTCTTTCAAGAGCAAGAGTCTGTATTCTTTAGTTTGAATATTGTTGTAATATTCAACTGATCTTAAATTGTCATACTCTCACATATAGTGAGTTAAGAAGATCAAACATTAAATCTCTTTGTTAGAGTTAGAGCCTAAAGAGGCTTGGTAAGAAAGGAATACTTGTAGCCTGGAGAGGTATTGAATACTTGGTTGTAATATATTTGGAGAAATAGTGGATAAATCCTTCAAGTCGAAGGGACTGGACGTAGCTCTTGGTCGGAAGAGAGTGAACCAGGATAAAATCTCTTGCGTGAATCTTCTATCCCTAAACTCTTCAATTTTATTCGCTTATACTAACTGTGGGGTTTTGATATTGCTTTTGCTAAACTCTTTTAAAAAATATATTCGTCCTTGTGCTTGCTTCTGTTTCTAATCTTCTTAAGTGCAAAAATTTGTTTTAAAGGTTGTTTTCAAAAATTATTAACAAACACAATTCAACCCCCCTTCTTGTGTTTGTCTGTGTCAACTTCAACGAATGGCCAGTTGGTGATTCTTCTTGGTCGTGACGTTCCATGCAATACACTGACATCAACGACTAGATGCTAGCCGGTCCAGGTTATCGAGAGTGTTTCACAATCAATTATAGTACCATTATATGGATGTTACTATTGAACGAACAAAAATGCCCAATATTGGCAGTTGTGAAACATGTGCTCTAATCACTTCTTCCGAATGTTCTCTTAGCTCCGGAGTTAGGGTCAATCCTTCCTTGAGGCTGTGTAGGTATGTAACTACGCAGTTTCAATCAGTTACCTCTATTCTCGTGTCTCTATGAACTAACCGTGTCCGATCATACTTGATGAGATTGTGGTTACACTGATTTGTGTACTGTTGACTATATGTGCACGTGTTATCTGTTACTTGTATATACTGGACTGTTGGACTGAAATATATGTTTACATGGATATGAATATATGTTATGTGGTGTCGTGCTATTTTCATATCTGCCATATGCTGTGATGTTTGAGAATCTCACCTCCTTATTTTATATTGCCTATGTCGTGGCTATGTGCCTTCTGTATTCATTTGAGAAGACTGAGATGTCAAGATGTCGTTTGGCTGATTCATCATAGAGGTTGAGGTTAGATCTTGCAGACGATATGTTGGAGTTCTAGTGGACGTCTTCCAGCTTTCAGATGGCCGAGGATGATGGTCTTTGTGTTTGTTATCATGCCTAACCTTTCTTTTCTCGAGATAGGAACGAATGTCGTTGGTCTGTAGACTATGACTTTTCTCTTGGAAAAGGAAAGGGCTTAGTCCGAGAGCTACTTTTGTAGTGGCTCTAGTAGTGTCGTTTGTGACGACGTTGAGAGTGGACTCACATAGAGTTTCTACTAGATCTCATCAGTTGGGTTTATTCTTCTCACGATGTACAAGAGAGGGTGGTCTTTTATATTTTAGTTTGGCCAGATTGAGATATTTGGGAGTTAATGTTACAGTTTATGGAGCTGCGACTCTGAGTATCTTATATTTTAGGAGCTGTGTCTCCATAGCTTTATGTTGGGTCTGTGTATCTTTATGTTTTCGAACTTATAACCTTAATTATGATTTGTAAATGTTTTAGTGCACTGTTATCTTCTGAGTAACTATGGACTGTATTATGTAAATATTTGATGAGGTTGGATGTTTTATCGCTTACTGTCTCCCTTGAGAAAAAGAGAAAGATTTGATGTTATAAAATGTTTTATCAGGTGTTCTGACTTAATCCAAACTCCGTTTTTCAAAGGGGACATTTCGAAATGTTTTCTTTCAAACTTTGAGAATTCTTACCTTGATCCATTCCATTGATCTTCAAAGAAAAAAAATTTACCGCATTTTATTGCAGAGATTTTAATTAAACTACTGTTTGTGTTCCTTAAAATGTCACATAAAATGTAGCGCCCGAGAAGGGTGTTACATGTTTAACCTTCTCTGTTGTTTGTTGCACGATTTCGGGACCGAGAATCATGCATTCTCCATCTTGATACCAACACAACGGTGTTTGACATTTTCGCCCGTACAGAGCCTCATAGGGAGCCATCCCTATACTTGCATGAAAACTGTTGTTATATGTGAATTCAATCTGTGTCTGGATCTGAATGTGCTCCTGACATTGGCAAAAATGGTAATCAACATGTGCTCCTTCATGTTAAACAAGCCTGGGTTGAATGACAACATCCTCGACCCGAGCTCGGGATCTTTGAACTTGGTGGAGAGGAGCACCGCCACCATGAAGTGGTCGATGGGAAGGGTGGCTAGCTGAATGGTGATATGTGTTATGATAAAGGGCTATGTACGATAGGCGAAGAATTGGTTGAGGAAGGATAAGAGGGAACGGGAGAGAAGACCCTGGAACTACATGCTGAAGGTCCATACAGGTTGGGTCGAGTTGTGGATGTTGGTGACCAGAAGTGTTCATAAACCGATCTAATACAATACAAATCACAATAATCAAACCAAAAAACAATAACCGTAAAAACAAAAAACCAAAAACCAATTTTTGTTCACCATATACACATGGTCTCAGTCTCTCAGATCCCCTGGATCTAGGTATCTTTCTTCTTTTTTCAAAGTAGCTAAATGTAATCACTCCTACATCTTGTAACTAATGTTTATTATCAGAGTCGTCAATGGTGGCTACATCCAAAATTGCTACAGCGACATAGCGCGGTTTGGGATCGCAGCTACAATTGACAACTTACAAACTTTGTAAAACATGCCTAATTAATTTCCTAATATTTATAAAACTTCAAAATGAACAGTAAACAGAGTTTCCATACTAACTCTGTAAATATGGGTTAGATAGAAAAAAATATAGAAAGACAAAATAAAAGTTCAATGTGCATGAAATATAGAAAGACGACGAAAAAGATAGGAACACGGAATGGGAAAGTTGCTTGCAAAACAGAGGTAGGTGCATAAGGGTGAGCTTGCCTTTAAAGGCATGGTGTTAGCCGGAAGTGAGGTGAACTTGGCTGGAAAATACATGGGCTGGTGAGAGTAGCGGCTGCTCCACCCTGTTGGAAAATTTTATGAGAAACTTAAAGATGAAAACCATCATCCAAACAAGACAAGTCATGTTCAATCATCAAGAATAGAAAATGAAAGACAATAGCGGAAGCGTACCCGAGTTCATGGAAAATATGATGAAGAAACTTCTGGTTCTTGGTCTTCCAAGTCAACATGCACAATTCTTCTTAAACCATAAAGAGCCTCTCCTTTCTAACGATAGGTGTTAGAAAAGAAAATTGGTTGCATATGACTTGGGGACCATAACCTTTTATAATGAGTCCATGCCCTTTCATGAAGAGTGATGTCCCTTCGAATTCAAACTCTTTCATGAAGAGTCATGACTATCCACACATTTCTTATCTCTAATTTTGCCCATCATAAAAATAGAAATAAGACCTTATGGTATCTACATAATAATTTTCATAACAATTATGTCCTTAGCCATAAACCTTACTTGAATTAGATCACTTTAATTTGACTAATTAAAAATAATGGCCCTAACACATTTAAACATTACAAGTGTGACCCAAAAATTTCTAACAATCTCCCACTGGTCACATATGTATGCTTATAAATGTGTTATACTTTATGAGCTCCAAATTTGCCATTATAAACCTTGGACATATCCTTATCTCGTCCATTAGTTATATCAATATATAGAACCAAAGCGACTTTCGTTAAATCAATCATAACTAAATCCATCAATGATCACTAATATTAACACAACCAAATGACAGATTAATCATGAAATGTGCAGCATGAAAATCACATGAAGGTGATCTGTACATGTCGATTTTCAACTGGTCCTACTTTATTCTTTAATGAGATCAATACTCATAGTGAAAACCAAACCAAAAACTATATTCTGTAGAAAATAATCATAAAGTATATCTTCCTTAGAAAAACATCCAAATACAAACTCCCACTGAACAAATGTATCGTCTAGTGATACAACACCCATTCGAGCAATATGCTCGTGAAAGACCTTGGGTGGTAAACCTTAGTAAGTGGATCCACAATTATGGAGTTTGTCCTAACATGCTTTATAGACATCTGTCACTCTGAACTCTTTCCACATCAATAAGGAACTTAATGTCACTGCTAACTTATGGTCACAAAATAACTGTAGTGGTCTTTCAATAAATCTAAAATTCATAACCCAGTGACAAAATTCCTCAACCTTATCACATAATTTGAATGCCTTATAACCATAGATAAACATAACCTGATGTAGATTTCCAACTGTATTGGCATCCAACAAAATCAGAATCAGAATACTCAATGATCTCTAACTGATCTGATTTTCCTTATGTGAGCATATAGTTCTTTGTTCTCTATTGAATAAATCATAACCTGTTTGGCTACTTTCTAACGATTTATTCCTAGATTGCTTAAGTATCTTCCTAACACTTAACAATGTATGCTATGTTCGTATGAATACGGACTTGGCCATACATTATACTTCCTACAACTGATCAATAGGAATCTCCTGCATCTCCCGAATCTTAAGATTTATTTTGGGCACTGATTGAGACTAAATTTGTCTCCCTTAGCGACCGGGACATTACCTAATTGACAATCTTGCATGCCAAATCTTTTGAGCACTTTATTGATATAGCTCCTTTGTGACAATCATAGAGTACTCCAAGATTGGACTCAGTGTATCTGGATCCCTAATACAAAGGAGACGTCACCATATTTCATCTCGAAATTATCAATAGAAATCTATTGGTTTCGTGCAAACATGCCTATATCATTAGTCCAAGTAGTATGTCATCAACATACAATAACAGGAAAATATTCTTACTCCCACTGAATTTGTGTTGCACACAAATACTAACAACATTCATCTCAAAACTGAATGAGAGAATTACCTGATAGAACTTGTGGCATCACTAACGAGACGGTTATTTTAGCCCACAGATGGATTATGTCAATTTTCAAACCGTGTTCTTTGTGTCTCCCAACACAAAGTTTTACGGCTGCACCATATAGATTGTTTCGTCAATGTTGTCATTGAGAAACATCATCTTGACATCCATTTGATGAAGTTCCAAATCATAATGTGCAACAAGGGTCTCGATTGTCCTAAAAGAGTCCTTCAATGAAACCGAAGAGAAAGTCTCTTTATAGTTAATCCCTTTATTTTGAGTATGGTCCTTGGCTACAAGACGAGCCTTATACCTCTCCACATTACCTTTGGAATCCCTTTGGTCTTAAATATACATTTTCAACCAATGAGTTTCACACCTTCTGGTAATAGGAGAAGTTCCCAAACCTTATTGTCTTGTATGAACTCATACTCCTCATTTATTGCTTCAATCCAGTTTCTAAGTTGGAATCTTGCATGACTTGACGAAAATTGATTGGATCATTTTCCTTCATACCATCATTTTCCTCATGTTCCTGAAGAAATACTATGTAGTCAACTGGAATAGCATTTCTTCTTTCTCTAGTGGATCGTTGCAAAGACACTTACTCTTGAAGCACTAGTTCTTGAGGATCTTGAATTTGTTCTTCTGGAACAACTAACTCATCTTGAATGGGAGTTTGAACAGCAATGTCATTTAGAGGTTCCGGAATTGCTTCATCAAAAGCAACTTTATGAATCTATTCTGGAATTGAAACCAATTCTTCCTCAAAGACAAAGTCTCTAACCTTATTTCTCCCGCCAAACTCAATATCCTCAAAGAACGTGGCAGTTCCCGTCTCAAAAATTGTCTTTAATTTGGGATCGTAAAACTTATAGCCCCTGGATCGTTCAGAATAGCCAATAAAGTAGCTACTCACTGTTCGGGGATCCAATTTCCTTTCATTTGGCCTATAAGGCCTTGCCTCAGCTGGACATCCCCATACATGAAGGTGATTTAGACTAGGCTTTCTACCTGTCCAAAGCTCATAGGGTGTTTTGGCAGCTGCCTTAATTGGCACTCTGTTCAAAATGTAAGCTGCAGTCTTCAATGCCTCTCCCCAGAGTGACTCCGGTAAAGTAGAATGACATAGCATACTCCTTACCATATCCTTAAGAGTCCGGTTTCGTCTTTCAGCTACACCATTCATGCTAGGCGACCCCGGCATGGTGTACTATGGGACGATCCCACATTCCTGAAGGTATTTGGCAAATGGTCCCGGACGTTGTTCACCTGATCCGTCATACCTACCGTAATATTCACCTCCACGGTCAGATTTGACACTCTTAATTCTTTTATCGAGTTGATTCTCAACTTCAGCCTTAAATGATTTGAACACGTCCAAAGATTGAGACTTTTCATGTATAAGAAATAGGTACGCATATCTGGAATAATCGTCTATGAATGATATAAAGTATTGTTGACCATTCTAAGATGGTGTTGGAAATGGCCCACAAATGTCCGTATGTATCAATTCTAAGACATCTGTAGCTCTATATGCTCCCAATTTCTTTTGTTTGGTCTGTTTGCCCTTAATGCACTCAACACAGACATTAAAGTCTGTAAAGTCAATGGAATCAAGGATCCCATTTGACACAAGTCGTTCAACTCTATTTCTAGAGATGTGACCTAGACGCTTGTGCCACAATGCTCCTGAATTTGCATTGTCAACTTTGCGCTTAGTACCACGTGATTCCACATTCAAGTTTTCATTATAGGAAGCAATAGTGTTAAGCAAATATAGATTGTCATACACCATAAGAGTACCAGTTCCAACAACATTTGAATTAATAGATAAACTGAATTGATTGTTTCCAAATGAACAATGATAACCAAATTTGTCCAAACAAGAAACAGAAACTAAATTCCGTCTAAAGGAAGGTACAACAAAAGTATCCATTAAATCCAAATAATAATCAGTACTTAATAACAACCTAAAATGCCCTATTGCCTCTACTTCTACCGACTTGCCATCTCCCACATAAATGCGTCTTTCAGCATCAGTTGGCCTTCGGTAACTCAGGCAACCCTCAGAACAGACCAAAGTAAGGAACATACCTTTCTTTTCACGCCAGGCATGATACTTGGTACATTCCTTCTTGACATGTCCAGTCATGCCACAAAAGAAGCAACCGTTGTCACCCTTATTTTGCTTCTTTTGTGTTGGACCCTTAGCAGCTTCATTCTTAGTATCCTTATGTTTCCTCCTTTGGCCCTTGTACTTCATAGAAATCAAGCTTTGAAGGAGTGTGCTTGTTTATGCCTTATCACTTTTGGCAAAGCGTTTCTCAATTTCGGCAAGGAATTCTTTGGCACTTGTTATCTTTTCAGATATAGCACCCCTAAATCCCTCCGGAATGCCGCGCTTAATGATCATGAGACTCATACGATTGGAGCGTTCCTACTTCTCATAAGTTTTCCTCTCTTCAGCCCAGAACAATTAAAATGTTCTCTTTCCAATCCTTAAAGTTTGTACCATTAAGACTAGGAACCGAATTTAGGTTAGCAGATACAGTAGCAATAGTAGCTGAAGAGAGAACAAATAAATAACATAAATATACTCACATCATAACCAAAATTCAATCATCAATAAATTCAAATAATGGCATACCCCATCTCAAGATACCTAGTGCAACATTAATATCAAGTCTTTGGACAGTAATATTAACTGCTAGTGGTACTCTTGTTGTAATGATCAAACACTGACAATAATGTATGTCAAATAATAAACCCTTCTTTGGACTGATTTATCATTCACATCTACAACCTTATAATCATCACATGTTTACCATCACAGGTGTGCATGTAATCCGGCCAAATATTAACCTTCCTTTGGGCCGATTAATACTCGCATGGATACTCATACACACTAACATTCAACATTTCTCATGAGCAATCTACACAAGAGAGGTCACTTTGGCGACTTCTTGCTTTAATTGGGTCACTTAAAATATCAAACAATTTTGTAATCCAAAATATAACCAATTATTTGAATTTTGATTGAACACTTAATCCAAAATAAATTTTATTTATTTCCAGAAGAAGACTATGTCCAAACTGTGTGCATCACTGTTTCACTGAGAAAAAATATTTCCTTCCTTATTGCAAAAAAATAGGCATCGGTCAACCAGTATTTAAATAATAGCGTTTGGATACTAAAGCACGATGTTATAGTGTCAGCCTAGTGGTCAGGGCTCCTTGACACAAAGCACAACCGCATGGTCTCAGGTTCAAATCCCACGTCCGCATCTTTTGTTATATTTTCCGATTTTTGGAAATCAACAAAAATATAACTCTGAATGCAATAGTGGAGATCGAACACGGAACCATCTTGAAAGGAAGCACCCGCTCAGACCACCGAGCCACCAAAACGGTAATGTTGTAATTTGCGAATCTTAATATTTAAAGTCTAAATGAAACGTTTCATAATCAAATAAAAATTTCCAAAGTGGGGATCGAACTGGTGCCCAATTTATTTGTAAACTCAAACCCAACAGTGTCAGACCGAAACTCAAACTCAGAAAACCAAATCCATACAATAACATAATATTTTCAACCAACATTTATGATTTGATATCATAAATCAAAAAACAATCCATGAATTCGTAAAATTTTAATATGGATAATACACGAATTCAATATTCAATAATATCCATCTTCAATAAAATTATATCCATATTTGTTCTTAAATTTGACATTTTCACAATTTAAATCATCAAATTAAGAACACTCAATCATTCATAAAACAAAATTTTCTCAATGATTCAACATAAACTTGTGGCTCTGATACCACTTGTTGGAAAATTTTATGAGAAACTTAAAGATGAAAACCATCATCCAAACAAGACAAGTCATGTTCAATCATCAAGAATAGAAAATGAAAGACAATAGCGGAAGCGTACCCGAGTTCATGGAAAATATGACGAAGAAACTTCTGGTTCTTGGTCTTCCAAGTCAACATGCACAATTCTTCTTAAACCATAAAGAGCCTCTCCTTTCTAACGATAGGTGTTAGAAAAGAAAATTGGTTGCATATGACTTGGGGACCATAATCTTTTATAATGAGTTCATGCCCTTTCATGAAGAGTGATGTCCCTTCGAATTCAAACTCTTTCATGAAGAGTCATGACTATCCACACATTTCTTATCTCTAATTTTACCCATCATAAAAATAGAAATAAGACCTTATGGTATCTACACAATAATTTTCATAACAATTATGTCCTTAGCCATAAACCTTACTTGAATTAGATCACTTTAATTTGACTAATTAAAAATAATGGCCATAACACATTTAAACATTACAAGTGTGACCCAAAAATTTCTAACACACCCACGATTCTAACCGCAACTTACCAGCTATAGGAAATACAGGGAACAACATTGTTACAGTCTTATCAACAAACCGAGGAAGTTCTTCAAAAAAAATCTGCAATTAATGCTGTTGAATAATACAAGACAAATGATAACAGTAAATAATAGAACAAACTACAAACTTATAAACTAGAAAAAATCCAGTGAAAATACTTAAGCTTAGCTGCTCTCAATATACGGCACAAGGTAATCTAGTCAATCTCTTCAAAGAGTACAAAATAAAAGCAAACCAATACCACTCTGCTTCTTCATACTGGAAAATATTATACAACCTCGTGAAATTAAAACTTCAATTCAATTTATATTTATACTAAATAATTATGTTCATATGTATCGTTCCATTCCCCATTGGTGAAACATTTGATAGTAGAAGATGTTTGGTTTCTCCAAACATATTCATTGCTTCTTTACAGCTTTTCTCATCCAATGCTAGCTTATTCTGTCATTAAAAAACACATCGGTGTACAGTTTAATGGCTATTTACAATCAAAAAATTATATTTCAACGTTTCTTCTATTCTAACTTCTAAGTCTCACTTATTAAGCCAATCTCAACCTGATCTTGATTGATAAAACAAAAAAAAAAAAATGGCAGCCGTATCTTCCTCTCTACCTCTCAAATAATGGGTCCGTATGATTCACTTTCATTAAAGCACAGGAGAGGATATGGAGAACAGCACAGAACAACTATTTGAGTCACAGTACAAAAAAATTGTGCTGTATGATGTTTGTTAATTGATGCACAACACGAATATTTTTGTACCAAAATAATATGAATTTACTAAAATATCCTTTCATTTATGTTTGATACCAATTATTTCACTTAAATAATTTTTTTTAAAATTTGTATTTTTCCCTATTCTGTTCTGCCTTCTTCGTCAACCCCACCCCCACCCCCACCCCCACCCTCCCCAAAACAACACTGAACCGGATCGGCATTCAGTACGGCGGAGTGCTGCCCTCAGATCTTCGAAAGCTATACCTTCTTCGTCAACCTCCGTGCGTAAATCAGATCCACCTCGCCCTCGTCCCGACGATGCCGGCTGTAAGCCCAGTCGCCACGCTGCAACTCTATCCAGACACGCCCTCTCGGCCTCATGGAGAAAGATCTGAGCCGATCTACTTGCGAGAATGGAACGCCGCCGCCGTTTGGACCTCCGCCATCATCGTACGCCACCACGAAGGGTGGTTTGTCATCCCCCAATCATGGGCGTCGCCTTCCTCGACTTTGCAGATCCATCTTCCTCGACTTTGCAGATCCGAAGGTGGGGCTAGTGGGAGGGACGACGAGAGATGAGGATGTTAGGGATTTTTTGTCCCATGGTTAACTGAGGGACAATTATTTATTGTTTTGTCCTGTCCTTTGTCAGTTATTTTGTCCAGTCCTACCTTCATTTTTAACAACAAACATGGAACACATCATTTTGTCCTATGCTGTCCCTTAAATTGTTGCTAATCAAACGGCCCAATATGTATAAAAAGAACATATTCCATTTAGCATTTTTATTATTTATCCCCGCCAACCATAAAACTTAAAGATCCTAACTTTATATACATACAAACCACTAGTATTGAGGCTTCACACGCGATTATAGCAATAAACATCAAATCAAAATCAAAATATATACAAAAGAAAAGAATTCAACAAAAAATTAAAAAATAGAATAGCTAAGAACTAAGAAACACAAAATGAATGGGAAAAAAACAAGAACCTTGCAAAACTCGGCGAATCGAGCCTCGGGTTGGTCGCCATTATCAACCGAAGCAACATCAGGGATTCCCTCTTCCATGTTCAGCGAAGCTGGTGGTCACATTAGAAATTGTTGGAAATTTTATTCCACAACAATAATTTGTTTTTTAAACCTTTATTTTATCATCATTTATTCTAATTAATTTTCTGTTATTGTTTTTATTCAAATTTATTATCCTTTATTGTTTTTCTATATTTTGTTGTTAACTCCTGAGATTACCACCATGCTGCATTTGACTTTAAAGTGCCATTAAAAGGTTTAAAAACTTTTGAATCTAATGAATAAAAACGGTGCAACCTACCCGCTATAGCGTCTGCTACTTGCACGACACTGAAATGCGATGCTACAGGGCCAAGTTCAACTAGCAGCGGCTTTACTGAGGGAATGAATATTTCATTGTAAAATACACTGTTCTCCATTTTCATTCAGATTATATGTAAGATATTAATTCTCAGAAAAGGTAAGGTAAGAGTCAAGTAACATACCCCATTACGGTGTGTCAATGACCAATCAACAAATACCCTGCTAAAAACTTGTGGTTTGCATTGTGGTTGCTTTCTATAGTTGGATATGATCTCCCTAAAAGTTAGGTTCAGTTGAGAAATCTGCAAGACAGAATAAAATGAGCAAAAGGTAATACCAGAAGAACACATTACAGTCTCGATTTTATAAAACTAAAGAGAAATCGTTGCAACTCCATAGAAGCAACACAAAATGATTTGGTCAATATGGCGATTGAAGAAAAGAGATGTCCAGTTATTTAGGATTTGCTGGAGTATACATTGTCCCTTATCTGTTGAGATAATTGTAGCCTTTCAACCATGCCACTTATTCTGACCGCTCCCAACTTTAAGATCTAGGAAACACATGAAGTACACACAGGCTGTAATGCTTACAAATTACAATGCCGTAGTGTAAATGAATGTTTTTCTCTGTGTCTTGTTCATCAAGCAAAAGGAAAATATATCCATGAATGGACAGCAATTCCTAATAACTCCTAATAATGTTACAGCAACTATCAAGGGATACAAATCAAATGTGATTGTTGTTATCTAATATTATGCGAGACTAATAAAGGTTATTAAAGCTAATAATGGCTAATACCCCCCTCAAGGTGGTGCATGCAAGTTTCGAATGCCCAGCTTGTCAAGGAGGAACTGAAACTATGGTTTTCCTAATGCCTTTGTGAAAATATCCGCAAGTTGACTTGTAGTGGGAACATAGGTTGGTCGAATATTCCCTTTGAGAATCTCATCCCAGACAAAGTGGCAATCTACTTCAATATGCTTGGTGCGTTCATGAAAGACAGGATTTTTGGCAATATGTAACACTGCCTGGCTATCACAGTGAAGAGACATGGGTTTGCTGTGAGAAATACCTAGGTCGGAAAGAATCCCCTTTAACCATTTTAACTCACATGCAGCAGTTGCCATGGACCTGTATTCAGCTTCAGCAGAGGAACGAGATACAGTGTGTTGCTTCTTTGTTTTCCAGGATATAGGGAAGCCACCAAGGAGGACTAACCCCACCCGATGAATGTAACGTCTGGTTAAAGGACAACTGGCCCAGTCGGAGTCGCACCAACCATGAAGCTGGAGGTCACACGTACTATCCAGAAGAATTTCTTGTCCTGGATTCCCTTTCAGAAATCGGACTACTCGAAGTGCAGCTTCCTAATGCTCGATTGTGGGATGTTGCATAAATTGAGACAGCGTGTGAACACTGTATGATAATTCAGGTCGAGTGAAACACAAGTAAATCAGACGCCCAACCAAGCGCCTATACTGTTCGGGATTAGGGAATAGCTGATCCGAAGCCAGTGCCAAGTGGTGGTTTTGCTCTAATGGAGTGGCAGCAGGTTTAGCACCAAGGAGACCAGCTTCAGATATAATATCAAGGGCATATTTACGCTGACAAAGAAAGATGCCTGTAGGATTTCTGGCAACTTCAATGCCCAAAAAATACTTCAATACACCAAGGTCTTTCATATGGAAACACATGCTCAAGTAGAGTTTAAAGCACTGGATGGTAGAAGAAGTGTTTCCAGCAATAATCAAGTCATCAACGTATACTAGGACCACAAGGTGAGTGTCTTGTTTTTGCAAAGTGAACAAATAATAGTCAAGAGATGATTGTTGGAACCCATAAGCTTTGAGGGTAGTAGAGAGCTTGGCAAACCAGCAACGTGGGGCTTGCTTTAGCCCATAAAGTGATTTGCGAAGCTTACACACCATATCTGGTTGCGGTGCGGCAAAGCCAGGAGGCATTTTTATAAACACTTCTTCGTGAAGATCACCATGCAAAAACGCATTGTGCACATCCATTTGATGAAGTTCCCAAGCTTTTGTCCGCCGCCACGACTAGGACGGTGCGTCTCGTGACCATTTTGGCAACTGGTGCGAATGTTTCGGTGTAATTGATCCCTTCCACTTGATGATTTCCAAGCACAACCAATCTGGCTTTAAAACGTTCAATCGTTCCATCAGAGTGATATTTAATGAGATAGACCCATTTGCATCCCAGAGCTTTCTTGCCAGGTGGTAAGCGCTGCATGGTCCAGGTGCTGTTACGTTCAAGGGCTTCAATCTCGGCTTGCATGGCTTATCTCCACCGAACATCTTTCACTGCTTCATGGAAGTATAGTGGTTCCTTTTCTGCAGTAATTGCTGCAAGAAATTGTCTATGTGGTAGAGAAAATTTGTCACAGTTTACATAATGTGTTATGGGATAGGGTGTACCTGAAAAATGTGATTGTTGTTATCTGATATTATGCGAGACTAATAAAGTCTATTAAAGCTAATGATGGCTAATACGTAGTGAAGCAACAAATCATTAAATCTTACATAAACACATGAACCGGAATAGACCCATCAGCATGAAACAAAAATGAAAGTGATGTAACAATCCAATTCCAAAAGGCAACTTAAATTCTCATTATAAAAGACAAACACAGCCAGTCGTTCCTGAAACCATGTTAAGAGTCACAAAGTTGGAGTTTCAAAATAACAGATTAAATGTCTAGGGTGTACATACACAATTACATAGCAAGAGTCATTTCCATTTACTCTATCAGATTAAACACAGTTGTCAAATGCACCCTTATTGACATCAATGTTTCATATAGCTTGCAAGTTCATTTGAATAATAGAGTTGATATAAAGGGTTGTGTATGTGGTAAGACAATTAAAGCAGTTGTCTTAGGTCCGACGTTCACCAACATATTGACCCTATGTAATTTTCTACTATTGTAAAGGCTCAAAAATCTAATATATATATATATATATATATATATATATATATCAAATATAACAAAGGTCCAACAATAATAACATCTTGGAGAGTTTTTATTTATGGATAACAAGTAACAATGTGGCTTCCGGCTTAAGCAGCAAGTGCTACATGTTGGTCAATGTTTCATATAGATTGCAAGTTCATTTGAACAATAGAGTTGGTATAAAGGGTCGTTTATGTGGTAAAACAATTAAAGCAGTTGTCTTAGGTCTGACATTCACCAACATATTGACCCTTTGTAATTTTCTATTATTATAAAGGCCCAAAAATATAATATGTAATATATACATCAAATATAATAAAGGTCCAACAACAATAATATCTGGGAGAGTTTTTATTTATGCATAGCAAGTAACAACGTGGCTTCCAGCTTAAGCAGCAAGTGCTACATCACCCAAGAATTACTTGAATCTAAAATTTTGATAAATAATTTTGCAGCTCAAAAATAATATAATGATTAATAATATAAAAAAATTAAAATTATATTAAGTTTTTTTAATAGTTTTGCATGAGGTTACAAAATGTTTGGACACGACCCGTATAACAGTACTGTTAAGGCCCAATACCTTGTCGAAAACGATGTTGATCCTAGTTTATGCACATGTGTCCACTCCACCTCCGGGATTTGGTTCAGCTAACAGTCCAAGACGATTTATTTCTGCAGAAAGATCAGGTCTAGCAACTGCCAAGGAATTATACATCGAGGAACCCCTTTCCCATACCATACTCTCCAAAAGTCGTTCTTCCAACGAATTCAGATGTTGCCTCAATTCTCTAGGGAGATATTCTTCATATCTAAGGAAATTTTCGATCGCCTTGCTAAAATCGAAAGCCGTAATTCCAGTCCTTTCCAGCATTGTAGGGAACCACGTTGTTACAGTCGTGCGAGTTGCCAGGACTAATACTGCAGAACACGCAAGCATACACCGACGGAACCTATCATTGGTTAGTAGTGAGATCAAATTAGTCATTTGAGTTTCCGCACTGCATATTGCTTCCAATACCTTATAGTATAACTTCAAGGCTTCTAGTTTTCGCTGTTGTGGCCAAATATTGTGCATGTCCATGATATTCGCACTTGTTACAGATTGTTCTAGAAGAGGACTACTTGGAAATATAGCCTGCGATATGATCTGCGCTCTGCACACCATTTCACGTGTAGCATCTTCCCGGTCACGTGATGTCAAGAATCGCTGCAGCTCTTGTGAGGGTTTGGTGCAAGTGGAGAAATGACGGTATCAACCCACTCAGCACTACTCATTGCTTTGATGTCGGAGGACGTCGTCACACACGGAAGTGGCCGGCGGCGCTGCCGGAGGCGAGAGAGAAGATGGACTTAGCCGATTAGGGTTTTCTGAGAGCAAAGGCAGAAGATCACAATCATCTAACTTTTTTCCATCAAAAGTCACCTGACTTTTTATCTATCCATCTCATATATTACCTTCTCTCATCTCATTTTCTCTCACCTCTTTCTCTTCCAAAATACACTAAAATCACTTACCTTTTTCCTCCAAAAAAGTTAGAGAATCCGAATCCAAAGGCAAAAGTGTATGACGTATGGGCAATTAGAAACAAAAAATAATAATAATAAATTAATAGGTTTAAGAGTAAAGAGTCAAAGCGATCCCTCAAATTTTTCAAGTAGGATCTCTAAAAAAAAAAGACAATTTGATCCTCAAATTTCATAACGGAGGATAATTTGGTCCCCAAATTTTATAACGGGGGACGTTCTGATCCTTCCGTAAGGAACAAATTATCCCCTGTTGTAAAATATGGGGATCAAATTTTTTTTTCAAGAATTAAATTACCCTATTTAAAAAATTTGAAGCACCACTTTACATCTTTACTTCAGGTTTAATGGGTTGGCAGCGTTTGTTATGACATATGGAAATATAAGGTTTTTCCCGCCAAAACGTAGTCAGATGTTGACGGAGTAAGAGGGTGCTTGCTTGGTTAACGCATTTGGTTTTTAATTTTATTAATAACTTCAGTTTGATAAAAAAAAAACATCTCCCGCGAATAATGAAAAGAAGAAAAAAAAGGATTATTAACTTTTGATTTGATCTAAAATGTGTTAAATTTTAATTCAATATATAATTTAAGGCTGAATACATTTTTATTTACTTACTTTATACATAAACTCATTTTAAAGGTGCAATAAACTTAAGATTGAAGTAACATGTATTATAGCCAACGAAGGTTGATCCAGTTGGTAAGGATAAGACTTATAACCCATAAGATCGTGAGTTCGAATCCCACTGTCGATATAAAGATCTCGTTGGTGAGTAACCTGTAAGTACCTTGTAAGTGCACTTTGAACCATAAGACATACTCTTACCCTGGTAAGCCCCGAGATTCAACTCACCTAAACTTTATTTCATAAAAAAAAAAGTAGTATCAAGTATGCATTGTATGACTTAGGTGTTAGGATTATCATATTATGGGAGTCATATTCTAATCTTAAATAAAGAAAAAAAACATTATTAGCGAAATTAGTTAACACATTTTTTTCTAATAATATATCCAAGTTCTTTTGTAAAAAAAATAAATTAATATATCCAAGTTCTATTAAAACGATAAAATAATTGTATAGATAAAGAGATAATTAAATATAAAATCTATTTCTATACTAATGACAAACTTAAAAAAAAATTCAAAAAATTGGTTGAACATTTCAAAATGCCTAAAGTATCCTTTTTTTTACTATATACTAACATAATTTAAGCTAGCCCCGTTTAAATTTGAAAAAGCTGTGTTTTTTATGAAAATGAATTTTCTGATTTTGGAGTTTGTGACTTTTTCTCTATCTCTCTCATTTCTTATTTTCATTATCATCTCTTCCCTTCATGTTTTTTTCTATCTCTCTCATCTCATTTTTATCTAAAGCCACAAAAATAAGAAAACTCCAAAGTCAGAGAATGCTGGCCCGTTTTTTATCACTCACCTACTCCATTTTACATATAGGGTGTGTTTGATTTGCAAAAATTCAAGGGACTAGACAACACAAAAATTTTTGTGCCTTGTTTGATTTGAAAAGTGGTCAGGGGACAAGACAAAAAATGATGGTGAGGGACAGGACAAAAACCCAAAATTTTGTCCCCCACCAAACCATGGAACAAAAAGTTGTCCCATGAACAGACTAACAAAAGACAAAATTATCCTTACATCTCTCTCTCCTCTCCTCTCTCTCTCTCCCTCTCTCTCATCTCTCTCTCCTCTTTCTTTCCTCTCTCTCATCTCCCTCCCTCTCTCTCCCCCTCTCTCTCCTCCCTCCCTCCCTCCCTCCCCTCTCTTTCTCTCTCCTCTCTGTCCTCTCTCTACATAATTATACAAAATTATATATTGTATATTTATATATTAAATAATATATATTATAAAGGGTATTCCGGTAAATTTAATATTATTTTGTTTGTGCTGTCTATTATCCATCAAACAATGTACAAAACAAAGAATTGTCCTGTAACTCAAGGATTTGTCCTGTGCTGTCCTGTCTGTCCTGTACTGTCCAGATACCTTTTGCAAATCAAACGCACCCATAGGAGTTGAACCTATTAGAAGTTACAGTTTCCTGATAACCCACAAAAACTGAATAACCCACTCCCTTGCATTCAAACGCACTCTGTAATTCAAACAGGATCCTCCACTACATCAAGGGCGAAGGAACAACAATGAGAGATACACAGATCAGAGGAACAGAGACCCATTAAAATCCACGAACAGACGCAAACAGAGGGGGGACGAACAAACAACAACTGCAATACTCATACAGAGGAAGGAGTGAACTGATGACAGATAACCTTTCTGTTTTTCTTTTTTGAATCCAATTCATGAGTAATTTTGGATAGTATTTGTCCAAAACATTGATTGGCAAATGTCATTTGTTGTATGTGGTATAAGGACATAGCAATTTTATTAGAATTACATGTTACATTCAAAGGCATACAACACCCATGGAGGTAGTGTATATGTCTTGGTAGTCCTGGTCATTAGCCCATCGTTGCTCCCGGTGCTCCCCGGACTCCCCAACAAGTGGTATCAGAGTCATGGTTTGGCCTGATGGTGGAGCGGGAGTGGATCCAGGTGTATTGGATCCTTGTATCGAAAGTCTTCCTGACCAAGGTGGAGTCAGGCGGCGTGTCCCGTTGGTTGGTAACGGCGGTGCAAGCATAGTGATGTGGGAGACTCACACTTGAGGGGGAGATTGTTGGAAATGCAAGTGTGAGTGGTTAGTCCCACATTAGCTAGGAATGAGCTAAATGAAGGATATATAAGAGAGGTTACCCATATACCTAATGCCTTAAGGTTTTGGGTGGAGATGTGGTGTCCTAATCTCTTGGTGGTTGACCGCGCTGTCGCCACGCGCCAAAAAAAAACGAGCGATTATAAAATAATGCAGTATAGTGCGACAACTCGGATCGTCTCTCAAGGACTCTTTAGTGTTGTTATTATTAACAGAAAATTAGTGAAAGTCAGAATTGGGGGGTTGTTTGGATTGAAACTAAAATAAAGAAAAACAAAACAAAACAGAGAAAAGAAACAAAGCAGTTTAAAAGATTAGCAAATAAACTAAAGACGATTAACCTACTGTTCTCGGTTTCCCACTATCATTGGTTCAAATAAATCCAAGCCTATTCTAATCCCCTCCCGGTTGTAGAAATAGTTAACAAACGAAACCACTACTACGGATGTATGTTCCTATTCCCGAATTAAACAAACGGGGTTAAGCCCTTCGTGAACTAAACGAACACGAAACGAACACACGCGAATTAAACAAACGCGATTATATATAGGAACATAGCATCATCGAAATGAATCAATACAACACTATACATTCCTGAATTAAACAAAAGAAATATACAAACATGGCATTGAAAAGAGAAAAGAAAATAAACTAGGGAATACAGAACCTCAAGTGTTAATAGAAACCAATTGCAGTAGATTAATCTAGGAGACTAGCTCTCCATTACAAAAAGGAAAACAAAACATAACTAAAAAGAAAACAAAAGACTAACTAAGACTAGCTCTAAACTAGCCAAAACTGGCTAATTCTGACTATTCCCTTCATTTCTGCCTAAGACTGCTTATATACACGTTTCTGGAGTCAGAGTACTCGCGAGGCGAAGCACTGATCGCGAGGCGAATTACATGAAAGGTCTGCAACTCTTTGTCTTCTCGCGAGGCGAGCACATCCTTCGCGAGGCGAACTCTTCAGATTCCAACTGTTACGCCCGTGGCATTCAACACGCCCAAACCGTGATGGCTTCTGATCTTCCAATACTCGCGAGGCGAAGGAATGCTCGCGAGGCGAACGCTTCAACTTCAGAATTGCCACGGCTGTGATCTTCAACACGGCAAGCCCGTGATCGTCTCTGACTTTTTCATGGTTGCAATACTCGCGGGGCGAGAGATTATTCGCGGGCGAGCGGCTCCGCATTTATTACTTTTTATTAACCTGAAAATAGAAAATAAAAGTAAATAATTATTCAACTCTAAAACAACTAAATTAACTTAAAAACAATTTACAGACTCAAAATACTACTTAGGAACAATCAAGTCTAATTTGGGTAAAAATGGTATAAAATAAGCACAAAGCCAAGGTCTTTACTAGTTATAAAATCAGTCAAACAGAGGCTCATCAAAATACCCCAAACTTAAACTTTGCTTGTCCCCAAGCAAACTACACTCAAAAACTTAAAAAGACTAAAGACCTGGCAAAACATGGCAAGCTTAAGAATTCAATCAACTTTCACACAGATTTCAAGCAATTTATCAAAACAATGTTTCCTTCAATGTTCCCCCCCTTCCAAGCAAAGTAATCCCCACATGCATTTATTCTAAACAATTGAGAAATTCATCATTCAAACAATCATCAATCTAAGCAGGGGATCCAAGTTACACACAAAAGGGAGATCACCAAATCCAAACAACTGCCTTCCTCACAAGGGAAATTTGTGTTCACTCAATCGCTCAGTTTTTGTCAGGTTATCAACATTTCTCTCAATTTCACTTTTAAGAGCACTTCCCAAAAATTTGATTTTCATCTCCTAATGATTCCCACAGAAAACATGTAAGCAACATCAACAGGTCTTTTATGGGTTGTAATGGGGCCTGGCTAAGGGTAGGATATACAAAGGAACTAGGCTGAAGACCCTAGGAACTAAGAGAGCATGAAACATTTTTACACTTTGAATTTAACTCAAGTTCCTTTTTCATTTTTCATTTCCAATTGTCATGGGTGACTACAGCCTTTTTATTTTCTAATACTTTTTTTTTTCATTTTTACACTTTCCTTTTTTTCTTTTTTTTTTCTTTTTTCTCTTTTTTTTTTCATTTTCATTTCCTTTTTTTTTCTCAATCCCAACAACACATTTACTGTAGCCACCCCAAACTTAATTTCTTGCACCCATTCTAAGATTACATGCTCTCCTAATCCTAAGATCGGGTTAACATGGTTTTCCAGATTTTTGGGCTTATAACATTAGGTTATCAAGAATTAACAGGCTAATAGGCTCAATGGGGCTAACTAGGGAACATGCATTAGGATTTGGTTATTTTAGGCTAAGTAGCTATTTACAAAGAAAATGCCTAAATCATCTGAAGCAAACACATAATCATGCAAACCAAAAAGAGATTCAATCAAATTCAGGAAAGTGCAACTAAAAAAGTGATTTTCACACAATTTAAAACATGTTGGAGGCTCAAAAACCTCACCTGGACATTTTTTTTGCAAATTATTTGACAGAGATTCTATCCCTAGTGTGTGCTTCCTATCACCCCAAACTTATCATAAATCGTGCCATCATAATAAAATCTCAAAGTTCAGTTTTCAATCATATGGGGATCATTTTTCAAAAAATTTTCAAATCCTAGGGGAAAAAAACAACACTATCATGCAATCCATCTATGCAAAAATTAATAAAATCCAATAAACTTGCCATAACCAAGACACAAACACAACTCCCCGAGCTTCTCAAATTATTCAGAGCATTATTGACAATAAAACAGAAATAAAGTAAAGAAAAGAAAATTAAAAAGAAGCAAGGGTAAGAAAAACTCATTCAGAGGCGGTTCCACCGGATCCCACCGCTCGTAGCGTAAGTCCCACATGGTAGCCAAAGGACAAAAATTCATTCCAAGCCTCCCTAACTTGCAGCTTTGATACGGAGGTGAGCACTTGACAACCATGATAACTCCACCCAAGTGCGGCGGACTTCTCACTTCCTCTGGGGTCACAGATGACCTCCTTTTCAACAAAATCTCCCCAATAGAAGTGGGGCTCAACCTCTTGGACCGGCCATGGTGCAAGATCCAAGGGTGCAAAATCCATCACTGGTTCCTCAGGGGGAAATGGTAAACAGTTAGAAATGGTTAACGGTCTTTGCTTCATTCTCATTATCATCCTGCAAAATAGAGTCAAGAAACCCAAAGACAAACAAAGACACGGGTTAGTGTCAGTACAGTTAGTACATGTAGTAAAAGAAACTAAGTTAGTAAAGATATGATTGTCTGGACTTTCTGCACACGGTTCATCCACCCCATCACTCTCAACACCTGCATCTAAAACCAAAGATTTTTTTTTATCCTCAAGCACGGTGGAGCGAATGTTCTCTTGATCCTCCTGATCCTCATTTTCTTTGTTTCCTTTCAAGTATAAACCTGCATAACAAAGTGTATACACAAAGCAAGCAGTACCATCACAATAACAATCATTAGAATCAGGGATTCAACACATAATTCATCGTCAATGAAATATCATCATCGAATTATCATCAAAAGTATTTTCGAGAATAACCATCTGTGAATCCTTATGTTCCTCAATGGGCTGTGGAGTTAACATTGCAGCTGAGTTGGCGGTAACTTGATCAATCAGAGCCCACAATTTCTGAGATTCAGCTTGGTCCCTCTGGTATTGAGCCTCCATCCTCTGTTGAAATTCAAGATTGCTCGCTTCCATCATCCGTTGAAATTCAAAATCTTGTTGTGCCATCCGGTGATTGTTCTCTTCCATTTGTTGTAGTATTGAAGCAATCTCATCCAAGGTGGAAGGTGCAGAGGTGGTCACTTGGCTAGGATAGTATGGTGGTGGCTCACTACAATTAGGATAATACATGCAAGGTTGCTCATAATAAACATTAGGCAAATATCCATACATGTAATTATCCATGGCAATCAAACAACCAGACAAGCAGACAAAACTAAATAGAAAAGAGAAATTTTTTTATATAAATTTTTTAATATATATATATATATATATATATATATATTTTTTTTTTTTAATTTTTTTTTCTGCTAATAACAACAAACAAGAGTCCCCGGCAACGGCGCCAATTTTGACCATTGCCGCCGCCGCCAAAAAAAAAAACGAGCGATTATAAAATAATGCAGTATAGTGCGACAACTCGGATCGTCTCTCAAGGACTCTTTAGTGTTGTTATTATTAACAGAAAATTAGTGAAAGTCGAATTGGGGGGTTGTTTGGATTGAAACTAAAATAAAGAAAAACAAAACAAAAACAGAGAAAAGAAACAAAGCAGTTTAAAAGATTAGCAAATAAACTAAAGACGATTAACCCACTGTTTCTCGGTTTCCCACTATCATTGGTTCAAATAAATCCAAGCCTATTCTAATCCCCTCCGGTTGTAGAAATAGTTAACAAACGAAACCATTACTACGGATGTATGTTCCTATTCCCGAATTAAACAAACGGGGTTAAGCCCTTCGTGAACTAAACGAACACGAAAACGAACACACGCGAATTAAACAAACGCGATTATATATAGGAACATAGCATCAAGAAATGAATCAATACAACACTATACATTCCTGAATTAAACAAACAGAAATATACAAAGATGGCATTGAAAAGAGAAAAGAAAATAAACTAGGGAATACAGAACCTCAAGTGTTAATAGAAACCAATTGCGATAGATTAATCTAGGAGACTAGCTCTCCATTACAAAAGGAAAACAAAACATAACTAAAAAGAAAACAAAAGACTAACTAAGACTAGTTTAAACTAGCCAAAATGGCTAATTCGACTATTCCCTTCATTTCGCCTAAGACCGCTTATATACACGTTTCGGAGTCGAGTACTCGCGAGGCGAAGCACCGATCGCGAGGCGAATTACATGAAAGGTCTGCAACTCTTTGTCTTCTCGCGAGGCGAGCACATCCTTCGCGAGGCGAACTCTTGACTTCCAACTGTTACGCCCGTGGCATTCAACACGCCCAAACCGTGATGGCTTTCGATCTTCCAATACTCGCGAGGCGAAGGAATGCTCGCGAGGCGAACGCTTCAACTTCAGAATTGCCACGGCTGTGATCTTCAACACGGCAAGCCGTGATCGCTTCTCGACTTTTTCATGGTTGCAATACTCGCGGGGCGAGAGATTATTCGCGGGGCGAGCGGCTCCAGATTTATTACTTTTTATTAACCTGAAAATAGAAAATAAAAGTAAATAATTATTCAACTCTAAAACAACTAAATTAACTTAAAAACAATTTACAGACTCAAAATACTACTTAGGAACAATCAAGTCTAATTTGGGTAAAAATGGTATAAAATAAGCACAAAGCCAAGGTCTTTACTAGTTATAAAACCAGTCAAACAGAGGCTCATCAAAATACCCCAAACTTAAACTTTGCTTGTCCCCAAGCAAACTACACTCAAAAACTTAAAAAGACTAAAGACCTGGCAAAACATGGCAAGCTTAAGAATTCAATCAACTTTCACACAGATTTCAAGCAATTTATCAAAACAATGTTTCCTTCAATGTTCCCCCCCTTCCAAGCAAAGTAATCCCCACATGCATTTATTCTAAACAATTGAGAAATTCATCATTCAAACAATCATCAATCTAAGCAGGGGATCCAAGTTACACACAAAAGGGAGATCACCAAATCCAAACAACTGCCTTCCTCACAAGGGAAATTTGTGTTCATTCAATCACTCAGTTTTTGTCAGGTTATCAACATTTCTCTCAATTTCACTTTTAAGAGCACTTCCCAAAAATTTGATTTTCATCTCCTAATGATTCCCACAGAAAACATGTAAGCAACATCAACAGGTCTTTTATGGGTTGTAATGGGGCCTGGCTAAGGGTAGGATATACAAAGGAACTAGGCTGAAGACCCTAGGAACTAAGAGAGCATGAAACATTTTTACACTTTGAATTTAACTCAAGTTCCTTTTTCATTTTTCATTTCCAATTGTCATGGGTGACTACAGCCTTTTTATTTTCTAATACTTTTTTTTTTCATTTTTACACTTTCCTTTTTTTCTTTTTTTTTTCTTTTTTCTCATTTTTTTTTTCATTTTCATTTCTGTTTTTTTTTTCTCAATCCCAACAACACATTTACTGTAGCCACCCCAAACTTAATTTCTTGCACCCATTCTAAGATTACATGCTCTCCTAATCCTAAGATCGGGTTAACATGGTTTTCCAGATTTTTGGGCTTATAACATTAGGTTATCAAGAATTAACAGGCTAATAGGCTCAATGGGGCTAACTAGGGAACATGCATTAGGATTTGGTTATTTTAGGCTAAGTAGCTATTTACAAAGAAAATGCCTAAATCATTTGAAGCAAACATATAATCATGCAAACCAAAAAGAGATTCAATCAAATTCAGGAAAGTGCAACTTAAAAAATGATTTTCACACAATTTAAAACATGTTGGAGGCTCAAAACCTCACCTGGACATTTTTTTGCAAATTATTTGACAGAGATTCTATCCCTAGTGTGTGCTTCCTATCACCCCAAACTTATCATAAATCGTGCCATCATAATAAAATCTCAAAGTTCAGTTTTCAATCATATGGGGATCATTTTTCAAAAAAATTTCAAATCCTAGGGGGAAAACAGTCAACACTATCATGCAATCCATCTATGCAAAAATTAATAAAATCCAATAAACTTGCCATAACCAAGACACAAACACAACTCCTGAGCTTCTCAAATTATTCAGGAGCATTATTGACAATAAAACAGAAATAAAGTAAAGAAAAGAAAATTAAAAAGAAGCAAGGGTAAGAAAAACTCATTCAGAGGCGGTTCCACCGGGATCCCACTGCCTGTAGCATAAGTCCCACATGGTAGCCAAAGGACAAAAATTCATTCCAAGCCTCCCTAACTTGCAGCTTTGATACGGAGGTGAGCACTTGACAACCATGATAACTCCACCCAGTGCGGCGGACTTCTCACTTCCTCTGGGGTCACAGATGACCTCCTTTTCAACAAAATCTCCCCAATAGAAGTGGGGCTCAACCTCTTGGACCGGCCATGGTGCAAGATCCAAGGGTGCAAAATCCATCACTGGTTCCTCAGGGGGAAATGGTAAACGATTAGAAATGGTTAACGGTCTTGCTTCATTCTCATTATCATCCCGCAAAATAGAGTCAAGAAACCCAAAGACAAACAAAGACACGGGTTAGTGTCAGTACAGTTAGTACATGTAGTAAAAGAAACTAAGTTAGTAAAGATATGATTGTCTGGACTTTCTGCACACGGTTCATCCACCCCATCACTCTCAACACCTGCATCTAAAACCAAAGATTTTTTTTTATCCTCAAGCACGGTGGAGCGAATGTTCTCTTGATCCTCCTGATCCTCATTTTCTTTGTTTCCTTTCAAGTATAAACCTGCATAACAAAGTGTATACACAAAGCAATGAAGTACCATCACAATAACAATCATTAGAATCGGGGATTCAACACATAATTCATCGTCAATAGAAATATCATCATCGTAATTATCATCAAAAGTATTTTCAGGAATAACCATCCGTGAATCCTTATGTTCCTCAATGGGCCGTGGAGTTAACATTGCAGCTGAGTTGGCGGTAACTTGATCAATCGTGAGCCCACAATTTCCGAGATTCAGCTTGGTCCCTCTCCGGTATTGAGCCTCCATCCTCTGTTGAAATTCAAGATTGCTCGCTTCCATCATCCGTTGAAATTCAAAATCTTGTTGTGCCATCCGGTGATTGTTCTCTTCCATTTGTTGTAGCATTGAAGCAATCTCATCCAAGGTGGAAGGTGCAGAGGTGGTCACTTGGCTAGGATAGTATGGTGGTGGCTCACTACAATTAGGATAATACATGCAAGGTTGCTCATAATAAACATTAGGCAAATATCCATACATGTAATTATCCATGGCAATCAAACAACCAGACAAGCAGACAAAACTAACTAGAAAAGAGAAATTTTTTTATATATATATTTTTAATATATATATATATATATATTTTAATTTTTTTTTCTGCTAATAACAACAAACAAGAGTCCCCGGCAACGGCGCCAATTTTTGACCGCGCTGTCGCCACGCGCCAAAAAAAAACGAGCGATTATAAAATAATGCAGTATAGTGCGACAACTCGGATCGTCTCTCAAGGACTCTTTAGTGTTGTTATTATTAACAGAAAATTAGTGAAAGTCAGAATTGGGGGGTTGTTTGGATTGAAACTAAAATAAAGAAAAACAAAACAAAACAGAGAAAAGAAACAAAGCAGTTTAAAAGATTAGCAAATAAACTAAAGACGATTAACCTACTGTTCTCGGTTTCCCACTATCATTGGTTCAAATAAATCCAAGCCTATTCTAATCCCCTCCCGGTTGTAGAAATAGTTAACAAACGAAACCACTACTACGGATGTATGTTCCTATTCCCGAATTAAACAAACGGGGTTAAGCCCTTCGTGAACTAAACGAACACGAAACGAACACACGCGAATTAAACAAACGCGATTATATATAGGAACATAGCATCACCGAAATGAATCAATACAACACTATACATTCCTGAATTAAACAAACAGAAATATACAGCATGGCATTGAAAAGAGAAAAGAAAATAAACTAGGGAATACAGAACCTCAAGTGTTAATAGAAACCAATTGCAGTAGATTAATCTAGGAGACTAGCTCTCCATTACAAAAGGAAAACAAAACATAACTAAAAAGAAAACAAAAGACTAACTAAGACTAGCTCAGAAACTAGCCAAAACTGGCTAATTCTGACTATTCCCTTCATTTCTGCCTAAGACTGCTTATATACACGTTTCTGGAGTCAGAGTACTCGCGAGGCGAAGCACTGATCGCGAGGCGAATTACATGAAAGGTCTGCAACTCTTTGTCTTCTCGCGAGGCGAGCACATCCTTCGCGAGGCGAACTCTTCAGCTTCCAACTGTTACGCCCGTGGCATTCAACACGCCCAAACCGTGATGGCTTCTGATCTTCCAATACTCGCGAGGCGAAGGAATGCTCGCGAGGCGAACGCTTCAACTTCAGAATTGCCACGGCTGTGATCTTCAATACGGGCAAGCCGTGATCGTCTCTGACTTTTTCATGGTTGCAATACTCGCGGGGCGAGAGATTATTCGCGGGGCGAGCGGCTCCAGATTTATTACATTTTATTAACCTGAAAATAGAAAATAAAAGTAAATAATTATTCAACTCTAAAACAACTAAATTAACTTAAAAACAATTTACATACTCAAAATACTACTTAGGAACAATCAAGTCTAATTTGGGTAAAAATGGTATAAAATAAGCACAAAGCCAAGGTCTTTACTAGTTATAAAACCAGTCAAACAGAGGCTCATCAGTGGTCCTGGTCTATGTTCATTGTTGCTCCCGGTGCTTCCCGGACTCCCCAATAATATGCTCCCTGTTCATTTTTTCTTATTGAAGCACACAAGTGACACAATGGAAGCGTTGACAATATTATTCCATAATAACAATGCAGCAACTGTGAAGAGGAAGAAGCAAAAGAGGTTGTTCTGTTTTTCTAATTGTTAATTTCCCTGCCAATTTATATCTATACTCGGTAACCTTCGTTTTCCACTTTCATCCCTTTATTTATTTAAAGTTTTTATCACCGAGAAAGAACTAAGGAGAATGAATGAGATGGGGTCTTACATGGTATAACCAACCACTCTTCAAGCCAAGAACCAACTACAACGAAAGACTAAAAGAAGATAGACACAAAGAAGAAGGTTAGGGTGGGGTGTGAGTGATGGAACCACAAAACATTAGAAGAAAAGAAAGGGAGATGAAAAGAGGTGCAAGAAAGAGAGGTCTTTAAACTTTGACCAAGACAAAGGAACCCATAAAGCCCACCTAACTCAGGTGAAAAATATTTAAAACGTAAGTCATTTGTTAACCATATGTATTTATTGCCAGCTGTTATTTTAGTTAGAAGTAGTTAATGTTAGTTATTGTTAGTTAGAATTCTGTTTTTTCTGTTTCTCTTCTGTTAGTTATTGTTTGCCTTTGTATAAATAGCTTGCTAGTGTTTGTATTCAGTTAGATGAATGAACACAACAATCATTCACTCAGTCTCTTTGTCAGTTTCACTCTCATTCTCTTTCAGTTTACGATTGCTTGCTTTGCAAGCTTGTGTTTCAGTTCACTTTGTTCATCACAGTGACCAAAGGTAGGTCACTAATCTTGGATCAATCTTGATCTTTTTCTTGATTTGTTACATTTTCTACATGGTATCAGAGCTCTGATTCATCAGAGCTCTGCTACGTTGGTGCACATTCATGGCTGAAAACAATTCCATCGTTAACAATAGATCAGGCGGAGGTTCAAGGTCTTGTGTGGATGAATCTTCGCCATACTATGTTCATCCTTCAGAAAATCCTTCAATTGTTCTGGTTTCTGAAGTTTTGACTAGGCAAAATTATCATCAGTGGGCGAGTTCCATAGAGATGAGTTTGATCACAAAGAACAAGATAGGTTTCATTGATGGAACAATTCCAGTACCAGAGAAGACAGATCCATTGTATTCCGATTGGAGAAGAGCGAATAATCTTGTTGTTCGCTGGATAATTGGTGCAGTTTCAACTTCAATTGGGATAAGCATTCTCAGAAATGATGCAGCCTGTAATATCTGGAAAGAACTCAAACAAGGTTTTCTCAAGGGGATCTTTTCCGAATCTCGGATTTGGAATATTTGATTGTTGCATTAAAGCAAGGTGAGTATAGTGTAACTGATTATTACACTGAGTTGAAGATCCTTTGGGATGAATTAGACAATTATAGACCATTACCTACTTGTAGCTGTCAAGTAAAATGTTCATGCAATGCTCTTGTGAAAGTTCAAAACTATAGGAATCAAGATCGAGTAATTCAATTCTTGAAGGGGTTGAATGAACCTTATGCAGCAGTTAGGTCACAGATCATGCTCATGAAGCCACTTCCTTCAGAGCATGAGGTTTTTTCAATGATAATTCAGCAAGAAAGGCAAATTGTTGGTGATCATGATGAGCCAAAATTGATTGCAACAGTTGGTAGAGAAAACAATAACTATGGTTATGGCCTTGGTAATGGAAGAGGCAATGGAAATTTCAATAGAAATTCAGGTGGAAGAGGCAATGGAAAACAATGCACTTATTGTGGAAAACTAGGGCATACTGTTGATAATTGCTATAAAAAGCATGGATTCCCTCCTAATTTTCAGTTTCGAAATCAAGGGAGAATTAGTTCAGTTAATGCTGCAGAAGGTGATGATGTTGAAAACAATGAACAGATTGGTACTTTCCAAAAGGAAGATCAGGACAGGTCCAGTTTTCAGTTTCACTGCTGAACAGTATCAAGGCTTATTGAGTTTGCTACAGCAATCACAAAAATCTTTACCCTCGCCTAATCGGATCGATCTTGTGGTGTCTTCAACATCACATACACAAGCCTCTTCCACACATGATCCAGGTAACAATTCATTTGGTTCTAGCCTTTGGATAATGGATAGTGGTGCCACTGACCACATTTGTTATAATCTCCTTTTTTATTCATCCTATCATAAAATTAGACCAAATAGGGTGAAACTTCCAAACGGAAATGATGTTCTTGCATGCCATTCAGGAAGCATTGTCTTTTCCAATGATTTTGTTCTTCATGATGTTCTGTACATACCTCATTTCTCCTATAATCTTCTTTCTGTCACTAAACTGACTTCTTGTATGCCATATGTCATTTCCTTTGATTCACAGTGCTGTCACATTCAGGAGAAGGCTACATTGAAGATGATTGGTACAGCTAAAGTGCAAAATGGACTTTACATATATATTAAAGATGCCTATGTGCACCAGTAGACCTTTTTCTAGTTATGTTTCAATAAATTCTGTTTCTGTCAATATTCCTCAGTCCAGTCTCTGGCATTTTAGGTTAGCACATGCTTCAATTGATTGTGTAAAAACTATTCAATGTACTGTTCCCTCTATTGATATGAATAAGACTTACATCTATGATATTTGTCATTTGTCAAAACAAAAGAAACTTCCTTTTCCCACTAGCACTTCCACCTCTTTTCATTCCTTTGATCTGATACATGTTGATATTTGGGGACCTTTCCCTACTATATCTGTTCATGGTCATAGATATTTCTTGAGTATAGTAGATGACTTTACAAGATTCACTTGGATATTCTTAATGAAAACTAAAGGAGAAGCATCCAAACTTCTACAAAATTTTGTCACTCTGATAGAAAGACAATTTTCTTACAAAATTAAAACCATCCGCAGTGATAATGGTCCTGAATTTTACATGAAAGAATATTATTCTGTCAATGGCATTGTTCATCAAACCACTTGCACATATACTCCCCAACAGAATGGAATTGTTGAAAGGAAGCACCAACACATCCTAAATGTAGCTAGAGCTCTGATGTTGCAAAGCCAACTCCCTAAATTTTACTGGACATATGCCATTGCACATGCTGTTCACATAATCAACTTGCTTCCCACTCTTCTCCTTAATAAACTTTCACCTTTTGAGAAATTGCATGGAAAACCACCTGATCATTTCACTCACCTAAAGGTATTTGGCTGTCTCTCTTTTGCCAATATACCTGCAGGATCTCAAACCAAACTAGATGCCAAAGCATACAAATGTATTTTTCTAAACTTTAAGCCAGGAACCAAAGGCTTCATCCTATTAAACTTAAAAACCAGAGAACTTTTTGTTTCAAGGAATGTGCTTTTCCATGAACTTGTTTCTCCTTTCTTTCACAACCACAACATTGAGTCCATCCAGTCTAATTCACGATGTCCTTTCCCTACATCACAAGGCATTGATCCAATGGTTTGTGATATTCCTTCTCCCACAGAGTCTCAGTCCACACCTGTCTCATATTCTAGGCTAGAGTCTCCTTCACCTCACCATTTACATAATGCTTCTCCATAGAATTCACCTTCCATTGAAACCTCCATTCCCAGTTCACCATTATCTCAGCCAACTAGAAGGTCTACTAGACACAGACAGGCACCTTCTTATTTACAACATTATCATTGCAACCTTGCAGCTGGATGCACTAAAACTGATACTGAATCATCATCAAATGTATCCTATCCAATCCAGTCTTATCTTTCTTATGATTTATTGACTCCTTCTCACAAATCTGCCGTTCTTTCTGTTTCTTCTGAGATTGAACCTCAAAGCTACACTCAGGTCATTAAACATGATTGCTGGAAGCAAGCCATTCAAGCTGAGTTACTGGCTCTGGCAACGAACGAAACCTGGTCCTTAATTGATATTCCAAAAGGAAAGACACCAATAGGCTGCAAATGGGTCTTCAAAATTAAACATAGAGCAGATGGCTCTATAGAAAGGTATAAAACTCGATTAGTAGCTAAAGGCTACACTCAAACTGAAGGAGTTGATTATCTGGACACTTTCTCTCCTGTTGCCAAAATGACAACAGTAAGACTTGTCCTATCATTGGCTTCCATCAATGGCTGGTTATTGAAACAGCTGGATGTCAACAATGCCTTCTTGCATGGAGACTTAGTTGAGGATGTTTATATGGTTCTGCCACCAGGCTTACATGCTGCACATCCTGGCCAAGTATGCAAGTTACAGAAATCTCTTTATGGTCTTAAACAGGCCAGTAGGCAATGGTTTGCCAAGTTGTCTTCCTTCTTAATTGAGGCTGGTTATCACCAATCCAGAAGTGACTATTCCCTCTTTGTCAAACATTCTGGCCAGTTTTTCACAGCTCTTTTGGTGTATGTTGATGATGTGATACTGACAGGAAATGATGCTTCAGAAATTAATTCTATCAAAACATCCCTTGATAACAAGTTCAGAATTAAGGATCTAGGAGATCTTAAATTTTTACTAGGCCTAGAAGTTGCTAGAAGCAAAGCTGGTATTTCCATCAACCAAAGAAAGTATGCCCTGGGACTAATCTCTGATGCTGGTCTTCTTGGCTGCAATCCAGTCACCACGCCTATGGACAATAAAGTTCACTTAAGCCAAAATGATGGAAATCCTCTTGATGATGCCACAGGTTACAGAAGACTTGTTGGAAGGCTTCTATATCTCACCACAACTCGCCCTGATATTGCCTTTGCAGTCCAACAACTATCTCAATTCATGTCAAAACCAACTAATCTTCATCATGCTGCAGCAACTCAAGTGCTTAAGTATCTCAAAGGCTCACCTGGACTTGGCTTATTCATGCCTAGCAATTCTACACTCCAATTAAAGGCCTACAGTGACAATGACTGGGCCACATGTCCAGATACAAGAAGGAGCATCATAGGCTTCTGCATTTATCTTGGATCCTCCCTCATTTCTTGGTGATCCAAGAAACAAAACACTATTTCTAGAAGCTCATGTGAGGCAGAATATAGGGCTATGGCAGCTACCACTTGTGAGGTCCAATGGATCACCTATTTGCTGCAAGATCTTCACATCCCTTTTATCTCCCCAGCAGTCATCTATTGTGACAATCAATCGGCCATGCACATAGCTGCCAACCCAGTTTTCCACGAAAGAACCAAGCACATAGAGCTTGATTGCCACATTGTGAGGGAGAAATGTGCTTCGGGCCTCATCAAACTCCATCCTATTTCATCATCACTACAATTGGCTGACACACTTACCAAGCCTCTTTGTCCTCAACACTTCACTCACATTCATTCCAAGCTGGGACTTCTCAATTTGTGCGCCCCAGCTTGAGGGGGGTGTTAACCATATGTATTTATTGTCAGCTATTATTTTAGTTAGAAGTAGTTAATGTTAGTTATTGTTAGTTAGAATTCTGTTTTTTCTGTTTCTCTTCTGTTAGTTATTGTTTGCCTTTGTATAAATAGCTTGCTAGTGTTTGTATTCAGTTAGATGAATGAACACAACAATCATTCACTCATTCTCTTTGTCAGTTTCACTCTCATTCTCTTTCAGTTTACGATTACTTGCTTTGCAAGCTTGTGTTTCAGTTCACTTTGTTCATCACAGTGACCAAAGGTAGGTCACTGATCTTGGATCAATCTTGATCTTTTTCTTGATTTGTTACATTTTCTACATCGTTCTATTTGGGAATTTGACTAAAAAACTGGCTGATTTATACATGTTGGGTAGTGAGTGGTTCCTTTAATATGCTATTACATGTTTTCTTTTTATTCAGTTTCCTTTTTTGAAATAGTTAACATTTTCCTTTTAATCACTTTCCTTTCATACCACAATAACTACTCTCTTTTTACAGGTCAGCATTATTCACTCTTTACATCACCAAAATGTACTCACATTCTATTCTTTGTATGATATATTATCCTAAACCAAAGCAATACAATATGAATGAAAGAAACTACATCTGAAGGATAATATATATATATATATATATATATATATATATATATATATATATATATATATATATATATATATATATATATATAAACGAATCTGCAAGAAAGTTTTTTATTTTTTGTTTTGTACTTTTTGATAGTAAGGGGGGCTGCTAAAGATGAAAAATGAGAGATTGAGATCAATTTAATTGTTGCCATTAGCCATTTGGAAAGGTGCCCTGCGTGGTAAATTCTTTTTCTGTTATTGTAATGAA
Organism: Sophora flavescens; assembly: GCA_030762895.1. Taxonomy (NCBI): domain Eukaryota; kingdom Viridiplantae; phylum Streptophyta; class Magnoliopsida; order Fabales; family Fabaceae; genus Sophora; species Sophora flavescens. The sequence goes on from CM061063.1 coordinate 75,136,262, forward strand.
AATATTGACGGAATGGAGAATATGTGTTATGGTATTTTTTTCCCCTGTATTTAATTTAGTATATATTTTTTGGCTTCTAATCTCTTTATTAAAATGCCTAAGTTGTGTGTTCTCTAATCTGATTCCTATCTCTGACTATGTGTTCTTTGAATTTCATATCATATCTCGGTTTTGCCAAGTTGTTATTGTCGAAGCATGGGAGTCCTATTGGTGCTTTGTTACTTGCTTGCATGCTATAAGATAATACCTCCGGACCTAAATATAAGTCAAAAAATAGCTATATTTTTTGTACTTAAATATAAGCAAAAATCAATTAAGTCAACATCATTAAATGTTAGTATTACAAAAATCAATAAAATTAACCAATCAAACCAATTTTCCATTTACTTTTCCAGGAATATTGTATATTTCCTAGACAATCAACTCTTTTTTTTTACACGAATCAAGATAATTAAACTAACTTAACTAACTTTCTTAATAGGTATGAATTTAGTTTTTTTTACTTATAATTAGGTCCGGATGGAGTAATTGTGTAGTGGTCAGTCGTTGGATTGAAATGCTGAATGGTATTGTTCAATCATGTACTTAATCCTATTAACTGCTTTCACCTTGAGATTATACTTGAGTATGAATGCTTTGGACTGTTGGGTGGGTCACTCCCAAATGGGTCCCACTTCAACTTTAAAAGAAAAAAAAGGTAATAATAAAAGATTGTTAATGGGCCAAGCCCATGTGGTATTAAGAAAAAAAAAAGGGAACTAAAAGTTCAAATAAAAGGAAAAGAAAGGGTTTTAGTCATTGTGAGTGTGCCAGAGGTGAAAGAAAGAAATTGAGAAATAGAGGCACAGCGACGGCGAGAAGAAAAGAGAAGAAGAAAGAGGATTCAGGTGGTACAGCAAACTTGCTCCGTTTTTGCATAAATTTCAGTATGTTATTCATACCAATGAGCTCATCAGTTTGATATATTTTATTGGTTGTTTTGCCTTCTCTTTGAGCTGAGTTGTTATACTCATTGTTGTGGGGTTTTTCTCCTGTTGCTTGCTTGTATCCACCTTTTGGGTGATATATTGTTGATTTGGTGTTCCCTAGTATTTCTAGGAAGACTTGGTGTACCCATTATTATTTATAGTGGAAGTTTTTGCTGGACTTGGTCCCGTGGTTTTTATCCCTACACTGGGGAGTTTTCCACGTTAAAAATTGTGGTGTCATTGCTATCTATTTTTCTGCAATTGATATTATCCCGTGGAAGAATATTTTTGTTGTGCCTATTTATTTGCACAGGTGAAGGGAAAAAATATTTGCTTCATTAGAGATTGTTATCTCTGGTTTTTTCCCAACAAAGTGGTATCAAGAGCTTAGGTTGTTCTATATTGTGCATTTAAATGGAGGAAAATCAAGGGCCAAATATGATTAAGCTGAACTCTACAAATTATACACTTTGGAAGACCCTCATGGAAGATATGTTATACAGCAAAGACTTGTATAATCCCATTGAGGGGGACACTGCTCGACCCAAGGATAAAAATGAAAGTGATTGGAAGAAGATGAAGAGAAAGGCAGTTGCTTTGATTAGGCAGTGGATGGATTTGAGTGTATATCCTCATGTAGACAAACAGATGCCCAGAAAATGTGGAAGAAGTTGGTCGAGCTGTATGAGCGGAAGAATGTGCAAAATAAAGCATTTCTGATCCGGAAGCTGGTGAATATGAAATACAAAGAAGGGGATTCAATGGCAAAGCATATGAGTATTTTTCAGAATACTGTGAATCAGTTGATAGCAACAGATATTAAATTAGATGATGAGTTGCAAGCCTTGTTGTTGCTTAGTTCCTTGCCTGACACGTGGGAAGTTCTGGTTGTGACATTGACTAACTCAGCTCCTAATGGGAAGTTGACAATGTCAATGGTAAAAGAGAGCATGTTGAATGAAGAATCTAGAAGAAAGGAGCGTTGTTTGAATGGTACCTCCACTCAGTCAGAAGCACTAGTTGCAGAGTCACGGGGGAGAAGTCAAACCAGCCATTTCCATAAGCATGAAAAATCTGACAGTCATAGCCAGTCAAGAAGCAAGTCCAGGACTAGAAAAGAAGTGAAATGTTATCATTGTGGCAAGGTGGGATACATCAAAAGACAATGCAGGTTCCTAAAGAGAGAAAAGTCAAGAGAAAGAGATGAAGACAAAGAGAAGAAAAATGATAAAGACACAACTGCAGTTGCATCTGATAGTGATGTTTACATTGTCTGTGATGATAATTCTATAAATCTAGCATGCCATGATTCCAGTTGGATTGTTGATTCTGGAGCCTCATACCATGTCACTCCTAGGCGTGATTTCTTCTCATCTTATACTGCTGGTGACTTTGGCACAGTTAAAATGGGAAATGAAGGGGTATGTAAAATTGTTGGTATGGGAGATGTTTGGATTGAAACCAGCATTGGGTGCAAGCTGCAATTGAAGAATGTCAGACATGTTCCAGATATCTGTCTCAACTTGATTTCTGTTAAAGCCTTGGACATTGAGGGTTATCATACTTACTTTGGTGGTAGCATATGCAAGCTCACCAAAGGGTCACTAGTGGTGGCAAAAGAAGAAAGCCTCACCACTCTCTACAGGATGCCTGGAAAGTTAAGCAAGGAGGAAGTGAATGCAGTTGAAGATGCTTCTTCTGATTTGTGGCCTATGCGCCTTGGTCACTTGAGTGAGAAAGGACTCAACATCCTTGCCAGGAAAAATTCTCTTCCTATGAAAGGTACGCCTCTAAATACTTTCTCTCATTGTTTTGTTGGAAAACAACATAGAATTTGATTTCGTAGTTCTGGTCCTCATAGGAGGCCAAATGTTCTTGATTTAGTTCATACTGATGTTTGTACTATGGATTGTAAGTCTCTTGGTGGTGCTTCATACTTTGTTACTTTTATTGATGATCACTCTAGAAAAGTGTGGGCTTTTGCTTTGAAATCTAAAGACCAAGTACTTGGTGTCTTCAAGCACTTTCATGCAAGTGTTGAAAGAGAAAAAGGAAGCAAGTTGAAATGTGTCCGAGCAGATAATGGTGGTGAATACAGGGGTCCGTTTGAAGAATATTGCAAAGAACATGGAATCAGGCTTGAGAAGACAGTTCCAAAGACGCCTCAACATAATGGAGTTGCAGAGAGAATGAACCGTACCATTAATGAGAATCGGGTGTATGCTCTCTCATGCAAAATTACCCAAATCCTTTTGGGGTGAAGCAATGAGAACTGCAGTGGATTTGATCAACCTTTCTCCTTCTATGCCACTAGATGGTGATGTTCCAAACAGAGTATGGACAGGGAAAGATGTCTCTTATAGTCATTTGAGAGTGTTTGGCTGCAGGACTTTTGTTCACATTCCAAGAGATGAGAGGTCAAAGCTTGATGGAAAATCCAAACAATGTGTCTTCTTGGGTTATGGTCATGAAGAGTTTGGTTATAGACTCTGGGATCCAGCTGACAGAAAAATTATCAGAAGCAGGGATGTGATATTTCTTGAAGACCAAACCATTGAAGATTTTGAGAAAGCTGAGAAACAGAAACCGGTTGCTAGAAGTTATATTGATGTTGTGCCTAAACCCCCTACTGGAACTTTTGTTGAAGGGGGAGATATACAGGTAGATGATGGGAATGCAAATGACGACCCTACACCTCACCATGATGAATCAGTTGAAGAGGTTCCATTTGAGCCACCAGTTGAGCCTCAGTTGAGAAGATCTACTAGAGAGAATCATGCTTCCCAAAGATACACTCCACATGAGTATGTGATGATCACCGATGGTGGAGAGCCAGAAAGTTATGAAGAGGCTATTGTAAATGTGCACAAGGAAGAGTGGTTGAAGGCCATGCAAGAAGAAATGAATTCCTTGCATGAGAATCACACATTTGAATTGGTGAAGTTGCCTAAGGGTAGGAAAGCACTCAAAAACAAGTGGGTGTTCAAGCTGAAATCAGAAGAGAATAGCTCCCAACCAAGGTACAAAGCAAGATTGGTTGTGAAAGGCTTCAATCAGAGGAAAGGTATTGACTTTGAAGAAATTTTCTCACCTGTGGTGAAGATGTCCTCTATTCGAATTGTGCTTGGATTAGCAGCTAGCTTGAACCTAGAGGTTGAACAACTTGATGTGAAGACAACATTTCTTCATGGTGATTTGGAGGAGGAAATTTATATGGAGCAACCTGAAGGCTTCAAGGTCAAAGGAAAAGAGTAGCTTGTGTGCAAGTTGAAGAAAAGTTTGTATGGACTCAAGCAAGCACCAAGGCAATGGTACAAGAAATTTGATTCTTTCATGGAGAAACATGGTTATAGTAAAACCACTTCAGATTACTGTGTGTTTGTGAAGAAATTCCTTGATGATGATTTTATTATCCTCTTGCTATATGTGGATGACATGTTGATTGTTGGTCATGACACAAAGAAGATTGATTGTCTAAAGAAAGATTTGAGCAAGGCCTTTGCTATGAAGGATTTGGGTCCTGCAAAGAAAATCCTTGGCATGAGAATTACTCGTGATAGGAAGAATGGTAAATTGTGGTTGTCTCAACATAAGTATATTGAGAAGGTATTAGAGAGGTTTAACATGAGCAATCCCAAACCTGTTAGTACTCCACTTGCAAGTCATTTCAAGTTGAGCTCTCAACAATGCCCTACAAGTGAGAAAGACAAAGAAGAGATGAAGAAGGTTCCTTATGCATCCGCAGTTGGTAGTTTGATGTATGCTATGGTATGCACAAGGCCGGATATTGCCCATGCTGTTGGAGTTGTTAGTCGTTTTCTCTCTAATCATGGTAGAGACCATTGGCAAGCAGTGAAGTGGATTTTCAGGTATCTCAGAGGCACTTCCAGAGTATGTTTATGCTTTGGGGGTGGTCAACCTGTGTTAGATGGCTACACAGATTTAGATATGACCGGTGATGTTGATTCTAGAAAATCTACTTCTGGATATTTGATGACTTTTGCAGGGGGAACGGTGTCTTGGCAATCAAGATTACAAAAATGTGTTGCTTTGTCTACCACTGAGGCTGAGTATATTGCCATTACTGAAGCTTCTAAAGAACTTTTGTGGATGCAAAAATTCCTACAAGAGTTGGGCCTCAAGCAAGAGAAGTTTATGTTATTTTGTGACAGTCAGAGTGCTATCCATCTCAGCAAGAATCCAACTTTTCATTCCAGGTCAAAGCACATTGAGGTGCGGTATCATTGGATACGAGATGCGTTAGAGATGAAGACATTTTCACTTGAAAAGATCCATACTAATGAAAATGGTTCAGATATGATGACAAAGACTTTGCTTATGACAAAGTTGATTTGCTGTAGAAAGAAGGCGGACTTGGTCGAGCAGTATCTTCCCACTTGAGTCGTGAGGGGGAGATTTGTTGGGTGGGTCACTCCCAAGTGGGTCCCACTTCAACTTTAAAAGAAAAAAAGGTAATAATAAAAGGTTGTTAATGGGCCAAGCCCATGTGGTATTAAGGAAAAAAAAGGGGGGAACTAAAAGTTCAAATAAAAGGAAAAGAAAGGGTTTTAGTCATTGTGAGTGTGCCAGAGGTGAAAGAAAGAAATTGAGAAACAGAGGCACAGCGACGGCGAGAAGAAAAGAGAAGAAGAAAGAGGATTCAGGTGGTACAGCAAACTTGCTCCGTTTTTGCATAAATTTCAGTATGTTATTCATACCAATGAGCTCATCAGTTTGATATATTTTGTTGGTTGTTTTGCCTTCTCTTTGAGCTGAGTTGTTATACTCATTGTTGTGGGGTTTTTCTCCTGTTGCTTGCTTGTATCCACCTTTTGGGTGATATATTGTTGATTTGGTGTTCCCTAGTATTTCTAGGAAGACTTGGTGTACCCATTATTATTTATAGTGGAAGTTTTTGCTGGACTTGGTCCCATGGTTTTTATCCCTATACTGGGGAGTTTTCCACGTTAAAAATTGTGGTGTCATTGATATTATCCTGTGGAAGAATATTTTTGTTGTGCCTATTTATTTGCACAGGTGAAGGGAAAAAATATTTGCTTCATTAGAGATTGTTATCTCTGGTTTTTTCCCGGCATCGACAACTTGGATATCATTGTTTTGCATTCCTCATGTTTTAATCTATTAATGATGAAACAAGTATATTGATTTTACCGACTTTTATCAATTTTATTGTTGTTTTACTTTTAGAGATAGCTTGCCAAGCAAAGAGGAGCAGATGTGTGTATCTTGCTGATTCTCTTGATTAAAGAGAGACTTTAACCCATGATGAGATGTCTTCTTCCCAAATTGAAGGGGAGTTTCCTCAATGTGGTTCTATGGTATGAGAGACCAAATCTGCTTCTATGGATGTTGAATCTGATCTTCCGAATCTGTAAAATTGAGAAGATTGTTGGAGAAATGTGATACTTTAAGACTCCCACTTCAGTGTTGCTATTCAATTAGATATGTAGATCTTAACTAACTTGCACTGAGCTTGCTTTTATGCCAATTCTAGCTGCTTGCCGTGGTTTTTTTAGGACCTCCCTTGCTATTATATAACGGCACCTGCCAAATTTTTGCAAAGACAGTAACAATTCAGTACAAGCTTGCATACATGTGTCCTTCTTGGTGTTAAGAGTAATGTATTGGGTCGTTATTCTCTCGAGCATGCCTATGATCAAATACAGATTTTATGGAGACCTTTTATTATTTTTTGGATCATTAGTGAATTTATGAGAAGTTGGATAGTATAATAGGATATGTAATAGAAAATTCTTTTTTTAACTCAACATGGAAGGTGCTGGATATTAAAGAATCTAATGGGGTTTACATGTCATCCATGGGCTATGCAAGTAATCGAATGAAATTTATTCTGGCTATTGTTTTATTTCATTGGTTTACATGGCACCATCCAAGATTACTTAAAATTATATATTAACTTATTCAATCACATTTGTCAAATCACTAATATTCTAACTTTCTTTATAGTAGTTTCATCATCTTAAAATATACAATGTTGGGTTGGGTTTCACAATAACAACGTATAAAACACAACTTTGAAAGATGGTAAAAAAGAATTATTTGATCAAAAGAGTAAAAACAGAATTGTTGGCTCAAAAGACAAATGGGTAATGTAGTTTGAATCCCTTAAAATATTTTATATGCGATGTTCAAATTGACATAGATATATATTAGGTATTAGATATAATAAAATACATATCTACCATAGAAAAATTTGTGGTATTTTTCCAAATTAAATAAATACTAAATTTTGAATTTGTTAGCAAACTTGATATTGCAATATCAAGTAAACATTGTCATGTTAGCACATTTTAATTATAACAAAATATGTGTGTGGATGTATGTTTACAATAACCAATCAAATATACACACATAAAATTGTCAAAATTACCAATAAATCATACACGTCTTACTCAAATGGTCAAAATAGTAAATAATATCCCAACAACAAAGTGCACTATTGAAACACATGTATAATTTATTTATTTTTACATTTATTTACAAAATAATATTATTAACATCATAATTAAGTATATAATATGTGTTTACATTAAGAAGTCACATAATAAAGGTGTAGAAATTATCGATCAAAATACACGCTTTACCCAAGTAATAAATAAAAAATTATACATCAAGAATATGAATAAATACAAGTAAAAGCATTAGAAATGCGACCAGACATGCACGTGAGTGTCTGTCTTGCCATTAGTAATAATGAAGTCGGAGAAGTCGAGAAGAATCAAAGCCACTTCTTGTTGGAGTCATTTTCCGTTTTCTTAAAAGAAAATAAACGAGTCTCCAAAATATTTTTTATTTGAAATACATAAGTAAAGATATATTTATTCTTCCAATAAGCTTATATGTATATCTTTACACTTCTTCAAATCAAATATAAGCATTCTTGTTTGCTTGGTTTCGAAGAGCTTTGTCCCATGTTGCTATGTGTTGGCCGAAAACATAAAGAATAACTAAATATATATATATATATAGACAAAAAAAAATATTGAAACATATTTGATTTCATGAAAAATATTATTCTCATTCTAAAAAATTTCAAGTATCGATCAAATTACTCATTATTATTCCTTTATAATATGATTTTTAGGGATATTTTGATTTTTATAAAAATTATTTTGATCGACATTTAAAATTCTTGTAGATCAAATTAATAATTTTTATATTTTAGATATAAATATGTCTATTTTTTTCCGGTTAGAAACACATTTGGGCCTTTACAAAACAATATTATTTATTTTTTTGCTAAAAAGGGAAAGGAAAAGACAGAAAACTCCTAACTACAATACTGTCCTAGGGAGACAACTCCCACTGGCAACTTTCTCAATCACCATCCTCAATTGAGAAGGGGCTTCATAGAAATTGATACAGGAAAAACTTCCAGAGTGACCAAGATTGGCCAAAACATCTGTACTTCTGTTTGCTTCCCGATAGATATGGTGCACCTGGACAACCCAGCTATCATCTTCAAGAAGGCTGAAAATTTCTTCTAGGAGAGGAGTTAGGTATTGACACTGGAACTGCTTAGAATTGATCATATTGACCACTACCTCGCAATCCAATTATGCAATGACCCTGTCAAGGTGAAGACTCTTTCCCATCCTGAGCCCATGAATCAGTCCCAAAATCTCCGCCACTATTGAGGTAGAAACCCCCAAATTGTAGTAAAACCCTGAAATGAATTGCCCATCGGCATTCCTGATTAAACCACCACAAGCAGAGAAGTGAGTTCTTTGAGAATGAGATCCGTCCGTGTTGAGCATGAAAATGTTATGCGGTGGCAGAGTCCACTTGATATGCACAACTTGTTTACTAGCTAAACCAACTGAAGCATCTGAACTCAAGAGCTCATTATGTGCAAATTCTATTTGCATGTTCATCGAATGAAGTATATCGTCCAGGCTAGTGTTAACCCATGCGAAAAACCACTTGATTACGCTCTTTCAAGATGAAGCTGAGATCGATCCCAAAGAGAAGCGACCAGTTCCACTCACCCTGCCCCGCGTCTCTTGTGAAAAGGTTATCCTGCAACCAATGATCGAAGCCCATGCTGAAGAAGCTACTCAGTGGTCATCCTCCATGAATCTGTTCCATAACTCTACCACCACCTTGCAATCCCTGAAAACATGAGCTAGGGTTTCTGGGGTGGCTTTGCAACGAGGACAGAGCGATTCGTATGAGAGGTTCCTGATACACCTCTCCTCATTTGTCAACAATCTTCTGCGGACAAGATTCCAGATTAAAGCTTGGATTCCGGGCGGACCAACCCATTTCCAGATCCTATCAAAGGGGAAGCTAAGGTTAGGGTTCTCAAGCTCTTTATAGATGTGTTGATAGGCGAATTTGGTGGAGAAGAAGCCATATGACGAGAAATTCCAGATAGGGAAATCCTCAAGACCCGGAACTGGGGGCTTGATGCTGGCAATCCTCTGACAGATGTTATCAGGAAGAACTGATTGAATCTCTACCCAACGCCAACCTTCTGCAGAAGCAAAAGCTAAAACTTTAAAGTTCCAGGTATGATCCTGAGCTGAAGTCACATGCTCACTTAGAGGACCAAAACCTGGGACCCAATTGTGTTGCCAAAATCTAATACTCTGACCATAGATCAGCCTCTGGCTCGACTAGTTTTTAACTAGTAAGACCATGGGTTTCATTCGAGTTTAATCTCGTTTTCTCCCAAATTTAGATGTAATTGCCCTCAAGCAACATTTTGAGTCTCTTAAGTAGTTTTAGGGTATTTTGGTTAATTTTGAGTCAAATAAAGCACTTACTGCTATTTCTTGTTCTCAGGTTAATAAGAAAAGCAATTTTGGGAATATTCGCCCCGTGAGAGGCTACTCGCCTCGCGAGCCTGAAGACCAGCCTGTACCAGAAATGTCATCTTCTCTGCCTCGCCCCGCGAATCACTATCTCGCCTTGCGAGAAATCCAAACCCTGAAGGACAGAGACCATCACGACTAGGCCGTGATGAAGGTCACGACCGTGACATACTGGAATTTGAAGTCTCGCCTCGCGAATCATCATCTCGCCTCGCGAGAAAGCCAATCAATGAAGATCTGACTCATAAGATTCGCCTCGCGAGCGGGCGCAGATTCTGAAGGATATAAATTGTTGTTTTAGGGCAGAAACGGGGATCATCTTCTTCTCTCTTTTTCATACTGACGGCTGCGAATTAGGTTTAGTGTTTTGTGTTACGTTTGTAATGGAGAACTAATCTCCTTGGATTGATCTGCTGTAATCGGTTTCCATTGCCACTTGAGGTTCTGTAATTTCCAATCTTATTGCTATTCTCTTTCAATACTATGTTATACGTTCTGTTTGCTTAATTCAGGATTGTATAGAATAAGTATTGATTTATTTCGATGATTCTATGTTCCTATACTTAATCGTGTTTGCTTAATTCGCATGTGTTCAATCGTGTTTGCTTAATTCACGAGAGCTTCACCCCGTTTGCTTAATTTGGGAATTAGGAACATATATCTCGTAGTGTTAATTTCGCTTGTTAATTGTTGCTACAATCGAAAAGGGGTTAGAATCCGCTTAGGGCATGGAATTTATATGAATCGATGATAGTGGGAAACTGAAACAACAGGTTAATCGTTTCAATTTATTGATAATCACTTAGTTTGCACTGTTCTTCTTAATTGTTTTCTAAATTGAATTTCAAATATTAAACCCCCCCAAAACTGGTTTTTCTGTCAATAACAATCCGAGAGTCCTTGAGAGACGATACTCGAGTTGTCGCGCCCTAACTACACTTTTTCCAATCACTCGCTTTTTGACCCGTGTGCGACAGCGTGTCAAAATTGGTGCCGTTGCCGGGGACTCTTGTTGTTATTAACAGAAAAAAAAAAGATGCATTGCTAAACTAGTTATGGCTGCTAGGTCTGGTTGTGAACCTTAGTATGGATAATTATATGCAAAATTATATGCCTAATGTTTATTATGAGCCATCATGCATATATTATCCTGGCTTCACTGGTGGTTATGAGTTTAGCAGTGGTTTTGGCATGGTTGGAGTGAATCACCATTCTGGCCAACATGGTGGGGAACATAGCAGCTTGGATGAGTTGGCTTCTTTGGTGCATCAAATGACAATAAGCCAGCAGCAATATCAGCCTGACCCCACACCAGTCCAGCCCAGTCTGGAAGAATTGGTGCAACAAATGGCAGAAGACACTCTTGAATTCCAACAGAGGACGGAAGCAAGTCTTCAGGATTTGGCCACTCAAATTGGTCACATTGCCTCCGCCTTGACTGCACTTCAATCGCAACGTCTCCTTGAAGAGCAGTCAGATTCGCAAATAGATATTCTTGGCGATGATTCTTCTGAGCATTCTGTTTCTCAATTAGAGTTGCCTTCTGACATTGTTGATGACACTTATTGTGATTTGGTTGCAGCTGCTGATTTTCCATCCTTTTCTGGTTTTGATGACGCTTACTCATGTGCTTATTGTACTAACATTGACTTTTGTGCTGTGTGTGCTGAGATTACTGCATGTATAGAAGGTGATGGATTTGGTAATGCAGTGAGTGAAGATCGTGCAGAAGTTGAAGCAGCACCAGTGATCCTCTCCACTTGTTTGCCACCACCCACTATGGAACAACCAGCGATGGAGTTCAAGCCTCTGCCTGAGAGACTGTATTTTGCATCCTTGAATATGAAGGCACTATGGCCAGTCCAAGAGGTTGAACCCCATTTTTATTGGGAAGACTTTGTCGACAAGGAGGTCATCTTTGACCCAAGAGGGAGTGAGAAGTCCACCGCACTGGGCGAGGTCACCATGATTGTCAAGCGCTCACTTTCATGCTTATGCTGCATACCATGGGATCCGGGATGATCATATTGCACCTTGAGCATTCCTTGGCCGCTGTATCACAGACAATGGGATCCCGGTGGAACCGCCTCCATGAGTTTTTCTAAACCTTCTTCCTTCCCTCACTCTTATTTTATATTTGTGTTCTTTCATTAAGGACAATGTATGACTTAAGTGGGGGGGAGGGAACCAATTGTTTGTTTTTGTTTTGTTTTCCTTGTTTGTGTTGCTTTGAGTCGTTTTTGTGTATGAGTCTTGTGTTGGTGAGCTTGTTGGATTTTAATCAAATTCTGCATAGATGGACTGCATGATATGTGTTGACTGTTGATGATCCCCCCCTAGGTTTTAAAAATTGAAAATTGATCCCCATGTGAAAAATTGAAAATTAAACTTTGAGATATTCTATTGTGATTGCATGATTTATGATAAGTTTGGGGTGAATGGATGCACACACTAGGGATTGAATCTCGGTCAAACAATTTGCGAAAAATGTCCAGGTGAGGATTTGAGCCTCCGACATGTTTTTAATTGTGTGAATCACTTTTAAGTTTCACTTTCCCGATTTGCTTGAATCTCTTCATGGTTTGCATGTTTATGTGTTGCATCAAATGATTTAGGCAATTTTCTTTGAATTAGCTACTTGGCCTAAAAAAGAATCATCCCTAATGCATGTTCCCTAGTTAGCCACATTGAGCCTAATAAGCCTATTGTTTCTTGATGACCTTATGTTATGAGCCTAAAATCTGAAGAAAAAAACCATGTTAACCCAATCTTAGGATTAGGAGAGCATGGAATCTTAGCAAGAGAAGGGATGAAAGAAACTAAGTTTGGGGTGGCTACAAGGATATGATGTGTTGTTTGGGATTGAGAAAAAGAAAAAAATAAAGGTTGGAGCCAAAAAAAAAAAAGAAAAAGAAAAAAAAAGTCAAAAAAAGGGTATTGGAAGGAAAAGGCTGTAGTCACCCAAAGCAAAAAGAAAAATGGAAAAAGGAGTTTGAGTGGAAATTCAATGTGTCAAAATGTTTCATGCTATCTTAGTTCCTAGGGACTTAAGCCTAGTACCTTTGAATATCCTACCTTTAGCCAGGCCCCATTACAACCTTTAAAAGACCTTTTGATGTTGCATGCATATTTTCATGGGAACTTTGTTTGAGATGAAAATCAAATTCATGGGAAGTGCTCTTAAAATGTGAAATCGAGTGAAAAGTTGATAGCCTAGACAAATTGAGCGAGTGAGTGAAACATTAATTACCATTGTGAGGAAGGCAATTGTTTGAAATTGGTGATCTCCCTTTTGTGTGTAACTTGGATCCTCAACTCAGATTTCTGATTGCATGAATAATGGGATTCTCAATTGTTTAAAGTAAATGAATGTGGGGATTACATTGTTGCAAGGGGGAACATTGAAGAAAAAAATTTGTTTTGATAAAATTGCATGAAATTTGTGCGAAATTGATTGAATCTTTTAAGCTTGCCAAGTTTGGGTCCTTTTGAGTTTTAGTTTGCTTGGGGACAATCAAAGTTTAAGTTTGGGGTATTTTGATCAGCCTCTGGCTCGACTAGTTTTTAACTAGTAAGACCATGGGTTTTATTTGAGTTTAATCTCGTTTTCGCCCAAATTTAGATGTAATGGCCCTCAAGCAACATTTTGAGTCTCTTAAGTAGTTTTAGGGTATTTTGGTTGATTTTGAGTCAAATAAAGCACTTACTGCTATTTCTTGTTTTCAGGTTAATAAGAAAAGCAATTATGGGAATATTCGCCCCGCGAGAGGCTACTCGCCTCGCGAGCCTGAAGACCAGCCTGTGCCAGAAATGTCATCTTCTCTGCCTCGCCCCACGAATCACCATCTCGCCTCGCGAGAAATCCAAACCCTGAAGGACAGAGACCATCACGGCTAAGCCGTGATGAAGGTCACGACCGTGACAGATTGGAATTTGAAGTCTCGCCTCGCGAATCATCATCTCGCCTCGCAAGAAAGCCAATCAATGAAGATCTGACTCATAAGATTCGTCTCGCGAGCGGGCGCAGATTCTGAAGGATATAAATTGCTGTTTTAGGGCAGAAACGGGGATCATCTTCTTCTCTCTTTTTCATACTGACGGCTTCGAATTAGGTTTAGTGTTTTGTGTTACGTTTGTAATGGAGAACTAATCTCCTTGGATTGATCTGCTGTAATCGGTTTCCATTGCCACTTGAGGTTCTGTAATTTCCAATCTTATTGCTATTCTCTTTCAATACTATGCTATACGTTCTGTTTGCTTAATTCAGGATTGTATAGAATAAGTATTGATTTATTTCGATGATTCTATGTTCCTATACTTAATCGTGTTTGCTTAATTCGCGTGTGTTCAATCGTGTTTGCTTAATTCACGAGAGCTTCACCCCGTTTGCTTAATTCGGGAATTAGGAACATATATCTCATAGTGTCAATTTCGCTTGTTAATTGTTGCTACAATCGAAAAGGGGTTAGAATCCGCTTAGGTCATGGAATTTATATGAATCGGTGATAGTGGGAAACTGAAACAGCAGGTTAATCGTTTCAATTTATTGATAATCACTTAGTTTGCACTGTTCTTCTTAACTGTTTTCTAAATTGAATTTCAAATATTAAACCCCCCCAAAACTGATTTTTCTGTCAATAACAATCCGAGAGTCCTTGAGAGACGATACTCAAGTTGTCGCGCCCTAACTACACTTTTTCCAATCACTCGCTTTTTGACCCGTGTACGACAGCGTGTCAACCATCCCTGATGACCCAAGAGATATTCTGCTCAACCAAGTGCCAAGCATCGAAAATTCCTCACCAAATGTGGGATGCTTTAGAGACACATCTAACCTTTGGGATAAGGAGGTTTCCACAGTTGTATTTTGCACGAACCACCCTGACCCATAAGGCCTCTCTGTTGATTATAAGCTCCTAAACGAGTTTCATCATATAGCAAGGGTTAACCATCCTCAAATTCCTGAAACCTAGTCCCCCACCCTCTTTTGACTTGCAGATGGACTCCCAAGAGACTAGATGACATTTCCTTGATTTGGAAGTTGACCCCCATATGAAGTCCCTGCAGAGCTTCTCCACCTCATCACAGATAGAAGCCGCTAGGCTAGTGGATTGCATCACATACATGGGGATACTTATAATGCAGCTCTGAGCCAAGGTGATACTTCCAGCAAAGGACGAGGATTTAGCTTTCCATCTCGTGAGTTTGCTCCTACTTTGTCAATGATAAAAGCATATGCTTCCTTGCCTTTTCTGCCTGAAATAATAGAAACTCCCAAATAGCCTATTAAATCATTAGCAATATCAAAGTTAAGGACACTATTGATTTTGGAACTCAAATTATCATTAACATTGCTTGAAAACATCACTTTAGATTTACTCAAGTTTACCTTTTGACCTGAGCACTTGCAAAACATATATAGGGTAGATTTAATCATATGAGATTGTTGAGTACTTGCCTTGGCAATAAGGATAATATCATCAGCAAACATTAGGTGAGAAACCTCGGGACCCCCTACCAAATTTCATGGGTTTCCAATCACCCGATGCAACTGTCAAGAATTAAGTGACTTAACCTTTCCATAGCTATGACGAATAGATAGGGGGACAATAGGTCCCCTTGTCTAATGCCTCTAGAGGGGAGATACATTGGGATGCCCTTCCACACCAATTTATGCTCATGCTTGAAGAATTAAGGCAAGCCTTTATAATAGCATATTTTTTTTGTTTTGGGGGGGGTGGTATTGAGAAGGATAAGGGAACCTTCAACAAAATCCCACTCCATTCTATCATAAGCTTTTTCTAAGTCTAATTTCATAACCATGAAACCTTTCTTACCCTAAAAGGAATTCATAGAGTGAATGGTTCTTGAAGGATAATAGAGTTATCAAGAGTACTCCTGCCAGCTATAAAACTGTTATGGTGAGCAGAGATAGCTTTAGGAAGAAGGCATTTAATTCTATTAGCAATGACTTTAGTTACTACCTTATAAATGACATTACACAAAGCAATAGGACGAAAGTTCGAGGCTTTGGAGGGAACAGAGCCCTTAGGAATAAGAGTAAGTAAAGTTTTATTAACATAAACTATTGAGGAAGGGTTAGAGAAGACCTCCTTGACAAACTGGACAATGGATTCACCTAGAAAGTCCCATTTGGATTTGAAGAAGAGGGGGTGAAAGCCATCTGGTCTTGGGGATTTGAAGTTAGCCATGCTAAACAGAGCCTTTTTAACCTCATCAAATCTAACTTGGCTGCTCAGTGAAGTCAATTGAACATCGGAGAACTAGCCATAGGTATGTTGAGTGATACATAAAGAATCCCTAGGGCCACCAGAGGTGGAAAGACTTTGATAAAAATACATAAGAAGGTTGCAGATAGCTCTATCATCATGGATCCAGTTACCATCTGCATCCATGAGAGCTTCTATTTTGCTCCTTATTCTCTTGATTAGAGTTGATTGGTGAAAATAACTTGTGTTTCGATCTCCCAACCTTAGCCACTTGGCTCTGGACTGATGGAACTAATAAGCCTATTCCTGTTTGAGGATGATAGTATATTCTTTCCATAGACTTTTCTTTAGGGCAGAAAATCTTTCATTTGGACCTTCTAGCAGAACTCTTTTAATCCCTTCTAGTCTTCCTAAAATTCTTTTCTTCCTACAAAAGATGTTGCCAAAAGTGTCTATATTCCGGCTAAGGAGATTTTTTGAAAGTCTCTGAACATTTGTTTAAAGAATATTATTAACATAATAATAATAAAAAAGAATATTATTAAAGGTAAGTGTAACACCCCAATTTTTCTGTTTCTTGATAATCTGTGTTTATGTATGTGTGTGTGTTTATTATTTTAAATTTTAGAGATTATTTTTTATAAACTAAAATTATTTTCATAATTTATTTTATAGTAGGAAGCTACAGACAAAATTTCGGTTGAAAATTCAGACGAAAACCGGTCTGCTTTTTCACTATTGTAACATCCCAAAATTCTAATATAAATAATTTGATTAAAAAAAGATTAAGTTATTAAAAATGTAGTGGAAATAAAATATAATTAAGAGGTTTAATGTAAAGGATTTGTTAGTATAAAATTTATTAGAGTTGGTTAGGAATTACAAAAGGAATAATAAATTAAAATATATATATATATATATATGGATGAATGTAAACATAAGTGCAAACTTTTCACGTAGGGGCCTAGGGGGTAGCTCATAAGTCATGTGGGCCTATTTGTTTTATAATAAAACATAAATAATGAAGAAACAAAACAAAGGAAAAAAAAGGAAAAGAAAATGAATTATAAAAACCTAGAAAGCCTATTACGCTGCACGCTGCCTAATGCCCTTTATATATATATATATATATATATATATATATATATATATATATATATATATATATATAAATGTTCTCAGTGACTGCGCAACGAGGGATAGCGCTGCGGGAAACATTACGCACAGAGAGGGATAGGTTTTGAGACAGTTCTTTTCTTTGGCGGTGCAATCGTAACACTGAAGGGAAGAAGATTTTTTTTAGAGAAACATTAGTTTTATCATACAAAATTTTTAGAGCACTTTGGAGGTCTTCGAGAGGTGAGTAACAGTACTTTTTGCGAACACTTTCCATTGTATAATTGTTTGTATGTGTGCGGAAGGGTTTACCTTATAGGTTTTTTTTTTGGACTTGGAATTGAATATATGAATGATATCACCAACCTAAATTTTAAAATCAGGGGTTTTCAATTACAACAAAAATTTGTTAAATTGAGTATTTACTCTTGTTGTTGATGGCATGAAATACATGATGGATATTTGTACTAGTTGAATGATATGCTTGATGACATATGTTATGTCTTGATGTTCGTGATTGTCATAGTGTAGTTATAAAATTACTTGATGACATGATATGAGTCTATTTGGTATGCGTGATAAGATTAAATATTTAATTTATGGTAAATGAGTTGTTACATGTATGAGATATGAAATTTATGCCTTATGATGAGTTGTATGATGTTTGCCGCAATACTACCTATGATAGGTGTATCGAAGAGTAATACCGCCTTAATGGGGTATCGAAAGTAACATCGTCATGTGATTGGGATGTCGAAAACGAGCAATACCACCTAAAAAGGGATATCGAAAGCAACACCGCCACATATTGGGGTGTCGAAAAGGGAGAAATACAGTCATGTGCGCATGGGAAGTATAGAAATGGAAATGTCCTCGACAGGAGGGTGACATCGAAACACTCCTCGTGAGTAGGGGTGGGTAATGGGACGTCATTGTCATGTGATGTGTGAATTTATGGCATGCCGGCAAGAGACCAATTCAATTAGGAGGTCTTCGGGCCATTTGGATTAAAACAGAATTTACTTGGTATATGGAATGTGATGCATTGAGATAAGTTGTTGTTACGTTATATGCTATTGAGTTGATGAGATTATTGTTGCTATTAAAAGTATTTTCTTTTATATATATTATTTTGTAAAATTAGCGGGTGCCATGGACAGTTTTTCCGGTTACCGCGTCAGCTGAGAACAATACTATTTTCGAAAATATTTTATAAAACTGTATTGTTGATCACTGGGATTTTATATCTCATTATAAGTGTTGTTTTCAGACACAGAGGACATCGCTGTCGAGGACCCAGAGATCTGAGGAGTCATCTTTTATTACTTAGTTGGTTAGTAATGTAGTATGGTTGAAAGCACCATGCTGACGACGTTCTTTGGTTTACGTATTATTTTTCTCGAATTGTAATTAGACACCCGATTTTGAGGCTTTTGGTTTTTATTTATTATTCGAACGTATGGATTTATATTTATATTCATTACTTGGATAATTTATTACTACATTATTTAATATGAGGTATTTTCAGACTTTAAATATTTTTTTTAAATTTTTTTTTCTTATGAGATTTATGCTTTAATTAAATGTTTCAAAGGATTTTTATTGATTTTATCTTAGTATTACTAATATAACAAAGGGTGTTACATTTATGGTATCTGAGCAGTTCGATTCTAAATAGGACTGTGGTAGTGGGGCGTTTTCAAAAAAAAAAAATTGGGCGCATAGGATGCTTGTTAGAGTTATAATTCTGCATTCTATTCTTTTGGATATTGGACTTGATCAACCCATTGTTTGATTAGTGGTATGTGATAGTGTGATTTTACATGATGTTTTCTGTACTCTTTTGCATGCATTTTGCATATAGATTAGGCATTCTTTATTTGGATTTTATTAGATTTTCCCTTGGAACGGGTGAAGCGGTGTCTTGGTGTTGTTTTGCAGGAATTCAATGTAAAAATGATCAAAATCAGCCATGGTGGAGCTCGGATGAAATAGATCTTGAAAAGTGAAGAATATGAGCCAAACAGAGCCCATCACGACCTGGTCGTGATGACCATCACGGCCGTGATCAAGCAGAGCAGAAGGCAAAAGTCAGAGGCTGTCACGGCCTGCCCATGATAGACATCACGGCCGTGGCCAACCAGAAAATTAGGGTTTCGCGTCGCGAACGTAGGGCTCGCCTCGCGAGACTTCATTTTGTGCAAGTACGCCCACTCCAGAACGCGTCACGGCCTGCCCGTGATGGCCATCACGGCCGTGACGCGCAGCAGACCTATAAATAAGAACGCAGCAGACAGAAAAGGGGGGTCCAGAGGGAGGCATTTGGAGGCACTTGGAGGCTGTGGCTGGGCTAGGGTTTCAACCCTAGAAGGGAGCCAAGAGGGGTTGCTTTGAAGAAGAAGGAAAGCTCACATGGAGCCTCTTCTCTCCTCTTCTCCTATTTCTCTGGTTTGGTTTTCTCTGTTTATGAGTAGTTAAATCCCTTTGTTGGGATTAGATGTAAACAAATTGATAATTATGTATTTATCTTGACTGATTAATCTATGTTCATGTCTTCATATTAGTGGTTATTTTTCTGTGCTTAATGCTTGTTGTGGCTAGCACCCCCATGACTCGATTTGTGTTTTGGTATGCAATGGGGACGTTCGTATCATAACCGGAACTGAATTTAATCACCTAGTAAGCCTTGTATCTAGGGATGGAACTAGGTTTATT
Source organism: Sophora flavescens (assembly GCA_030762895.1). Classification (NCBI taxonomy): domain Eukaryota; kingdom Viridiplantae; phylum Streptophyta; class Magnoliopsida; order Fabales; family Fabaceae; genus Sophora; species Sophora flavescens. The sequence goes on from CM061063.1 coordinate 75,156,149, forward strand.
AGTAATCACATGATCCCTAATCTTAATGCAAATTCATTAATCTAGGCCACCTAAGGAATTAGGGTCTATTAGTGGATTTAGGCTCTTGCCATCCGAGGAATTGGGGTTTGAGTAGTTTAGTGGATTGATTTTAATATTTGAAGCATGAATGGGAGGTATCTAGTCCTGATAGTGCATGAGTTAGAGATTTGGTGAAGTCTAATCCCAACATATCCTTTCTGCACTCCAAGTGTTTGTTAAAAGTCCCCAAAAAGACAAAAAGATTTTATTTCTTTTCTTTTGTTTGTTTTACTTTCTCTTGATTAATAGTTTAGTCTAGATAGTTGTTGAGCTTGTGAATTGGTAGTTGACATCCAATCCCCGTGGATACGATAACTGGTCTTACCACCGTATTACTTGCACGACTGGGTATACTTGCCCAGATTCGTCAACAGTATGCAGATTATGGCAGCGAACAGGCGAGGGGGAAATGATGCACTTGCAGCGACTTTGGCTCGAATGGCCAGAGTTATGCAGGAGCAGATGGTGACTCTCCGTCAGATAAGGGATAAGGGGGACGTGCTTAACGTGGTACCGGTTGCAGCTCCAGATCCACAGTACAAGGGTCTGTCAGTGTTCAGGAATAATAATCTGCCAGCTTTTCGAGGGACCACAGATCCTATTGAGGCGGGGGAATGGTTACTGAAATTAGAGAAGATCTTCCGGGCCATGGGGTGCTCTGATGCTCAGAAGGTGGATTTTGCCACCTATATGTTAGAGTCGGATGCAGAGCACTGGTGGGACTGTGCCAGGGGCGGGTTGCTTGCTTCGGGTGCCCCTATCACGTGGGACAGATTCAAGGAGGTATTTCTGGAGAAGTACTTTCCGCACAGTGTCCGGATACAGAAAGAGATGGAGTTTCTACATCTTCGTCGGGGGAGTATGACGGTAGTGGAATATGTGGCCAAGTTTGAGAGGCTTTCAAGGTTCTCTACACAGGTGAGGAATAATCCTGATGTTCCATGGAAAGCAATTAAGTTCGAGCAGGGTTTGAAGCCAGAGCTGCAGAGCCTTATTGGGCTCCTAGAGATTCTAGACTATCCCACTTTAGTGAACAAGTGTAGGGTGGCGGAGCAGAATATGCAAGTTGTGCTGGCTGAGAGGTCGAAGGATAAGAGCTTCAGTGACAACAATAGGTTCCATAGGAAAGGGGGTAATTTCCAGAAGAGCCTACGACCTGTGCCTACAATCACGAAAGGCAAGCAGGTTCAAGGTGCTCAAGGTGAAAAGGGGACTGCATGTTACAAGTGTGGGTGGCAGCATGGAGATCGTGTGTGCATCGCGGCACAAACCACTTGCCACAAATGCGGGAAGATGGGACACTTTGCTAGGATGTGCAAGTCAGGAGGACAATCTCAAACCAGATCATTGAACCACGGAAGGGTCTTTACCATCCAAGGAGAGGAGGTGAAGGAGTCCGACGGTTTGATCCAAGGTAAGGGCTTTATTACGGGTCATGATGTTATCATATTGTTCGATTCGGGAGTAACACATTCATTCATTTCATTTACATGTGCTCAATTCTTAGAGTTACCTGTTACTAAACTGTCATATGATTTGTGTGTCTCTACTCCTGCTAAAGATAGATTGATTACTTCTTCTGTCTGCCTGCAATGTCTCTTATTGTTTCAAGACCTGACTTATATTGTTGATTTGATATGCTTACCTATGTGTGGTCTAGATATTATTTTGGGCATGGACTGGTTGTCTCGTAACAATGCTATTAATGATTGTGCTAGTCGAACTATTTCTTTCATTCTGCAGTCCATATCTGTTAACTCTCCTAGGACAAAACATCTTATCTCTGTTGCCTCATGTCGTAAGTGCTTAGTTGAGGGAGCTCAAGGATATATACTTCTCTTTTCTGCTAAGATAGAGGCTAAAAATGATATAGCGGCGTTGCCTATTGTGTGTGAGTTCCCAGATGTGTTTCCTAAGGATGTCTCTAATTTACCGAGAGATTGAGTTTACCATAGATCTAGTACCTGGGAGTGGACCTGTATCAGTAGCACCCTATAGGATGGCACCTCTAGAGTTGAGCGACCTCAAGAAACAGATAGATGATATGTTACAAAAGGGGTTTGTTAGGCCTAGTGTATCACCTTGGGGAGCACCAGTGATTCTAGTGAAGAAAAAAATGGTAGTATGAGGTTGTGTGTTGATTATAGGCAACTGAATAAGGTAACCATCAAGAACAAATATCCCTTGCCTAGGATAGATGACCTCCTAGATCAGTTAAGGGGAGCGTCAGTGTTTTCCAAAATAGATCTAAGATCGGGATACCATCAAATTAGAGTTAGAAGCGAGGACATCCCTAAGACAGCCTTCAGGACAAGGTATGGACACTATGAGTATGTAGTGATGCCCTTTGGTGTGACCAACGCCCCAGCCGTTTTCATGGACTACATGAATCAGATCTTGAGGACCTTTTTGGATAGGTTTGTGGTGGTGTTCATAGATGATATTTTAATATACTCTAGGACACCAAAAGAACATGGAGAACACTTAAGGTTGGTGTTGCAGATCTTGAGGGACGAGTGTCTTTATGCCAAACCGGAGAAGTGTGAGTTTTGGCTAGACGAGGTAAAGTTTTTAGGACACAATCTTAAAGGATGGTGTAGCGGTTGATTCCTCTAAAGTTGATGCGGTGTTGGGATGGGAACAACCTAAGACAGTAACCGAAGTGAGAAGTTTCTTAGGCTTAGATGGTTACTATAGGAAGTTCGTAGAGGGGTTCTCTAGACTAGCCTTACCTTTGACCCAGTTGACTAGGAAAGGGAAACCTTTTGTGTGGGACCAGGAGTGTGAGGACGGGTTCCAAGATCTTAAGAGGAGGTTGGTGTCATCACCAGTCTTAACTATACCGGACCCCTTTTAGTGAGTTTTGCGGTATACTGCGACGCGTCTAAGAATGGCTTGGGATGTGTCTTGATGCAGGAGGGCAAGGTGGTAGCATATGCCTCTAGGTAGCTTAGGCCACATGAGGGGAATTATCCTACCCATGACCTAGAGCTAGCAGCTGTGGTTTTTGCCCTTAAGATTTGGAGGCATTACCTTTATGGGGCAAAGTTTGAAGTTTTTAGTGACCATAAAAGCCTTAAATATATGTTCGACCAGAAGGAGTTAAACATGAGACAACGAAGGTGGATGGATTTCCTTAAGGACTATGACTTCGAGTTGAAGTACCATCCGGGAAAAGCCAATGTGGTGGCAGATGCTTTGAGTAGGAAGTCCCTACACGTGTCAAGCTTGATGGTGAAAGAGCTGAACCTCATGGAAGAGTTTAGGGACATCAATCTGGAGGTGTTGGATGTGTCCTTAAATGTCTTAAGCTTGAAGTTGAATAGGTTGGAAATTAATAGTGACCTTAGAGATAAGGTTAGTCGGGAACAACTTTTAGACCAGGAATTGTAGTCTCGGTTGGGACAAAAGGGTTATGAGTTGTCTGTTGATGGGCTAGTGAAGTTTAAGAATAGGATCGTTGTTCTTAAGGAGGGGAGCCTTAGAGAGAAGATATTAGAGGAAGCTCATAAGGGAAAGTTTACCATACATCCTGGAATAACTAAGATGTACCAAGACCTTAAGAGGATGTATTGGTGGCTAGGAATGAAAAAGGATGTGGCTAGCTTCGTAACTAGGTGTTTAGTGTGCCAAAAGGTTAAGATAGAACATCATAAGCCTTCGGGGTTGTTGCAGTCCTTGGAGATTCCAGAATGGAAGTGGGAGAGAATTTCTATGGACTTTGTGATGGGGTTACCTAAGACGCGTTTGGGCTTAGACGCCATTTGGGTGATAATGGATAGGCTGACCAAGTCTGCCCACTTCTTGCCAATTAAGGCAACCTATAGCTTAGACAAGTTGGCATACCTTTATATCAAAGAAATAGTCAAGCTTCATGGGATACCCACATCCATAGTGTCAGATAGAGACTCGAGGTTTACCTCTAGATTCTGGAGAGCTTTTCAGCAAGCCTTTGGGACTAAGTTGAACCTTAGCACGGCCTATCATCCCCAAATGGATGGTCAGTCAGAGTGGACCATTCAGACCCTTGAGGACATGCTTAGGGCATATGTCTTGGATGAAGGAGGGAGTTGGGATAGATTCCTACCTCTCATTGAGTTTGCGTATAGCAATAGTTATCATGCTACACTACAAAAAAAAGGTTATTTAGCGACCGAAAATGGTGACCGAATTTGTTGGTTGCTATTTACGACCGAAATGGCGACCGATTGTAGGATCTAAATCAAACACTGATTAGAGTTGATACCGCGACCGAAATAGAGATAGAAATAGAGCGTAGCAGAGTTTTCGGTCTCTATTTCGGTCACAAAATAAAGGAAAGTAAAAGATAAAATTGAAGACTTTTTAGCCACCGAAATGGCGACCGAGTTAAATGCAACGGTTAAGTTTTATTTATCTTTGCGATCGATATTAAATCAGTCGCTAAACGACACTTAAAAAATTAAAATAGAGCGTTTTAGCGACTGAAATTTAAATCGGTCGCTAAATTTATGAATTCAAATTTCAAACAACCCATTTAGCGACCGAATAATTCGGTCGCTAAAAATAAAATCCCTAAAACCAGTGCAGTCCCCTTTCTTCCTCACTCGCCCGAATCTCTCCTTCTCTCACCATTTCTCTCTGCGTCTCGCGAGCTCCGGCCACCACAGGACGCCTCGAGCCACCACCGTCGTCCCTTCTCCTCCGGTAAGCTCTCATCTTCTCCGTCTCTCTCCATCCCCCTCTCTCTGTCTCATTATGTCTCTCTCTCTCTCCATTTCTCAGGTTCTCTTTCATCCTCTCCTCCGACCACCACCACCGCCACCATCCTCCTCTTCCATAGTAAGCTCTCTTCTTCTCTCCTCTATCTCTCTTTGTCATGTTTAAGTGAACAGTTTAAAAGCAAGACAAGCTCCACCCTTAAAAATTTGTAAATAAGTAGTCTTTATACATAATTGTTTACTGCTAAACTATGTCCTTCATCTGAAGATTTATTGACTCTCAGTAGATTATTCAAAGATGGACCAATCAATTTTGTAGTGCATAATGCTATAGTTTTGTTACTTTAGTTTATTCTTTAACCTGTATTGCTTCAGTTTAATATGTTTTCTGTATGAAAAGTGCTACTGCGTCATGTTTCTTTACGCTTACTTTGGAAAGACTGTAAAAGCACAAGCATGAAAAATGGATATAGAATTCTGTTTTACTTTGCAAGACTTTGAGAATGATCTATTCTAGACTGCTTTGCCCCTGAACTCTGCTCATGCTGTTGGCATCCCATCCTGTTCCTGCTAAATGACGGAAGGAAAAATTATGCATAGATGTTGTTTGAGAATAAGTGTTCTATTTCAGTTCATATAAGTTCAGCTCCTGATCCGGCGTGAACTTTTCTTTCATAAGAAAAAGTTTAATATTTGTTCTTCGGATTTCGAATATACTTCCACTTCATTTTGTGTAGGTGTAAGTTAACAACCCAAATAAAAAACTTTTGGACCAAAAAACCTTTAAAGTTTCTTTTAAGTAATTCAATCTTTTTTAGTCATTTACACTCTTAACTCATCTAAAAAGGAACAGAAAACTAAAATGTTGGTTTAAGAATCACCAAAGGAGTTGTGTAAGAAACAGGAATCAGTTCTCATAAGTAGCACCGGTAACATGTCATCCAGTTATAAGAACCATTGCTCATAGAAGCAACCAGTAACATATCATATTATACATATATATTTATGTGTATGTATGTGTTAAATAGGCCGGTTTGTTAGGCCTGGCAGGCTTTCTTTAAAGCCTCAGACCTGACCTATTTAGCTATATATGCTTTTTATGCAACATAACTGTATTCACTATTGACAAAAAAATGCTCAATTTTCAAGTATTATTATACTGGTCTTGATACTAAAAAAATAAGAGAACTTGTGAAAACTTGTTATGCTTGTTTGTTTAAAAATGCTGAATTTTCAAGTATTATTATACTGGCCCTGATACTAACAAATTAGAGAACTTGTTAAAACTTGTTATGCTTGTGTTTGTGTTGTTTCTTTGTTACACACTTCTCTTTAGCATAAAGCATGGTGAAACTGATATTTTTATATGAGAGCTGGAGGGGGGTAGTAATCACATGGAATCTTGGATAGAACCAATAGAAAACCAAACTTAATCCCTTGTGTGCGGTGACTTGAAAAATAGATTTGCCAACTTTCTAGATTCTCATAGGCAATGTAAAGCTCATTCTTTTGAACCATCCCTTGTGTTTGATCTTTATTATGGTTTCCATTTTGTACATCTATTTTATTGGTTAAGGTTTTAATTCAGCATCTAATAATTAATGAAACAACGCCAAATATCTGAAAACTGGACTTGTACATTATGAATGCTACATGAAGTTACTCATGTTCCTTCACCTATATAGTTTAAGTTTTGAGAGAGTTGATTCTTGATTTTGAAAAACATCGCAAACAAAACCGATAATTAAGAGAGTGAGTTGAGTGGTGCAAGATTCATGAGTACATCGAATTAGTTGCAAAGTGACAATATATGAGAGCCTTAAATGTTAGTTTCTTAAATGTTCGTATTTGACAGGATTAATTTTATTTATGCATTATAGGTCATTGCTCTATTTCTTGTGAGTTGAAACCGAGTCCCTTCGTCCCCTCTCCATCTCCACAGGTAATCAATTGGTCGTAATGGCAATTTGTTGAACTTTTATATTACTAACTTGAATACAATTAAGTTGGCTCTAAGGATATTAATTTGCTTTCATATTGTCTTATTATATTTATCAGTTCCTGATCTTCTTGTCTGTGGATCCTTGTTGAGTCACCGGCAAGTGTACCGGGTCGTCGTAAGTAATAAAACACGATAAGCAATTACCGAGGTCGGACACAGGGATTGGACTACCAATTCTACCAATTCGCGAGAAATTCGATGCGTTTGATCAAGCAAAAGCAGGTGGTTGAGAAGAGGGAAAAATAGGATTGCAATTCAAATTGACAAATCAAGTAAAGATAAGTATTAAAATCTGAATTTAAACATCTAAGGTCACAAATCCACCTACCCAATCATGCATAGTACCCAAGTGATGATGATTCCCTCCCTAAGTTCAATTACAATGTCAACCAGGACCCCCAAATTCTCCTAATGACACTATCGTGCTCAATAGGACGTATTCAACGATTGAGTTAATTACTTACTAGGTCTCATAACCCAATCATCAAACTCTATTAAATCTGGTTCCTATAAGGTTGCACCGATCTCCTATTCACTCTCATGCAATATTCGATCAATGATCCCAGTTCAAGTTCTAAACGCGAATTGCCTACTAAGCCTCATCACGTTAACAAGTCAATCACGCATGCATATGATCAACGCAATAAATTCCGAATTGGAAAACATGAATTGAGATAAAGGAGAGAAACATACATCACATTGAACTACACCGCCATGGGTGGTTTCATTGATCCCTTAGACAAGGGGATTAGCTCCTCATGCTTGTAACAAGACAGAAACACTTGGAATTCATCATAGTTGTACAATAAGAAAAGAAAATAAGGAGACGCAACTCCAGAGAACAAGGATTCATCAAAACTGATCTAAAAACAAGTGGTGAACCAAAAGTTTTTTAATCTGCCCTAAAACAGCAATTTATAGATTTCAGAATCTGCGCCCGCTCGCGAGGCGAGTACCCTCTCGAGGGGTGAATTTCAGTTTTGGCTTCATCCTGAGTTTGAATACTCGCGAGGCGAGGTAGTGTCTCGCGAGGCGAGACAGAGAGGATGACATTTCTGGCATAGTCAGGCCTTTAGACTCGCGAGGCAAGATGGTGATTCGCGGGGCGAGACAGAGAGGGTGATATTTGCTGTTCAGGCTGGTCTTCAGGCTCGCGAGGCGAGCTCCTGTTTCGCGAGGCGAAACCTTCAAAAATGCTTTTCCCCTGTTTTCTTCATTTTCCTTGACTCTAAGAGCTTCACTTTTAACCTGAAACAATCAAAAGAAAATGAAAAGCATAATTCTACTCAAAATAGACTAAAAACTACTGAAAATGCATAAAACGAGTCAAAGTCTAACTTAGGAACAAAACAAGGCCAATTTGGGAGATTAGCGAGGGTGACTCGCCCAATTAGGCACAAAATATACCCTTTTGCTAGCTGGAAACTCGATGAGCCAGAGGCTTATCAAAACATCCCAAACTTAAACCTTGCTTGTCCCCAAGCAAGCTAAAACTCAAAAAGATTCAAAACTTGGCAAGCCTAAAGGAATCAATCAATCTTTGCACAGATTTCATGTAATTTAACACAAAAAAATTTTTCTCAATGTTTTCCCCTATTGCAACAATGTAATCCCCACATTCATTTACTTTAAACAATTGATAACTTCCATTATTCATGCAATCAGTAATCTAAGTTGAGGCTCCAAGTGGCACACAAAAGGGAGATCACCAAATTCAAACAATTGCCTTCCTCACAAGGGCATTTAATATTTCACTCATTCGCTCAATTTGTCTAGGCTATAAACTTTTCACTCAAGTTCACATTTCAAGAGCACTTCCCATGAATTTGATTTTCATCTCAAACAAAGTTCCCACAAAAACATGCATGCAGCATCAAAAGGTCTTTTAAAGGTTGTAATGGGGCCTGGCTAAGGGTAGGATATTCAAAGGTACTAGGCTTAAGTCCCTAGGAATTACGAGACCATGAGCATTTTGACACATTGAACTTCTACTCAAATTCCTTTTTCCATATTTCTCTTTTGCCTTGGGTGACTACAGCCTTTCTCTTCTAATACCCTTTTTTGACATTTTGTTACTTTTCTTCTCTCTTTTTTTCTTCTTTTGCCTTTGGCTCCAACCTTTATTTTTCTTTTTCTCAACCCAGAATGACATATCATACCTTGTAGCCACCCCAAACTTACTTTCTTGCAACCCTTCTCTTGCTAAGCTTCCATGCTCTCCTAATCCTAAGATCGGGTCAACATGGTTTTTTTTCCAGATTTTTGGCTTATAATATAGGGTCATCAAGAAAAAATAGGCTAATAATGCTCAATGTGGCTAACTAGGGAACATGCATTAGGGATGACTCTTTTAGGCCAAGTAGTTATTTCAAAGAAAATGGCCTAAATCATTTGATGCAAGCACATAAACATGCAAACCATGAAGAGATTCAAGCAAATTCGGGAAAGTGCAGCTTAAAAGCGATTCACACAATTAAGAACATGTTGGAGGCTCAAATTCTCACCTGGACATTTTTGCAAATTGTTTGACCGAGATACAATTCCTAGTATGTGCACCCCTTCACCCCAAACTTGTCATAAATCAAGCAATCACAATAAAATTTCTCAAAGTTCAATTTTCAATTTTTCACATGGGGATCAAATTTTCGATTTTCAGAACCTAGGGGGAAATCATCAATGGGCAACATGATTCATGCAATCAATCTATGCTAAATTTAATTGAAATCCACCAAGCTTCCCGTGTTGGGAATTTGCGTATAAAACAAAATAACGTAGCGAAAAAAAAAATTCCCATCGAAGGATCCTTGCGAATGGTCATAATTCATGGTTAGAAGATTTACCTCTTGAAGCGATGACAATTGATTGAAATCGTCTATCACGAACACCGCACGAGCGATGTCTCTAAGGTATCCACACGAGCAGATCCCGTGAACGTCCAACGTCACGAACACGAGGCGTCTCTGCCTCACAGTGCTAGCTTCGAAAACCGAGACCTGTTGCTCACTGTCACTCTCTATGTGCGGCTAGGGTAAAAACCGTATAGGCACAATAGCTTAAGTGGTCTACTTATAGTAGCACCTCCTTAAGTGAGTTATTGACCAGCGTTTGACCTAAGCCCAATGTACTATGCGCTAGGCCCAATAGAAGAGTCCAACTCTCCTTTTAATGCTTCTTTTGATCTGCTCTTATATGTGTGACCCTATAGGTTCCCAAAACGTTAGTAGTAATATTAAATCCCATTTAATATTACAAACAGTGAGCGGTATCTAGAAATACATCACTGCCACCTAAGTAGTGAGAAAGTCAGTGATTTGATGAAACCTTTCTGTGACAAATATTTATGTGCATTATTATCCCTTTGTCCATATATCTATATTGAACACAAGACATAGAATGTGTCACCCTTGTATGGTTCAATATCATGTTCCCTGATACCCGAGTAGACTTAACAACAAATAAGGTCAATATCTCATATTGACTCATTTCAACACGGCCATGCATTTTACAGTCTCACTCTATCAGGGGCCCCACAGATATTACTCCTGTTATGTAGGAGGGACAAATTCCATCTAGGTCACTCACATCCCTCTGCAAGGCTCGTGGTATGCCCAATGACCGTCTTTATAATCATGCTATTACAGATGACGTTTGACGATAATAAAGCACACGACTCCTCATGTAGGGATCGTAGCGATTTCAAGTCGAAGGATTGCATACACCATTGTCACTATGAGAACTACTTATGACACTCACATAACGCTCCATGTAGTGTTCTCATGATGGGTCAATCCAGTACATCATTACTCTAATGTGTACCTATGTGGCGACTCGATATCTCATATCCATGACCCGTGAGATATGGTCATCAGTCTGCACACATAATAGTCTCAATGTATTATTATTGTCCTTATTAATAAAATACTTGACTACGGATATTTAAGAATAGGATTTCATTGTTCAATAGTGTCTCACGATCAAGTCATGTACTTGATATTCTATTAAACTGAAATTTCTATTCTAAGGACTTTATTATGTTTAAACAAGTAACACAATAAACTGGAATGCCTCATATCATATATATATATATATATATATATATATATATATATATATATATATATATATATATATATATATATATAATGGCAAGATACAAATGTAAGTCTAAGAAATACACTGACCTCTAGGGCTTACACCAACAATCTCCCACCAGCACTAGAGCCAATCAGGCATAAATCTAATGCCTATCGATCTAGTGTGACCTTCGTGCTTCTGTTGAGCAAGAGGTTTCGTAAGTGGGTCAGTAACGTTATCAAGTGTTGGTACTCTGCATATTTTCACATCTCCTCTATCGATAATCTCTCGAATGAGATGGAAGCGCTAAAGTATATGTTTGGATCGCTGATGAGATCTAGGTTCCTTAGCTTGTGCAATGGCCCCATTGTTATTACAATAGAGATCAATGGGGTCCACAATACTAGGAACTGTACCAAGCTCAGCAATGAACTTCCTGATCCAAACAACCTCCTTTGCTGCATTGGAGGCGGCAATATACTCAGCCTCTGTAGTAGAATCGGCGACTGTCTCTTGCTTTGAACTCTTCCAGCTCACCGCCCCACCATTCAGGCAGAACACATAACCAGATTGCGATCTGGAATCATCCTTATCGGTTTGGAAGCTAGCATCGGTGTAACCTATTACAGCAAGCTCTTCCTCGCCTCCATATACCAAGAACGAATCCTTAGTTCTTCTCAAGTACTTAAGGATGTTCTTGACAGCAGACCAATGACTTTCACCGAGATCAGACTGGTACCTGCTCGTTATGCTTAAAGCATACGATACATCTGGTCGAGTACATAACATGGCATACATGATAGATCCAATTGCGGATGCATATGGAATCTTACTCATACGATCCCTTTCTTCTTGAGTGGAAGGGGATTGTGCCTTTGATAGGCATATACCATGTGACATAGGCAAGAGTCCTTTCTTGGATTCATGCATGTTAAAGCATCTCAACACTTTGTCTATGTATGTACTTTGACTTAGGCCAAGCAATTTCAGTGATCTATCCCTATAGATCCTGATTTCCAATACATAGGTAGCTTCACCCAAATCTTTCATAGAGAAGCAATTCCCTAACCATGTCTTTACATTTTGTAGTGTAGGGATGTCATTTCCAATGAGTAATATGTCATCTACATATAACACCAGAAAAACAACAATGCTCCCACTAAACTTCTTGTAGACACAAGGTTCATCTTCATTTTTGATGAATCCGTACTGTCTTACAGCATCATCAAAACAAAGGTTCCAACTTCTGGAAGCTTGCTTCAATCCATAGATTGATCACTGCAATTTACATACCTTTCCGACATCCTCTGAAATGCCAAAGCCTTCAGGTTGTGTCATGTACACATCCTCAAGAAGCTTTCCATTAAGGAAAGCAGTTTTGACATCCATCTGCCATATCTCATAATCATGGTATGCAGCGATAACAAGTAAGATCCGGACGGATTTAAGTATCGCAACAGGCGAAAAGGTCTCATCATAGTCGACACCATGAATTTGATTGAAACCCTTAGCGACCAATCGCACCTTAAAGGTGTGAACCTTACCATTCATGTCAGTTTTCTTTTTGAAAACCCACTTGCACCCAATGGGTTTCACCCCTTCAGGTGGCTCTACCAAGGTCCATACCTGGTTGGTTGATAAGCCTTCGGCTTATCTAGTTTTATAACTAGATGGACTGTGGTTTTTGTGCAAATTATTCGAGTTCAATCTCGTTTTCGCCCAAATTTGGACTTGTTTTATTCCTAAGTAGACTTTTACTCGTTCTAGGCATTTTTAGTAGTTTTTAGTCTATTTTGAATAGAATTACGCTTTTGTGTCTTTTTATTGTTTCAGGTTAGAAGTGAAGCTCCGGGAGTCAAGGAAAGTCAAGAAATAGTGGAAATTGCCATTCTGGAGATGCTCGCCCCGCGAGTAGATGCTCGCCTCGCGATCCTGAACATCAGATAAAGCAAAGAACAGTCATCACTCACTCGGCTCGCCCGCGGTCAGCCCGATCGCCTCGCGAATCATGAAGACCTGGAAGTCAGAGACCATCACGGCCTAGCCGTGATGAAGGTCACAGCCTAGAATTGAATCTCGCCCCGCGAAAGCATCTCGCCACGCGAGAGTTTGAAGACCCTGGAAGACAGAGACCATCACGGCCTAGCCGTGATGAAGGTCACGGCTGTGACAGATTGAAGTTGGAAGACTCGCCCCACGAATAAGCTCTTGCCTCGCGAAAATCCAAAATTGAAAGCGCGCCAAAACTAATGTTCGCCTCGCGAAAGATGGTTCGCCCCGCGAGCAGCCGAGAACCAGAATCCCTATTTATAGGCTGTTTCAGATCAGATTTGAGGATCCAAGTTTGTTTCCACTTGTTTAGATCAGTAGTTACGAATCCTTGTTTCTTCTGGAGCTGCGTCTCCCTTTTTCTTATTTTATTTTATTATGGAGATTATGTCGGATTGTTTGTGCATCGTCACGGGCATGAGGAACTAATCCCCTCGTCCGAGGGATCAATGAAGCCGCCCATGGCGGTATAGTGTTCATGTGATGTATGTTTTTCTCCCCTTCTCTCAATGAATGTTTTCCAATTCTGATTTGAATGCGTTGATCATATGTGTTGCGTGATTGACTAGTTAAACGTGTTTGAGGCCGATCGGCGATTCGCGTTTTAGAACTTGGATTGGAATCACTAATCGAATAATGAGCACGACAGTGGATTTAGGAGATTAGTGCAACCTTATAGGGAACAAGAATTAATAGAATTCAAGATTAGGATTATGAGACCTAGTAAGTAATTAATCCAATCGTCGAATACGTCCTATTGAGCACGACAGTGGATATAGGAGAAATTGGGGGTCCCGGTTGACATTGTAATTGAACTTAGGGAGGAATTCATCATCACTTGGGTACTATACATGATTGGGTAGGTGGATTTGAGACCTTGGATATTTTAATTTCTGATTTTAAAACCTTAGCTTTATTTGATTTGTTATTGAATTGCGATCTCAATCTCTCCCTCTCAACCACTTTCTGTAACTTGACCAAATGTATCGGATTTCCCACGGATTAGTCGAATTGGTAGCCCAATCCCTGAGTTCGACCTCGGTAATTACTTACCGTGTTATTTTATTACTTGCGACGACCCGGTACACTTGCCGGTGAATCAACATTGGTGTACATGGAATCCATCTCAGATTTCATGGCCTCAAGCCACTTCTCAGATTCTGGTCCAGTGATGGCCTCCTGGTAAGTCACAGGCTCATCTTGATCCATGAGCAATACATCACCTTGTGGAGTCATGAGAAATCCATATCTCTCAGGCTGGTGACGTATCCTGTTAGACCTACCGGTCTTGTGCTCATGAGCGATTGTTCCTCCACAGCATTTTGTGAAGGTTGCTCATGTTCCACCAATGGTAGGTCACTACTCTGTGATTCTTGAATTTCTTCAAGTTCTATCTTCCTCCCACTGGTTCCTATGGAGATAAACTCCTTTTCTAGGAATACACCAGTCCGTGCGACAAACACTTTGCCTTCGGAAGGATTATAGAAATAGTACCCCTTGGTTTCTTTGGGATACCCCACAAAGAAGCATTTATCAGATTTGGGATCAAGCTTATTAGAAACTTGACGTTTTATGTATGCTTCACAACCCCAAATCTTCATAAAAGACATGCTGGATCGTCTACCAGTCCATATCTCATATAGTGTCTTTTCTACCGCTTTGGATGGAACACGGTTAAGTGTAAAAGCTGTTGTTAATAGAGCATGTCCCCAGAAAGAGTTTGGAAGGTTTGCATGACTCATCATAGACCGAACCATGTCCAACAAGGTTCGATTTCTCCTCTCAGAAACACCATTCCATTGTGGTGTTCCAGGTGGAGTGAGTTGAGATAAAATTCCACACTCTCTCAGATGATCATCAAACTCTAGGCTCAAATATTCACCACCTCGATCTGATCGAAGAGTTTTAATATTTTTACCAAGTTGGTTTTGTACCTCATTCTTGAATTCCTTGAACTTTTCAAAGGATTCCGATTTATGTTTCATAAGATACACAAATTCATATCTACTGAAATCATCAGTGAATGTGATGAAGTACTGAAAACCACCTCTAGCTAATGTGTTTAGGGGTCCACATACATCGCTATGTATAAGACCCAAAAGATCGTTAGCTCTTTCACCTTTTCCGGTGAATGGAGCTTTAGTCAACTTTCCCAATAAACAAGACTCACATATCTCATATGATTCATAATCAAATGAATCCAAGAATCCATCTTTATGGAGCTTCGAAATGCGCTTCTTATTTATATGGCCTAAACGACAATGCCAAAGATAAGATGGGTTCAACTCATTTGGTTTGAACCTCTTAGTATTTATGTTATAGATGGGCATTTCAAGATCAAGGACATAAAGCCCATTACTCATGTGTGCACTAGCATAGAAAATATCATCCAAATAAATAGAACAACTTTTGTTCTTTATTATAAAAGAAAAACCAATCTTGTCCAAACAAGAAACGAAAATGATATTCCTGCTAATTGCAGGCACAAAATAACAGTTCTCTAACTGAATAGTAAGCCCAGTGGGCAAAGTCAATACATAAGTCCCTACAGCTAAAGGAGTAACCTTTGCTCCATTTCCAACTCGTAGGTCGACTTCGCCCTTTGCCAATGGTCTACTCCTATTTAGATCCTGCACATTTGTACAAATATGAGAACCACATCCAGTATCTAATACCCATGATGCAGAAGTAGATAAATTGACTTCTATAACAAACACACCTGAAGTGGAAGTCTCACTTCCCTTCTTCTTCTTGATTTCTTCCAGGTATTTTGGGCAGTTCCTATTCCAATGTCCGGTCCAACCACAATGGAAGCAATTGCCTTCCTTAGCCACACCACCCACAGGCTTCAAGCTAGAAGCACTGGCTTGATCTTGTTGATGGCCTTGCCCTTGCCCTTGCCCTTTTGTTTGTGCGTGGGCTTCTTGGGCTGCTTCTTGCTATTTCCAGCCTGGACCATCAAAATGGCCTTCCCCTTTCCTTTGTTAATATTTTGTTCAGCAGTTCTCAACAAGCTCAACAATTCTGGCAAAGGTTTGTCAAGATCATTCATATTATAGTTCATGACAAACTGACTATAGCTCTCAGGCAACGATTGCAGAACTAAGTCGGTGGCCGACTCTTGGCCTAAAGGAAATCCCAGTCTCTCGAGATTCTCAATGTACCCGATCATCTGGAGTACATGAGGACTCACAGGGCTTCCTTCTGCCAATTTACACTGGAAAAGGGCTCTGGAAACTTCGAACCGCTTATGCCTTGCTTGCTCTTGGTAGAGCAGCTTGAGGTGCATGATCATATCGTACGCCTCTATGGTCTTATGTTGATTTTGCAGCTCAGAGGTCATGGTAGCAAGCATAAGACAGCCGACGTCTAAGGCGTCATCCTGATGCTTCTTATAAGCATCCCTGTCAGCCCTAGGAGCACTTGAAGCCGGTGTCTCCTCAGGAATAGGCTCCTCAAGAACATACAGCTTTTTCTCATGTTTGAGGACAATCCTCAAGTTTCTGTACCAGTCCAGAAAATTTGTTCCGGATAGTTTGTCCTTCTCAAGGACGGATCGCAATGACAGGTTACTTGATGTGTTTGATGCCATGGTAATCTACAGAGATAAATATGCAAAATATAAGTATCATGCCATGAAGTTATTTAATAAGGTCTTTAATTAAATACGCCTCCCACTATTTTACTCAAAACAATGACCCTCATCATTGATTCGGAAAATCCCGTTGGAAGATTTTCTAGTGGGCCAAGATCCATATTTCACCTAGCTTTAAGTCAGCTTTGGCTGATCACTCAAAATTCGGTTATATAGGTAGGAAACACTTTCCGATTGCATCTCATGCAACTCTTGGACAGTTGGGTGAATAACTCTTATTC
Organism: Sophora flavescens; assembly: GCA_030762895.1. Classification (NCBI taxonomy): domain Eukaryota; kingdom Viridiplantae; phylum Streptophyta; class Magnoliopsida; order Fabales; family Fabaceae; genus Sophora; species Sophora flavescens. The sequence goes on from CM061063.1 coordinate 75,172,910, forward strand.
TAATCCATCACATGGACCAAAGCCCAACTTATAAGCCTCTAAGCCTTTCAATCTATTGAAGTTGGCTTAGTTAAGTCAGACCCAATGGATAACAGTTGAACATTACATTTGTCCCATCGCGTCTTACTAGTATAGATAAAGGTACCCCGCTTTGGCGGACCCATACTTAATTGATCCTAGTCTTGACGAGTGCCATGCATTGGAAGGCCTTTAAATGTGACTTAATATTTCCTTTTGAGGGATTTGATTAAAATTTGATCTCATCATTTGTTAAACTCTTTAACTTACTATTTGCATACACGCATCTCATACATATATAAGGCAAATAAATGTGATATGGTTATGGCCCCTAACGCATTGATTCTCCCAAGCCAATGAGAGAATCTAAACTGAAACCTAGGAGCGTCCAGGCTTCTCCAAGCATGATCTCCCACAGGATAACGTCTTCTTGTCTCCATCATTACATTACATAAACAGAAACCTCATTTTACATATGAGGGGAGTGAGATGAGGAAAGAATATGCATATGGAATATAAGAGAAAGGCACGACACGCAGGCCGTATTTCAAAATATAAACCAAAAGATTAAAGGACTAAGGCCATAACCATTCACCATACATTACCAAATAAATAATCAACCAATAATAATACACAATTATTATTATTATTATTATTATTATTTATTAATTAGATATTTCAAAATCTGAATTTTGAAAACATAACATATATACAATAAATCACATTTATTGTAATTGATGTTACTATAAATCACATTTATTGTAATTGATGTTACTATAAATCACATTTATTGTAATTGATGTTATTATTAAATGGTGACATAAAAGATTTCAAAAATTGAATTTCGAAATAACACACTACGCAGAGGTAGCACGGGGTTCCCGCTTCCTTGGCGGCTAGGGCTTCAACCTCTCAACCCTAAAACTGCAAGGCCCGCAAGAACATGAACTCTTCATGTCTGAAACCCCTTAACGCCGCCAACAGAGAACTGAAACCGATCATGTTTAACATCAACACTTGACGCCATCGCATAACATAATAAGGATTCCAAAACCAATGTACATATCGCATATATACATAAACATGCTATAGACGCATATATCATATACATACGAAAATTACAGAAACAAGGTTTCGCAAAAACGGATGCAAACGATTTTCAGAAAACAATTTTCAGAAAAACGATTCACATTATAAACATGTTATCATACATAACAGGTAAACCACGTAACAGAATCATGGTTTCGCAACCTGGCTCTGATACCACTGTTGGGAATTTGCGTATAAAACAAAATAACGCAACGAAAAAAAAATTCCCATCGAAGGATCCTTGCGAATGGTCATGATTCATGGTTAGAAGATTTACCTCTTGAAGCGATGACAATTGATTGAAATCGTCTATCACGAACACCGCACGAGCGATGTCTCTAAGGTATCCACACGAGCAAATCCCGTGAACGTCCAACGTCACGAACACGAAGCGTCTCTGCCTCACAGTTCTAGCTTCGAAAACCGAGACTTGCTGCTCACTGTCACTCTCTATGTGCGGCTAGGGTAAAAACCGTATAGGCACAATAGCTTAAGTGGTCTACTTATAGTAGCACCTCCTTAAGTGAGTTAGTGAGAAGCGTTTGACCTAAGCCCCATGTACTATGCGCTAGGCCCAATAGAAAAGTCCAACTCTCCTTTTAATGCTTCTTTTGATCTGCTCTTATATGTGTGACCCTATAGCTTCCCAAAACGTTAGTAGTAATATTAAATCCCATTTAATATTACAAACAATGAGCGGTATCTAGAAATACATCACTGCCACCTAAGTAGTGAGAAAGTCAGTGATTTGACGAAACCTTTCTGTGACAAATATTCATGTGCATTATTATCCCTTTGTCCATATATCTATATTGAACACAAGACATAGAATGTGTCACCCTTGTATGGTTCAATATCATGTTCCCTGATACCCGAGTAGACTTAACAACAAATGAGGTCAATATCTCATATTAACTCATTTCAACACGGCCATGCATTTTACAGTCTCACTCTATCAGGGGGCCCACAGATATTACTCCTGTTATGTAGGAGGGACAAATTCCATCTAGGTCACTCACATCCTGCTGCATGGCTCGTGGTATGCCCAATGACCGTCTTTATAATCATCCTATTACAGATGACGTTTGACGATATTAAAGCACACGACTCCTCATGTAAGGATCATAGCGATTTCAGGTCGAAGGATTGCATACACCATTGTCTCTATGAGAACTACTTATGACACTCACATAACGCTCCATGTAGTGTTCTCATGGTGGGTCAATCCAGTACATCATTACTCTAATGTGTACCTATGTGGCGACTCGATATCTCATATCCATGACCCGTGAGATATGGTCATCGATCGCACACATAATAGTCTCAATGTATTATTATTGTCCTTATTAATAAAATACTTGACTACGGATATTTAAGAATAGGATTTCATTGTTCAATAGTGTCTCACGATCAAGTCATGTACTTGATATTCTATTAAACTGAAATTTCTATTCTAAGGACTTTATTATGTTTAAACAAGTAACACAATAAATGGAATGCCTCATATATATATATATATATATATATATATATATATATATATATATATATATATATATATATATAATGGCAAGATACAAATGTAAGTCTAAGAAATACACTGGCCTCTAGGGTTTACACCAACATGCCAACATAACATTCATACACAAACTCTTGATCTTCTCAAATTATTCAAGAGCGAAATTCAAAAACAAAAGGAAAAGGGAAAAGAAAACAAAAACAAGGCAATTGGTTCCCTCCCCCACACTTAAAGCATACATTGTCCTCAATGAAAGAACATAAATATAAAATAAGATAGAGGGAAAAGAGAATGTGTTCCCTGATCAAGTTGTAGTGTAGGTGGGCGCTTCCAAGGAAAGCTCTTCTACGATTGCATCCTCATCAAATGGTCCCTCGGGCACCCGACCAATGACAACTCCCGGAAGAACTCCCACAGCACTTCCTGATCTGGAAAAAGTTGCAAACCCTAATTGCATATTCGCGAGGCGATACATCACTCGCGAGACGAATCTGGAAAAATTGTTCTTCACACTTTCCAGAATCGCGAGGCGAATAATATCTCGCGAGGCGAATCTGGAATTCCAACTGCTGAGGATGCCCAGATTCGCGAGGCGAAAATGGCACTTGCGACGCGAGACAGAAGCGTGAGTAAGCCTCTGGGATTCAGGGCTTCTGTCTCGCGAGGCCACTGTGGGTTCGCGGGGCGAATCTGGTTTTTTTTATATATATATATTTAAATGATAGAAACTAAAAAAATAAAGGATACCTAGCTTGGGTTGCCTCCCAAGTAACACTTGTTTAACGTCCCGAGCCTGACTCAAGTCACCCCTAAGGGTTAATTCAGAAGAAGCACTTGCTTGCCATTTAGGATTGATTCCCCATGGTAATGCTTTAGCCTTTGCCCACTTACCTTGAAATTGCCAGAATCCCCTTCTAATTCTACTGCTCCGTGTGGAAAAACTTGGAGGACCTTGAATGGTCCTAACCACCTTGATTTCAGCTTCCCAGGAAAGAGTCTCAGCCTTGAGTTATAAAGAAGTACCATTTGTCCGGGCTCAAACCTCCTTGGCAAGATGTGCTTGCCATGCCATGCCTTAGTCCGATCTTTGTAGATTCTTGCATTTTCATATGCTTGCATGCGGATCTCGGACAACTCATTTAAGTCCAAAAGCCTTTTCTCACCGGCCTTCATCAAATCAAAGTTGAGTTCTCGAATTGCCCAATAAGACTTTTCCTCCAATTCCACCGACAAGTGGCATGCCTTTCCGAACACCAAATTGTAAGGAGACCTTCCAATTGGAGTCTTGAAGGCAGTCCTATAAGCCCATAAAGCATCATCTAACCTTTTTGACCAATCCTTCCATGAGGAGTTGACGGTTTTCTCAAGAATACGCTTCAACTCACGGTTGGATACCTCCGCTTGCCCATTGGTCTGGGGATGATAAGGAGTAGAGACCCTATGCTTCACCCCATACTTCTCAAGAAGCTTGTGCATTTGATTGTTGCAAAAGTGGGATCCCCCATCACTAATCAACACTCTAGTAACCCCAAACCTCGAGAAGATATTGCGCCTTAGGAATTCCATGACTACCCGCGCATCATCCGTGGTTGTTGGGATTGCTTCTACCCACTTTGACACGTAGTCCACAGCCACCAAAATGTATTGATAGGAGAAAGATGGTGGGAATGGTCCCATGAAATGTATCCCCCACACATCAAAGAGCTCTACTTCAAGCATGCTATTCAAGGGGAGCTCATGCTACTTGGAGATGTTGCCAACTCTTTGGCAACGATCACAATTCTCAACAAAAGTGTGGGCATCCTTGAAGTGTGTTGGCCAATAAAACCTGCTTTGGAGGACTTTTTGTGCGGTCTTCTTTCCCCCATAATGCCCACCATAATCTGAGCTATGACAATGCCACAACACGTTTCCGATTTGGTCATGGGGAATGCACCTTCTTAGGATCCCATCCGAGCATTGCTTGAAAAGATAGGGTCCTCCCACACATAGGGTGCGTTTGGGTAAACAACTTAATTAATAGCTTATCACATAAGATCTTATCGCATGAGAGCTTATGCCATAAGCGCTTAAAGAAAGAAAAAGAAAAAAGGGGCATGAGAGGATTCGAACAATGAAAAACACGGAGAGTGTGTTTAGTACATAAGCTCTTATGATAATTCCATAAGCTTCTCCAAGTGACTTATGAAAATAAGTCAAAAACTCCTTATAGGATGGTATAAGTTATTTTAATAAGCTCTGCAAACACGCTGCATAAGAGCTTATGTCATCAGATAAGTCAAAAGGAGCTTAAATAAGCTCTTCCAAACGCCACCATAGTACCTTGCATTCGAGAAGAACTTCTTCCTTTGTTGACTAGTCCAACCTTGCGGAACCACATTTGAAGAGTTGAAGTTGGCCATGTCCGCGAACCAAGGAGGGGAATTTTCAATGAGTGCAAACAGTTTTTCATCAGGAAATTCTTCCTTGATGTCTAACAATTCCTCCTCGGTGTCGGGATTGACCAACCTAGATAAGTGGTCCGCCACACCATTTTCGGATCCCTTCCTGTCCTTAATCTCCAAATCAAATTCCTGCAAAAGAAGAATCCACCGAATTAATCTAGGTTTGGCCTCTTGTTTTGTCATCAAGTGTTTTATGGCCGCATGATCTGTGAAAACAACAATCTTAGACCCCATAATATAGGATCTAAACTTATCTAAAGCAAAAACCACAGCAAGTAGTTCTTTTTCAGTGGTGGAATAATTAGCTTGTGCCTCATTCAAAACTTTACTTGCATAATAAATGACATGAGCTAATTTTTCCACCCTTTGTCCCAAAACAGCCCCCACCGCATAATCACTAGCATCACACATGATTTCAAATGGTAAATTCCAATTAGGTGCAGTGATTATGGGTGCGGTGACAAGCATATTTTTCAATATAGTGAAGGCATTTAAACAAGAAGCATTAAATTCAAAGGATACATCCTTCACAAGAAGGTCACAAAGCGGCTTTGCAATTTTGGATAAGTCCTTGATGAATCTCCGGTAGAACCCGGCATGACCCAAGAAACTCCTCACCCCCTTTACATTGGTTGGTGGGGGAAGCTTCTCAATCAACTCAATCTTTGCTTTATCAACTTCAATCCCCCTTTGGGAGATTTTGTGCCCCAAGACTATACCTTCCTTGACCATGAAGTGGCATTTCTCCCAATTGAGCACAAGGTTAGTCTCTTGGCACCTTTTAAGCACCAAAGTCAAGTTCTTCAAACAATTGTCATATGAGGTCCCAAAGACCGAGAAGTCATCCATGAACACCTCAATGCATTTCTCCACCATGTCCGAGAAAATAGAAACCATGCACCTTTGGAAAGTAGCAGGAGCGTTGCACAATCCAAAGGGCATCCTCCTATAGGCAAAGACTCCATAGGGACAAGTGAAGGTCATCTTCTCTTGATCTTGAGGATCCACCACAATTTGATTATAGCCGGAGTAACCATCCAAGAAACAATAGTACTCATATCCGGCTAACCTTTCTAGCATTTGATCAATGAAGGGAATAGGGAAGTGAACTTTCCTTGTGGCCTCATTTAGCTTTCTATAATCGATACATACTCTCCACCCCATGATGGTCCTTGTTGGGATCAATTCATTGCTTTCATTGACCACCACGGTTGTGCCACCTTTCTTTGGGACCACATGAATTGGACTAACCCAATTGCTATCCGAGATTGGCTAGATGATTCCAACATCCAAAAGTTTAATCATTTCCTTACGCACAGCTTCTTTCATGATGGGATTTAACCATCTTTGTGGTTGAACCACCGGCTTATGATCATCCTCCATCAAAATCTTATGCATGCATAGGGAAGGGCTTATACCTTTTAGGTCCGAAATCTTCCACCCAATGGCGGATTTGTGTTCCCTAAGAACTCTCAACAGCTTCTCTTCTTCATCCTTCTTCAAGGCATTGCTAATGATTACCGGATGTTGTCCCTTCTCCCCCAAGAATGCATACCTCAAGTGGGTTGGGAGTTGCTTCAACTCCGGAGCTTTGTTATCTTCTTCCATGCCTTCATTGTTGAGCTTTTCCCTTGCACCTTCATCCTTTGGGAGACTCGGTAAGGCTTCCATGTGTTTCAAGCACTCAAGATAGTCCTCATCCCCCAAAGGGTCTTCTTCCTCACTATCATCATCATGGGATTTTACCAACACTTGTGCAAGTGAAGAACCATGGGCTTCTCTAGTTGCCTTTGCCTTGACAATCGAGTCCACCATATCCACTCGATACACATCCGACCTCTCGGTGGGGTGCTTCATTGCTTGAAAGACATTGAAGACTACATTCTCATCTTGCACCCTTAGGGTGAGTTTCCCTTGTTGCACATCTATCAAGGCACGCCCAGTGGCCAAGAAGGGCCTACCCAATATGAGAGGGATCTCGGCGTCTTCATCCATATCAAGCACCACAAAGTTCGCCGGAAATATGAACTTGTCCACCTTCACTAACAAATCTTCGACCACCCCATAAGGATATTTTATAGAACGATCGGCTAGCTGGAGTGACATACGTGTATCCTTGACTTCATTGATCCCCAACTTCTTCATCATAGAGAGGGGCATCAAGTTGATGCTTGCCCCTAGATCACACAACGCCTTTCCTAGAGTCATCTCCCCAATGGTGCATGGTATAGAAAAAGAACCGGGATCCTTCAACTTTGGAGGTAGTTTTCTTTGAAGAATGGCACTACACTCCTCGGTCAAAGCAACTGTTTCCTCATCCACTATTTTCCGCTTCTTGGAGAGAAGCTCCTTCATAAATCGGGCATAAGATGGCATTTGTTCCAAAGCATCCGCAAATGGAATGTTAATTTGAAGTTTGCGGAAGACGTCAAGGAATTTATTGAACTGTTTATCTTGTTGAGGCTTCTTCAATCTTTCAGGATACGGTACTTTCATGTAGGGCGGGAGGTCCTGGGGTTCAACCCACTTCTTTTTTCGGAACTCTTCATCTACAAGTTTTAACCTCCCCCTTGCTCCGGTGCCTTGTCATTTGCCAACTTCTCTTTCTCAGGTTGCTCTTCCTCAACATGTGGTTGTTCCGGGGCCTTGTCTTCCTGAGAACTAGTTGCACCCCTGTTAGATCCCAACACCCTCCCGCTTCTAGTTGTTACGGCATTGCATTGGTTCTTAGGGTTGTTCTCGGTATCATTTAGTTGCTTTGTGAGCTGAGCCATCTGCGTCTCTAGATTATGAATTCCCGACCCTGTATGAGTTGCCAACTTGTCAATGGCTATGCCTGTATAGATTGACAACTTCTCAATTGTCGCATTCGTCTTCTCAAAACCCAACTCCCAAGGTTGCCTTCCACCATCTGTTATTTGCAATTGATTAGGCCCTAGAAAAGCCTGCTGAGTATTGCGTTGATGGATTCCATAGTTAGGCCTCTGACCCTGTTGAGGTTGTTGTTGCCCGGCTAGACCATCACTAGCATTACACCAAGCGAAACCCGGATGGTCTCTCCTCATATAACCCCTATTTTGATTCTGATTGTAATCATTCTGTCTGTTCCTCTGATAGTTGTTCTGGGGCACACTGTCATAGAAATTATGGCATGAGTCCATATGTTCTTGAGAGAAGTTGAACGGACAGTTCTGAATGTCATGATCTCCATTACAATTTTCACAACCCGGAGGCATTCCCTCGTGTATCACATTAACCTTCTTGTTCTCAGACAAAGCCGCAATTTGCATCTTCAACAGTTTATTTTACTCAAGAATGGCTTCTATTGTTGCAGAACTGACTCCACTTGAGGTTTCCCTACCACGGTTGTAATCATTGTACGACATTTTCTCCAATAACGCCCATCCATCCTTAGCTGATAAATAGGAAAAGGAACCGCCAACTGCGGCATCACAATTCATCTGGTAGCGTCCCCTTAACCCGTTAAAGAAATGTTGAACCTTGGAGACCGGATCAAAGAAAGCTGAAGGACATCTTCTCAATAGCACATTATACCTCTCCCAGGCTTCATTATAAGATTCATCTTCTGTCTGCCTGAAGGATATGACGGCTACTCTTGCTTGTGCCGCTTTCTGAGGAGGAAAATACTTAGTGAGGAATTTTTGGGCCATTTGCTCCCATGTTCTGATACTGTTCCAATCCAAGATGTCAAACCAATCGCGAGCGACATCCCTAAGAGAGAGAGGGAATAGTCGCAAGCGAAATTCATCTTGAGAGACTCCTCTTGTCCTCTGCAAGTCACAAGCTTCAAGGAAGTGAGTGATGTGTCTATGAGGGTCTTGTTTGCCACTCCCATCAAATTGATTCTCACGGATATAGGTTGTGACACATCCTTCCACTCTGAAGGAATCTGTATTGAGGTTGCCCCTCACGATGGAAGAATCACAATCACCCAAGTTGGGTAGATTGTACTCGAAGAGAGGCTTGTAAGGAGGAGGAGGAGGATTTGCAGCCATCTCCTCAAAATCAATTGCTTCAAGCCTCTTTCGCTCTCTGGCTTCTTTCCTTAATCGCTTCTCGGTCTTGGGGATCTCCGAATCAAATAGCAAGTCCTCTTGCGAAAGGGTACCTCGCATACAAAAACAAGGCAAGACCAAGTGGAATCAAAGAAGTAGAGAGAAATAATAGTAAATAAATAACAAAAAAAATAAAAATAAAAAAAACTTAACCAAATAATCAAACTTCCCAAAAATTAGGAAAATTGGTTGTGCCAATCCCCGACAACGGCGCCAAAAACTTGTTGAGTCACCGGCAAGTGTACCGAGTCGTCGTAAGTAATAAAACACAGTAAGCAATTACCGAGGTCGGACACAGGGATTGGACTACCAATTCTACCAATTCGCGAGAAATTCAATGCATTTGATCAAGCAAAAACAGGTGGTTGAGAAGAGGGAAAAATAGGATTGCAATTCAAATTGACAAATCAAATAAAGATAAGTATTAAAATCTGAATTTAAACATCTAAGGTCACAAATCCACCTACCCAATCATGCATAGTACCCAAGTGATGATGATTCCCTCCCTAAGTTCAATTACAATGTCAACCAGGACCCCCAAATTCTCCTAATGACACTGTCGTGCTCAATAGGACGTATTCAACGATTGAGTTAATTACTTACTAGGTCTCATAACCCAATCATCAAACTCTATTAAATCTGGTTCCTATAAGGTTGCATCGATCTCCTATTCACTCTCGTGCAATATTCGATCAATGATCCCAATTCAAGTTCTAAACGCGAATTGCATACTAAGCCTCTTCACGTTAACAAGTCAATCACGCATGCATATGATCAACGCAATAAATTCCGAATTGGAAAACATGAATTGAGATAAAGGAGAGAAACATACATCACATTGAACTACACCGCCATGGGTGGTTTCATTGATCCCTTAGACAAGGGGATTAGCTCCTCATGCTTATAACAAGACACAAACACTTGGAATTCATCATAGTTGTACAATAAGAAAAGAAAATAAGGAGACGCAGCTCCAGAGAACAAGGATTCGTCAAAACCGATCTAAAAACAAGTGGTGAACCAAAAGTTTTTCAATCTGCCATAAAACAGCAATTTATAGATTTCAGAATCTGCGCCCGCTCACGAGGCGAGTACCCTCTCGCGGGGCGAATTTCAGTTTTGGCTCCATCCTGAGTTTGAATACTCGCGAGGCGAGGTAGTGTTTCGCGAGGCGAGACAGAGAGGATGACATTTCTGGCACAGTCAGACCTTCAGACTCGCGAGGCGAGATGGTGATTCGCGGGGCGAGACAGAGAGGGTGATATTTGCTGTTCAGGCTGGTCTTCAGGCTCTCGAGGCGAGCTCCTGTTTCGCGAGGCGAAACCTTCAGAATTGCTTTTACACTGTTTTCTTCATTTTCCTTGACTCTAAGAGCTTCACTTTTAACCTGAAACAATCAAAAGAAAACGAAAAGCGTAATCTACTCAAAATAGACTAAAAACTACTAAAAATGCATAAAACGAGTCAAAGTCTAACTTAGGAACAAAACAAGGCCAATTTGGGAGATTAGAGAGGGTGACTCGCCCAATTAGGAACAAAATATACCCCTTTTATAGCTGGAAACTAGATGAGCCAGAGGCTTATCACTCCTCCCCTTATCCTTACTTGTTTTTGCATTTTGTCGCATAGGTAAGTTCTCTCAATACTCTCTTTTAAGGTTCTGCTTTGTTTGAAAGGCAAGATGCTGATTGTGTGCTAATAATTTAATATTTATGCATGTATTTGCAATTATGTGTTTTTGTTAGTGGAGAGCAGAGCTCAATAGGATGTGATCCTGTCAAAAAGGCGGGATGCTTGTTGTGTGTTGCTAATTTAGAAGTTATGCATGTGTTTGACAATTATGTGTTACTTGTTAGTGAAGAGCGGAGCTCAATAGGAAGGTATCCTGCCTGAAAGGCAAGATGCTGATTGTGTGCTGATAATTTAATATTTATGCATGTATTTGCAATTATGTGTTGTTTGTTAGTGGAGAGCAGAGCTCAATAGGATGTGATCCTGTCAAAAAGGCTGGATGCTTGTGGTGTGTTGCTAATTTAGAAGTTATGCATGTGTTTGACAATTATGTGTTACTTGTTAGTGGAGAGCGGAGCTCAATAGGATGTTTGCTACTATATTTTATCTAAGTTTGTATTGAATTGTGCTTCAATATATATTTGTTGAAGTATGCTGCAATCCTTATAAGTCAATGGTTTTATTTTCTGCTAGAGTTAATTATTAATTTACGAAAGCCTTAGTTTCCTGTTTGAGATTCAATATTAATGAGCATGCGTACCTTCTCAGGGTACACATGCTCATTGTATTGAATCTTGGATTGTCCAAGTGGGACAGTTTGGGAAAAAACCTTTTTCACACTCGTACAATAGTCATTTCAATGTTCAAATGCCTTATATACTTGTTGAAATCTCGGTCTGATGCATTTCCTTTTGTTCTCCTGGTGCATACTTGATCGCGGTGATTCTCACCGTGCTCGAGTCGTGTACTTGGAGACAGATGGGAAATGCTGCCAAAATTTTGTCAAGTATAAGGTATTTGAATATGGGAATAACTATTATTAGACGAGTGTGGTAAAGGTTTCTTCTCGAATGGGATAGGTTCATACCTTGTCATAAGAACGAGATTGATGGAGTTATTGGAATGCACCGTAATATATAAGTGTTATTGTAGGATTGGTTAGGCTATTTAATTGCCAGCAATGGATATTCCGGAGAATCGGAAATGGATGTATCGTAGGTTGGATCAGAATAAACGTCTTAGGGAAGAGTATAGAGTTGGAGTGGGTGAGTTTATAGAGTTTGTTGTTAGTCAGGAGAGATTTATACGGCTGGGCGGTGATCATTTGAGGTGTCCTTGCAAAAGATGCAAGTGTCAGTCGTTCAAAAGCGTGGATGGAGTTGTAGCCGATCTTTATGAGAAGGGCTTCATGCCTGATTACTATTGGTGGAGTAACCATGGTGAGACGTTGCCTTATTTAAACACGATCGTGTTTGAAGGTTCGTACTATGGAAGTGGTGACCGGAGGGAAGAATTGAACCATACGAGAAGATGATAATGGATCATGCTGGACCATCGGTTGGTGTTGTACTAGAAGAAGATGGGGGAGAAGATGGTGGAATAGGTTCCCAATACATAGAGGAGAATCCGAATCCAGAAGCTCAAAGATTCTATGATAGGCTGAGTGCGCACGATCTCCATTGTGGGGAGGATGTCGGGAGTACACGGAGTTGTCGATGTGCATGGAATGGTTAAGTATCAAATCTGACAACAATATGCAAGAAGGTTGTTTTAATCGCCTCACCAGGTCAGTGTCCAAGGCATTGCCAGAAGAAAATCGGATGCCTACTAGTTTTTATCATGCTAAGAAGTCTGTGGAAAATTTGGGTCTGGGGTGTTTGAAAATTGATTGTTGCCCGAATGGATGTATGTTGTACTATAAGGATGATTCAGCGGAGAGCATAACATGTTGTCGATTTTGTGGAGCGGATCGGTATAAGACAACCACTAGGATGGGCATTGAGAAGAAGAGGTCGCTAAAACAGATGTGGTACTTTTCGCTCGTGCCAAGACTTACAAGATTGTACTCTTCGATGGTCACTACAGCTCACATGAGGTGGCATAGTGAGCATGAGAGGGAGCAAGATCTCTTGTGTCATCCATCTGATGGAGAAGCTTGGAAGCATTTTGATAGGGTTCATATGGCATTTTCGCAGGACCCTCGGAATGTCCAATTGGGGTTATCTACTGATGGATTTAATCCTTTTGGGCAATCTGGAAAAGCATACTCTTGTTGGCCGGTTATCCTGACTCCGTACAATCTTCCCCCGGGGGTGTGCATGAAGCGGGAGTTTATGTTCCTAACAGTCATAATTTCGGGTCCGTCTAATCCAAAAGGTAAGATTGATGTGTACTTGCAGCCGTTGATAGATGAGTTGACGATTCTATGGAATGATGGTGTGTTGACATATGACGTATCTTTGAGGCAGAATTTCATGATGAAAGCACCTTTGATGTGGACGATCAACGACTTTCCCGTCTATGGGATGATATCGGGTTGGATGACCGCGAGGAAGCTTGGATGCCCAATATGTATGGAGCGATCGAAGGCATTCATGCTTAAAAACAATCGAAAGATCTCATATTTTGATTGTCATCGTCAATTCCTTCCAGAAGATCATCCTTATAGGCGGAACAAGAATGCATTCAAGAAGCGTTGTGCGGAGACAACACCGCCTCCACCACGTTTAACTAGTCCTAATGTATGGCGGAGAGTACAGTACTTACCGCTCGTCCATGAATCCCAAGGAGAACATATTCCTGATTATGGCGTCAACCATAATTGGACAAAACAAAGTATATTTTGGAGGTTACCGTATTGGAGGACGCAGCTACTCCGTCACAACATTGATGTCATGCATACTGAGAGGAATGTGTTTTTGAATGTGTTTGGCACTATGATGGACATCAAGGGGAGGACAAAGGATATAAATAAAGCCCGATTGGATCAGGCTGAAATTTGTAATCAAAAGGAGCTTGAGTTGCAGGATGGTAGTCGTGGCAGACTTATCAAATCGAAGGCAAGTTATACACTAAGCAAAACACATAAAGTGGCCGTCTGTAAGTGGGTTAAAGAACTAAAGTTACCAGATGGGTATGCTTCCAATCTGGGTAGATGTGTTGACATTAAGGAAGCAAAGTTACATGGAATGAAGAGTCATGATTGCCATGTGTTCATGCAACTGTTGCTTCCAATTATGTTCGACGCATTACAGAAGCAAATTTGGAACCCACTTGTTGAGCTTAGCCAATTTTTTAGGGAGTTTACATCGACAACACTAAATGTGAATCAAAAAAGGATATGGAAGTCAAGATACCCGTTTTGTTATGTAAGCTGGAGCAAAACTTTCCGCCGAGTTTCTTTGATTCCATGGAACACCTGCCAGTTCATCTACCTTATGAAGCAAGAGTTGGTGGCCCAGTCCAATACCGCTGGATGTATCCATTTGAGAGGTAAACAACATCAACTATTTTACTTAATACATATGAAATTCACGAACACGAAATCGTAGTTTAGGTTTCCCTAAAACTAGTAATTATTTGTATGTATCCCTCTTTAATAGGTTCTTGCACTCCCCTAAACACAAAGTCAAGAACAAGGCACGAGTGGAGGGTTCCATTTGTGAAGCATACTTGGTAGAGGAGACTTCCACTTTTGCCTCTTATTACTATCCGGACGAAGTTAACACGAGAAGGACAAGGATGCCTAGAAACGTTGATTCGGGCGAAGGAAGTTCAACTAGTCCTCCTATATCAATATTCAACTATCCGGGCAGATTTAGTGGCAAATCAAAAGGATATTTCTTGGAGCAGCGTGACATTAATGCTGCTCATCTGTATATCCTTCAAAATTGTGAAGAGGTGGTGCCATATTTAGAGTAAGTCTTTACAATGTCTTTTATAAGTTCAATTGACATTTATGATTATTAATCGTCCTGCTGTTAATCTCCCATATGTAGGATGTACGACAATTTTCTAAGGGATCTCCAACCTGACATTTCAAACGATCAGGTTGATCGAGAAATTACTTCTCACTTTGATACGTGGTTCAGTAAATATGTAGGTTAAGCATCTTCATTTGTTGCAATACATTTTATCTCCTTAAATATATAGCATGTATAAGAATAATATAATATTTGATTTTTTAGGTACTAGATCCAGAAAACAATGTTCAAAATCCATTGTTGACAAATTTGGCATGGGGGCCTAACAGATGGGTTACATCATGGAATACTTATATTGTAAATGGATATAAATTTAACACAAAAACATGGAATGAAGGAATACAGTCGTGTAACTATGGTGTTTGTGTGCGAGCCACTGATGGCAATGTAGAGGATGATTTCTATGGGGTTCTAATTGACATCCTTGAACTCGATTATACCGGTTTCCCCGTGATGAAGTTAGTTATCTTCAAGTGTGATTGGTTTGATCCTACTCTTGACGTAGGGACAAAAAATCGATAAAAAATATGGTATTGTTCAAGTTAGGCTGTCTCGTAGGTATAATAAGGCGTACGACTCATTCATTTTTTCACAACAGATAGATCAGGTTTATTACTCGCCATATCCCGAAGGACATCAAGGTTGGTTGGGTGTTATTAAGATAAAGTCTCGCGGTATAATTACTGATAATGTGATCAACCAGCTTGAAAAAATGCTCCGTACCAAGATGATGAGTTTTCAAGACCCCACGTACCATTGCAAATTACGCCGGATATTATTGTTAATTCTCTGGCGGACATTTCCGGAAATGGGGAAGAAGTTGACAGTTAATGGATCAATCCGAGTTGGACGCATCTAGCGAAGGCACATTCCGATCAAGTGAGACTGATGAGAGTGTGGGTGAATTTAGTGACGGAGATTCTACTTAGGTAATTTATTTATGTCATAATTCATTGTGTAAATGTCATTCTACTTAGGTAATTTATTTTTGTATTATTTACACTGTTGTGTAATCATCTTTTCATTTTTTACACAGATGACAGATTCCTCTAGAGTTAATGGTCGTCGTGGAGGTCGTGACAGAGGTCGTGCTGCGAGAGTCCCTTCGCTGACCGACCCACAGCCTTCAGATCGAGACCACCCTACTAGCACCTTTGTGGACGGGACACCTCAGGGTGATGGAGTTGCACCCCCTACCCAGCCTCATGTGGTCAGGACACAGGCTGCACCCCTCATCATCCACACCTATGACAGGACCATCATCATCATCAGGACAGGAGAGTCGTGGTCCATCTGACAGGAGGATTCTTCTTATCCCCAGGGGGATAACGAGTAAGCTAATTTAATTTTTTAATATATATAAAGTATCGTTAATTTATATTTACTTGTTTTTTTATTTATTTATAACATTTATTAATGTTCTAATTTTGCTACAGCTTTCTGCCCACGAAAGGCCCTTCTGATTCGATATCGAAGATCCTGCGACGCAAGTTTGATGGTCCATGGCCTACATGGAAGGCCATCCCAAAGAGCCATAGGGATCAATTGTTTCAAGAGTTTAATGTAACAATTTATTAAGTTATTTAAATTAAATTTACATTATATATATATATATATATATATACACACACACACTCACGAATTTCCTAATAACTATAAGTTGCAGAATGAGTATAGGTGGGACGTAGCTTTAGAGGGTCTCGTCAGGGACATATTTGAGCATAAAGGCTCACTGGTCATGAAGAATCTGACGAACAAGCTGAGGAAGGTTAAGAATAAGGGGAAGTGGGTGGATCCTGAGATCAGGAGGCAGCTGGACCAGTATTGGGCTACTGAGAAGTTCCAGGAGATCCAGGCCACAGCTCGGCGTAATCGAGCTTCTGATGGTGGCGCAAGTGCTCGGGGGTTTTCAATTAAAACAAAAATTTGTTAAATTGAGTATTTACTCTTGTTATTGATGGAATGAAATACATGATGGATATTTGTACTAGCTGAATGATATGCTTGATGACATATGTTATGTCTTGATGTTCGTGATTGTCATAGTGTAGTTATAAAATTACTTGATGACATGATATGAGTCTATTTGGTATGTGTAACACCCAGGTGCTGACGAGGGCGGGGAGTGGTCGCCAGTGCAAGAAGGCACGGACAAGGAGCGCCTCCTGGCAGGCTTCTAGGCGGAGGGACACATGAATGAACCGATTACACACCCGAATGAGAGGGATCCTGAGACTATGTAGGTATGGGACTATACAATTGAGGAAGGCTTATATGAATTGATTGGTACTACCTATACCAACAAGATGCATCTTCTTTTCGGTAGCCCATCACTTAAGAACTCCACAGTTAAGCGAGCTTGACTTGGAGCAATTCTGGGATGGGTAACCTCCTGGGAAGTTTTCCCAGGATGCGTGTGAGTGAGGACAAAGCACGCTGAAAAAGACCCGTGTTGGTTTGTAGGGACAGTCGTCAATCCATAGAGCAGCCAGGGATGTTACAAATGGTATCAGAGCGGCACCTCTCCCAGTACGGTGTGGTTCGGGGATGAACCAAGCGGAAGCTGGTGGGAATGTAACACCCGGGTGCTGACGAGGGCGGGGAGTGGTCGCTGGTGCAAGAAGGCACGGACAAGGAGCGGCTCCTGGCAGGCTTCTAGGAGGAGGGACACATGAATGAACCGATTACACACCCGAATGAGAGGGATCCTGAGACTGTGTAGGTATGGGACTATACAATTGAGGAAGGCTTATATGAATTGATTGGTACTACCTATACCAACAAGATGCATCTTATTTTCGGTAGCCCATCACTTAAGAACTCCACAGTTAAGCGAGCTTGACTTGGAGCAATTCTGGGATGGGTAACCTCCTGGGAAGTTTTCCCAGGATGCGTGTGAGTGAGGACAAAGCACGTTGAAAAAGACCCGTGTTGGTTTGTGGGGACAGTCGTCAATCCATAGAGCAGCCAGGGATGTTACAGTATGCGTGATAAGATTAAATATTTAATTTATGGTAAATGAGTTATTACATGTATGAGATATGAAATTTATGCCTTATGATGAGTTGTATGAAGTTTGCCGCAATACCACCTATGATAGGGGTATCGAAGAGTAATACCGCCTTAATGGGGTATCGAAAGTAACATCGCCATGTGATTGGGATGTCGAAAACGAGCAATACCACCTAAAAAGGAGTATCGAAAGCAACACCGTCACATATTGGGGTGTCGAAAAGGGAGAAATATCGCCATGTGCACATGGGAGGTATAGAAATGGAAATGTCCCCGACAGGAGGGTGACATCGAAACACTCCTCGTGAGTAGGGGTGGGCAATGGGATGTCGTTGTCATGTGATGTGTGAATTTATGGCATGTCAGCAAGAGACCAATTCAATTAGGAGGTCTTCGGGCCATTTGGATTAAAACAGAATTTACTTGGTATATGGAATGTGATACATTGAGATAAGTTGTTGTTACATTATATGCTATTGAGTTGATGAGATTATTGTTGCTATTAAAAGTATTTTCTTTTTTATATATTATTTTGGAAAATTAGCGGGTGTCATGGACAGTTTTTCCGGTTACCGCGTCGGCTGAGAACAATACTATTTTCGAAAATATTTTATAAAACTGTATTGTTGATCACTGGGATTTTATATCTCATTATAAGTGTTGTTTTCAGAGACAGAGGACATCGCTGTCGAGGACCCAGAGATTCGAGGAGTCATCTTTTATTACCTAGTTGGTTAGTAATGTAGTATGGTTGAAAGCACTATGCTGACGACGTTCTTTGGTTTATGTATTATTTTTCTGGATTGTAATTAGACGCCCGGTTTTGAGGCTTTTGGTTTTTATTTATTATTCGAACGTACGGATTTATATTTATATTCATTATTTGGATACTTTATTACTGCATTATTTAATATGAGGTATTTTCAGACTTTAAATTTTTTTTTAAATTTTTTTTCTTATGAGATTTATGCTTTAATTAAATGTTTCAAAGGATTTTTATTGATTTTATCTTGGGATTACTAATGTAACAAAAGGCGTTACAACTATCAGTAAGACTTTACTGATCAGGAAACCAAATTTAGATTCGTGAAATTAAACTGGAGAGTTCATCGCATGTTTACAACAATTCCCATGATTTTAAAAATTTTCGTTTATAAATAGTATAATATTAATTTTTCAGGTGAAAATTTTACGAAGGAAATACGATCGAATGTTACAGTAGGGAAATCAATGGAACCGAAAGGAAGTAAAAAATTATTTAAAATGGAGTAGGTGCAGATTTGATGAGACTTGATTTTGACATGAAGGATGTGTCACATTTGAAAGACCATCATGACTCGAACACCATCATTTTATTTATTTTTACAAGTAACTATTTATTTAATAAAATCAAGTTTTAATTTGTCAAAAAATTGAAAATCCCTCTCCATTTTCTCTCAACTCAGCAGCACCCTCTCTCCCCCTCTCTATAAATACCCACTTCATCTTCTTCTCTCATTTTTCTCACTCTCTCAAACTCACTCACTCACAAATTAATTCACTCACTTACTTACTTGTTCATACACTCATCGATTTTCACTCTTGGAAGATTGAAACTTTGCTCATCTTCTCCTCGTCATCAAAGGGTATAACTCTCCTCTCTTGCTCTATATTTTCTTAGAAATCTCTTTTTCATCAACATGCATGTCACTTTTTCATGTTACATGTTCAAGGTTTTAGTTAAAAATTTTAAGAAAAATTCTTAGAAAAATATGTTTAGCAAGAAACCAATTTCTATAAACACATAACAACCCCTACTTTCATTTTATATGTTTGCATGCATGTGTTTAAGGGTCTACGACCCTTGCATGTTGATTTTATGACTTATTGGATGATGTTTGAATGAAAATAATAACTTGGTGTGGATGGACATAAGAAAATATAAATCTGGCAGCATGACCTTTAGTGATTCGTGAGCCCATAATTTTTTTACAAAACGTATTTCTGAGAACTAAATAAATATTTACAAATAAGACTTCTGGGACTTTAATTTGATATATAATATGTAAGTATTTCGATAAGATTTTCTGGGTCAAAACACCTATCAAAGTAGAATCAAATTCTGGTAATTGCGAAAATATGAACATAATTGGTTGCATGATGATTTTAAATACGATTTCGAAAGTTAAAACCTTTATAAAATTTTCTGGGTTGATGCTTAAGTATAACTAAAGTTTTGTTGAAGTTTTGGAATTTTTACATGTTTATATGAAGAGAAACAATTTCATGAAGTTACATATTGGTGAAATCGGATTTCTGGAAATATCCTATGCAAACAGAGGAAGTGTGTGATTTTTAATAAATTAATGCCTTCGAATTTTTACATGGGACCAACTTCACTGTGTTGATGTGTGAGTTAGGTACCTCCAATTAAATTTTCAAAAATTTTAAAGGTCATTTGAGTGATCATTCACAATTTAAACCCACTACCATTCTGAAAATGCTTTTATAAAAGAGTTCATCCTGATTTTTGAATGAAAATATGATTTTAAGAATAATATCTTTTAACATGATCAAGTAAAGGTTTTTGGTATAAAATGGACTATAAACAAGTATTAATGTAAATATAAGATGATTTTTTATTTAACTTATGTTATGTGCTTAATTCTTAGACTTGCGGCACGCTTGAGCAACGGAAGTTCGCTTTAGGAAACGCAGGAACTAAGACCTCTTCTACCCTTCAGATCAGGTAAGAGGGGACTGCTTGAGGGATGCTCTTTATGATAACTACATGTTTGTGATTGATTTTATGTGTGTTTGCTGAGTTTTGATTGGTGGCTTGAGTTGTCTGCTTGATCCGATGACATGTTTAAATTTTTATGTTTGATTGATTATATTTGTGAATATAGTTGATGCATGCTTTATCTATTATAAAACTGTTTGGTTGATTGTCTGGAAAGCCTAACATTGGTTAGAGCTCAATTAATAATCAAAGATAAAAGCTTTAAGAAAGCTATATGAAGAATATCAAAAATAAGATTTTAGCTGGAGAAATTTTTGGTAAAAGAGAGAGTAAATTATCCTTTCAAAATTTGATGAGAATTTAAGAATTTAAAAATATTTTTTTATGAAGAAAAATTATGTGAAGATTTAAATGATTTTATCATTGAGAAAAATTTAATTTTTGAAAATATTTTATGGTGAAAGACCATAAAGAAAAACAAGTTATTTTTAAGATCTTTAAAAGATTTACTTTAAAAGTTTCAAATATTTTTCAGAAAAAGAAAGTTTCAAAATAAAATAGATTTTTGGAAAAGAAATAGATTTTCTATACTCGATGTTTTTAAAAATGAATTTTAAATGAAAAAGTTTTTCTTTTGCCAAAAGTTTTACTGAACAAAAATATTTCGATAACTTGAATAAGTTACGGAGGTTTTGTTTTGTATTTATGTTTCACTGAACGAAAAATAACATTGAAAAGTGAACCTAGTAACCGAGACGTCGGGATACTAGTGTTTCTGTAGTAAAAAGCACGTGGATCTATGATCCGTATCACGATGTTGTGAACTTTGTGTCCTATATACGTTGTTGTGGACTGTGTGTCCTATACACGTTATTGTGGACTGTTTGTCCTATATACGTTGTTATGGACTGTGTGTCACACATATGTTGTTGTGGACTGTGTGTCTACATACATTGTTATGGACTGTGCGTACCATATACATCGTGGTGAACGTGGTTAAAGGTGAATGTTGTTTTCTACGACCACAAAGTCTAAAACTAGTGCACAGGTCTAGGACTATTGTGATTGGACACTCAGACTAAAACGTCTTGTGTTGACAATGAAAAGTTTAAAACATAGAAAAAATCATGGAAGGTCGTGAGCCTCGAGCCCCGACGAAGGAAAGAATTAAACACAAAGAAAAGCTGCGAAAATGAAATGTTTTTACATCCATTTGGCAGACGTGCCCAAATTGTTTTGTGTGAATGCCTTAAAGGGAAAGGTGTCTCATGCGACGTTGTATCATTGGTGCCTTGGTGGACCATGATTTCCATGAGCCTTGTTCGCTGTGCCTTGTGTAGGACAGTGTGCTCTGGAACCCACATGAGTTGGACAGTGCCATGGGAATTAAGTTGTGCCATGTGTTGGCCTTTTGAACCCGATCAGCTCACTTTTTTTTTAAATGAATGAAGTTGGGGTCTCCAGAGATTATGATAGATGTTGAATATATAAGTGTCATGCATTTTCTTCAAAAACGACGATAATTATTGAATGTTATGCTTGTTTGTGAAAATCTTATGTTGAGTTTGTATATTTAATTGTACATGTTGTTCTTGTGTGTGTGCATGTAGTTATCGTAATTAATCCATATATTGATATCTCACTCTTACAATATATCAGGTTTTTCCTGGTTCTTTGATGTTGTACTTTGGTACACTAGGGCAGGCGGTGCCGAGAAGCACTGGCCTCACTTGGGGATATTAATCCCGATCCTTGAAGAGGTCGGTGATTATTATAACGGTGAGAACTATAGAGTTTTTTCCAATATGTGTCTATTAGAATGACCAGCTCATGATGTTTTCTTTGGGTTGTGTGTGTTTTTAAGGAAATCGATATAGGTAGTTCTGAAAAACCTTGTATGATTTTATAATTTTCAGTATGAAAGATTATTTCATGAAAAATTATATGCTATGATGTTTTTGATTTATGAATAAACTCAGTTTCTGTATCTATGTTTAAGTATGATGTGACTTTACTTTTATGATGTGTGTATCATTTTTCCAAAGTGTACATTTTACCCCCATTTTCAGATTTATGAAAAATAATAGATGTTATTTCCAAAAACAACCGAGCTTTTCTAACTTAAAGTAAATTAATTTTCCAAAAAACAATCCGTAAACTTTCCTTTTATTTTATCTCCACTTGTGTTACATTAAACAATCGTGAAGTGAGTCTAAAGGAGTGGAGCAAGTCTCCCTCTTTCATTTTAACCGGTTACTACAGGTAAAATTAAAGCAGGCATGATAATTTTCATTTCTTTTTCTT
This sequence comes from Sophora flavescens, assembly GCA_030762895.1. NCBI lineage: Eukaryota > Viridiplantae > Streptophyta > Magnoliopsida > Fabales > Fabaceae > Sophora > Sophora flavescens. Next base: position 75,195,589 of record CM061063.1, read on the forward strand.
TTACGAAAAAAATAACAGCCCAAACAACACAGGATCCCCTCTGAGTTTGACTCCAATTTCTCTGCAGCAACCACCCTTCTCAGCCATCCCCACCGCCGACAACCCCATATCTGCTGTGGCTGTGATTGGGTACCTGAAGGCATAAATCTCAACCATCACTTTTTTCATCATTAAATCAACGGATAATATTGATAGAGCATCGGTCCTCATTCATTTTACTTGAGGATTGAAGACTTTCCCAAAGGAGTGAACTGTAATTTCATTAATTTGGTCCTCTTCTCTTCCAAGCTCCTTACCGGCGCCGGCAGAGAACATACAGTTGCGGTTCGTCAGTTCATCCTTACTTCTCAGGTTCCATCCCTTCCCACAACATCTTAACTATAATATAATTCCTGTTTTCAAACAAAATAATATTAGTTAAAATTACGAATAATCGTTTTTATTAGATTGAAATTTCAATTGAACACCTGCTTGTATTTTGGATCCAATTTTTCCATTTGGTTGGTTGGTGCGTTGGTATTATTTTGCATATATAATAAACGTGTTTGACAAACGCGTTAGTTAGTTTTTGTGATTTACTAATTGGATGTTTCAAATGTATGCAAGCCAATGGTATTGAAATGCTCAATATAATGCATCCAATCTTGCATACAAGTTGTGTATATGGAAATGAACTTGTGAATCTGTTCAACTTGTAAATCCCTTCACAGCACAATGATTTGCACATAGCACCATATATAGTTTCACATTCCAGCGTGTATTTTACTCTAGCATGAATTGATGATGTGATGATCATGTATTTCTGCGTTGGAGTGACATGAGCCATGACATGGAGTTCTAAAGGGATTGGTTTCATTGCTGTAAACTTTATTTAACTTGAAAGACATGCTTTTACCTTCGGTAATGTATGTGTCGCCATTGCTTCATGATTAAAGTGTGTTATAGTCCTACTTCCATTCTCTAGCTCTGAGGAGGATAATTTATAAATGCAATTTAGAGTTCGTTTCGTTTGGTGGTAGTCTTGTGTGCACGCTTACGATACCAAGCTTAGGTCGCTTCTTCACTAGACATTATTTGCCTGATAATATTTGCAAAACTGTGAGAAAATTTGTTTAAGTTGCATGTTCCGCATTTTGAGTTCAAAGTTCAAATTGTTTCATTTGGCACGTTGAGTTTGTAAATCATGTTTCTTTTAGATTGTTTATTTGATTTCCTTTTCTTATACAATAGAAGACACTTTCGCCGGTTCAACATAATTTGTGGTGAAGCATTCTCTAGTTTCATTTTTTTTATTGTTCTATGGACTCAAGTGCCATGCTCGGCAACCTAAGGCTTCGCTAATGATTTCACAATTCTGTGGTTACTAGTCTTGATGATGTGAGGTACATTTTGGCTGGTTCCCGAGCTCGCCTTGTGGACTTACATGTCACGTTCAACCTCGCTTGGATTTGTTAATGCGGTAATAAAAGGGTTTTAAAATAAATAGTAATTAATTTATATTGTTTTGTAGTGACTTTTTTAGTATTTAAGGGATAAAATAATTTTTTTGAAATTTATTAATTAATATCACAATTAGTTTAGGGTAACCATTTTAGAACGAGTGTATAAGGGTGCTATAGGATTTAGCTTTCACCCTTCCCTGTACAGAATCAACTCTCTCTACTTGATTTCAAAGACTTTTTTTATAAAAAAAAAAAGTTCTAATTTTTCTTTATTTGTATAAAATCGGTAACAACTCCATCTTTCTAAGGTTTTTCTTGATGTCCTGTTGCGATTCTGTCGTGACACCTTCTTTGTTTGTTAAAATGGATGAAGTAAATATTGTTAGGGTTATTAAAAAAAAAAAAATTACAACCGCCTTATGGTAATTGCTTTGGGATGGATGTATCAAGGGTGCAGTGGGATTAAGTTTCGGGCCTTCATGAACATAATCGACTCCTGAACCTGGCATGGTTTCAAAGACTATTTTATTTTTCAAAGGGTTTTTCCTGTCATCTATGAAGCACCGATACTCCAAAATGGATGCCGTATCCGTATTCGATACGTATCCGATACCGATACTCTACGATACTCCATCGATACGTGTCGAAAGAGTATCGAACACGTCTTTTTAAAAAAGAAAAAAAGAAAAAATCTCAATACTCCGTTGACACACTTCGATACTCCATTGACACACTCCAATACGTTCAAATGGAGGCTCTGATACATTTAAATGAAAGTGACTATTCACCTCTTAGCCATCATGACTTCAGATTTGAGAGTTGGAACAACTCCCACTCTTTCATTGCAACAAATGCAATTTAAGATCCAGCTCCTAATATCTATGCATTTTCTTCACCTATATCATCTGATGTCTCTCTTTTATTGCATCTTCAAACTTTCACTTTGCTATTATTTTCTTTAAAGATTCGGCTCATCTTTCTTCTTCAAAGGTTCAGCTAGATATTGAAATTTCAAATTGAAACCACCAACTAGGTATTGAAATTTGAAAGTTTCAAATTGAAACTTATCCAATGACTGGGACCTCTGGGTATTCGTACACTACTATGCATCATTATTATATATATTATGTGAATTTTTTATATATATTTAAATACGTATCCCAAACGTATCGTATCCTATATTTTTTAGGAAAAGACGTATCGACGTATCGACGTATCGGATACGTATCGTATCCGATACTCGTATCGTATCTATGCATCATAGCCTGTCATTTTCCCTATCTTGTAAAAGATTGGTGGAGACTCCATTCTAATTTGGTAGTCATTTTGTTGTGCTTCTGGTGGTAGTGACTAGTGACACAAAGAATTGCAAATACTGCACAGTCCTTCAAAATTTTGGGCCTTTGGCCTCCGGCCTCCTTTTCTCAAAAGCTTTATAATGCACCATAAAATGAACTAAAAATTGGCATCCTTTAAATTTGGAGTCTAATATTCTTGTTTAACTGGAAAACTCATAGGCTAGATGGCAATAAATTTTTCTTTTTATTGTACTAGAAGCATTAATTTGACATGTCTGCAACATCCATTCTACGTGTTTCATTGCCCTGCATAATATCCACATTATGATTTATAGACATATTTGTGATTCTGAAGCTGACTGTTTTCCTCAATTTTTTCTTCCCTTTCAGCCATGACATCGTTAGATATTCATTCACTGCTTCTATTCTCTGCCATTTTTCGTGTTGTTTTAATTCTGTATGGAGAGTGGCAAGATGCTCATATGGAGGTTAGATACACTGATGTTGACTACCTTGTCTTCTCTGATGCTGCTTCTTTAATGGCTTTGGGTGATTCCCCTTATAAGAGAACCACATACCGCTATTCTCCCTTGCTTGCATTTCTTCTCATTCCAAATTCATTCATCCATTCCTCATGGGGAAAGTTTCTCTTCTCAGCTTCAGGTATGGACAAGTTTTCTTATATATAGTTTCTGCAGACAATTGTGTCTTGAGTTGAAGTAGCAATCGAGATCACTTGTCATAGAAACGTGTTTTACTCCATGGTTCTAATTCTCTGTCAAGTGTTCAAATGTAAGCTTGGTTTGTGGGAGCAATTTGAAAACAAGGATTGATGGGCTACTTTATGGTACTAGTTATGCATAAATTAGATATGATTTCCACCCAGGCCCTTTTTGTTGCAACTAAAATGGCCTTCAATAGCTAAGGAGGAAAAAAGTTATTTCTATCATAACCAAACTAAAAGGAAAAAGGAGAAAATATCTAGCTTCATTCTCCCTTCATTGTTAAAAAACTAAAAGAGTACTGTAATTGTTATTCTTGGAAAATTTAGAAATTTCCCTTTTTATGGATTAAGTGGCAATATTGTCCCTCTGCATTGAGTTCAAATCAACGTGTTTTTACTTTTTAGTATAAAGACTGTGATAAATGGTTTTCCAATCAATATACTTGATCACATGTTTTTCAATGTCTAAATGCAGATTTACTTGTGGGATATTTTATCTATTATATTCTAAATCTGCGGAAGGTTCCTGAAAACCTCTGCAACTACTCTGTCATGACATGGCTCTTTAATCCATTTACCTTCACTATCGGGACACGTGGGAACTGTGAACCTATTGTTTGTGCCATGATATTGTGGATCATTATCTGTCTCATGAAAGGTATGTTGTAATATAGAAAGCCGAACCATATGGTATGGTTCTGCTTTCTGTATTAGCTTTAACTGGTGGTGTTGTAGACTTGTAATAGTAATGTTCAGATTGTTATTTTTTTAATCTGCAATCCTCTTTATGTCCCAATAGTGTACTGGTGCATATGATCAGTTCCAAGATGTAGTTTAACATTCCAAGAAAATGACCTTTCAAGAATATATTTCATTCTGTATTGCATTCTACCCTTGACAAAAAAATTTGTTTTGAATTAGGAATGAAACTATACGAATTAGTTGAAAAATGCAGTCTAAAGAATTTAACCAAAATAGTCGTCCTTCTTTTGAATTTCCATGTTTTATGACAAGTACTGACCACTGAAAATTATAACCTTTTCACTTATATAGTGATCAATACCTGTTCATTAATTTTATCTCTCCTACCAAGCATTCTAAAAATTAAAAAACAGTAGTATAAGATAAGAGATTCCTTTGGTACCCTCTGTTTTTCATGAGGTACTGGCACCCTTAGCAATTATGGTTAATTTTTAGCCACTTGTCCTATTGAATTGAGATAAAGATACCAATATAACTTGCTGTATTTATAGTTCAAGTAAGTGGGACACATGGACAAATATTAAGCACTAATTGTTAAGAGGGACCATTACCCTCCCAAAAGTAAAGGGTACCGGAGAAACCTTCTAGTATATAACTAAATATTTTGTTGGTATATGGGAATAGAATAGAATGCCCTTTAACTGGCAATCTTTTTTCTTTTTGTTTTAATATCAATTCGAAAAGTTAAGTTTTAGTCTTACTTTTGACTATTAAGCTTGCTGTTGGTTGATGCACCATAGGTGTAAAAAAATTTAGATATTTGCTATCTCTTGATGCCTTGATGGTATGCTTTTTTCCCCCTTTTCCTTCTTTCCCCTGGTTTGCAGGTAATGTGTTACAGTCAGCATTTTGGTATGGACTTGTTGTCCATTTCAGGATTTATCCTATAATTTATTCTATTCCTATAATCCTGGTTCTTGATCCGAACTTCTTCCCATCTGGTCAGAAACCTGTCCTAAGGAACTGGAGTCCTATTCAAGGAGAGGGAGCCAAAGATGGGAATGGCCGGTATACTTTACATAATCTATTAAAAAGTATATTCACAAAGGATAGGCTGATATTTGGACTGGTCTCAGGATTGGTTTTCCTCTTTTGTACTGGTCTGTTCTTCTGTTTATATGGGTGGGAGTTCCTGCATGAGGCACTGTTGTACCATCTTACCCGTACAGATCCAAGGCACAACTTCTCCATCTATTTCTATCACATCTACCTTCATTATGGGCATGAAATTTCAGTGGTGGAGAAGCTTATCTCCTTTTTGCCACAGTTTTTGGTGCAGCTGGCTCTTATTTTCTGCTTTGCACTGGATTTGCCATTTTGCCTATTTGTGCAAACCGTGGCATTTGTAGCATTCAATAAGGTTTGTCAATTAATAAAGAAAAATAGGTGCTGAAATTTCCTTTAATGCACATATTTTCCATTTAAATAATTTTTTATAGGCTTCATTTAATTAGATTGTTTATTTCAAGCAAAATTGTATCTATATCAATGCTTTTTCTGGTAACGGTCTTTCAAAGCAACATTCTTCCTTATATTTTAGCAGAAATGTCTAAAACTACACATCTGATTTCTGTGTAATTGCAGGTGATTACAGCACAGTATTTTGTGTGGTTCTTTTGCTTGTGGCCTCTAATACTCCCATGGAGTAAAATGAATCTTAAGTGGGATGGCTTGTCTTGCATTCTTTTGTGGATAGGAGCTCAGACCCATTGGTTAATGTGGGGCTACCTGCTTGAGTTCAAGGGTAAAAATGTCTTCTTACAACTTTGGGCGGCAGGCTTAGTGTTTCTGGCTGCCAACATATTCATCCTCGTCATGATTATTCGTCACCATAGATGTGCTTCAGTTTTCAAAGGTTTAGAGCATGTCAACTCCAAGAATGTAGCTAAGCTTGAGTGAGTGACCCTATTCCATCATGAATGATTTTCATCCTCATCGTTATTATCTGTAACCATTGCTTTTCTTCAGGTTTGGTAGGCTAAGAATGTAGGTTTATGACTACAGTTGAATCTGAGAATCAGTAATCATGTTGAAATTTTATTTTTTGGGTAGGTAAAGAAGTAGGTGAATCAATGTATTATTTTTTTGTTACCCTGTATCCTCCCCACCCTATTCATAATCTGAAGCAATGTTTTTTTTCTTCTATTGCTTTCTCAATCTCAGCCTTTTGCTCTTCATTATGCACTTGCAGACTTCACTTATGATCTTTCAGGAAACTCTTCAGTCTTCACTAATTTTTTACCTTACTATATTTGGCTTCACACTTGTATGTAAGTTCTTTCAGGAAACTCTTTCAGCCTTTTGTTTTTTTCCTTCTTTTTCATCATCTAGGTTATGCTGTATACGGTAAATTATTTTTATTTGAAATACTGAACTTGTTGATCGTATTCTTAATTTGATGCCAGATTATTTCACAGGAAGTTGTTTTTTTTGAACACTTGCTTTTTGAACCCTGTAGATTGATGTAAATGTGGCTCATTATTGACATATATTGTATTTCAAGGTGGAGTAGATATATTGTATATTGAGTGTCAAATCTAATTATATAAAAATCTAATTATATAAATAATAGAATTGTATTTCACATACCGGCATGAGAATGACTGTATACCCAACGCTCTCTTAAAAACCTCATATATTTGACGGGTTCTAAAATATATTTGAGGTGGTATTTCTAACATCGTTTGACTTTAACAGTTCTGAGTATCATCAATCAAATTCATGCCCAAGTTAATTACTTACTAGGTGACTTTTTTAAAACAAAATTTTGGGTGGGGGAAGTTCTTTCATTCTAAGGTCAAGGGCAAAATACTAATATTAGTCAAAGTTTATAGTAAGATAAAAAATCACTTTTTAGTAACGAGATTCTTACATTTGAACTCAAGATGTTTAGTTGTTATGAGTAGAAGAAAAGACCAAATAAGCCAACATGTTAACTACTTCGGCTCTTACAAATTACAATCAGTGTCTCCCGAAATAATTAGTGATCTTGTATTGGTATTTATTTAAAATACGGGTATGAGAATGATATTATAGTATTTTATCCAAACTTTATCTATTGTCATCCCTAAGACAAATTAAACAAATTATGTGATTGGCTGCATCTTCAATGCACCTCATAGAATGGGGTGTAACTTGCTCCTCCATGTGGTGATTGGATGATGATCGTTGGATTTTCATAATAGGGACTCTCTTAGAACTTGTTACCTGTTAAGCATGTCATGTGATATGATTTTATTATTTACAACTTTATCCTTTTACCTTCCATTTTTATTTAGGTGACCCATTATTAAAAATAATAGTTTTCAATAAATGTTTATTATCTGTTTTGGAAAAAAAAAATATCCAATACCCAAGCTTCATATTATATTTCTTTTTATAATTTATTCTTGCAATCAAATTTTTAAATTTTCTTTTTACATTTATGTAGAAGTAATATTTTGTATGATATATATTTCATCACCGTGTCCACTAATTTGGAAATTTCCAAATTTCAAAAATTTAACAAAATAAAACTTTCTTTAAAAAAAATTAAAATTAGAGAGCACTTTATGCTGAAGAAGTTTGGAACCGTATCCATCATTTTTAGTGAGAATTCATCGGTATCAAGAAATGATCATCGGCATCAGCACACCAACAACAACATCCGCACAATGATATTGTCGTTCAACACAATTTTCAGATCATCATCACTGTCGCTCCCGATAAGATCATTCTTCACGCCAGGCTGAGTTGCCTCGATGCAAATTGAGTCATCGACAAGGTCCTTCTGGTTACTTTTTGCATCAGGTTGTTGTTCTTATTCTTCATCTTCTTCAAGTTCGGTTTCGGGTTGAAAATAGTGGCGAGCGAAGTCGGCGATGACATTAATTGGGAGCTTCGACAACTAGGGTTCTAATATGATTTTTATGTTTGGTGAAAATGATTAAAGGAGTAAGTTGAAAATGAAAATAATTTAGGGATTTATTTTTAATTATTGAGAGAGACTTTTTTTTATGAACAATTTATTGAGAGACCTAGAAACTTAATATTACAGGTCAAAATATGGGGTGTAAGTTACACCTCATTTATGTTTGGTGAACGATAGAATCACCCTTATGTGATTACCATGAAACTTGAATTTGGTTTATGCTCGCAATGTGAAGAATGAAAATATGAACATATGCATAGAGAAAATATAAGAATGAAGATATAATGAATGTAGGCAGAAGAAGATCAAGATCCGATAACGCATTTGGGTTGATGCAAATAATGAATTGCTTCGAGTTCTTGATCTACTTTTGGGAGGTAAAATGGTGGTTCATTTAATAATGTTTCACAAATTTTATTTTGATCCGACGGTAACTTGACGTTGGCAATGAATAATGATAGTCGAGAAGCACATAATAAGGAAGGAAAGTTATATGCATTCAAAACATTACCACCCTCTTTAGTCTTTTGTATTTTCGTTCTAATCATGGTTAATTGCAAATTTGCTATATCCCTTACTATTTAAAAATTTATGTCACCAAAAATACTTCCTGTCATTGTGATTGATATGGGAAGCGCTGAATAATTTCATATTTTCATCACATTTGTTAACAGTGCCATGATCACTGAAAACACACACACACACACACACGACACAACCAGTAAATTGGATAAACCTCAATAAACTTTAACTAATCAAAAATGGATAAACCTTACTTTATCACTTTACACTTAGATTTTGTTTGTGAGTTTGAAGAAAAAATAAATGGAGGGGTCAAAGGGAAAGGAAAGGGAGGGGCCGAAAAGCATTATCCCTCCCCTTGTTTATGAGTGCATATTATATGAGGAAAGGTAAATGGAGGATTTATAACATTTTTATAATCTTATCCTTATTTTAAAAAATTAACATAAGTAATATTTTGTAAATAATATTAACGCACCTTTCAAAAAAAAAATATTAATGTAAATTAATCAAGACTGTGGGGGTAAATTAGTAATTTAATTATTTTCCCCAAAAAAAAAAAAACCCAAATTGGGATAAACAAAAAAAGTGGACTTAAGAGGGGGTTTGGGGGGTTTTCTAAAAACCTCGACACCTTCACCTCCAAATTTTTAAACTCAAACAAGGGAGAGATTCTCAGAAACCTTCCCTTTCCCTTGCTTCCCCTCCAAAACAAAACTCACAAACAAAACCTTAATCTCACTTTAAAGGAGCATAATCTCAATAAATTACACCGATCAAAATGGGGTTGTGCATTGTAAGCCGTGGATGATGTCACTCCCTTCACATTCCGCTATTATTCCTTGCTTCTATGAATTTTCTTACCACAAGAGGTGGGGGGAACCAACTCTTGCAGAGTATAACCAGCAACCAGGGGTCACTTCAGGCAATATACATTATTAATGCAATGCATTCAAAAATCACCACCCTCTTTCTTCACCTAAAACACCATCATATAAATGCAATATAAATGCAGAAATCATCGTCAAAATTGAGTTCCAATATTACAAGCAAGCATCAGAACATCCTACAGCGTAATCTGACTGGAATAAGGGAAATAGAACAATTGCAAAAGTTTTTACAAGTTCCTGCATAACATAACATTTATAAATATTTTTAAGTAAGAAACTAATTAGCAGAACTACACATAGTATGCATATTATAATAAAATCCAACCCTACCATGGACCGTAGCTCCAATTCCATCCTTCTGCAACATTTTCATGATTTCTGCATTACGATAAGAATAAAATGAGATTTGGCACGCAATCAAGAAAGAAAAAAAAAACTAGCTTTCGGTATGCTGCATCTCTTACCTGCATTGGTAGGTATAATTTGAACTCTGGTGGGAGTTCCTCTTCAGAGTAGAGGCGATCAGAGAAATATATCCTTCTCAGGCGACAGTTTGCATGGACCTGGACCCGCAGTGTCTCCACATAATTAGTACCGTACGCCCTTTTGGTAAAATCAGCCAGGTTGAACTGGATTTGATTCCACCCCTCATCCATTCTCAATGGCATGGTGCAAATGTATGGCTTTACCCGAGTAACAGCCTATAACGTGAAAATAAGAAAACAATCAATCACATGTAATGCATACTGACAGGGTTTCACATAGAATTGGCATCACTGAGTTTCTGAATCAATGATCTTAACATATTATTTCAGCAAAAATGCCACAGTATAACTTTTTGTAATCACTAACTTAACACTAATCTAGCCAAGTCATTGGCAATTTAAAAATGAAAGCTTCATATGAAATAATGGATTTCCAGCTGTTAAATCACTCAAATCACGAAATCCCAGAATAAAATCGTTTTATTTATCCGTCCTGTCCTTTCTTTCACAGCATGCTGAACAGATAAGAATGATTGTGCTCCCCACACTATTCTCTTGGGCAATGTCCACTTTTTAGTAGGTTAAACATGTCAAATCTCAAAAATAAAGAGCACAATATTGGTTTATTTCCTGTTGGTATAGGCTAATCAATCTTCATATAGAATGATCAATGAATAAATATCACCTAATGGAGACTACTACAATTGATGTTACTCAAACTCAAAAGAATTTTGTATGTACAAACTTATGCATAATGTAAAACATCATATTTATGAATTCACATTGACATAGACCTTTGCAAAATTTTAAAAGGAAAGAAATACAGAATGTCAAATTGTGGATTCCATCACAGACTTGGGCAATGTCACCGACCTTTTCTAAGAACTTCTGACAGTTAGATACAGTGACCATAAAACAGAACCATGCAACTGTGTCAGTAGTCAGAAAATAAAAGTTCTCTATATTAGATATGAGCAAGAACTCAAGCACAAAATACATATGCAATAAATTTAAACATCTGCAAGTTGTTAGGAAACCGATATGACACAAAAACATGGGCAGACTTACACACTTGAAAATTAGAAGCTCGAAATCGTCGTCTAACATTCTTATCATCCAAAACTTGAATTTCAAATGTGAAATACTTCTTCAGATTCTTGACAATCATAACCAAGAATGGAAGTTTTATACCAAGTGTTGCAGCTGGATCAGCGGGGCACGTAATGTATGTGGACTGAATATTTGATCCAATTATTTCCAGTACATTGGATTGTATGTCTTCATCCTGTGGTCGTTTTATATGGCCATTCACAACTATAAAAAAGTCCAAGATAAGATCAGTCACATAGCATATTTAAGGTTAACATAAAAAAATATGTTAGGCGTCATCAAGCAAATCATAGATATGTTCAGACACAAAGTTAACTATTTGAGACAGTTTCAGTCCTCAAATATTAAATATCACTGGGAAACAAACCAACTCATTTGTCTGACCCTTCATATTATGTGACGACATGAGATACAAAAGATATTGGTAAATTTTCTCTTGTTTCACCTTTAGTAAGCTTCTTTACAAAATTACCACAACAATGACCAAGCCTAATCCCACTAACTGAGGTCAACTACAAGGATCAATTGGCTCCGTAGGGCTCTATCAACAACTAAATTTTCAAAAATACCACTTGCAGCAAGTTCTTTTTTTTTACGGGTTTCATCTTAAGTTTTCTTCAGTATTCTCTACCCCTTCTCATCAATTTTTCTTCCATTTATCTACTTTTATTACTAGAGCCTCTGTTGGTCTTCTTCATTTTCCCACAATTGCCTAAAACGCACGCAATCGCAACAGCAAATCATGCACATGACCAAACAACCTTAGGCAGATGTCTGTCATCTTCTCCCGAATAGGTGTCACTCCAACTTTCTCCCGAATGCATTCATTCCTTATCTTTTTATTTTCTAGTCCACTCATCCGCCTTAACATTCTCATCTCGGCTGCACTTATTTTTGCTCTTGTTGGCACTCCATTCCTAGCATTCACTACCACAAGGATATAATTTCATGACATGAACAAAAGGGCATCCAATCCAATGCACAAGTATCCTTCTGTTGTGAGGTCCAGCGAGAGTCAAACACATAAATGTACTTTGTGAGGTCACAAGCTAGGAATGTTACCATTTCACAACATGGACTACAGAGAAATTTTGAATAGGAGAATAAAAAATAATTTTGACATAGTAAGTAGGCAACATATTGAATTTAAAACAAATGCTAAATATTACCACGTCCGTGTGACAGTGATACACAAACCAGAAAACATTTACCTTCTTTGTCCCATATCTGCAAAGGCTTGCTCCTAGAGAAAAATCAAAACCATGCACAATTTCATCATCATCATCATCATAAGCTAGCAAATATGTGAAACTGAAATATGAAACAAACAGGCCAAACACAACATACCCAAGGCTGTATAATATGGAAAGAAATCCAGATTGAAACGTGTTCTTGAACATTTTTCTGCACTAGCAAGAGCCATAGATGAGGTCAAGTTTCCAACACAAAAGCTAAAAATTGAAAGAAAAAAAAGGGGCGCGGGTTTAACATGCAATTCTATATGAAACGTAACTGATTTGGATTAAGAGAGTAAAAGGGGGAAAAAAAACTGAAAATTGAGAACGTCGAAGAAAGCGAAGTAATAATCTGAAACCCTAGTGTGATTGGAACGTCAATTGATGCGGTGAATAACAGAGAAGGGTAAATAAACAGAGGAAAACAATGGAGAGAAGTGAGATGGGATTGGAAACCTGTTTGCTTCTCGGGAAAATTGAGGTACACCAAGGTTTTGCTGCTTTCTCAGGAGAAGAATCCAGAAAGTCAAAACTCAAAACACAAATAACTTTCACTCTATAAATATTTAAATTAAAGATTGAAGGCGAAAGTGTTCCTTAAAAATTGTCGGGACCCATTTTTAGTTTTTGATTTTTTTTTATCTGTTTAATCTCTCAAATTTTTAAACGAACACGTTAGTATTTAGATTTAGTTCTAAGGTTCATTTATTAGTCTGTTTGTTATTAATCATCTTACTTGACTCGTTAGTGGTTTTGTATAGCCTGTGATGAATTTCCTTCGTGAAAAAAAAAAAGTACACAACTTTCAAGTATTTGAATTTTAAAATTGTACACGTTTTTCCCTTTTTATTCGTTTTCCATAGAGGAAATTCGTCGTAAGCCAAACATGACCATTAATGGACCAATATATCCCATGTTTGAAAATTTGATGGACTATTTAGGTAATTTATATTTTTAGGGACTAAATGTGGGTCCTCAAAAGTTTTTAAGAATCAATTCGGGCATTCACCCTAAATTAAATTAAAATTAAATATTACAAGAAAATAGTATTTTTTATTTAAAAAGTATTTTTAATTATAAAACTTTGGTCGTGTTTGGTAATAACTAACTAATAAGGTAACTAATATTGGATATACATATATAGGTGGAAAACAAATAACATAACTGATAGCTAATAAAACTGATTGTGTTTGAAGGGTTTGTTAAAACTAGCAGTTGAACAAACCGATAAATAAAGGACATGCTTATATTATATATATATATATATATATATATATATATATATATATATATATATATATAATTTATATAAAAATAACTATCACTTTAATACTTTAATTTTTTTTGACAAACACTTTAATACTTTAACTTTTTAATTATTTTTATTAAATGAAATGTAATAATAATAAAAAATAACATGTTGATATAATTTTTTATGTAATTTTTTTTTAGTTAAATATGTTCTCTATTATTTTTTTATCCTAAATATATATCTAGTTAGATAAATTAGTCCTTGAATATATCTTGACATATTAAAATTAGGCTATTTTACTTTATTTTAAGAGATGATAATGGGAGAAATTAAGTAAAATAGTAAGGATAAAAATGAGAAGCAATAAGCTAACTTCAATTTAATAGCTTTATTAACATCAAAACTCATGAAATTAGAATTATAACCATTTTGATTCCAACATCTTATTCCTAAATCTCATTAATCTACCCTAACCTACTAAGTTTGGATGGATATTCTTCCTAGAAAATACACTTATTTTAACATAAAAATGATTTTAAAAAATGAGAAATGATAGGAACGCACGTTTTATCACACTCTTCTTCAACACACTCTCTATAATTGGATGAATTTCATGTGAGACCCACAAAAACACAAGGTCCCACATAAAATTCACCTAATAATAGAGAGTGTGTTAAGAGGAGTGTGATACTAGCATTATTCAAAAAATATAAGTGTTCGGATGAGTTTTTTTACCAAAAAAAAACAAAAGTAATTGAAAAAAACATTATGGTCTTTTTTTTTTTTTAAGAAATTACGGTTCATAACTTATAAAAAAAATGAAATACGACAGGAGAGAGTTTGATAATCGATCATGTTTTATGAAAAAAAATGCTGGATAATATTTTTCTTGTAACAAATTTCATAAAAACACATTTTATAAAGCTCATCCAAATATAAAAAAGTTTAATTGGTATGTACTAACAGTGTAAAGTTTTTACACTGTCAACTAATCACATACTATGGAATGAATGACTTTTTAGATGATTTAAATAATAATCAAATATTTTCATTGATTTCATTGATGCGACGATATATTATTGGTTGACGGTGTAAAAAACTTTTACACTGACAATGCATACCAATTAAAACTCAATGTAAAGAGTTTAATTGTTATGCACTGTCAATGTAAAGTTTTTTACACTGTCGGTCAATCACAAATCATGGAATGAATGACTTTTAAGGTGATTCGGATAATAATCAATTATTTTCATTGATTTTATTGATGTGACGATTTATTATTGGTTGACAGTGTAAAAAACTTTACAATGACAGTACATACCAATTAAACTTATGTTTCTAATAATAATAATAATAATAATAATAATAATAATAATAATAATAATATATACTTCTAGATCAGTTCAAATGTGTAGACTAAATGGAAAATAATAATATATCAAATAAACCGAATATAACCAAAATTTATTTCGCCAAACCGGCAATGCCTCTAGCAATAATTAATAGACTTTAATATATATGTATTGTCAGTGTAAATGACTTTTAGACAGCCATTCGATAATATCTTTATAAATTAATATCATTGTTATTTATTTCTCTTATTTATTAAAATAAAAGTATATATATTAAAATGTTTATGGACATCAGTGTAAAACTTTTTATACTGTAATTTAATCATGATTAATAATAGACTAAAATAGTAACAGAATCATTCATTAATCAAATAAAATTTAATCAAGCTAAAAGCCTCTATATGCATGGGAGAGTGGCCAACCTAGCGGCTATGCTTCTTCAGAGCCATACCCCAGTCACGGGGGGGAACCCAGTACCATGTAAATTTAGTGGGTGGGTACTACTCCAAGGCTGCCATTAAACTTTTTCTAAACTTTGCCCAGCAAAGAGCCCATTATCCATATGTAGTACATGGGTTACAATATATATTCGATATGACCAGCTTTTGATATAGCTTTATTAGAGTAGGATAGGACGTGGCATATAAATTCTGTTTTATATTTGCCTATTTGGTGTATTTTAAAAATAAAGTATAATGAGATGTCGAAATTTAAAAAATGGAATTTTTAAAAGAGGTGAAACCAAAAAGATTAAAACAAAATATGCTTCATCCAATTCTATTCGCACACCAAACACTATTTAGTGATGTACATAGGTTCTTTAATTCATTTTTAAAAGAGAAAAAGTTAAACCGAATAGAATTGATTGATACATTTTAGTTCGATTTTTATAAAATAAAAAAAATAGTAGAATCACTGTTGGGTTTCTGAAACAAGTTTAATCTAGAAGAATAAGGTAAGATTTGGATCAATCCGGATTCTCTGGAGCGGAAACCCCGTCTAGTGTCCCTCCAGCCAAAATCAACGATTGTGATTTGTGGAGAGAGAGAGAAATCCAGTGACTTTGCAGCGTGTCTTTAAATTTTTCTAAGCTTATCACATGCGGTAATGGAAAAAAACAATGTTGCACCGTGTAGCTGCTGTAGAGAATCCAGATTGGATTTGGATAGAGGGCAAGGAGAGGTGGAGGGAGGAAAGATATTGGTGGTGGTTGACAAGGTTTGGCATCAATAAGGGGATGTCGGAAGAAGTGGGATTGAACTTACTACGGTTGCCACACGAAGTTAATTTGGTTGCTTGAGAAGGCGTGACAATGGAGGCATAGAAGAAGAGAGTTGTTTTATAAAATATATATATATATATATATATATATATATATATATATATATATATATATATGTGTGTGATTATTTTATATATAGAGAGTGTATCAAGTGAGAACTCCTTATTGTGAGAAGTGAGAACTGTTAATAAGAGTCATTGGGTCACAATTAAAAGTAATTAACGGATAAGATTATATAGTAGTATTAGTAAGTCACATGACATCTATCCCCTTCTCTCCATCCTCCCCTCTCACCGTTTCCACCCATGTAGCCAGTCCAGACCGCATAAACAGGAACTTAAAGGAAATTTGAGTGCAAGGCTGTATAATTTTAGCAACGCAATGGGACTATCATGGACACACTTCAACAGTGTAAATAGGTAATGCTTCATTGTTTATTGATTGATTCCTTTGTGGACTAATTGCTTCATTGTTTCTGAACTAATTGCTTCATTTATAAATTGTAATAGGCGGTACTATTTTGCGGTCTAGACTGAATATAGGGAAAGAGCAATCACCAAATTCATGGGTCTACTCTGCTTGAACCCCACACTTTTGTGGGGCCCATCGTCTTCTTATCTGGTATTGCTTTGTGGACTAATTACTTCATTGTTTCTGAACTAATTGCTTCATTTGTAAATTGTAATAAGCGGTACTATTTTGCGGACTGGGCTGACTATAGGGAACAAGCAATCACCAAATTCATGGGTCTACTCTGCTTGAACCCCACACTTTTGTGGGACCCATCGTCTTCTTCACTGGTATTGCTTTGTGGACTAATTGCTTCATTGTTTATGAATTAATTGCTTCATTTGTAAATTGTAATAGGCGGTACTATTTTGCGGTCTGGGCTGACTATAGGGAACGAACAATCACCAAATTCATGGGTCTACTCTGCTTGAACCCCACACTTTTGTGGGGCCCATCGTCTTCTTTGTTGGTATTGCTTTGTGGACTAATTGCTTCATTGTTTCTGAACTAATTGCTTCGTTTGTAAATTGTAATAGGCGGTACTATTTTGTGGTCCAGGGTGACTATAGGAACGAGCAATCACCAAATTCATGGACCTACTCTGCTTGAACCCCACACTTTTATGGGGCCCATCGTCTTCTTATTTGGTATTACTTTGTGGGCAAATGGCTTCATTGTTTCTGAACTAATTGCTTCATTTGTAAATTGTAATAGGCGGTACTATTTTGAGGTCTGGACTGACTATAAGGAACGAGCAATCACCAAATTCATGGGTCTACTCTGCTTGAACCCCGCACTTTTGTGGGGCCCATCGTTTTCTTCGTTGGTATTGCTGGTGGCGGCGAAAGAGGGTCGATCTGCACCAAACGCGAGGGGAGAGGCCATGGCTCCGACGAGGAGCTGAGAGAAGAACGACAGTCGGAGTCTGGAGTTCTTGTCGAGAGAAGAAGTTGGAGACGAGGGTCATGGGGCCCGGGCCGGCTCACTTTGTAACACCCCATTTTTCGTTAAGTGCTTTTATATATGTTGTTTGCTTGTTTAAGCCTTAGGACTTAGCTTAGAGTTGTTGCTGAGGGGCTCAGTGGGATTGTAAGACTTAAATCCCTTTCTGGTACATGAGCACGACCGTGTTCATGTCCAGCAAGACCGTGCTCAATGTTGTGTCTTGTGACCGTTTGGATCACTAACACAGTCGTGCTTAATGGGAAGCACGACCGTACGGGGGATTGGCGAGCACGCCCGTGCTTAGTAAGATGCATGGTCGTGCTAAGGTCTGCAGCCTATAAAATGGCACAGAAATCAAGGGTTCGCATTTTAACCATATTTTGGCATAGCGGCCACCCTAGTGCGGCTACACCTCTATTTTTCCCTATTTTCTCTAAACCCATTGTATTGTTGGAGCTTTAGAGACTCTTGGGAACGTGTAGTTCGTCGGTGTTGATCCCTATAGGTAACGGTTCCTCTCCTTAGTGTTTCCTTTTATATTATTTTGGATTTGGGAACTAATTGGTTAACTTTTTCTGTTTGATCAAGGCTTGGAAAGCTAACTGAGCCACTCGAGGAACGAGTGGTTTACCGACTGTGTTGTCATTATCAGTTTCTTCATACCAAGTATGGGGAGAAGGATAGTGTAACAATTAGGAAAGAGGGTAGCTTAAGATGAGGGGTTCACAGAGCCCCGTTGTTATTAACTGTTGCCAATGCCATGATTATTCGATTATATGTTCATTTGGGTTACTTGCTATTATTGTTTGGTTGATTATGAGTATGCCTGTCATAAATGCCTATTGTTTATAATTACTCTGTTGTATACCAAATTGGTTAATCTATATATGACATGATTATTAAGTGAATGGTATGAATACTTTTGTTATGAATGATATGAACATTGTTGTTATGATGTTGATTATGTTGATTGGCTGAATGATTGTTGAATGATGATATTGGTTGTTAATAAGACCCTAACTGACTAAAATATGACTTAATTAACATAACGGTTAAGGGAATAATTCCCCTGATGTGCTCATAAAATATGGATTAATAGTGACATGTGAGGTTTACACCAAATGGTTTAGTTAAGGACCCTAGGATTTGATTTGAGAGTATTAGGGAGTTTTGGCCCCACGAACATAAGTTGACCCTGCCCAGAACAGCATGGCCACGCCTAGGAACACGACCGTGCTGAACAGGGACAGAATCAGAGATTAAAGGTTTAAGGGGGTGTTCCACCCCAAATGTCCCCAATGATAAGATAATACACCAATCGGACAAAGACAGTTGCATAACTTAATTAAAGATTAATTAAGATAAACAAGAATAACAAGTTGCTTAAATCGGTGCCTAGTGAGTTACCGCACGTTGATAGACTTTGGTGCTTTTTGGTGAAAGTGGCCTCAATGCTTTTTGGTCGAGGTGTTGATAAGTTGAACCTTAGTGATTTTTGGCTAAGGGGGCCTTGACCCAGAAGGGTTAAGGTGTTGGTGTTGATGTTGATGTTGGTGATAAGTCTTGGATGCTTATTGGCCCAAGCAAAGGAGGTGGTTGCTCTGTTTGCTGTTGTGCTCGTGCATTCATTCATTGAAGTTGTTAGTGGGGGAAGATCAACATAGGGGAGGTCATCCTAGATTACGACGATCTGGCCAAGTCTCGGTGGTTCACCCAAGGTTTGGTGGACCGTACGCTCCGGCGGTGGCGCATCCTCGTTATGGTGCGTCGGCTATCCAGGGGGTTCACCCATGGTCTGATGGATTGCCGGTGTTGATGCTTTTATGGCCAATGTGGATATATAACTCTAAAGTTGCCTTCCTGAGATAGTTTGGATCTACATGCATACGTTGATTGTTTCAATGTGTTGATATAATTATATGTTGTTGATAAATGTTATATGATGATAAATGCTATGTACATGATGTATGTTCATCTTGCTTACTACTTCCATGCCATTGTGTTTACATGTTTTCTTACTCCCCGTTTTCCTGTTTCTGTTGTTGGCATGTATCTCTTTATGCAGAGGACGGTGATAAGCCAATGGAGGAGTGACTCCGAGGAGCCACGACTCTAGTGAGGATGCTTAGTTTTACAACTGTTAGTTGTTTTAGTTTCAGTTTGTTTTCCGTGATTGTATCCGGATTTGGTATACCAGCTCTGTACGTGACATCGGGGTTGGGTTAAGTTTATGCTTTGTTTATGCTTTATTTTCTTTTAAAACTTATGATGTTTTTCTGCATTGCTGATACATTTCAATGTGGTACCTTTTTACCTAGTTTTATTTTAATTAAATAAATGCATGTTTTTATATTACCTCTTTCAAGTAAATGTTTTATATTAATATGGGGGGTAGAGGGTGTCACATTTAGTGGTATCGGAGCAGGTATGTCCTATCAGGCCGTGATATGAGTCTGTTGTGTGCTCTTGTTTGAATTGTCTATACTCGTTATAGACAATGATGCTTAAAGTTGTGAGCCTGTCGCTTTTTCCTACTTAAAGTTCTCTGTATTTAATGGTTGTTTTGGACATGTACAAGAACTCATGGCAGGAAGAGGCATGAACGATTAGGCAATCGCTGACGCGTTGGCACTCCTTGCCATTGTAATCGGTCAAGTTCAGAACAACAACAACGGAGGACCAGCTGAGTTTCAAGGTCTTGACAAGTTCCAACGAAACAATCCGCCATCTTTCAGAGGAGCTTATGATCCCGAGGGAGCCTTGTTGTGGATGAGGAAGATCGAGAAGATATCCAGAGCTATGGACTACGATGATCAGAGCGGGTTATCTTCACCACGTTTATGCTCACTGAGGAGACTGAGCACTAGTGGGAGAACTGTCGTCAGAGGATGGTGGTTGAGGGTACGGCAATCACCTGGACTGTGTTCAGAGATAGGTTTCTGGAGAAGTACTATCTTGCGGATGTACGTGACAAGAAGGAAATGGAATTCTTGGCACTGAAGCAGGGTAATATGTCAGTGGGAAAGTATGCTGAAAAGTTTGAAGAGCTGGCTAGGTATTACACACAATATCAGGTCATGGTTGATGATCAGTCAAAGTGTGTCAAGTTCGAGGATGGCCTTCGTCCGGAGATCAAGCAGGCGATCAGTTATCAGGAGATCAGAGTCTTCCCAACCTTGGTGAACAAGTGTAGGATCTTTGAGGATGCCTACAAGTCCAGAGTGGCCAGTTTCAAGAATTCAGAAAGTCAGGGCAACAAGAAGACCGAGCAGAAGAACAAGGGCAAGCAGGGTTACTGATGAGTGTGATTTCACCTCATTTTCCATGTACATTTATGCATGCATTTGCATATAGTTAGGCGATTTTAGTGTTTATTTTGTTTAGTTTTTCCTTTGGAACGGATAAGGTGGTATTGTGTGTTGTTTTACAGATATTCATGATTAAATGCCCAAGAATTAGCAAGTATGAAGCTTGGATGACTTAGAGCTTTGAAAGATAAGAAATTGAGCCAAGCAGAGAGTATCACGGCCTAGCCATGATGGCCCTCACGGCCGTGAGGGAGCAGTAGCTGAAGAAAGAATTGAGCCAAAAGTCAGAAGCTGTCACGGCCTAGCCGTGATGGCTATCACGGCCGTGACGTGTCAGCTGTGCCAGATCTCCAAAAGTCAGAGACGATCACGGCCTAGCCGTGATGGATAGTACGGCCGTGATGAATCAGTTGGAAAAGTCAGAGACGATCACGGCCTAGCCGTGATGGCTATCACGGCCGTGACCTGTTTGTTGGAAAAGTCAGAAAGGATCACGGCCTAGCAGTGATGAGTATCACTGCCGTGATGAATCGATAAATGAAGCGGTGCCAAGTCAGAAACCATCACGGCCTGGCCGTGATGGCTATCACGGCAGTGTGACCGCCACGCAGTAATAAAAGAACCGAGCGAAACGAGAAGAAGGGCTATTCAGAAAACCCTAAAGAAAAATCCTCTGCTGCTGTGGCTGTGTGCATCATTCCATGGAGCTCTCCCCTTTGTTCATCTCTGTAATTATTCCTTTTGTTTTACTTTCAATTATGTGTAGCTAAACTCCCCTTTTGTTGGGGTTAGACTATTGCTATCTGAACTTGGTTGTAAAATGACTTGATTATAATGCAGTTTTCTTGTTCTTTATGAGTGTTTGATTCCATGCTTAATGCTTTCTTAGGCTTGATCACCCTATGAATGATTAGTTGCTTTAATAGATAACTGGAAGGTTGGTGTTAGAGCTTGCTCACGAATCAAATGCCGGGTAGTTCATGAGCCTAGGAATAGGTCTTGAGGTGCTTGCAATCTTATAAGTCTTTACTTAATGCAAAATCTCAGGTTAATCTACCTAAGGAATTAGGGTTTAACTTGGGATTTTAGGCTCAATGCACCTAAGGAATTAGGCTTGAGTATCTCTGAAAAGACTTGATTGTCATAATAGAACTAGGAACTGTGTTAGTTATCATTCCATAACAATCAAGGGAGGATTAGCTTAGTTTAACCCCAGCAATTCTATCTCATTGTTATTCATCTTTCTGTTTTCACATCAACTGTTTGAGAAAAATCCAAAAAGAACAAAAATATTTTCTTCTTGTTTGTTTGCTAGATGCTAGAACAACCTTCAATCCAAAATTCGATTGCCTAGATAGTAGTCAAATTTGCGAAGTGGTAATTGTCCACGATCCCTGAGAACGATATCCGGTATTACCGTTTTTATTACTTGCAACGAACCGGTACACTTGCCGAGTACGTGTCAAGTTTTTGGCGCCGTTGCCGGGGATCGGTGTGCCAATATCACGAGTACCAAAGGGGACTCCTAATTTAGGCATTTTTTTTTATTTTTACTGTTTTCCTACTGTGTTGTTTTCGTTCTTATTGTCTGTATCTCTGCTGTGAATTTCGCAAGTGCTTGTTTTTCTGTTTGTTCTGTGCTACTCCGTTTGTTCGGTGTATGCGAGGTACAATCGACCAGGTGAACTCCAATTCGAACCCGAGATCGAGAGACTCTGCAGAAGGAATAGAAAGAAAACCAAGGCAAGACAGAACAGAGAAAGAGCATCTTCTAGTAGACAAGAGCAAGCAAGTTGAGTTACCAAGTGTGAAAGAACCACAAATTGAAATAGCAGTTGTCACCATGGCGGAAGAGAACGTCCAAGGAGAACAATGGGGGACTACACTTCCCCTAGAGTTGATAGATGTGGAACTCCGATTGTGAGACCTCGCGGTGGCCTGCAATAATTTCGAAATCAAGGCCTCACTTCTCCACCTTGTGCAGAAAAAACCAATTTGGAGGGTTGGAGAGTGAAGATCCTCATGCTCATATTGGTACCTTCATTGAGCTGTGTGACACCATCAAGTTAAACGGAGCTTCCGATGAGGCCATTCGGTTAAGGCTTTTCCCTTTCTCTTTGAGGGATAGAGCCAAGGCATGGCTTCAATCTCATCCTCATGGAAGCATCATCACCTGGAACGACTTGGTCACAAGAAGTTTTTATCTCGATTCTTCCCTCCGTCAAGAATGATTAAGCCGAGGTCAGAGATCAATGCCTTTGCACGAGAGGATGGTGAGTCACTATATGAAGCCTGGGAGAGGTTCAAGTCTTTACTCTGACTTGTCCAAATCATGAACTAGAGACATGGCAGCAGGTCGCAACTTTTGTTAATGGGCTCAACGAGAATTCAAGAAGTATGATTGAAGCGGCTGCAGAGGAGGTACATTGAGTCGAAGACACAGGAAGAAGCAAAGGACTTGATTGAGAACATGGCTAACAATGACTATCAAATGCCTAGTTCTCGGTCAATGGTCAATAGAGGTGTTCTAGAGTTGGATGAAATTGGTGCCCTCAAGGCACAAATGGCTATTCTTACCAAACAACTGGGGTCGGTTCAACTGCAGAACTCTCAAGTACAAGCTGTTCAAGTTCAAGGTGCCTCAGTGTGTGATTTCTGTGGAGGCAACCATGCAAATGGGAACTGTGAGATCAATGTGGTTGGAAGCTTGGGACAAGAAGAGGTAAACTATATGGGCAACCAAGGGCCTAGAAATGATCCCTACTCCAACACCTACAATCCGGGGTGGCGCAATCATCCCAACTTTAGTTGGAGACAAGGGCAAAGTTCAAATACTCAAGCAAAGCCTTCTCAAGAGAGTTCAAGCAAATTGGAGAACCTTCTAGGCCAGTTCATGCAAGCTACTCAAGAGACTATAACGAATCAGAATGCTTCAATCAAGAACTTGGAGCATCAAATGGGCCAACTAGCAAGGCAGATGGCAGAGAGACCTCCAGGACAACCTGCTGGGGATAACGAGAAGAACCCAAGGGAAGATTGTAAAGCCATTGTTACAAGAAGTGGGAGAATTTTAAAGCCACAAGAAAAAGAGAAGGAAGAGAAGACAAGTGATGCTGGAATTGACAAGGGGCAATTTGAAGAGGTAAACAATGAAGAACCCGGAACTTCCCAAGGTACTACCTCTAATCCTATTGATGTAGAAGCTGAAGAACCACAGAGGGAGAAACTGGTTGATGAAGAATTTGCAATGTAGAAGACCCGAAGACAGATTCTGGAAGAGGCTGATAATCCCAAGGAGCGACCCCCATTTTTCATAATCCCGTACGCCCAACGGTTGAAGAAAGAGGCAACAGATCAGCAGTTTTCTAAGTACCTGGATGTATTCAAAAAGCTACAAATAAACATCCCGTTTCTTGAAGCTCTACAAGAGATGCCTTCCTACGCAAAATTCATGAAGGAGATCCTTACAAACAAAAGAAGGTGGAAGGAGGAGACAGTTATGCTTATCAAGAGTGCAGCGCTATACTTCAAAGGAAGCTGCACAAGGTAAAAATGAAGGACCAGGCAGTTTCACTATTCCATGCACTATAGGTCATCCGAACATAGGGAGAGCATTGTGAGATTTAGGGGCAAGTATTAATCGATGCCGCTCTCCATTTTCAAGAAGCTGGGGATTGGTGAAGTAAAACCAACAGGAATTTCTCTTCAACTGGCGGACCGCTCAATTACATATCCCTATGGTGTTGTGGAGGATTTGTTGGTGAAGGTAGATAAGTTCATTTTTCCAGCAGATTTTGTGGTGTTATATATGGCTGAAGATGGTGATACTCCTCTGATTCTTGGGAGGCCATTCCTAGCAACAGGTAGAGCCTTGATCGATGTCAATCAAGGGGAATTGGTGCTTCGGGTACAAGACGAAAAGGTCACTTTTAATGTGTTTGAAGCGATGAAACACCCAAGCGACAAGGACACATGCATGATAGTGGACCTCATTGATTCATTAGCTGACAAGAGTTTGCACCAGAAGTTTGAAGATTCGTTAGAAGCCGCTCTAATGGTAGAGGATGTAGAAGAAGAAGTAGGTGCGAAGAAGTTGATCTCATGATTAAATCTCCGGAGGCTTGTGCCAGTTGTGAATACCGATGAAGACAA
Source organism: Sophora flavescens (assembly GCA_030762895.1). Taxonomy (NCBI): domain Eukaryota; kingdom Viridiplantae; phylum Streptophyta; class Magnoliopsida; order Fabales; family Fabaceae; genus Sophora; species Sophora flavescens. The sequence goes on from CM061063.1 coordinate 75,220,768, forward strand.
AGTGGTGGAAGATGTGAGAATTGAAGATAAGGGTGACCCACCGGTGCTAGAGTTGAAGGAATTGCCATCCCATCTCCGTTATGCCTTCCTAGGGATGAACTCTTCATTCCCAGTTATCATCGATGAGTGGGTTGAATTCCTTGGAAGAAGAGAAGCTGTTGAGGGTGCTTAGGGAGCACAAATCTGCAATTGGATGGTCTATGTCCGATTTGAAAGGGATAAGCCCCTCCTTCGCATGCACAAAATCCGTGTGGAGGAAAAATTCAAGCGGGTTAGGCAACCGCAAAGAAGACTCAACCCGAATATGAAGGAAGTTGTGAGGAAGGAGATTGTGAAGTTGTTGGATGCGGGCATTATCTATCCCATCTCCGATAGTCCATGGGTGAGTCCGGTCCAAGTTGTCAGAAGAAAGGGGGGATGACAGGTGGTAGCGAATGAAAGGAATGAACTTATTCCCTCCCGGACCGTGTATCCGGATGGAGGGTATGCATTGACTACAGAAGACTGAATGAGGCCACTAGAAAAGACCACTTTCCATTACCCTTCATTGATCAGATGCTAGAGAGGTTGGCGGGTCATGCTTTCTATTGTTTCCTTGATGGATACTCCGGGTATAACCAGATTGTGGTTGACCCGGAGGACCAAGAGAAGACCGCTTTCACCTGCCCTTATGGAGTCTATGCATACAGGAGAATGCCTTTCGGGTTGTGCAATGCACCCGCCACTTTTCAAAGGTGCATGCTCTCCATATTTTCGATATGAATGAGAAGTTTATTGAGGTATTTATGGACGATTTTTCTGTATTTGGTGATTCATTTGATAACTGTTTGAATAATCTTGCCTGTGTCCTAAAAAGGTGCCAAGAAACTAACCTCGTTTTAAATTGGGAAAAATGCCATTTCATGGTTAGGGAGGGTATAGTTCTTGGGCACAAAATTTCATCACGAGGGATGGAGGTTGATAGAGCCAAAATTGAAGTGATTGAAAAACTTCCTCCTCCCTTAAATGTGAAAGGTGTTAGAAGCTTCCTAGGGCATGCGGGTTTTTATAGAAGGTTCATAAAAGATTTTTCAAAAATTGTGAAACCCTTATGCAAGCTTTTGGTAGCTGATACTCCTTTTATATTTGATGATGATTGCATGCATGCCTTCAAAATTTTGAAAGAAAAACTCACCACCGCACCGGTCATTGCTCCTCCAGATTGGAGTTTACCTTTTGAGCTAATGTGTGATGCAAGTGACTATGCGGTGGGAGCCATTTTAGGCCAAAGAAAAAACAAAGTGTTGCATGTCATTTACTATGCCAGTCGTGTGTGCTTAATGATGCCCAATTGAATTACACTACGACTGAAAAAGAATTGCTTCTTGTGGTATTTGCTTTTGATAAATTTAGATCCTACTTGATTGGTTGTAAAACTACGGTCTACACCGATCATTCTCGCTTTAAGATATCTTATGACTAAACAGGATGCTAAGCCAAGGCTTATTAGGTGGATACTTGCTACTCCAAGAGTTTGATTTGGAAATAAAGGACAAGAAAGGAGTGGAGAATGTGGTAGCCGACCATTTGTCCAAAGCTTCCACAAGCAGATGTCCAAGCGAAGCAAAGTTGCCAATTCAAGAGGAATTCCCGGATGAACAGTTGTTTGTGGTGCAAGTGGCACCTTGGTTTGTGGATATTGCAAATTACAAGGCGGCCAATAAAATTCCTAAGGACTTCAATGCGCAACAGAGGAAGAAGCTCATTCATGATGCCAAGTTCTACATTTGGGATGAGCCGTATCTTTTCAAAAGAGGTTCAGATGGAATTACGAGGAGGTGCATACCGAAGAAGAAATTAATGGGGTGTTGACCCACTGCCACAACTCACCCTATGGAGGACACTTTGGTGGTGAGAGGACCGCCATGAAGATTTTGCAAAGCGGGTTGTTTTGGCCCACTATTTTCAAGGACTCCCGAGCTTGGGTGATGAATTGTGATAAATGCCGAGAGGACCGCAGTATTTCCAAGAGAAATGAGATGCCCTTAAAGGGTATATTGGAGGTAGAGCTCTTTGACGTATGGGGATTGACTTCATGGGTCCTTTCCCGTCGTCTTACAACAACAAGTACATCCTGGTGGCAGTTGATTATGTGAGCAAGTGGGTGGAAGCCGTGCCAACTTTGAAGGATGATGCAAGAACTGTGATCGGTTTTGTGAGGAAGAATATTTTTACCCGGTTTGGGACCCCTAGAGGGCTATCATTAGTGATGGGGGTACCCACTTTTGCAATAAGGAGTTCAATGCGGTGCTTGCCAAGTTTGGGGTGAACCACAAAGTTACCACACCATACCATCCCCAAACCAGGTGGGCAAGTAGAATTGTCCAACGGGAGTTGAAGAGGATTTTAGAAAAACCCGTGAACAATGCAAGGAAGGATTGGGCGAAGAAAGTGGATGATGCACTTTGGGCCTATCGGACTGCCTATAAGACGCCTATTGGTATGTCACCTTACCAATTGGTGTTTCGGAAATCATGTCATCTTCAGGTAGAGCTACAACACCGTGCTTTTTTGGCGCGTGAAGGCCCTAAACTTTGATGCAAGGCTGGCCATGGACAAGAGGATGCTTCAATTGAATGAGTTAGATGAGTTCCGACTCTTGGCTTATGAGAGTGCCAGGATATACAAGGAAAGAACCAAGTTACGGCATGATAAGTACATTCTTCCCAAGCAATTTGAAGAAGGCCGATCAGTTTTTCTTTGCACAACTCAAGACTCAAGTTTTTCCGGGCAAATTGAGATCAAGATGGTCGGGGCCCATTTTATGTCAAGTCAGTTTCTCCGTTTGGTTCAGTTGAATTGGAAAATCCATCATCAGGAAATACTTTCACGGTCAATGGGCACAGGCTCAAGCACTACCTTGGAGGAGATTTTAATCGTCAGGCAGTCTCCATCCCTCTTGAGGCACCATCTTAGAAACCATCCGTCAAGCTAGTGACGTTAAAGAAGCGCTTATTGGGAGGCAACCCAATTTTTATTTTTTTATTTTTTATCTTCATCTTCTCTTTTGTTTTTGAATTCCCCTCTTGAATAATCTGAGAAGCTCAAGAGGTTTGTTAATAGTTTGTTGAGTGATTCCAGATTTTGAAGGAAGGAGGAGAAGAAGGGCAGAAGGAAACAAAACCAGAAAGCATGTGATTCAGCACCACTACCACTTTGGTGAGTTGTTCCAATTTTCTCCCCTCTCTAAACTTAACTATTTACATTGAGGACAATGTAAGTCTTTAAGCTTGGGGTAGGGGTAATCTTTTAGCTTGCATTGTAAATATTGCATTCATATAGGCTTTAGTCTTGCATGATCACATGAATTAATTGCCCCCTGCTTAGATTGAGCATCTGATTGTGAGAGCCAAGTGCCAATTTCTCTGTGATAGTGAATTTTTGGACCCTGATTTTATATTCTTGTGATATGGCTTCATTAAATATGCTTGAGATGTTCTTGGATAGTTGATGATTAGCATGTGTTTCTATGGATTTGTGTTCTCACTGGTTCTTGAACTGATGAATGTGAGCTTTTGAGCCATTAGGGGGTACTCACTAAATCTGCCCCCGTTCTTTGTGTAGAGTGTTTTCCTCTTGGATTGTTTTTCTCTAGAACTTGACTTGAAACCATTTCGAAACTAGAAAATTTTTGGAAACATTTTTGAAAATGATTGAGGCAATAGGTATTTTTTCCGGCCTTCTGAGATTTGAATGTGTAAATGCTACCCTTAGTTGCCCAATTTTGAGCCTGAATGAATAACATGCTTTTCTTGGTTCCCTGAAATGTTGTGTTAAATATGCTTATGAGGGACCTTCTAAAGTACTGTGCAAAAATGGGTTGGAAAATGTAGTTGAAAGTTTGGGATGATGAAAAGAAAAAAATGAATCTGAAAAAAAAAAAAAAATTTACCTCTCTTGAATTGCAAAATCTCCCCTTATCCAAAAAAAAAAAAAAAAGAGAAGAGAAAAAGAAATAAAAATGGGGAAGGGGATGACAAAAAGGAATGAGAAGTAAAAAGAAAAAAAAATGAAAGAATGGTGGAAGAGCAAACTGAAACCCAAAGAAAGGTATTTTAGAAGGTCGTGCCTTGCAATGCTTGGTTGTTTGTATTACCTTTTGAAATTTCCTGTTCTTGAAATCCCCACCTGAAAATTGATCCCATGGCCCCATTACACCAAAGAATAAGACCTCTTGATTCTTAGATGTTTTTCATTAATAAAGTGAAGATTTGGTTGATAGTCAAGCTTATGGTAGGAATCATTCTTTGAGGAAAATGGAGTGAAATGTCATATTCCCTTAACACTTGAGTGAGTGAGGCAAGAAAGAGAGCCAAGCAAATGAACAAGCTTGAGGTGAGCTGCAAGTGAGATAGAGTGCCCGAATTAGTGAGAATGTGAGTCTAGGGAAACTAAGCCCCTAATTGGACTTGAATTGATTGTCTCTTGCTGAAATAATTGACTGCCTGTTGCTTGGATCATTTTATTCGGGTTCTTAGTTCACTATCATTGTCCTGGTTGTTTTCATCTTATGGCCTTGGTTTTTGCTTGAGAACAAGCAAAGTCTTAAGCTTGGGGTGATTTGATGAGTGTGATTTCACCTCATTTTCCATGTACATTTATGCATGCATTTGCATATAGTTAGGCCATTTTAGTGTTTATTTTGTTTAGTTTTTCCTTTGGAACGGATAAGGTGGTATTGTGTGTTGTTTTGCAGATATTCATGATTAAATGCCCAAGAATTAGCAAGTATGAAGCTTGGATGACTTAGAGCTTTGAAAGATAAGAAATTGAGCCAAGCAGAGAGTATCACGGCCTAGTCAGTGATGGCCTCACTACCGTGAGTGAGGAGCGAGAGGTGAAGAAAGAATTGAGCCAAAAGTCGGAAGCTCGTCACGGCCTAGCCGTGATGGCTATCACGGCCGTGGACGTGTCAGCCTGTGCCAGATCTCCAAAAGTCGAGAGGCGATCACGGCCAGCCGTGATGGATAGTACGGCCGTGATGAATCGATTGGAAAAGTCGAGACGATCACGGCCAGCCGTGATGGCTATCACGGCCGTGACTTGTTTGTTGGAAAAGTCGAGAAAGGATCACGGCCCAGCCGTGATGAGTATCACGGCCGTGATGAATCAGTAAATGAAGCGGTGCCAAGTCGAAACCATCACGGCCTGGCCGTGATGATGGCTATTATCCGCGTGACCGCCACGAGTAATAAAAGAACCGAAAGGAAACGAGAAGAAGGGCTATTCGAGAAAACCCTAAAGAAAAATCCTCTCTTTGTGGGCTGTGTGCATCATTCCATGGAGCTCTCCCCTTTGTTCATCTCTGTAATTATTCCTTTTGTTTTACTTTCAATTATGTGTAGCTAAACTCCCCTTTTGTTGGGGTTAGACTATTGCTATCTGAACTTGGTTGTAAAATGACTTGATTATAATGCAGTTTCCTTGTTCTTTATGAGTGTTTGATTCCATGCTTAATGCTTTCTTAGGCTTGATCACCCTATGAATGATTAGTTGCTTTAATAGATAACTGGAAGGTTGGTGTTAGAGCTTGCTCACGAATCAAATGCCGGGTAGTTCATGAGCCTAGGAATAGGTCTTGAGGTGCTTGCAATCTTATAAGTCTTTACTTAATGCAAAATCTCAGGTTAATCTACCTAAGGAATTAGGGTTTAACTTGGGATTTTAGGCTCAATGCACCTAAGGAATTAGGCTTGAGTATCTCTGAAAAGACTTGATTGTCATAATAGAACTAGGAACTGTGTTAGTTATCATTCCATAACAATCAAGGGAGGATTAGCTTAGTTTAACCCCAGCAATTCTATCTCATTGTTATTCATCTTTCTGTTTTCACATCAACTGTTTGAGAAAAATCCAAAAAGAACAAAAATATTTTCTTCTTGTTTGTTTTCTAGATGTTAGAACAACCTTCAATCCAAAATTCGATCGCCTAGATAGTAGTCAAATTTGCGAAGTGGAAATTGTCCACGATCCCTGAGAACGATATCCGGTCTTACCGTTTTTATTACTTGCAACGAACCGGTACACTTGCCGAGTACGTGTCAGTTACGCTCTAGCCGACAAGGATTTCAAGCAGAGTGACAGGAAGCCACGGTTTTCTTATGATAGGTCCAGGGGTGGCAACTTTAATGCCTCTAGGCCCATGAAGTGCGGCAAGTGCGGCGCACCAGATCACTTCACTACCCAGTGCAAGGAATCGGACGTCATCTACTTTACGTGTGGCAAGTCTGGTCACATCAGTCGGGATTGTGGAGGAGCAAAGTCAGAGCCTCCAAGTGCTAGAAAGAGTCAACAGTCTCAGACTAATCGATCAAGACCACCGGGAGAGTCTTTACTCTTAGTGGAGCCGAGGTCTCTGAGTCTGATGACTTGATTCAAGGTATGTGCTTAATTGATGGGACTCCTTTAACTGTATTGTATGATTCGGGTGCTACGCACTCACATGATAGGGTCAAGAGTTTAAAATTACCTGTTACCTTTCTTGAGTATGATTTGATTGTTTCCACACCCACAAACAAGCTAGTTCTTACTTCTCATGCATGCAAGAACTGTCATATTACCATTGATGGTAGAACTTTTATTGTAAATCTTGCATGTCTACCTCTGAAGGACCTTGATGTTATTCTTGGCATGGACTGGTTATCTTCCAACCACGTCCTTTTAAATTGTTTTGATAAAACCATAGTTTTTGGCACTTTTGTGGAGTCTAAGAATTCGGCCTTTCTCTTTGTCAACCAAGTTAAGGCATCGATGAAGGATGAGGCTCAAGTGTACATGATGATGTCTTCCCTGGAATTAGAGAGCCCTCCTGATGTCGGAAGTGTGTCCGTTGTTCGGGAATTGCCTAAAGTGTTCCCGGGGGATGTTTATAACTTGCCCCCTGAGAGAGATGTAGAGTTCAGCATAGACTTAGTGCTTGGCACCGGGTCAATATCCATAGCACCCTATAGAGTGTCTCCTCCAGAGCTAGCCGGGTTGAAGAAACAGATATAAGATTTGATCCAGAAGTAGTTTATTAGGCCTAGCGTATTCTCATGGGGAGTGCCAGTGTTGCTAGTAAAGAAGAAGGATGGCAGTATGAGGTTGTGTGTCGACTATCGACAGCTCAACAAAGTGACCATTAAGAATCGGTATCCCCTCCCTAGGACTGATGATCTCATGGATCAGTTGATCGGAGCGTGTCTTCTCGAAGATAGATTTGAGGTCAGGGTACCATCGGATTCGGGTTGAGTCTGAGGACATCCTGAAGACAGCGTTTAGGACGCGTTATGGTCACTATGAGTACTTGGTTGTGCCCTTCGGTGTGACCAATGCTCCTGCTGTGTTCATGGACTACATGAACAAGACCTTTCACCCTTACTTGGATAAGTTTGTGATGGTCTTCATAGATGACATCTTAGTGTACTCCAAGACCAAGGAGGAACACCCGAGGGTTGTCTTGTGGACCCTTAAGGAAAAATAGTTGTATGTTAGGTTGTCTAAGTATGAGTTATGGCTATAAGAGGTGAGTTTCTTAGGACATGTCATCTCTAAGGGTGGCATAGCCGTGGATCTGGCTAAGGTAGAGACGGTGCTCCAGTGGGAAAAGCCGAAGTCAGTGACTGAGATTAGGAGTTTCTTGGGTTTAGCAGGGTACTATAGGAGGTTTATAGAAGGTTTCTCTAAGTTACCCTTACCCTTAACCCGTCTCACCAAGAAGGGACAGTTGTTTGTGTGGGACTCTAAGTGTGAGGAAAGTTTCCAAACCCTTAAGGATATGTTAACATCAGCACCGGTGTTAGTTTTGCCAGACCCTAGCAAACATTTCGTAGTGTACTATGATGCATCGAAGCAAGGTTTAGGTGGAGTGTTGATGCAAGATGGTAAGGTAGTAGCTTATGCCTCTAGGCAGTTGAAAACCCATGAGAAGAACTACCCTACCCATGATCTAGAGTTAGGAGTTGTGGTATTTGCCTTAAATATTTGGAGGCATTACCTTTATGGAGCGAAGTTTGAGGTCTTTAGTTATCATAAGAGTCTAAAGTATCTCTTTGATCAAAAGGAGTTGAATATGAGGCAGCGTAGGTGGGTGGAGTTTTTAAAGGATTATGAGTTTGATCTAACATACCACCCAGGAAAAGGCAATGTAGTGGCAGATGCTTTAAGTAGGAAAACCTTGCACGTCTCCGCTTTGATGGTTAGGGAGATGGATCTGATTGAGGAATTTAGATACCCGAGTTTAGCTTGGGAAGTTACCCCTAAGAGCATTAGGCTTGGAACCTTGAAGGTTACCAACAGTTTGATGGATCGAGGTTAGAGAGAGAGGTCGGAAGATAGACCGGTTTCTCTTAGACCAGAGAGAGTTACTCGCTCGGGGTAGAAACCTTAGCTTTAAGGAAGGAAGTGATGGAGTTTTGAGGTTCAAATATAGAGTTTGTATACCGGATGTTCGTGAGCTTAGGAAGTTGATCATTGAAGAAGGACATAGGAGTGGACTGAGTGTGCACTCAGGTGCCACCAAGATGAATCAGGATCTTAAGCGCATGTTTTAGTGGCCTAAGATGAAGGAAGATGTGGCTGAGTTTGTGTACGCTTGTTTAGTGTGCCAAAAGTCTAAGATAGAACACCAGAAGCCGTCAGGTAAGTTGCAGCCGTTAAGTATCCCAGAATGGAAGTGGGATAATATTTCCATGGATTTGTGTCTGGACTCCCCAGGACTCCAGCTGGTTTTGAGGCGATATAGGTTGTTGGGGATAGACTGACTAAGTCCGCCCATTTCATCCCTATGAACATGGAGTATCCCTTAGAAAAGTTGGTCAAGTTGTACATCAAAGAGATAGTTAGGCTACATGGTGTACCGTCTAGCATAGTATCTGATAGAGACCCGAGGTTTACCTCTAGGATTTGGAATATTTTGCAAGAGGCCTTGGGAACGAAGCTTAGGCTTAGTTCATCTTATCACCCATAGACTGATGGTCAGTCTGAGAGAACCATCCAATCCTTAGAGGACTTGCTTAGAGCTTGTGTGCTAGAGCAGTCGGGTAGTTGGGATAAGTTCTTGACCCTGATAAATTTTACCTACAACAATAGTTTCCATTCCAGTATTAGGATGGCACCTTATGAAGCTCTTTATGGGAGGAGATGTAGGACACCCTTGTGTTGGAGTGAACCTAGTGATAGTGTTGTGTTAGGACCTGAGGTGGTGCAAGAAATCGCAGATAAAGTGAGGATGATTCAGGAAAAGATGAAATTGGCACAAAGTAGGCAAAAGAGCTACCATAACAAAAGGAGGAAGACGCTCGAATTCCAGGAAGGTGACCATGTGTTCTTGAGAGTTACCCCGACAACTGGGGTTGGTAGAGTGATAAAGGCAAGGAAACTTAATCCTAGATTCATTGGTCCTTACCAAATTCTAAAAAGAGTCGGCAAGGTCACCTACCAAATAGCCTTACCATCGTTCTTGTCCAACCTTCAAAGTGTCATTCATGTGTCTCAACTCAAAGTACATCCATGACCCTAGTCACGTGATAGTCCTCGATACCATACAGTTAAAAAAGAACTTGACTTTTGAGGTATTACCCTTTCGAGTCGAGGATAGGAGGGTGAAGCAACTAAGAGGCAAGGAGATTCCTTTGGTCAAGGTCGTTTGGAGTGGGGTTACTGAGGAAAGTGCTACGTGGGAGATGGATAGCAAGATGATGGAATCGTATCCGCACCTTTTCAAGCGAGGTAGGTAGAAATTTCGATGACGAAATTTTTATAAAAGGGTGGAATTGTAACACCCCATTTTTCGTTAAGTGCTTTTATATATGTTGTTTTCTTGTTTAAGCCTTAGGAATTAGCTTAGAGTTGTTGCTGAGGGGCTAAGTGGGATTTTTAGGCTTAAATCCCTTTCTGGTACATGAGCACGACTGTGCTCATGTCCAGCACGCCTGTGCTCAATGCTGTGTCTTGTGACTGTTTGGATCACAAGCACGGTCGTGCTTAATGGGAAGCACAACCAGACAAGGGATTGGCGAGCACGCCTGTGCTTAGTAAGATGCACTACCGTGCTTAGGTCTACAGCCTATAAAATGGCACAGAAACCGAGGGTTCGCGTTTTAACCCTATTTTGGCATAGCAGCCACCCTAGTGTGGCTACACCTCTATTTTTCCCTATTTTCTCTAAACCCATTGCATTGTTGGAGCTTTAGAAACTCTTGGGAATGTCTAGTTCATCGGTGTTGATCCCTATAGGTAACGGTTCCTCTCTTTAGTATTTCCTTTTCTATTATTTTGGATTTGGGAACTAATTGGTTAACTCTTTCTGTTTGACCAAGGATGGGAAAGCTAACTGAGCCACTCGAGGAACACGTGGTTTATCGGCTGTGTTGTCATTATTAGTTTCTTCATACCAGGTATGGGGAGAAGGATAGTGTAACCATTAGGCAAGGGGGTAGCGTAAGATAAGGGGTTCACATAGCCCCGTTGTTATTAACTGTTACCAATGCCATGATTATTTGATTATATGTTCATTTGGGTTACTTGCTATTATTGTTTGGTTGATTATGAGTATGCCTGTCATAAATGCCTATTGTTTATAATTACTCTGTTGTATGCCAAATTGGTTAATCTATTTATGACATGATTATTAAGTGAATGGTATGAATACTTATGTTATGAATGATATGAACATTGTTGTTATGATGTTGATTATGTTGATTGACTGAATGATTGTTGAATGATGATATTGGTTGTTAATAAGACCCTAACTGGCTAAAATATGACTCTTAATTAACATAACGGTTAAGGGAATAATTCCCCTGACGTGCTCATAAAAAATAGATTAATAGTGAGATGTGAGGTTTACACCAAATGGTTTAGTTAAGGACCCTAGGATCTGATTTGAGAGTATTGTGGAGTTTTGGCTCCATGAACATAAGTTGAATCTACCCAGAACAGCATGGCCACGCCCAAGAGCACGGCCGTGCTGAACAGGAGCACGACTGATAATCCGCCGGCTTATTATGTTTTAGCTATTATTTTAGAGTGGATTTCATCAATTAAATTTTGTTGAATGCTTTATTTAACCCAAATTAGACTTTGTTTTTCTATTTTGGTTATTTTAGAGTCAATGTGTGCATTTAATTAATTTTAATTAGATATTAGTTATTTTTTCTTATGTTATTATTATTTTGACTTTTAGGAAAGTATCAAGAACAAAGGGAAGCACAACTTAAGAAAATTCAAGAAAGAAAAGAACAATAAAAGATGAAGTGGTCCAATGCTAATTGAAGCTGAAGTGCATGAGGTTATTATATATATAGTTATGTGAGTCAACAATAGAAGTGAAAGTTGCTAGGAGAAATTGAAATTCAATCCAAATTAAAGCGGGGCCAGCAAGAAGAATTGAATACTAAGCAAGTTACAATTGAATTCTAATTGCTGGAGGAGTATTAAAGTGGAAAGGGTCCCACGTGAAAGATTGAATGGAATTAAAGTGGATTGCATGCAGTTATAGAATCAGAGCATTAATGAGCAAAATGTAGAAAACCCCAGTATGAAGCACTCAAATTGGTTATGTGCATTTTACCTATTCAATCTTGATAAAGATATGATTTACTTAGGATTTGGTAATTGAATTACAAGATGAGCATATTAACCAGTGTCAATGTGAAAAGTGTGTGGAGGATTATGTGCATTATTTGGGAAACTTATCTGATAGGATTTTTAATTGGAGTAAAATATTGACTCGCAATATATATATATATATATATATATATATATATATATATATATATATATATATATAGAAAAAAAAGGGCACAACAACAAAGGGAGTAGGGCTTAACACCTGTCGGTTAAGGTCGGATTCAAGCCAAAATTCCCAATCCGTCCAAAACCAAACTGGAGAATATATGGCCTATTCCCGTCCGATTGTGAGCTTGGTTTGGTCGGATGTCGGTTTCGGCCGGTTGGACGGATAACAGACGGTTTCGGGCGGTTTTTTATTAAAAAAAATAGAAACTTGCAACATTCAGGAGAAACCCAGAATCATAAAAGAAGAAGAAACACATCAATAATCTAACACAAAAGCTTGAAATTTAAAAAATAAAAAAGAAGCTGGGGCTACAAAAACAGAAGAAAAATGAGATCTGCAAAGGCAGATCTGAAACATACAAAGGCCAGACTTCTTCGTGCCCCGTGGTGCTTGGTAACATATGTGAGAAGGCAGCACCAGAACACATGAAGACAAGGATATTCTTCCTTGACCAAATATGAGAAGCAGAGCGCGGTGCTCTATACCAACGACAATCACACGCGTGGTGCTCTGGACGACGGCTGCGGCGTCTCACCACTCGGTACCACAGTCACTGCGTTCTCACCACTTTGGACGACGACCACAACGTGCTCTTGACGACAGTGAACACATCAATGAAGACACTCAGATCCGAGAGAGAGTTGAACTTAAGTCATTGAGGAGAGGAAGAAAGAGAGGAGCAAGAAGGGACATTGGTGACTACGGCGGTGGCAGAGGAAGAAGCGACGACAAGGCTAGGGTTTAGGGGTGAGATGTAAGTGAAGAATGAAGATGAATTCTGAAGAAGTGAGACATTTTGATTTTTTAGAAAAAATAAGATCTAATGTTAACGTTAGTAATGAGTAGATCAGAGAAGAAGGATAGAATTTGAAGAACCAATGGGATTGAAGGAAAATCTGAGGTAACCAATAAGAATAAAGGGAAATTAGAGATTAAAAAAAATATTTTAGCACATTCGGCCGGGTACGGTCGGTAGCGAAATATTTTTACCCTAACCGAACCCGCCCGCCCAAAACCGCATGAACCCGACTCTATCACCCCTTGACCCGCTCACCCGCTTGTCCAGCTAATTTATCCTTCGGTTATATCGGGCCACGGTCGGTTCCTTTTTTTTCCAGCCCTAAAGGGGAGTGAGGAGTGAGGGACGAACAGGAGCGCCGTTCCCACACAGATAGAACGTAAGAGCCACAGTGCAGCAATGCAGTTTGCTTGTTATTTTCTTGTTTTTTATTTTATGGCTGAGTAGTTTCCTTTGTTTTTAGGATTGGGCAATGCCCTTTGACATTATTATGATGAATAATTGATGTTTCCCTTTTGTTAATATTTCACTCATTGATTTGGTTCTTATTGTGCTTCATCCATGTAAATTGATGGATCACCTTTTTGCATGTCTTAGATATTCTAGGGATGAACTGAGAAGTGAACCTATGTATTGGATCCATAGGAATTGAACTTAGGACTTAAATCATGAGAATTAGAAGCGGTCCTTTGAGGGTACCATTGAATTATCATAAATCGTAATGGGTTCAATTTAAATACAATTACCACGAGAGTAAGAGTTGGTTTAATTGAGCATGGTTCTTGTATCTCGAGAGGGAACATTAACTAAGTTAGGATGATTCACTTTCAATTGAGTTAGATATTAACAAAGGTATAGTCAATTACGATTCATAATTGGTCATTGTGGTAGTCCCGATCCTGGAAGCTCTCTTCTCATATTTAAAAACCAAAAAATATTTTATTTTGATTTCTGTTATTGTTTCTTTTATTTTCTTGAAATCTATTCACACTTATTTCTTAGTCTAAAGAGTTGTTTAATTTGTGAAGTGGTACTTGGTTTCCCAATCCCTGAGTTCGATACTCGGTTTCTCACCCTTTTATTATTACTTGCTTCGATCAGGTACACTTGCCGGAGCCCATCAACGGTCGTGCTGAACAGGGAGCACCCCCGTGCTCCCAGTTTGAATCTGGGAGATGGTCGTGCTTTAAGCACACCATGCAGAACAGGAGCATGACTGTGCATCAAGAACGATCGTGCATAATAATAAGCACGACCGTGGTTCACTTAAGGGGAAGCACGCCCATGCTTAGAGGGAGCACGCCCGTGCTTCCCCTCCAGGACAGAATCTGACATTAAAGGTTTAAAGGGGTGTTCCACCCCAAATGTCCCCAATGATATGGTAATACACAAATCGAACAAAGATAGTTAGATAACTTAATTAAAGATTAATTAAGATAAACAAGAATAACAAGTTGGTTAAGCTGATGCCTAGTGGGTTGCCACACGTTGAAAGACTTTGGTGCTTTTTAACCAAAGTGGCCTCGATGTTTTTAAGTCGAGGTGTTGATGAGTCGAACCTTAGTGATTTTTGGATAAGGGGGCCCTAACCCAAAAGTGTTAAGGTGCTGGTGTTGATGTTGATGTTGGTGATAAGTCTTGGATGCTTATTGGCCCAAGCGAAGGAGGTGGTTGCCCTATTTGTTGTTGTGTTCGTGCATTCATACGTTGAAGTTGTTAGTGGGGGAAGATCAACATAGGGGAGGTCGTCCTAAAGTACGACGATCTGGCCAAGTCTCGGTGGTTCACCCAAGGTTTGGTGGACCGTACGCTCCCGCGGTGGTGCATCCTCGTTATTGTGTGTCGGCTATCCAAGGGGTTCACCCATGGTCTGGTGGACTGCTGGTGTTGGTGCTTTTATGGCCAATGTGGATATGTAACTCTGAAGTTGTCTTTCTGAGATAGTTTGGATCCACATGCATAATGGAGTAGCAGAGTAGTTTTGCACCGCATAGCATACGTTGATTGTTTCAATGTGTTGATATAATTATATGTTGTTGATAAATGTTATATGATGATAAATGCTATGTACATGATATATGTTCATCTTGCTTACTACTTCCATGCTGTTGTGTTTACCAAGGTTTACAAAATCGGACCGGTCATCGAACCGGTGAAGGCAGCGGTTCAAGGTTCAATGGTCCAACCGAGGTTGAACCGTGGTTGAACCGGTTATAATTAAATAATATTTTTTAATTTTTAATATAATATTTATAACAATATTAAACAAAAAAACAACATAACAACTAAAATTATTAAGCACAATTTTTATTATTTTGAAATTAAACTAAATAAATATAAAGATATATGTTAAAATCATCTTCATAGGGAAAACCCACCCAAAATCTACAACCAGCCCACATATGTTAGAAAACAAAAGAATTGGGTTTTGGCTAGGATGATCCAAATCCTTTTATACTATTTTTTTTTAAGAAAACCGGTTCAGACCGGTTCACTACCGGTTATGACCGGTTTTACCGGTTTTGAACCGGTTTTCCGGTTTTTGCACCGGTTCATTGCATGACCGATTTTTCCTACTGACCAGACCGGCCATGGTCCCGGTTCTCGGTCGGACCGGCCGGTCCGGTCCGGTTTTCAAAACCTTGGTGTTTACATGTTTTCTTACTCCCCAATTTCATGTTTCTGTTGTTGGCATGTATCTCCTTATGCAGAGGACGGTGATAATTCAGTGGAGGAGTAACTCCGAGGAGTCGCGACTCTAGTTAGGATGCTTAGTTTTACAGTTGTTAGTTGTTTTAGTTTCAGTTTGTTTTCCGTGATTGTATCCGGATTTGGTATATCAGCTCTGTACGTGACATCGGGGTTGGATTATGTTTATGCTTTGTTTATGTTTTATTTTCTTTTAAAACTTATGATGTTTTCCGTGTTGTTTAGACGTTTCAATGTGGTACCTTTTTACCCTGTTTTATTTTAATTAAATAAATGCATGTTTTTATATTACCTATTTCAAGTAAATGTTATATCTTAATATGCGGGATAGAGGGTGTCACACCGTCACCGGAGAATAAGACATTAGCGGAGGGGGAGGAGGGATAGTAATTGTCAGGCGTGATGGGAGTGACGCCTCCATGACAGAATTGGCATTGGGGTTTACATTTGACGGTGGTTGACGGCGGGGAGCAATTGTTGCTTATGCTGTTGGTGGTGGTCTTGTTGGGTAGCAAGTGTGAAAACCTAATTTTGTCCATCTTTATTTTATTTTTATTATTATGTTATTATATTTCACGGAGACCAAAAAAATAATAGTGAAGAAAGAACGAAGAAAAATAAAATAATGTTGGACGAGGAGGTTCCGTCCACTGCAATTATTTAATTTTTTGTTGGACGAGGAGGTTTCATCCACTGCAATTATTTAATTTTCTGTTGGACGAGAAGGTTTCGTCCACTGCAATTATTTAATTTTATGTTGGACGAGGAGGTTCCGTCTACTACATTTATCTAATTTTCTGTTGGCCGAAGACGTTCCGTCCATTGCATATCTAATTTTATGTTGAACGAGGAAGTTCTGTCCATTGCATATCTAATTTTCTGTTGGACGAGGAGGTTTCGTCCATTGCATATTTAATTTTCTATTGGACGAGGAGGTTCCGTCCGTTGCATATCCAATTTTCTTTTGGACGAGGGGGTTCCGTCCACTACAATTTTATTTTCAAACTAGAGGCTAAAAATAATAGTGAAGAAAGAAAGAAGAAAAAGAAAATAATGAAGATAGGAGGAGGAAAAGAAGGAGAAAAAAACAATCAGTAAAAAGAGAAGAAAAGAAATTGAGTTACTTCTCCTAACCCTAAAAAACCCTATTGGTCATTCTTCTCCCTCATCTACTCCCACTCTCCAACCGCCCCTACACCTCCTCTACCCATTGGTCCTTCTTCTCCTTCATCTCCTCCCATTCTCCAACCGCCCCTACACCTCCTCTACCCATTGTTCTTCTCCCTCATCTTCTCCACTCTCTTAACCGCACCACACTTCATTCTCTCTTCAAACACGCAACCTTCACATCAAATCGCCTCAATTCCTCTACTCGCGTCACCTCCATATGGACACACGCGATCTCTGCTCAGAACCGTCCAAGCTTCGGATCTCGTGGGACCAACCTTGAAGCCTCTGGGTAAGGAGAAGCATGAAGCCCTCTCCTCCATCTATAAAAGGAGGGAGGGGAAGAACGAAAAGGGGAGAAAATACGGAGGAAGGATACGAAGAGAGGGGGAGGGAGATTTTTATCTGATGTTTTCTTTGTGAAGAAAAGAGATTGGGTTTGAGGTATAAATGGAGGGGAGCTTCGTTCTTTTAAAGGGAAAGAGGGGATTTTTGGGTTAGGGATTTGAGTTTTTTTTTCTCTTCTCTGTCATTAGAGTGGTTCCAAATTTTCAGAAGAAGAGAGAGTTAAAAGAGTCAGTGAAACTGAAATGTGAAGGTTTTGATCTTAAAATTTTACTACTGGGAGAAAGCAAAATCATTGTTATTCTACTATCATTTGGTAATCCTTGTTCTCTTTATTTATATTATTCATGAGTTTCTCTTGACATTCTTATTTTTCTGTGTCTCTATTTATGACGAAAAGAAAATCCATGGATATTGAAACTGTATGAGTTAGCATGATGTTTGCTATATGAGTTCTTATGTTTGTTTCAGAAATGGTGTATCGTAGGTTCCTATTTCATTGTTTGCTGTCATATGCTAAAATGCATGATACACTAGTAATCTTCATATGGCCATACTGTTACTAAACACTTAAAATGTTTCATTTTTGTTTTATTTTTATAAGGCAAAACTAGTTTCCCCTTCAACCGATTTGTTCCCTTTTCATAAAATAAAGAAAATTGTGTTTTGATAAGTAAATAATTAAACTTGTTTTATTTAGGGATGGCCTATGGACTTGGTTGCCATATTCAATCCCTTAGAATAAAGGTTGCCCTATGGACTTAGGTGCCATGTTCAACCTACTTAGGACTTTTCAACATTTAATCAAAAAGGTAGAATAAAATAAAAAATGAGATCATGAAATAACATTTCTCTTCCTAACTCCTGTGTGGCATTTTTCTAAAATACTTAATTAAATCAATGTTATTTTTGGGTTGCTCTATGACAAGTGTCATGCTCAACCCTTTAGATTTTGAGGTTGCCTTGTGGACTTACGTGCCATATTCAACCTCATGTAGGTTTAATTAGAAATTTTCACAAATATAAAACTGATAAAAAATACAAAATATCTTAAAATTAAAAATGATTTTTCCTTTAAATGATTTTCAGGGTAAAATAAATATTTTCCAAGTTACTAATAATTTACATAACTAATTTTGGGTAACCATTTTTATGGATGTTCTAGGGTGTCGTGGGGCTAACTCAACATGCCTTCCCTAGACATAATCGACTCCCGAACCCAAAGTTTTTTTAAAGGGTTTTCCAACTTTCCCGAAATTAAATAAAGTTGGTGGCGACTTCATGTTTTTTCTCTAAAATAAAAGGAGGTTTTCTTTTTGTTCGCTGTTGCGCCACGATCTCGGTCGCGACAGATGGCGACTCCACTGGGGATACTTTTAAGAGAGTCAAGCCCGCAAAAATTGGTTTTGCAAATTTTTAATAACTTGTAGCTTATTTGTTTTACCTTTTTTTATGGCTATATCTTGCTGCTTTTTTTCTTACGATAATTAAATAACAAAAACAAAAACAAAAACAAAAAATGTTTTTTATTTTTAGTGATGTTTGTCTGGATTATCCTTTTTGTTTGGGTTTTCCTTTTATTTAAATAAAAATGTGAAAAAGTAGTTGTATATACATTTTAACTCATGTTATTTTTGTATATGTTTCACTAACAATGTTTTTGTTTCCTCCTCCTTTCTTTTTTTTCCCCCTATATTTTAACAATTGGATAGAGGACTTATAACCATTGTTATATATACCTATGTTTTTATTTTGCCGGTTTTTCTTGTCTTTTCTTTTCTTTTTATTTTTAAGTGTTACAGGTTTGTATGCCCCCTTCACACACATCACTATCACATATTACGCGCACTCTTGGCTCTATACCCGAGCTTGCTCAAAACCCAAGGATTAGGTCGTGCTCCGAAATTGTCATTGAAGAGGTCTTGTACCTCCCTGATACTTGTCGGTTCACCACTCAGATTGTACATGAGATCATGGAATAGTCATATTGAGAGGGTTTATCCCTACTTGTGGCTAGATCATGAATCAGATCCTCATAAGGGCAATATGGGGACCATGACTTTTAGAGGTCTAGACCTGTCCCAATTTTCACTAATAGAGCAAACCTAGTGGCCGGCCTGTTTAGAGTCCTCACTTAGGGTGTGTCCATCCTTAGGTTTTACCTGACGTAGGATAAAATGGGGCGTACTTTTCTTTTCTCTCTCTATCATCATAAGCATAAATTGTCATGCATGTTCATTGTGAATATTCACAAAACTAGGGGCGTCACATTGCCGTCTCAAACCTGAACGACATATTCGAATATTATTGCACATCTAATAGGCGATATGTCATAATGAAGGTGATGCATTGGCAGCATACTCGTTAGGGTTTTCAACCCCATTGGGTCTCATACAATATGAATCATGCAAGATATATTTGTTTCACTATACTCTTTTTTTTTCGCTTGTGCGTCATTTGTTGGAAGACTTTGGTATTCATCTTATAGCAAGAAAATGGAAAAGTATGGTTCCGAAAATAGTACTAGCAATGCAAGCTGTTCCAAGAAAAGTATCAAGATCGATGTGTCACTCAATGACGTGAAGAGTTTATGTGAACTTAGCTAGAAAATGCCAGAAAAAGAACGCTCAGACTTTTTCAGCAAGTATGGTAGAATATTGGACCTATTGCGTGTTCTGGTGGAAGCCCCCGCTTTGAGTGCGTTGGCCCAATATTGGAATTCAAATTTGAGGTGTTTTGAATTGCCTGACTTAGACATCACTCCGACCATAGAAGAGTATGCTTATATGCTAAGACTGCCAATTCAAAAGAGGACCCATGTCTACATGTATTATAGCCAATATGTAACAGATTGGTGTTAGCCCAAGTGGCCTCTAACAAGTGTTGGAATCCTAGAGGGGGGTGAATAGGATTCAAAAGATTTTCGCAAACTTTTCAAAAACTTTTGTTGTATGTAGGTATAACGTATTTAACAAGAGCGCGTAGTGAATCTTTAGATGACGTGAACGTAATTGAAATGATGATTCAACAAGATTGTTTCAAATGCAATTCAATTCTATATCAGTTAAACCCTAATATGTAAAGCAAGATTGAAATTAAAGAGAGAAGGGTTAAGGAGAATTGCAAACTCATATTTTTACTAGTTCAATCACAATTTCTTGTGATCTACGTCCAGTCTCACACCCACCGGTATGAGAGTTCCTTCACTAATCAGGATCTTGAGTACAACGTTCAAGAAATTTTACACCAGAGATACCCCACTCTGCAACCTACACACAACCAGGGATTCCACACCCTGAACCCAACCCAGAAGAAGATCCATCACTTCTTCCAAACCAAGAACATCAAAAACAAGAGAGTAGAAGAGGTTTGAATCACTCTTGAAAGTGAGAAATTATAACTTGAAGCTCTAATGATCACAATGAAAGATTGAGAGAATGAGATGCAAGGACCTTGTGAGATTTCGTGTTATTTTCAGTTTGTTAAATGATAGCTAACGATTGTGAATGAAAGAGATGAATAGATCTATTTATTAGGGGTGTTTGTTATGTTAAAAAATCATATCTGACAGCTGTGAATCGATTTACAGACCCCTTGAATCGATTCACAGAAAGCTGAAACACCATGAATCTATTCAGAGACTGATACATTGTGAATCTATTCATGAATCTATTCAGAGACTGAAACATCTTGAATCCATTCATGAATCTATTCACGGAGAGTAAAATGCTTTGAATCTATTCACACCAATCAATGAATCTATTCACAACATATTTACACTAAGGTTTCAATCATCTTATTTGTAAATCTATTCATTTAAACTTAGATTTTCAACATGAAACTCATCTAATGATCAAGTATTATATATTCATGCATTAAGTAAAGATTTAAAACATTTCAACATGATGAATGCATGAATTCAACTTGATTATGTTAACCTATGTTGATTTTAATTTCATTTTTATTAGCGTCTCATTCAAACATCTTATATGATGTTACAAAGGTACTAATAAAAACATAAACCTTTAAGAACTACCCTTTGTAGATCTAAGTATTCAAAACTTCATATAGTTGACATGTTGTCCTTTGTCATCTTCAAAACTTTGTACTTTAAATATCCAAGTTATACTTGGGGAATGCGTTCATTCACAATTGGAAGATAGCAAGTCTATTGGAGCTTCAACCGGAACAACTAGATAAAGCGGAAAAAAGAACCACCAAAGGATTGAAGAAGCGATTTTTGGAAGTGTATCTCAACGAGCTGGCGCAACAACAACGATGGGTTACTTTCAACAAAGTACTAGCCCTCATGATATATGGGTTGGTGCTCTTTCCTTTTGTACCAGATCTGATTAACAATCAGCCATGGATGTTTTCTATAGGGTTGAAGAATATGGTGTGAACCCGATCCCTGCTATCTTAGATGAAACTTTCCTCTCCCTACAGGCTTGTCATCAGAATCAACAAGGGAAACTGCGATGTTGTGTATCAATATTGTACGTCTGGATTATGACTCACTTGTACACTCGCGATAAAATTGATAGAACAGATGACCCGCTGAAAGGATTCACTCGCATGCAACTAAAGCCACGTAAGCTATATGAATGGAAACAAGAGTTTAATCAGATCGACCCGCGGTCATTTAGTTGGATGTGTCCATGGTACAATGGAGATTCGGTTGTATTTAGCTGTGGAAGTTTTTCAAATGTTCCGTTGATGGGTCCCAGAGGTTGTATATCATATTCACCAGCTTTGGTGATGCGTCAGCTCAAGTGGACACAGGATGAACCCCCCGAAGAGCTGCTCGGTGGGGCATTCTTCCTATACCAAGAAAGTGAAAGCATCAAGAGTCAAACAATAGCAGTAAGGTCAGCATGGAATGATGTTCATATGAAAGGATTTGATGAATTAGGAAGGCGAATCATAGCTCACACAAAAAGATATGAAGTATGGAGAGGAGCGAGAAGAGGTTACCCCCCAAGACTTGCATCCCCTCTCCGTAGTGACAATAATCCTCTTACCGAAGATCAAATGTTGAAAGAAATCGAAATTTTAAAAGCTCAAATGAGGGTTTTGGAAGAGAAGAACTAAGATGCCGAAATAACTATTGTCACGCTCCGAAGCCAAGTGCGGAAGCTAAGCTTACAGATTGAGCATTTGAAAGACGAATGCGCCAATGCCTACGAAGCCCCGAGTCGTGCAAAAAAAGCAAGAAAAGAAAAAGAAGCAGAAATTCAAGAGCTGCTGGCAAAGATAGAATATCAAGAGAAGATGCTTGTCAAACTTCAAAGGAATAAAAAAGAGCTTAAGACAAATGTAGGGGTTCATGTTGAAACAATACATATACTAGAAGAGAGAGTTGAATCCCTGCAAGAATCCTTGGCCCAAACAGAGCTGTACTCTGATCGAGGATGGAACGAAGCAGCCAAGTATCGCGAGCTACTAGCGGAGGCCAACATGAGAGAAAATTGGCTCGGAGCCAAAATAAAAGACACTAAAAGTGTTGAAGCTCAACGTCATGCAAAATGGATAAAGGGATGGAAATTGGTAGTGAAGGATGTAATGAATGAAAAGGAAGAATGGAAAATAAAATAGGAGGACATGATGGATAAGCTCCAATATCACACTTCCCAGCTGGTGGAGCGATTTGAAGAAGCATCCATC
Organism: Sophora flavescens; assembly: GCA_030762895.1. Taxonomy (NCBI): domain Eukaryota; kingdom Viridiplantae; phylum Streptophyta; class Magnoliopsida; order Fabales; family Fabaceae; genus Sophora; species Sophora flavescens. Next base: position 75,243,270 of record CM061063.1, read on the forward strand.
CACATTCGTATGAACCACTTCCTTCAAATACCACCAAAGGTGACCGAGTTCTTCAATCATTTTGGGAAACTAGCCAAAGGGTTCAGGAAAAAGAAGACGAGACTCTTAACAGAATGCTTTGTGGACCTAGGAGAAAGATGAAAACTATCAATGTGTTTCTTTTATTTTGATCAAAGACTCATATTTTTACCCTAAAAACGACATGTTTTCTGCATAAAAATAAGAACGTTGCTAGTACGGGTGTGGTCTATCGAGGAGTGGATTCTCCCTTGGACTTGACACCAACTGCATTCAAGCTAGAGGGAACCATATCTCTAGATTTGATTGCAGGATGAGTATTCTTGCTATAGGTGCATACGACAGTCTTCCTAAGAGTACTCTCGTGATCAGACAAAGGGTGTTAACTTGCACATGCATACACACACAAAAAAAAATTGGGTTTATTAATGAGATTCTTGGATCCGGGAACCATTACGCGACCTAGGAAAGGTGACACCAATCAAACCCAAGTTCACAATACCAGATCTCGTACCAGGATGGCTGCCAACATGCCTGAGGAAGGAAGAAACTTAAGCTCTGAAATAGATGAAGTTCTCAATAATTGGCGATCTGAACCGTTTGTTGATGTTATTTTCATGAAGTAATTATCTTATTGTACTAAATATAAACTGATGTTTACTTTGTTTGAGACATGAATGAGAATGTAGCACTTTGTCTGGTGTTTTCCTTTTGGTTCCATTGTCTCTTTTCTCTCTCTTTCATTTCTTTACTTTGTTTAAGCTTTTCTTTCATAAGACTTTCGCCTATACTTCTTCTATTCCCGACTTTTTCTTCCAGGAATACTTCTTCCACTAAAGATTTACCTCGAGAGAGGAACTTTGAAAACTCATTTATTGATTCCCTCGCGGCCGTTGATGAATACAACCTTGAGTCCGATGAGGAAGAAGAAGACGTGGAAGAATTCATAAAGATGGTGAAACGGTCAGAAGAAGGGATTAGCTCGAATGATGAGGTTGCAGAAGTCATCAATATGGGAACCGAGAAGACAAAAAGGAGTTGAAAATAGTGGATAACCCAGAGCGTGAAGAAATGGTTGCACTATTCAAAGAGTATCTGGACGTTTTTGCATGGTCCTACAGAGATATGCTAGGTTTAGATCCTGAGATAGCATCACATAAAATTCCCTTATACCCAGATGTGGTTCCAAAGAAGAAAAAATTAAGGAGGATGCATCCTGAGATGTCGCTGAAGATCAAGGAAGAAGTGACCAAGCAGTTTGAGGCTGACTTTCTGGAAGTAGCTAGACACCCGGAATGGGTAGCTAATATTGTTCCAGTACCAAAGAACGATGGAAGAGTCAGAATGTGCGTGGACTACCGAGATCTGAATAAAGCCAGTCCAAATGATGATTTCCCGCTACCTCATATTGATATCCTTGTAGACAGTACAGCCAGAAGTCATAGGTTTTATTTCATGGATGGGTATTCTGGGTACAATCAGATTCTCATGGATGATGATGACAAAGAAAAGACAACTTTTATCTCTTCTTGGGGAACTTTTTGTTACAAAGTGATGCCTTTTGATTTGAAGAATGCTGGGGCCACTTACCAACGTGCTATGGTAGCATTGTTCCATGATATGATGCATAAGGAGGTAGAGGTATATGTTGATGATATAGTGGCTAAGTCCAAGGAAGAAGAAAGCCATGTAGCCGTTTTGTGAAAGTTGTTCGAGCGACTAAGGAAGTACAAGTTACGGCTCAACCCTGCAAAATGTACTTTTGGTGCATCCGCATGGAATTTACTCGGCTTTGTTGTCAGAAGAGAAGGAATAAAGGTGGACCCTAACAAGGTAAAAGCAATACGTGACATGCCAGCACCTAAGAACGAGAGAGAAGTAAGGGGTTTTCTTGGAAGGTTGAACTATATTGCACGCTTTATTGTAAATTTGACTAGCACATACGAGCCAATCTTCAAACTCCTCAGGAAGAATAATCCGGGAAGATGGGGTGATAACTGTCAAGAAGCCTTTGACAAGATAAAGGCATATTTACTGAATCCCCCAGTATTGGTACCACCTACCCAAGGTCGTCCATTGTTACTCTATCTCACTATATTGCCAATCTCAATGGGGGCAATGCTGGGACAACATGACGAATCTGGAAGGAAGGAGCAGGCAATTTACTATGTGAGTAAGAAGTTTAATGCCTGTGAGGCTCGTTATATGGCAATCGAGAAGACTTGTTGTGCACTAGTGTGGACCTCCGGAAGACTCAGGTAGTACATGTTATATCACACCACTTGGCTAGTTTCTCGAATGGATTATTTGAGGTATATCTTCGAAAGTCCTCATATCTCCTTAAAAGTTTCGAAGTGGCAAGTGATATTGTCAGAATTTGACATCAGATACGTGACTCAGAAGTCCATCAAAGGAAGTGCGATTGGAGAGATAATGTCCCTCGAAGAAGATGAAGAACAAAAAGATGTGTGGAAGATGTATTTTGATGGAGCGGTCAATATGCATGGCAGTGGTATAGGAGCAGTGGTTATCTCACCAAACGGCAAGTAGTACCCGGTGGCCATGAAGCTGAAATTTGAATGTACGAATAATATTGCAGAATACGAGGCATGTTCTAGTGGATTACAAATGGCACTTGAACTTGGTATAAAGCAGTTGAAAGTCTTCGGGGATGCAGCTCTAATCATTTACCAAGTCAACAGTGAATGGCAAATCAAAGACTCCAAGTTGATTCCGTATCAGAAATACTTGACTCAGTTGATTGCGAAGTTTGACGAGATTACTTTCTCGCATTTTACTCGAGACAAGAATCAGTTTACTGATGCTTTAGCCACACTAGCTGCCATGACCAAGCTGGACATCCATACCAATGTCCAACCCATCCAAGTTAGAGTGCAATACGAACCAACAAACTCTGCCCATGTGGAAGGAGAACCTGATGGTAAGCCTTGGTATCATGATATCAAGCAATATATTCAGAACAAGAAATACCCGGAAGAAGCGAGTGAAGCAAATAGAAAGACCATCTGAAGACTGGCTATGACCTTTTTATTAAGCAATGAAGTCCTATTTAAAAGAGGATATGATGGTACCCTACTCAGATGTGTGGATGCTCGTGAAGCTAAGTTGATCATGATCGAAGTTCATGAAGGAATCTGTGGGACTCATGCCAATGGCCACATGATGGCTCGGAAAATCTTGAGAAGTGGCTATTATTGGTCTACTATGGAGTCGGATTGTATAGAGCATGTTCTTAAATGCCAAAAATGTCAGATGTATGCAGACTTGGTAAATGCACCTCCATTTCCACTGCACAATTTAGCATCCTCGTGGCCTTTTTCGATGTGGGGAATAGATGACATCGACCCCATTAATCCCAAGGCTTCCAATGGTCATCGTTTCATTTTGGCAGCGATAGACTATTTCACTAAATGGGTAGAAGCTGCTTCATATGCCAGCATAACTCAAAAGGTGTTTCTCAAATTCCTCAAGAAAGACATCGTCTATAGATACGGGATCCCAGAGAGGATAATCACATATAATGCTGCTAATCTTAATGGTGCCAAGATTCAAAAGTTTTGTGATGATTTCAAAATCAAACACCACAATTCAGCTCCTTATAGACCTCAGATGAATGGTGCAGTTGAAGCAGCAAACAAAAATATCAAGAAGATTGTTGCCAAGATGGTTGTAAATTATAAAGACTGGCACGAAATTCTGCCATATGCTCTACATGCTTATCGGACTAATATACGATCAAGCACTGGGGCAACCCCTTCATCTTTGGTATACGGGATGGAGGCTGTCTCACCTATCGAAGTAGAACTCCCTTTGCTAAGAGTCTTGATGGAAGCAGATTTAGAAGAATCTGAGTGGGTGAAAACTCGATATGAGCAGTTGAACATGATAGAAGAGAAAAGACTGACAGCTATCTGTCACGGGCAATTGTATCAAAGCGGAATGGCAAAGGCTTTCAATAAGAAGGTTCGCTCTAGAGAATTTTGCGTGGGAGACCTGGTTTTAAAGAAAATCCTCCCTAATCAGGAGGATGCCTGAGGAAAATGGGCGTCGAATTATGAAGGTCTTTATATTGTCAAACAAGCATTCTCAGGAGGAGCTTTGATTCTGCAAAACATGGATGGGGAAGAGTTACCAAGGCCAGTAAACTCTGATGCTGTGAAAAATTTCTATGCTTGAAAAAAAAAAGCCTGCTAGGTTGAAAACCCGAAAGGGCGGACTAGGCAAAAGTTAGGGCAAAGAACAATGAAAACAAAAGAAAAGAAAAGGCCCACTAGGTTGAAAACCCGAAAGGGCAACCTAGGCAAAAGTTAGGGTAAAGAAACCTTAGGCTGAAAACCTGTAAAGGCGGCCTAAGGGGAGGATATGGTCCAACACTTCTGCAAGCACTCACCACACAGGGGCAATTTTATACGACTGAGTATACTGGGGCAAAATTGTTAAGGAATGATTGAATAAGGTGTGTTTGAAGAATCAGAAACAGAAGCCAAGATCTGTGTCATCAAAAGGCTGTGGGGAGGTTCCGTCCACTGCAATTATATAATTTTCTGTTGGACGAGGAGGTTCTATCCACTGCAATTATCTAATTTTATGTTGGCGAGGAGGTTTCGTCCACTGCAATTATATAATTTTCTGTTGGACGAGGAGGTTCTGTCCACGCAATTATCTAATTTTCTGTTGGACGAGGTTCCGTCCACTGCAATTATTTAATTTTTTGTTGGATGAGGAGGTTCCGTCCACTACAATTATCTAATTTTCTGTTGGACAAGGAGGTTCCGTCCATTGCATATCTAATTTTTTGTTGAACGAGGTTCCGTCCATTGCATGTCTAATTTTATGTTGGACGAGGAGGTTCATATCTAATTTTCTGTTGGACGAGGAAGTTTCGTCCATTGCATATTTAATTTTCTATTGGACGAGGAGGTTCCATCCGTTGCATATCTAATTTTCAGTTGGACGAGGGGGTTCCGTCCATTGCAATTTTATTTTCAAACTGGAGGCTAAAAAATAATAGTGAAGAAAGAAAGAAGAAAAAGAAAATAATGAAGAAAGGAGGAAGAAAAGAAGGAGAAAAGAACAATCAGCAAAAAGAGAAGAAAGGAGATTGAGTTACTTCTCCTAACCCTAAAAAACCCCATTTTGCATATCAGACAAAACCTTTCTTCCTCCTCCCACTCTCCAACCGCCCCTGCACCTCTTCTACCCATTGGTCCTTCTTCTCCCTCATCTCCTCCCACTCTCCAACCGCCCCTACACCTCCTCAACCCATTGGTCCTTCTTCTTCCTCGTCTCCTCCACTCTCTTAACCGCACCACACTTCTTTCTCTCTTCAAACACGCAACCTTCACATCAAATCGCCTCCTTTCCTCTGCTCGCGCCACCTCCATCTGGACACACGATTTATGCTCAGAATCGCCCAAGCTCCAAATCTCGTGGGACCAACCTTGAAGCTGCTGGGTAAGGAGAAGCAAGAAGCCCTTTCCTCCATCTATAAAAGGAGGGAGGGGAAGAACGAAAAGGGGAGAAAATACGGAGGAAGGATACGAAGTGAGGGGGAGAGAGATTTTTATCTGATGTTTTCTTTGTGAAGAAAGGATATTGGGTTTGAGGTAGAAATGGAGGGGAGCTTCATTTTTTTAAAGGGAAAGAGTGGATTTTTGGGTTAGGGATTTGAGTTTTTTTTTCCTTCTCTTCTCTGTCATTAGAGTGGTTCCAAATTTTCAGAAGAAGAGAGAGTTAAAAGAGTCAGTGAAACTGAAATGTGAGGGTTTTGATCTTAAAATTTTACTACTGGAGAAAGCAAAATCATTGTTATTCTGCTCTCATTTGGTAATCATTGTTCTCTTTATTGATATTATTCACGAGTTTCTCTTGACATTCTTATTTTTATGTGTCTCTATTTATGGCGAAAAGAAAATCCATGGATATTGAAACTGTATGAGTTAGCATGATGTTTGCTATATGAGTTCTTATGTTTGTTTCAGAAAAGGTGTATCGTAGGTTCCTATTTCATTGTTTGCTGTCATATGCTAAAATGCATTATACACTAGTAATCTTCATATGGCCATACTGTTACCAAACACTTAAAATGTTTCATTTTTGTTCTATTTTCATAAGGCAAAACTATTTTCGCCTTCAATCAGTTTGTTCCCTTTTCACAAAATAAAAAAAAATTGCCTTTTGATAAGTAAATAATTGAACTTGTTTTATTTAGGGATGGCCTATGGACTTGGTTGCCATATTCAATCCCTTATAATAAAGGTTGCCCTATGGACTTAGGTGCCATGTTCAACCTATTTAGGACTTTCAACATTTAATCAAAAAGGTAGAATAAAATAAAAAATGAGATCATGAAATAACATTTCTCTTCCTAATTCCTATGTGGTATTTTTCTAAAATACTTAATTAAATCAATGTTATTTTTGGGTTGCTCTATGACAAGTGTCATGCTCAAACCTTTAGATTTTGAGGTTGCCCTGTAGACTTACGTGTCATGTTCAACCTCATTTAGGTTTAATCAGAAAATTTTCACAAATATAAAACTGATAAAAAATACAAAATATCTTAAAATTAAAAATGATTTTTCCTTTAAATGATTTTCAGGATAAGATAAATATTTTCCAAGTTACTAATAATTTACACAACTAATTTTGAAAAAAAAGAATATATATATATATATATATATATATATATATTCTTTTTGTTCGTCGTTGCACCGCGATCTCGATCGCGACAGCAAGTAGCAATGACAGACATGGATGAAACTTGAAAGGGTGGGAGAGGAGGATGGAGAGTAGATGATAGAGGTCACGTGACTTTTTAATATCATTATATAATCTTGTCTGTTAATTCTTTTTAATTGTGATCCAATGACTCTTATTAATATTTCTTATTTCTCACAATAAAGATTAGTTCTCACATGATACATTCCCATATATATATATATATATATATATATATATATACACACACACACACACACACACACTAATATGTGACTTGTGCCATGCACGGGGGCGGCATTGCAATAACAGTATATTTGAGTAATATAAAAAATTATTATTTTTAAAGTTAAATATCAAATATGTAAATATTAAAATCAAAACTTTAATTGAGTATCCAATTATTTAACATTTATAAATATATAAATTCATAAATTAAATTATGAAATATGAAATAAAGGATATATTACATAATGATAATGAAAATAAAAAAGTGCTAGTTTTACAAAAGTATACCCAACCCTTGGTAATGTATGCATCAGATTCCCTTCGGTTCACCCATTGGAAGTTGTAAGAAAAAATTCTTTTAGCATAATCTTTGATAGTGCAAGTCAATGACTTGGAGATCAGTCTCTATTTAACTAATTTGATTGGCAAATTCTACAAATAAAGAACTGTGTTATTTAATAAAACTGGGAAAGAAGTTTAATTAACTAATACTATTATAGAAAAAATAAATACTCCTCCTACCATGTTGATAGAGGTAGCTTGTTTGTGAGTCTGAGACAACAATTTTCTTGTACATCATCATTTTCTGAGTTTTTTTTTTTCCAGAATCAGGAAGATTGCTGGAGTAGGATAAATGATTTCCATGAAGTTTAAACCTCAAACCTCATAACAAATCTGTTATTATCCCAACAGAAGAACTTCAGCCATGCATCATGGACGAAATTATAATGTCTAGTGATATTGATTATTCCATTACATTGGAATCCAGTTAGATAGACCTTCTCCAAAACACATGTAAACTTTATTCATATTGGATCTTCTAAGACAACCCTTTTCCCTATTTCATTTTTAAAAGGCTTAAAAAATAATGAACATAGTTCAACAAATTCCTGCATTTGAAGTAGATATTCCATTATTCAAGTATTTATAAAAATGTATTGACTATTGATATAACAATAAATAAAAACTACAGAGTATAATTTTTTTGTAAAATGAAATAATTAAAAAATGACTATGAAGGTTTAATTTTTCTAAGTTGTACAGTTAACCAAATAAAACTTTTCAAACGTGTTGACATCAATGAGGTTAAGTTGCAAATACAAAATCTGGATCCAGAACCGCATAAAATACGAATTACACTTATTTATTAATTTATCCATTAGTGCTTAAAGAAGAATGATTATTGAAAATGTAAAGTAGTTGGATGAACCAACAAAAATTAATATCACAATATTTATGCAATATAAAATGTACATAAATCTAAACAAATTGTTTGCATTTGGATTTGCAGGAAAAAATGGAAGAAGAACATTGTTTTTTAAAATATATTTTTATTTTGAAAACTTAAAATTGATGATGTATAAAAAATATAAAATTTTCATTACAAACAAATAATGTATTTTCGACGACAATACTGTATTTTTAAAAGCAACAACTGTATTTCAACCTAATTAATTATTTTTCAATATAATTTATATAAATATTAATATTAAATACTTCTCAATGAACTTGGTAACCATATGAGTTTTTTTTTTCTTCTTTTGAGAAAACCTATTTGTTATATTTCTTCTTCTTTCTCGCTCAAATTAACCATTTTTAATAAATATACTTATATATCATATTTTTATCATTTGGCAAAAACAATGATAACAATTGTTCATTATTAACAACAATATTTTTATGTAAATACCTCAACCTGGTGTTATATTAATATAAAAGATAATTAATATTGAAAGATATATATTAGACATCATATCATATAAAGGATAATTATATTTTGTTTACATATAATATAACCATCTCTAACCAAAATAATTTATTTAAGCATATTTTAATTCAATACCTCGATCTTTTAACTTTCCATTGTAAGATTTTCAGCATCGTATAATATAAAGATAAATTTTTAAATTAAAATTTTACATAATTCTCATCATTTTGTGTAAGTTATCCATTTTTAGAAGATATATACTTTACTATCATATTATTTTTAACATTTGACATTTCTCTCAATGCATTAGTGTTCTACATCCCTCGGCATTAAATTTTAGGTTAAAGTAATCTTTTGGCCCCTATACGTGACACTAATTTTCAATTTGGTCCCTATACGTAAAAAGTTATCAATTTGGATCCTATACGTGACACTGGTTTTCAATTTGGTCCTCACCGCTAATTGGTCCCTATATAAGAGGGACCAAATTATAAATTATTATCACATATAGGAATCAAATTGAAAATAATTGTCACATGTAGGGACCGATTTCATTTTTTTTTTGTTGAATTGGTCCCTACATGTGACAATAATTTACAATTTGATCCTCTTATATAAGGACCAATTAGCGGTGAGGACCAAAGTGAAAACCAGTGTCACGTATAGGGACCAAATTGATAACTTTTTACGTATAGGGACTAAATTGAAAATCAGTGTCAAGTATAGGGACCAAAAGATTACTTTAACCTAAATTTTATAATAAACTTGGTTTTTTCCAAGCAAAATGATAATGTAACAATAACTATTTCTTCTCCCACCACCTAACAAAATTTGTTTTCCCTAAGTGAGTAAAGATAAAATAAAATTACCTTTAAATAACACATATATCAACTACAAACTTTGGAAGAAGAAGGGAGATTGAGAAAAAAAAATTAGTTAATTTATAATTTATATGAAAATTTTGCTTAAGAAAACACGATTATATCCAAATTAAGTAAGGAAGCATATCCATCAATTAATAATTATTCAAGCACGGGCAACAATTTAGCAAATTAACCATTACTTCATTATTATTTAAGTATATATTGTCTTCTTCATATGGAAGTAAATATTTTTTTGTGTGTGACTGGATATGGAAGTAAAATTTGTTAAATAGATTGCTTGTTTTGTACATTCAATTCAATGAAATATTCGACATGATATAAATTCAATAAATGAGTGAGAATATGCAGATCAATTATTTTATAAGATTTCAAGTTAAAACTAAAAGTTATTTAAATCATTACACTAATAAATTGTTGGAATGTTAAAAGAGATAAAACCATCCTGAATTAAAAGAGATGAAGCCGGTAATGGATTTGAAGGAAATGATTAGAACATGAAGGCAATTGATAACAGTACTAAATCTAATTAATTAACACGTTTTCCAGCATTCAAAAGCCATAAAAAGAAATTTAATGTCTAAGAAGAAAACCACCTTGGGTTTAATAGATTCCAAAGCCTTAAAATATGTATATTTTAAAAGCTGGTCATTAACCGTTATAAACCTTTTGGAAAAAACATCACATTTTAAATAAGCAAATAATCAAACCATTTAACATCATTAAATGGCTATAAAAGGGAATCAAAACATCTGACAGAAAAATCGATATTGAGACTGCTGGAATCAGTAGTTGCAGTGAAGAAATGAAAATGTAATTACTTGAAGTGAGTTGCAATGTGCAGAGCTCCACAAATATATATTACAAGGGTGTGTAGCTATGAGGAAACTATCATAACAGAATTGATAACTAACTAACTAGAAACTACCATAACAAAATTGATAAACTAACTGACTGACTAACTGAAACTAACTGAAACCAACTAATTAAATACATTGAGTCTAATACTCCCCCTCAAGTTGGAAGGTATATATCCTTGATACCCAACTTGGACATCAAGGTAACAAAGATGGGAGCTGTCATAGGCTTTGTTAGAAGTCCGCAAGCTGATGAGCAGACTTGACATGAACTAATCTGATAATGCCATTTAGAACCTTTTCCCGTATGAAGTGGCAGTCGATTTCAATATGTTTCGACCTTTCATGGAAGATGGGATTGGTGGCTAGATGAATTGTTGATTGGCTGTCACAGAATAGAAGTGTAGGTCCAATTGTGATGCCAAAATCCTTTAACAAGGTGGTTAACCATCACTTTCATCGGCAAAGACTAGCAAGTGCTCGATACTCGGCTTCTGCTGAGGATCTTGACACCACGTGTTGCTTCTTTGACTTCTAAGAGATAAGATATTCACCTAAAAATACACATTGACCAGTTGTGGACCTTCTTGTGTCAGGACAATTGCCCCAATCAGAATCTGCATAGGCTTTTAAGGACAATGCAGATGTTGCAGAGAATAAAAGTCCTATGCCAGGAGTAGACTTGAGGTACCTCAATAAATGATGTACTGCATCTAGATGAGATGTTATGGGGGCTGACATATATTGGCTCAACTTGTTGACAAAGAAAAGCGATATATCTGGCCTCGAAATGGTCAAGTATAGGAGCCTCCCAATCAGTCTTCGATACTGGCCAGAGTCAAGTAGTGGATCACCATCTAAGGCACTGAGTTTTAGATTTGGATCCATAAGAAGATTGATAGGTTTGCTATCCAAAAAACTAGTGTCATCTAAAAGAGATAAGGTGTATTTTCTTTGAGATAGGTAGATTCCTTGCTTCGATCTCGCAATTTCTAACCCAAGAAAATACTTCAAGTTTCCCAACACTTTGAGTTTGAACAATTGTTGTAGTGTCTTTTGCACTTTATGAATGACAGAATTATTTGGACCAGCTATGATTATGTCATCGACATAAACGTAAAGCCACAAAAGTGTTTCCTGAGCCAATAGTGAAAAGGCTATAATCACACTTGGATTGTGTGAAACCTAACTGTACAATGGAAGTAGAAAACTTGTTGAACCATTAGCGTGAAGCTTGTCTTAGACCATAGATTGATTTATTCAATCTGCACACAAGACCCTCCCCCTTAACTTTGTATCCCAAGGGCAAGTCCATATAAACTTCTTCAAAGAGATCTCCATTTAAAAATGCGTTATTTACATCAAGCTGCAAAAGATGCCAATTCTTGATGGCTGCAAGGGAAAGTAGAACTCTAACAGTGGTTAGCTTAGCCACTGGAGAGAAAGTGTCCTTAAAATCCACACCTGCTTGTTGTGTGTAGCCCTTGGCTACTAATCTGGCCTTTAACCTGTCAACAGAACCATCGGGCTTGGTCTTGACTTTATAGACCCACCTACATCCAATGGTGTGCTTGCCATGAGGTAGGGGTACAAGGGACCATGTGTTATTGGCCTCCATTGCAGTAAGCTCCTCCTTCATAGCTAGTTTCCACTCAGGAAGTTTAGATGCTTGGTGATAAAATTGGGGTTCATAGAAACTAGATACTTGATTAATGAAGGCATGATAAGAAGGAGAGAGTTTTTGGTAAGATAAGTGGTTGGCTATGGGGTAAGTGACAACATGGTGACAATCATATTGTTGTAGGTAAGAAGGTGATCTAGTTGATTTAGTTGATCTTCTGGTAGGTTGGACAGTATGATGATCAGGCAAAGGATTTTGTGGTGCGGGACTAGGCAATAAGGTGGCAGTATCAGGTTCAGGTGTGGTATTTAGTGTGATATTAGGTTGGGAATCTGGATGGGTAATGTGTTCTGGTATAGGCATGGGTAAGAATAAATCAGGAAATAGGTCTACTATGTTGGTTGGGGGGTAAATGGTGTGAAATGGGAATATTTCCTCATGGAAAATCACATCTCTAGAAATGAGAAACGTCTTGCTAGTAAGATCATAAAGCTTGTAACCCTTGTATCCAGTAGGATATCCCACAAAGACAGTGGGGATTGCCCGAGGTGTGAATGCAAAGTTGAAGCATATGCAAGGCATCCAAATGATCTGAGGTTGGAGTAATCAGGAACCTTTTGAAATAACATTTCATAAGGGGACTTTTCCTTAAGGAGTGGTGTTGGTGTTCTATTGATGAGAAAAACAGCAGTTCTCAGGTACTCTCCCCAAAAACCAATAGGGAGCCTAGCTTGGAAATAAAGTGCTCGAGTCACATTGAGGAGATGCTGGTGTTTTCTCACAACCACAGAGTTTTGTTGTGGTCTTTCAACACAACTAAACTGATGTAAAGTGCCCTTTTCAGCCAAGAATTGTGTCAAGGCCAATTCTTTTGCATTGTCTGTTCTGATTTGTTTTATGACTAGGTGGAATTGTATTTCCACTAAAGCAAAGAATTGCTTGATACAAGCTGTTACCTCAGATTTAGATTGTAACAAATATATCCAGGTGAATCTGGTGTGATCATCCACTATGGTAAGGAAGTATCTTTTGTTATCATATGTAGGAGCATGATAAGGCCCCCAGATATCACAGTGTACAAGCTCAAAGGCTGAATTAGACATATGATTAAAAGACTGGAAAGGAAGTCGTTTCTGTTTTGACATAGGACAGATAGAACAAGATTGAATAAATTGAGGTTCAGGAATGTGTAAATCAAACCTTTTATTGATGAATTGTAAACATTTATTTGACAAGTGTCCTAATCTACTATGCCACAAATGGTGTGTAGAGACATTATTTGAAGTAGAAACAGAATTACAAGTAGAGTGTGTTGTACATTTCTTATGCAAACTATCAGAAACTGTAGGTGAGGAAGGGTGAGGTGTGTAGACATAAAGTCCTTGCAGTAATTCACCCTTGCCAATCATCTTCAATTTGCTGAGATCCTGCATAAAGAAAGTGTTAGATTGGAATATAATTGTTGTGTTTGAAGAAGTCAACAAAGCACTAACAGACAAGAGGTCTACACTAAAAGATGGAATATACAACACATTGTGTAAAGTAATTTCAGGATGCAGCATTACTGAGCCAACAGAATGGACAGGAACTAGTTCTTTATTTAGCAAAGTGACAAAAGAATTAGAGACTTTATTGTAAGAATTGAAGTGATTAAGTGAACAAGTGATGTGGCAAGTAGCCCCTGAGTCTAGAATCCAAGAATCGTGTGAAAATGAAAGACCAGATTTAGTGCTTGAAACAGCAGAAAGAATGAAACCTGAGTTTGGTTCTATGGCAGGATATTCAGCCTTTGGCGTTGCAGCTTGTGCTAACTGACTAGACAACATGGAGAGCAGCATCTTGCATTGACCAGTAGTGAAACCAAGATTTGGGGAAGAAATCTCAGAAGGCCCAGAAATCTGATGTACAATCTGAGACGCCCCTGGATTGGGATTCTTGAATTTTTAGCCAAGTGGATAACCATGAACCTTGTAGCATCGATCCACAGTGTGTCCAATTAAACCACAATGAGTGCAAACGGGTCTATCCTTCTTACCAGAGTAAGATTTCTGTTGCTGCTTAGGTTGAGAACCTTTCACTGCAAAGGCCACTTGAGAATCAGAAGGTTCTGGAAGAGAAATCCCTAATTCCCTTTGTGTCTCATCTTGCAGAACCATGGAGAAAACCTTAGTAATTGGAGGTTGAGGGTCCATGAGCAAGATTTGACCTCTAATATGAGAGAAACCATCATTGAGTCCCATGAGAAACATAAGAACATATTCATGCTCAAGAAACTCAAGTAGAGGTCTTGCACCACCACAAACACAATTGCACACAGGCTTGAATTCCTGAAATTCATCCCAAAGAAATTTCAGTTTGGTGAAATACTAAGTAACAGTGAGAGAACCTTGAGACACACTCCCCAAATGCTTCCTGACTTGGTAGGTGCGAGGTCCACTGCTTTGTTGAAAACGATTCTTGAGATCACTCCACATAAGAGCTGCAGATGTACCATTGATGATGCTAGGGATTATGTCCCTGGACACTGAATTCAGAAGCCAAGAACGAATGACACTGTCATTTCTTTTCCAAGAAATGAGGAGCTGAGGATCATTACCATCAGGTTGAGGGAAAAAGCCATCAACATAGCAAAGCTTGTTTTTGGCACTGAGGGCTAACTCCATGGATTTGTACCATGAGTTGAAATTATCACCAGTCAAGGGCTTGGTTACAAGAACAATCCCTGGATGATCGGAGGGATGAAGAAAGAGAGGGTTATTGGCGTCATCATTTGCCATTGATACAGAAACAAAAACAAGAACTTCGATAGAGAAGAACTGAAAGACGAGTAAGAAGGGAATGTTTCAGAGTGTGCGAAAGAGAAAATTTTCGACTGATACCATATTGAGACTGCTGGAATCAGTAGTTGCAGTGAAGAAATGAAAATGTATTTACTTGAAGTGAGTTGCAATGTGCAGAGCTCCACAAATATATATTACAAAGGTGTGTAGCTATGAGGAAACTACCATAACAGAATTGATAACTAACTAACTAGAAACTACCATAACAGAATTGATAAACTAACTAACTAACTAACTGACTGAAACAACAACAACAACAACTAAGCCTTATCCCACTAGGTGGGGTCGGCTACATGGATCATACGGCTCCATAATGTTCTATCATGAATCATATTAATAGTTAAATCATTGGCCTCCAAATCTTTCTTAATAGTTTCTCCTATAGTTTTTCTTGGCCTACCTCTGCCTCTAGCTATTGGATTGCCCTCCACTTGGTCTACTCTCCTTACTACAGAATCTAAA
This sequence comes from Sophora flavescens, assembly GCA_030762895.1. Lineage (NCBI taxonomy): Eukaryota > Viridiplantae > Streptophyta > Magnoliopsida > Fabales > Fabaceae > Sophora > Sophora flavescens. The sequence continues at coordinate 75,258,625 of CM061063.1, forward strand.
GGTCTCCTCCATACATGCCCAAACCACCTAAGTCGAGATTCAACCATCTTTTCTACAATAGGTGCTACCCCAACTCTCTCTCTAATGCTATCATTCCTAATCCTATCACGTCTAGTTTTTCCGCTCATCCAGCGCAACATTCTCATCTCTGCTACATTGATTTTACTCTCGTGTTGATTTTTTACCGCCCAACACTCCGTCCCATACAACATCGACGGTCTAATAGATGTACGGTAAAATTTTCCCTTTAGCTTAAGAGGTACCTTTTTATCACACAAAAAACCCGAAGCCTTCCTCCATTTCAACCACCCTGATTGAATCCGATGGTTTACATCTCCCTCAATTTCTCCGTCATTTTGTATAATAGACCCAAGATATTTAAACCGTGTGACTTGTGGTATGTTGTGGTCTCCAACTTTCACCTCTAAGCTAAAGGTGTTTCGCCTTTTGCTAAACTTACATTCCATATACTCCGTCTTGCTTCTACTCAAGCGGAAGCCATGTGCTTCTAAAGCTTGTCTCCAAGTCTCTAACCTTCCATTTATATCATCTCTCGACTCTCCAACTAGGACTATATCGTCTGCGAAAAGCATGCATCGGTGGTCTTTGGCTCTTGAATGTGCTCCGTAAGTACATCCAAGACCAAGGTAAAAAGATAGGGGCTCAAAGCTGACCCCTGGTGCAGACCTATGGTTATTGGGAAATCTTCTGTGGCTCCACCCTGCGTTCTCACACTAGTCGTGGCCCCCTCATACATATCCTTGATAGCTCGAATATAGGCAATCCGAACACCTTTCTTTTCTAGGGTTTTCCACAAAACCTCTCTTGGCACCCTATCATACGCTTTCTCCAAATCAATAAAGGCCATGTGTAAATCTTTTTGATCCCTTCGATATTGTTCCATCACTCGTCGTAGCAAGTAAATTGCTTCCATGGTCGACCTCCCGGGCATAAAACCAAATTGGTTGTCGGTGATTTTGGTTTCTTTTCTTAGTCTCCGGTCAAACACCCTTTCCCATAGCTTCATAGTATGACTCATAAGCTTAATCCCCCTATAATTTGCGCAATTTTGTATATCTCCCTTGTTCTTGTAAATCGAAACTAAAATGCTTCTCCTCCATTCGTCCGGCATTTTCTTTGACCTCATAATCTCGTTAAAAAACTTCGTGAGCCAACTAATGCCTCTATTTCCTAGACTCTTCCATACCTCCATAGGTATATTGTCCGGTCCAACTGCCTTGCCATTATCCATCATTCTCAAAGCTTCTTTTACCTCATGCTCTAGGATTCTACGATAAAAAGTGTAATTTTGGTCCTCCTCTCTGATGTCAAGTACCTGTGAGCATGATAAAACTTCAAATCCTTCATTAAATAACTTGTGGAAATAATTCTTCCATCTATCTTTAATATCTTGGTTCTTAACCAAAACTTTACCTTCTTCATCCTTAATACACTTCACTTGGTCCAAGTCTCTTGTCTTTCTTTCCCTATTTTTAGCAAGTCTATAAATAGATTTCTCACCATCTTTGGTGCCTAAGGATTGGTACAACCCGTCAAAAGCTTTAGTTCTAGCTTCGCTCACTGCCTTCTTGGTCTCTTTTTTGGCCACCTTATAATTTTCCCAATTTTCAGCATTTCTACATAAAGACCAAGCTTTAAAACATTCCCTTTTAACCCGAACCTTAGCTTGCACACTTTCATCCCACCACCAGGATTCTTTACCCTTAGGTCCGAATCCTCTTGATTCACCAAGCGTCTCTATAGCTACCTTCCTAATCCCCTTGGCCATCTTGTCTCACATATCATTTGCACTTCCGTTTGCCTCTCAAAACCCTCCCTCCAAAACCTTGTGTTGGAAGATCCTTTGTTTTTCACCCTTCAGTTGCCACCACTTGATCCTTGAAACCTTTTCGTGGCCTCTTCTCTTCACACTCCTTTTAACTCTTACATCCATGACCAAGACTCTATGTTGGGTAGTCAAGCTCTCTCCAGGTATGACTTTACAGTCCAAGCAAATCTTTCTATCCGATCTCCTAATAAGAAAGAAATCTATTTGAGAGCTTGTCACCCCACTTTTGTACGTGATAAGATGCTCCTCACGTTTCCTAAAACACGTATTGGCTATAGTAAGATCGAAGGCAGATGAAAAGTCCAAAATAGACTTGCCCTCACCATTTACCTCCCCTAGGCCATATCCCCCATGTAAACCGTCATAACCTCTAAGTGCCCTCCCTACATGCCCATTTAGATCACCTCCTAAGAAAATCTTTTCACCTAGCGGTATTTCCTGAATTAGGCATTCTAAATCCTCCCAAAATTTTACCTTGAAGCGTTCTTCTAACCCTACCTGAGGTGCGTAAGCACTAATCACATTAAAGGTGTCTTGTTCCACTACAAATTTTAGGGCAATGATCCTATCTCCAACCCTTTTTACATCCACAATATCATTCTTCCAATATTTATCCACAATTATGCCCACACCATTTCTCGATTTTACTTTGCCAGTGTACCAAAGCTTAAAACCCGAAGAGTCTAATTCCTTTGCCTTTTCTCCCACCCACTTAGTTTCTTGTAGGCACATGAAATTGATCATCGTCCTAATCATAGTGTCAACTATTTCTATTGATTTACCTGTAAGTATACCTATATTCCAAGTTCCAAAGCGAATCCTACTCTCGTGAGCTAGCTTCTTTACCCACACTCGTTCACAAAAATGTGGGAACCCTTGCTTATTTTTCACTACATCCAAGCGGCGATGCAGCGGCCCTTGCTCTTTTGACACTGTACTCGAGCTATACAGCCCATTGCTTCTGGGCAACGACCTAGCATTAGCATTATTACGTCGTTGATCCATGTCATAGAGATTCGACTAAGTTTTATGTTAGCTGTCGATGGCCTAACACAACCCTCTCCTTTTATCCGGGCTTGGGACCGGCTATGTTTAGCTTTGTCACAAAGCACAACATAGGCAGGATTAACTGACTGAAACCAACTAATTAAACACATTGAGTCTAATAATCGATGAAAACGTTTTCTAAAGGAAAACAACGAAAAAAACTTAGGAAGTTCAACTTCTAAGTTGATTGAATACAAGGAAAAACAAATGGCATAAGATGCTGCCAGCAATAACACCTTTTCTCGGGAGATATATGTTGCCCTTGTCATGGTGATCCCTCAGGGATTTTTAGTCTGGCTGCATTGTCACCACTCAATATAGCTATCAATTGAATTTCATTTTCTTTAAATTAATGATTCAGGTTACTAAGGACTATAACGCAAGTCAATTAAAATATAACGATCCAGAAATTAAAAATATATATATCAAATTAGCAAGACCATAGAAATTAGAAATGATAAAATTGATACGTCCAAAATATTATTTTTTTTATATGAACGAATTAGGATGATAACCTTTTAAAAAAAATAGAAAAGAAAATACTTATAAAATTAAATTATAAAAATACCAGAAACTAAAATTTTTTACCACTTGCTCTCATTACCAAGTACGATAGAAAATAATAGCGGTGCATGTAACATCTATAATGCAAGCTAATTGTTTTAGATTAGCATAATGGAGCTGCTTTACAATTCAAGTCAACTAACAATTGCTACAGTAGAACTCAGGGAAAAGAGAGTGACTTGGTGGAAGGATGTTAATTCCATCATTGTAAACATTACAAAAGATTTTGCTAATTCAATGCAACTTTGCTAATTCTATCAAAGCACATAATCATGGCAGTCAGAACACAGATCACACTTAAACAGAGCAAAAGGACTCATGGGTAAAATGATAAACCAAAGAATGTAAGCACTTATAGATATTTGAGATAGTAGATCAAGTCCAAACTCATCCAAATTAGGAACAACATTTGAAAGTCTTTGACGGCTCCACTGAGGGTACACAAAGTCTAAGATGACCCCCATTCTCTTTTATACTATTAGATGCAACAACATTGAAGAAATAAAAATGAAGAATTTGTATGCAAAACTGAGGTCATTGTCAAGTTTAAAATAAAAAAATATTCATCATTTCAATCATTCACTTAGTACTGGCATCATTCCTAAGATTTCCAAAGCTCCGTGAATGATCATTCATCCTTTCTTTCATGGCCTACAAACATTAGCAACATATTTTTAAACTCAATTACCAAATCAAAATAAACTTTTATTCTTCCTACTAAAAATAGAGATCCTTCCACAGATGTTTGTTTTATACAAATTATCAACTATATGGCCCAACTGATACATGAAGCCATATTTATTGTTCATAGTAATGCCCATAACTTAATGATCTAGGCAAATTACTGTTAATTGATACAAATAGAAAAGCCAAGTTAAGCTTTTGTTAAAGTGTACCCTCCCATCAAAATTCTAAATTCTGGTTTCTTAATCTTCGAAAATTTTTAAGATAATAGAAGATATAGGGCATTTGTTAGAGAATGGAAGGAAATGGAATCACGTTCTATTGTTTGGTTTGCATTTTAAAGGATGCATGGAACCCAATGAAACCTAATGGAACTCATTCCATCTCATCCCATCACTTACCCTTATTTTTCTTCCCCTCCAATTTAGGCGGAATGGGATGGAACAAAAAAATTGATACTTTAAAAAATTGTTAAACTACTAATTTGCCCATCCCCTAATAATATCACCGAATGATCAAATTCCCATATTGGAACTGTACAGTATGTATATCAATTATATGTTTTTCAGTATGTCCTATTACTTCATCTCTATCCATCCATTTGAAGAAACACGTTATGTTAGTTAATTGGTTCTTTTTGTTGAAATCCGTATATTATCCATTTTTCCTGCAACTATCCCTTCCTTAATCGTTGGAACATAAATTATATGAAAATATATATAATCAAAAGCATCAGTTAGGACATTAATGTCATGTTCCATATTTAAGAAGAAAAAAAAAAACAATAAAGGTTCACCTGAAAAACTAACTTTCAAAAGTCTTACCGCTTTAAATAAGAGTTTCTTGGATTTTAAAAACTATTTTAAGATTTTTATTTTATTTTTACATTTCCCTATAGCTTTGGATTAAGTCAAGAAGTAATTACATGGTTAAAAATAATTTTATTAAAGACATAATAAATAAATATTGTGTTTTTAAAGTAAAGGTAATATAGGAATAAAAAAATTATAACTCATTATATTCCGTTCATTTTTTAAATGATGGAATGATAATTTTGTTTCATTCCATCATACAATATCCAAACGATAGAATAGATTTTTTATTTCATTCCGCTTCATTCCACTCAATTTCATTATGTTCTGCTCCATTCTATTTCATCCTCTTCCACCAATCCAAACATAACCTTGGCCTCTGCGTTCAAAAATTCAAATGGGAGGAATGAGACTTTTTTTCTTCTTATTTTATGAAACTGGAGAGAGAGATAGACCCAATTACCGGATTGATTGTAAATGACCCGAGTAATGGAAACGTGGAGAGACGAGAAAGTAACCGAAAATTGGACCAATAATAACAAAACATCATTTAAAATTCAAATTCAAATTTCCTTTTCGCTTCCCAAGATTGAGGGTTAAGAAGAACAAAATGAGAGAGAGACCAATCAAAAGCAATAAAAGAATGAAAGAAATAATAATAAAAAATCAAAAATTGGTAATGACTTAGTGCTCGTTTGGTTAGGATTTTTCCTAACGCAAATGTATTTTTGCATCCCAGAAAATTGAAATGTCATTGGAGTATTATTAATGTGTTTGGATACGAAACTCAGTTGGAAATAATTGATTTTGGTGGATTTAAACTGAGTTTTGTGAAAACAAAAATTTCTAGCTTTTCGATTGAAAATAATTGATTCTAAATGTAGGACCACAAAATTCTACATATTTACACCTTAAAGTGATTTTACTTTATCATCCAAACAAAATCAATTCTTCTAAAATCACTTTTAAAATATTATTACCAAACACAAATCAATTTTTTCAAACTCCATTTTTTAAAATCAATTCTTTCAAAATCAATTCTATCAAAGTCTAAACCAAACGGATCCTAACGATCTGGATAAAAGAAATAGCAATTCAACTTCAAACTCAACAATAATTAATTATTGGACGGTAATCAAGGAGTGCACAATAAACAATAAATGGGTGATAAGAAAATGAGATGTATCCCACTATAAATTGTGCCCGAATTTTGTTTCTTTGAATATTCATGTGAAACTTTCTAAAAGTAGAATTGTTTGAAGGAGTTTTCTTTGAAAGTCATTGCATGAGAAAATGACATATGTCCAAACTTTTCAAAGCAGTGTCCTTGAAATAGATATTATATAGATATAGATATAGATATATAGATCTAGATATAGATATAAATACCAACGGAGGTTGGCACAAGTGGTGGTGGACTTATGTCCCTTAACCACTGATCGATGACCAATATATCTATATCTATACTAACATATAATGACAAACTTCAAAAAAATTCAAATTGTTCAACTCCTAATTTCAATTATTCCAAAATTACCCTCAAACATTATTCTATTTTTGATTCAGCGTATTTTTATTTTAAAATTTAACAAAATGTTTGAAATGTGGATTCAAAACTGGTAATTTCAAAGTACCAAAAACTGCACAATTTAAAAAATGTGTTTTTTAGCCCAAAAAAAAAGCATTTTAAATCAGATGGCAGTTTATACTCAAAGATTTGTAACCGTACGGTACAACTCACCCACACTTTTACACTTGTAGAAGCCTCGGTTTTCCACTTTCACTGTCACCATAGCCATATTACAAGGAAAGGTATGGTTAATTACTTAATTCCACCACCACCATCGTTCATATTAAGTTCACTTTTACTTTTTGTTCCACAAATAATAATTGAATTCTTTTTTCCAAAAAGTCTCAAATTTTTGAAAAAATGCAGAAGATAAGAAGAATGCCTTTCCTTTTAATTTTTTGTTTAAAATTTTTTATTTTCTATCTCAGATTTTATCATCTGATGAACATTTTTTGTTTCCATTTTTTCGTTTTGAATTTAGTTTTCTTCTTAAAATGTAACTATAAATTGTGACGGTATGATGATGTGATCATGTGTGTTTTTGGTTCACGAAGGAAAAGAAAGAGCAACGAATGAATACTTGACTCTGCTTCGCATTGGTTCTTTCAATCAAAGGATTGGTTCTCTGCTTCGGATTAATCTTCAAATCTAGAGGTGTAAAACTAATTTTTATTCAGGATATTAAGCAAATGATGTTTACATTTTTATGTGTTTTTTTTAATATTATATTTTCTATTGAGGATATTTGACATTTTAAACTTCCTGTATAAAGATATATTTTAATTTACATGGTTAATTTTTTAATAAAACAACATTAATTATCAATAGCTTTGTTTTTCTCTCTCAGGTTCTTGAATCCAACAAAGGTACGCTCAGGCTCTCAGTTTTGATTTTTTGTTTTCTCTATCAACTTTATATTGAGTTTTTGATTTCTTCTTTGATTCCTATTTAGCAAATTAGCACAACCAGATGGGGAATCAATGCTTTGATAATCTCTTGGAAATATGCAAATTAGCACATGCTAATCTATTTATTTATTTTTCATTTCAGTTATAACATGTGAGCATTTGCAAATTTATTCTGAATATAACTCTGTTTACAGCAATGCTCTGAGGACCTTCTTTCACCCTATACTTAATAAATTTGCTTTGTCTATTGTTCTTGCCGAGATCCGACTTGCTGGAATCTCGTCGTAGAACATCAAATCAAGAGTGAATAATGGGAGTTGTTTTAGATTATGGCTTGACAGAATATTGTATTCCGGTCCTACGTATCCCAATGGGAATCAAAGCCAGACGTAGTTCTATGTTCAACCCTTGGCCATACGGTGATCTCAATCCCTTAATCTTGTATCTGATGAATACCAGCGAACAAGGACTCTTCAATAGTCTCTTGATCGAGCTAGTTTCTCTAATACGCTTAAAGGAGAGTCACCAGGGTTAGTGAAAAGTGAGTTTCTCTCTTAGGTTCCCCTCTTTTTATAATAGGATTCCCAAATTTTAAGAGATCTGGATTTATCTCTTTTTATCTCTTAAATCTTCTTTGAGATGTGATTTCCTTAATTTAAGGGATATTATCTCTTTTAACTGGATAAGGTTATTTGAGATAATATTAGGATTATATAAGGATAATATCAATATCTTATCCCTTAATTTAAGGGATATTATCTCTTATAACCAGATAAGGTTGTTTGAGATAATATCAGGATTAATAAAGATAATATCGATATTTTATCCTTCCCGCCTTGGTTGGATTGGGTATCCAAGCTCGGTGGCCGGGTTTTACTCCTCGGTCAGTACACAAGCCCCCCAAGCTTCGAGCTCAACGAAGCGTAGAAGTTTTCATGACAGGAGCCGAGCTTGGCTTTAAAATTATTCGAGTTTAGGATTTATTGAGTAAGACTTCTCCCCTTTTTGCCACAGTTCGATGGCCAATCTTCATACATCGGCTAACATTCGAGTTTAGCGGCTTTGGAAAGTGGGCCTAACAATCATTTCTCTTGATTTCCTGGTGGCCGAGCTTGATACCTCGGCCTTACGAGGTTAGAAACTTGATCTCTTTAGCCTTTCCTGTTGGCAAGGTAAGTGATCGAGCTTCACACTTCGGTCTATATACATCTTTTACTTCGGTGAACACCTCGGGCGATCGAGCTTCACGTTTCAAGTTGCCGAGCTTTACATTTCGGCCAATTCTTAAGTTCAACGGGCTCGGTGGGCGAGTCTAGTAATCATTTCCCTTTGATTGTTTGGGTTTGGTGATCTAGCTTTATTTCTCGTCCAATATTTTAGTTTGATAGGCTCGATGGCCGAGTTTAACATCTCGACCAGTATATAAGCTCCCCAAGCTTCGAGCTCAGAAGAGCGCAAAAGCTTTATGAAAGAAGTCGAGCTTGTCCTTAGTGTCGATAAAGTACAGGATTTGCATAGATCCTCTTACTTCGACTAATCAAGCTCGGTGGCCGAGTTTCACATCTCGGGCAATACTCGAGTTTAGTGGTTGAGGTTCACATCTCGGCCAGTAACATGTTCTGAACAGAAGATACTTCAATCTTACCTTTGTTAAGACAAGTTTAGAAGCTGGTAGCTGAGATTCAACTTATCAATGATTCAGGCTTGAACCGATCTTTTGCAAAGTCAAGCTCAAACTCGGTCATCTGGTAGATTTTGAAATACCCACTAACTTGAAACTTGACCTTGAATGTCATTATTTTTACCGATCTTGAAGGTGTGTCTCAGAATAAACTTTCCTAATATCTTTTCCAATTTGTATGAGAAAATAGTTTTCATACAAGTTCTTCATAATAACAATCGAGCTGTAGGCTAATAGATATCATTTCTTTGTAATTTTCGAGAATATCCTTCCTTTATCCCCAAAAGCCCCCCAAGCTCCGAGCTTGAAATAAGCGAAAGAACTTAAATGTCAACCCGCATATCTTAACACATTTTTTGGTGCCGAGGACTTTGGATTACAATTCGGGAGCATTGCTCGAAAATTTGTTTTTTTGTAGAACCAAGTCTTTCTTGGGTTGTCGACTTACTTGGCCGAGCACTGCTCGGATTTTCGTCCGGAGCCAAGTCTTACTTGGGATTCCGGCTTATTGGGTCGAACACTACCAGGATTTCCTTCAAATCTTGGGTCTCTAATATGCATGATCTGTTGTGGACATTATCTTGGTGCGAATGTGTTGTGCTCGGTCTAGGATTTTTAGTGCAAGGGAGGAAGCATTGCTCGACCTCGACTTTTTCCAGTGCGTAGTGCGAGGGAGCATAGCTCGACCTCGACTTTTTGGTGCGAGGGAGTAATGCTCGACCTCGGCTTTTTGGGCTTCTGCCCTTTGTTCTTGGCTAGACAATTTTATCTCGGGCCCTTTAGTGGATTCTCAAGTTATTAAGCCAGCATATGCTCGGCTTTTACAAGAATAGGGCCCTGACGCGAGCATGAAAGTCGCGGCTGCTTATGCTCTCCGAGTCTCCTCCATTACCCGTTTTTCGAGCCACGAGCTTTCTAACAATGAAAAGCATGAAGGCTGAAGCTGCCCGAACATTGCGCACTAGGGATGAGCTTAAAAAAACGTGGCAAAGTGTGAAGAGCAGGCTCGACTAATTGGGTAATTGAAAACTCGAAATGTCGATCTTGAGAAGACCAACTCCTCTCCTCAATCCGAGCTCTCTAAAATGAAAGGATTGACTTTTAGAGGGCTGCCAAGGCTTTAAAGCTTTCCCTTGAAAATCTTCAGCAGTTTCTTGCTACTGAGAAAAAGGCTAATTGCAAGCTTCAGTTCGATTTGAAGGAAGCTAAAGCCCAAATTATAAGGGAACGCGTTTCTGGACTCTCGCGTGCTATAAAACAAATCCAGCGCTTTCTTCCTAATTCTGATCTTTCAAGAGCCGGTGTGGACAAGGATTTTAATAAGGATGGCATTATGCTTCCTTTTTCCGGGCTCGATGATGAGGAACGGTAGAATAATGAAGAGCAGGTTGTGGGAGAGGAGGAGAACAGAGGAATTGAAGTGGTCACGGCCGTGATGCTCATCACGGGCAGGCCGTGATCAATTCTGGTCCTCAGCAGTTGGCCTGTCACGGCCGTGACCTCCATCACGGCTAGGCCGTGATCCTTTGTGATCTCTCTGTTCAGCTCATCACGGTCGTGACCAGTGTCACGGCTAGGGCGTGATGGCTGTTGACTTTGTTTTTTTCTTGCTCTTCTTTCCTCCTTTCCCTGAAAACACTTTGCAAATTTATTAGTAAAAGAAAACTCTTGATCTTCTCAAATTATTCAAGAGTCAAATTCAAAAACAAAAACTAACAAGAAATTGAAAATAACTAAGAGAAAGATAATAAAAAAGAAAACTTGGGTTGCCTCCCAATAAGCGCTTCTTTAACGTCACTAGCTTGACTCATTAAGAAGCATCCACCTGGATCCCATAGTCTGTGGCATAAGGGCCAAGAGATGCTCATCATGTGAGATCCTCCACCCGGATCCCAGAGCTTGTAAAGTGGCACTTGCAGAAGCAATATGATTCTACTCTCGGTTCCTCCTGGGTCAAACTGCAAGTGATAAGCTCCTCTTTCGATCTCTTCAGGCATAAGTGTTCCATTAAGCACATGAGGTTTTACTTTTTGAGCCAATTTCGCAGTGTCCACACATGCCTCCAAACCAATATATTTATCCAAGACAGCAGTATCTGGTTTCTTGGCAAGCATGGTGAACGATAGACCCTCCTTGCTCTCCACTACCACTACAACTTCACTTTGAACTATCCCCAAAACCAGATTTTTCTCAAATTCTGTTTCATGTGATTCTTGTACCAACTGTTTACAAATTTCATCAACTTGCGTTTTGAAATTTTGCATCACAGCTTTGATACTATCACAGTTGGTTCTTATTTTGGTCTCAGATGTGGACAGCTCTTGTGAATATTGTTGCAGAGCAGATTTCAGAGGATTTGGCTCATTCCATTTCCATTCCTCCTCATGATTCATGATTACACTATAAGCTTGTGCATGAGGGCATTGATTTCCCCAGAGCCTATAGTCTCCCATGACTGCATTAGGCCCAAAGGAATATTTTGTAACTCCATCCAAGGCAGGAAAATAGTAAATCTCCATGTGTTGCAATCCACCTTGAACAGATAAAACTCAAAAAAAAAATCAAATATATACAGAAAAATATATATAAACAAAAATGTCTAAAGTAGTTGTCTACTTTGTTACTAATGATATTGACAAAACCAATCCCCGGCAACGGCGCCAAAAACTTGATACGACTTTTAAAATATAGGCAAGTGTACCTAGTCGTACAAGTAATACGGTGGTAAGACCGGATATCGTCCTCAGGGATCGGTTGCCAATTACCAATTCACAAACTCAACAACTATCTAGACTAAAAGTGTGTATGAAGAGAATTTGAAATAAACAAAATAAAACAAGCAAAATCTTTTTGGATTTTTCTCAAACACCTGGATTGCAAAGATAGATGTGGTTAACAAATGGATAGAATTGTCAGGGTTAGACAACACTAATCCTCCCTTGATTGCAATGAAGTGGTTACTAACACAAGTTCTAATTCAATTATGACAATCAAGCCTTTTTAAATACTCAAACCCTAATGTCTTAGGTGGATCAACCTGAGATTTTGCATTAAGCTAAGACTTATAATATTGCAAGCACCCCAAGACCTATGTCCAGGTTAATGAACTACTTGGCATTTGATTCATGAGCATGCTCTAACATCAATCTTTCAATTGTCTATCAAAGCAACAAATCATTCCAAGGATGGCCAAACAAGGGAAAGCATTAAGCACAGAATCATATACTCATAAAGAAATAGAAACTTGCATTCAAACTAAATCACAATACAATCAAGTTCATAAAGGTAATTATCTAACCCCAACAACCAAGGGTTTATCTAGACATAATTATAGAGAAAAGCAAAACCGTAGAAATATGAGAAGAGGAGAGAAGAAACTCCATGGGAGCTTTCCACAGCCGTCACTGCAGCCCCTCTCAACCGCTCCCTTCTAGGGTTGGAACCCCCCTTTTGTAACCATCCAACTCTCAGTCCCAGGCTCTTAGTCTGCCTCCAAGAGCTCTCCAAAAATCCCTTAATTCTGTTCAGTGTGGCTCTATTTATAGATCAGTCGCGCGTCTTTACTTTTTGGTCTGTCACGGCCGTGATGGGCATCACGGCTAGGCTGTGACAGCTTCTGACTTTTGCCTTCTGTCTTTTCAGCTCTGCTTGATCACGGTCGTGATGGTTGACACGCTGTCGCGCACGCGTCAAAAGATGAGCGGTTAGTAAGAATGTAGTTTAGTGTGCGACAACTCGGGTATCGTATCACAAGGACTCTTGTAGTGCTATTATCGCAGAAAATCAGTTTTCTTGGGGGGGTGTTTGGTTTGAAATTGATTGGAAAACAGAATGAAAACAGAGCATAAAAACAGAGCAAATTACGTGATTATCAAATAAGACTAAGACGATCAATCTGCTGTTTCGTTTCCCACTATCATCGGTTCATGTAATTCCATGCCCTAAGCGGATTCTAATCCCTTTTCGATTGTAGCATCGATTAACAAGCGAAACCGACGCTACGGGACATATATTCCTAATTCCGAATTAAGCAAACGGATGAAGCCCTTCGTGAATTAAGCAAACACGAATTGAACGCAAGCGAATTAAGCAAACGCGATTAAGTTTAGGAATATAAAATCATCGAAAATAAATCAACACTAATTCGATACAAACTGAATTAAGCAAACAGAGAATAACGAATAGCATTGAAAGAGAGAAGATAATTAAATCGGGAATTACAAGACCTCAAGTGTTGGTGGAAGCCGAATACAGCAGATCAACCTAGGGAGATTAGTTCTCCATCAAAAACGCAAAACAACTAGAGAAATTTGAAAACAAGGATTAGCAAAAGATGATTCTGTTCTGCCCTAAACAGCTATTTATAACTTTCAGAAACTGCGCATTCTCGCGAGGCGAGTGGCCTCTCGCGAGGCGAATATTAAAATGGCGCCTTCTTGAATTTGTATTCTCGCGAGGCGAGTCTTCAAAACCTGGGTTGTCACAGCCGTGATTCCTATCACGGCCAGGCCGTGATGGTCTCTGTCTTCGTGTGCTTATCTGTCATGGCCGTGACCTTCATCACGGCCAGGCCGTGATGGTCTCTGTCTTCCAGGGGTTTCTCTTCACGCCCGTGATGGGTGTCACGGGATGACCGTGATGCTTGCTGACTTCAGGCTCGCGAGGCGAGCTATAGCTCGCGGGGCGAGGCAGAGAACATGACTTTTCTGGCACAGGCTGGTCCTCACTCTCGCGGGGCGAGTATCTGCTCGCATGGCGAGTGTTTCCAGATTGCAATTTCCATTGTTTCCTTCATTCCTTGGACTCTAAGTCAACCTGAAAACATGAAATAGCCATAAGTGCTTTATTTGACTCAAAAACTGGCTAAATAACCCTAAAACTACTTAAGGGACTCAAAACCTTGCTTGAGGACAATCAAGCCTAATTTGGGTGAAAACGAGATATAATTGGCACAAAACCACGGTCATACTAGTCATAAAACTAGATGAGCCAGAGGCTTATCAAAATACCCCAAACTTGAACTTTGCTTGTCCCCAAGCAAACTAAAACTCAAAACGACTCAAGACTTGGCAAGCTAGAAGGATTTCAACCAATTCCGCACAAATTTCAAGCAATTCATCAAAACAATTTTCCATCAATGTTCCCCCCTTTTCAACAATGTAATCCCCACAATCATTTATTCTGAACATCCGAGAATTTCATCATTCAAACAATCATTAATCTAAACAGGGATCTAAGTTACACACAAGAGGGAGATCACCAAATTCAAACAATCGCCTTCCTCACAAAGGGGTTTAGTGTTCACTCAATCTCTCGGTTTGTCTAGGCCGACAACATTTCACCTCGGTTTCACTTTTAAGAGCACTTCCCATGAATTTGATTTTCATCTCAAAATGGTTCCCACGGAAAACATGCATGCAACATCAAAAGGTCTTTCAAGGTTGTAATGGGGCCTGGCTAAGGGAAGGATATACAAAGGTACTGGGCTGAAGTCCCTAGGAACTAAGAGAGCATGAAGCTGTTTACACATTGAATTCCCTACTCAAGTTCCAATTCTTATTCTTCTTTTTGCCTTGGGTGGCTACAACCCTTTTCTTCTAATACCCTTCTTGACATTTTGCATTTTTTTTTTGAAAGATTTATTTTTGTCCTTTGGCTCCAACCTTTATTTTTTTCTTTTTCTCAATCCCCAACAACACATCATATCCATGTAGCCACCCCAAACTTAGTTTCTTGCAACCATTCTCTTGCTAAGCTTCCATGCTCTCCTAATCCTAAGATCGGGTTAACATGGTTTTTCCAGATTCAGGCTCATAACATAAGGTCATCATGAAACAATAGGCTAATTAGGCTCAAAGGGGCTAACTAGGGAACATGCATTAGGGACTGGTTCAATTTAGGCCAAGTAGTTAATTCAAAGAAAATTGCCTAAATCATTTGATGCAAACACATAGACATGCAAACCATGAAGAGATTCAAGCAAATTCGGGAAAGTGCAACTTGAAAGTGATTCACACAATCAAAAACATGTTGGAGGCTCAAATCCTCACCCGGACATTCATGCAAATTGTTTGACCGAAATTCTATCCCTAGTGTGTGCACCCTATCACCCCAAACTTATCATAAATCATGCCCTCACAACAAAATATCTCAAAGTTCAGTTTTCATTTTTTCAAATGGGGATCACAATTTCCAAATTTCAAAAACCTAGGGGAAATCATCAACATAAATCATGCCATCAATCTGTGCTAAATCAACAAAACCTACCAAGCTTGCCGACACAAGACTCACACACATGCTCTTGAGCTTCTCAAATTATTCAAGAGCGAAAAGAAAACACAACAAAACACAAAACACAACAAAACAAACGGTTCCCTCCCCCACACTTAAAACATACATTGTCCCCAATGAACAACACAAATATCAAAACAGAGTGAGGGAAAGGAAAGGGTGCTCCCCGATCAAGGTTGCGGTGTAGGTGGGCCCCCCAAAGAGAGCTCCTCAACAAGTAGCATCCACAGGTCCCGAGCTCTCATGAAATAGCTTCAGCCACGCTGCCCGTTAACTTTGAATGCCTTGTTGCTACCTGCACTTTTAATCTCTACTGCACCATGAGGAAAAACATTAGTAACAACAAATGGTCCAATCCACCGGGACCGAAGTTTCCCACCATCAATTTCAAAGGGAGTTAAACAAGAAACCAACCGACCCACGAGAGAATTCCTTCCTAGCAATCCACCTATCATGAAAGTGCTTAGTTTTCTCCTTATAAACCGAGAGCTCTCATAGGCTTCTAGCCTAAGCTCTTCAATTCTTGCTGAATCGGAGTTTCCTTTCAATACCAGATTTTTGCATTTCCAGACATGAGACTTGACCGCCCAATAAGCACGGTGCTCAACTTCCACAGGGAGATGGCATGCCTTGCCGAATACAAGCCTAAAGGGGGACATCCCTATCGGCGTCTTGAAAGCGGTCCTCTCGAGCCCAAAGTGCGTCTTCTAGACGGCGGCTCCAATCCTTCCTATTCTACCGCACAACTTTCTCTAGGATTTGTTTTATCTCCTGTTGGAGATCTCAGCCCGGCCATTGGTCCGAGGATGGTAAGCGATGGAGACTCGTGCACAACCCCATACTTCCGCAGTAGAGCCTCCATGGTGCGGTTGCGAGAAATGAGTGCCCTGGTCACCGATGATGGCACGAGGTATGTCGAACCTGCAAAAATATTGGACCTAACAAAAATTGCAACAACTTTAGAATCGTTAGTCCTAGAGGGGATAGCTTCCACCCACTTTGAAACATAGTCAACAGCCAAGAGAATGTAAAGAAAGCCAAAAGATGCAGGGAAATGACCCATAAAGTCGATCCCCCACACATCAAACACCTCACGTAAGAGCATGGGTTCGTTGTGGCATTTCACTCTTGCGAGTGATGGTCGACTGTTGTCCGACACTCCTTACAAGTCCGA
This sequence comes from Sophora flavescens, assembly GCA_030762895.1. Taxonomy (NCBI): domain Eukaryota; kingdom Viridiplantae; phylum Streptophyta; class Magnoliopsida; order Fabales; family Fabaceae; genus Sophora; species Sophora flavescens. The sequence continues at coordinate 75,275,205 of CM061063.1, forward strand.
TACACCTCATAAGCATCTCTAAAGATGGTGGGCCAATAAAAACCAGAATCTAGGACCTTTCTCGCAGTCCTCTGTGGCCCAAAGTGTCCCCCTACTTGAGAGGCATGAGAAAAGTGCAAAATAGACTCAATCTCATAGTCGGGGACACATCGCCTAATCACCTGATCACTACAAAACTTCCAAAGAAATGGATCGTCCCAAACATAATACTTGGCGTCGCTCTTTAGTTTGTGGATTTGTGACCTAGTTGCTCCTGTCGGAAAGACACCAGCAACTAGGTAATTCACAAGGTCGGCAAACCAAGGGGTAACGCCATGCAACTGTAAAAGCTGCTCATCAGGAAAGTCATCCTGAATGGGGGAAGGATCCTCGTCCCTCTCTATCCTACTCAAGTGATCAACCACTAAATTTTCAGCTCCACTCTTGTCCTTTATCTCTACATTAAACTCTTGGAGCAACAACATCCACCGAATCAACCTCGGCTTTGCTTCAGGCTTCTTCAACAAGTATTTCAGAGCTGCATGGTCAGTGAAAACAATAACCTTGGAACCTAGAAAATATGATCTAAACTTATCGAGAGCAAAAACAACAGCTAGGAGTTCCTTTTCAGTGGTGGTGTAATTACATTGTGCAGCATCTAAAGTCCTAGAAGCATAGTAAATGACATGTGCAGACTTGCATACCCTTTGTGCCAGACCGCCCCACAAGATAGTTAGAAGCATCACACATGAGCTCAAAAGGGAGGGTCCAATCGGGGGGCTGGATGATGGGGGTAGAGGTCAATGCCTTTTTCAAGAAGTCGAACGCCTTCTTGCAGCTTATCATCAAAGCTGAATATGGCATCATTCTTGACAAGTTCGACATGAGGGAGAGCTATCTTGCTGAAGTCCTTAATAAAGCGCCTGTAGAAACCTGCATGACCAAGAAAAGAACGAATATCGCGAACGCAAGATGGGTAAGGCAATGTAGAAATCACATCAATTTTAGCAGGATCTACTGAGATACCCTCTCTAGAAATAACATGCCCCAAAACAATCCCCTGTTCAACCATAAAATGACACTTTTCATAGTTCAACACAAGGTCAGTTTCAATGCATCTTTCTAAAACCAAATTCAGACTATGCAAGCATGCATCAAATGAGGAGCCATATACAGTGAAATCATCCATGAACACTTCCATGCAATTTTCAATAAATTCAGTAAAAATGCTAATCATGCATCTCTGGAAAGTGCCAGGAGCATTGCAAAGGCCAAATGGCATCCTCCTATAGGCAAACGTGCCGAAGGGGCACGTGAAAGTGGTCTTCTCCTGATCCTCCGGTGCAATGTGGATCTGGAAGTATCCGGAGAAGCCATCAAGAAAACAGTAGTGGGATTTATCGGCCAGCCGTTCGAGCATCTGATCGATGAACGGCAAAGGAAAGTGATCCTTTCGAGTGGCCTGGTTCAACCTCCTATAGTCAATACAGACTCTCCAGCTATTCTGGACTCTAGTGGGGACAAGCTCATTGTTCTCATTTCTTACCACTGTGAGGCCAGATTTCTTGGGTACAACTTGCAATGGGCTCACCCAAGTACTATCGGAGATGGGGTATATGATACCCGCATGCAGGAGTTTTGTTACCTCCTTCTTTACCACATCCGAATCAATGGATTTAGCCGCCTCTGCGGCTGCCTAAACTGGTTTAGCCCCATCCTCCAATAGAATTCTATGCATACATCTAGAGGGGCTAATTCCCGGAATGTCGACCAAGGTCCATCCAATTGCTCTCTTGTGCTTCTTCAAAACCTCCAAGAGTTTAGCTTCCCGGTCGAGTCAAGGTTGGAGGAAATGATAACTCGGGAGTTTTTCATTCCTCTCCAAGTAAGCATACTTGATTGCCGGGAAGTGGCTTAAGCTCCAAGGAGGGTGGGCTGCTCCACAGATGGTATGTTTGGAGCAGCCGGGCTGTCAAGAATTCCACCAATGCATGACACTTCACTTACACTATCACCCTGCAAAGTAGAATCAATCTCAAAGACAAACAACACAAGGGTTAGTGTTAGTACAGTCATTACATGAATAAACATCATTAAAATCAGAAATGGATGGAAAATCAGCAACCAAGTCATCATAGGTGTCATCAACAATTTCGGAGAGCAACTCTATTTGGAAAACAGAGTGCTCTTCCAATGGATGCTTCATAGCATCAAAAATGTTGAACCTTGCAATAATGTCACCGAACTCCATGGACATGGTTCCATCATCAACATCTATCTTCGTCTTTGCCGTCTTCATGAACGGCCTGCGCCAGAGATGATTGGTGATCTACTTGAATTGGTTTCCCGCCATGTCCAGGATGTAAAATTCGGCAGGGGAACATCAAATCATCAACTCGTACCAACACATCTTCTACCACTCCCATGGGGCGAGCATTGGTCCTGTTGGCCAACTGTATGGTAAGTCCTGTATGTTGCAAAGGGCCCAGATCAAGGTTGTTGAAAATAGAGGTGGGCATGACATTTATGGAGGCTCCCAAATCCAACATGCAATTGTCGAATTTGCTGTCCCCAATGGTGCATGGAATAGTGAAAGTGCCCGGATCCTTGCACTTCTGTGGCGGTCCGAGTGAGGCTGAAATCGTAACTTTCTCAGGGGCAAGTTTGGGCTGAATGAGGGCTGAAACATTTCGCCCTAAGTTAACTCTCTCATTACCCTTCATCCTCCTCTTGTGGGTACACAAATCCTTCAGAAACTTTGCATACCTTGGAACTTGCTTAATCACATCTAGGAGTAGAATGTTTACCGCCACCTTTCTGAACACATCTAAGATCTCCCTCTCCTTGTCTTCCCCATCAACCTTCTTATTTTTCTGCACTCTTTGTGGGAAGGGAATCAGAGGCACATACACTCTCTCGCCTTCAACAACAACGGAGGGCTCGGGAATGGCCTCAACAGGTTTCTTCATCTTTCTCGGGGGCTCCCTCTACTACTTTCCCGGATCTCAAAGAAATGGCACTCACATTGGGATTGGGGGCATTGGGATTCACCACCGTCCGTGCAGGTAGTTGGTTCGATCCCCGAGCTTGCTGTGTAAGTTGTTTATGGATGTGGCAAATTGTCCAATCTGTGTCCTCAAATCTTGAATGTTAGCATCTGCTCATTCGCCGAGACTGGCCCAACTTGATGCTGAAACCGGAGATTTTGTGCAGCCATTTGTTTGACCAAGTCTTCTAATGAAGGTCCGGAAGGTGCGAAGTGTTCACTTGAGGAGGGTTCGGTGGTGGTGCCACCGGTTTGTTGTTGGGATGAGTTCCCATACCGCAGATTAGGGTGATTCCTCCGGTTGGGATGGTACCTATTTGTGGAGAGGTCGGGAGTGCCGACTCGGGTTCGATTATTGCCTTGATTTTAGAGATTAGCTGCATAAGCTTGAGGCATATCAGTGACTGACCCATCCTTCAGAATAGGGCACGTGTCGGTCAGATGCTCAGGAGAACTACACATGCCACACAACCTCGCCGGCTGAACCTTTTCCATTGCAGTTGCTTCACCAAACAAGTGAGCTCATCAATTCTGGTTTCGAGTGCCTTGTTGGAAGATGAACCTTGGATCTCATTTACACCCCTTGTCTCGACGTGAGTTGCTCCTGGTTGTGAAGCTGCCGGGAGTTTAATGACATATTCTCAATCAATTACTTGGCAGCAGCTGGAGTTTTATCGACGAGTGCTCCTCCACTAGCGGCATCCAAAATATTTCTGTCCATTGGGAGCAATCTGGTCGCGCTGTCGCCACGCGCCAAAAAGAACGAGCGATTATTAAAATAATGTAGTATAGAGCGACAACTCGGATATCGTCTCTCAAGGACTCTTTAGTGTTGTTATTATTAACAGAAAATCAAAAGTTAGTTTTGGGGGGTTTTGGATTGAGACAAAATAAAGAAAACAAAGCAATAAAAACAGGCAGTTTAAGAGACTAACAAATAAGCTAATGAACGATTAACCTACTGCTCTTGGTTTCCCACTATCATTGGTTCAAATAAATCCAAGCCCTAAGCGGATTCTAATCCCCTCCCGGTTGTAGCAACAATTAACAACGCAATCACTACTACGGATGTATGCTCCTATTCCCGAAATAACAAACGGGGTTAAGCCCTCATGAACAAACGAACATGAATGAACACACGCGAAATAACAAACGCGATTAAGTATAAGAACATGGCATCACCGAAATGAATCAATACAACACTATACATTCCTGAAATAACAAACAGAAACATATAGCATTGCATTGAAAAGAGAATAGCAAATGAAAATAGAAAATACAGAACCTCAAATGTAAATGGAAACCAATCCCAGTAGATTAATTTAGGAGACTAGTTCTCCATTACAAAAGAAAACAATAAACTAAGTAAATCAAAAGACTAACAAGCTCAGAAACTAGCCAAAACTGGCTAATTCTGACCCCCTCTTCAGTTCTGCCTAAGACTGTCTTATATACACGTTTCTGGAATCCAAGTCCTCGCGAGGCGAAGCACTGCTCGCGAGGCGAATAACATGAAAGGTCTGCAACTCTTGGTCTTCTCGCGAGGCGAGCATATCTTCGCGAGGCGAACTCTTCAACTTCAAAACTGCCACAGCCGTGATCTTCAACACGGGTAAACCGTGATCGTCTCTGACTTTTCAGGCTTGCGTGACTCGCGGGGCGAGAGATCCTTCGCGGGGCGAGTGGCTCCAGATTTATTTTATTTTATTTTATTTTATTAACCTGAAAAACAGAAAATAACATAAGTACTTTATTTAACTCTAAATCAACTAAATTAACATAAAAACACTTTACAGACTCAAAATACTACTTAAGGACAATCAAGTCTAAATTGGGTGAAAATGATATAAAATTAGCACAAAGCCAAGGTCTTTACTAGTTATAAAACCAGTCAAACAGAGGCTCATCAAAATACCCCAAACTTAAACTTTGCTTGTCCCCAAGCAAACTAAAACTCAAAAACTTAAAAAGACTCAAGACCTGGCAAAACATGGCAAGCTTAGGGATTCTATCAACTTTACACAGATTTCAAGCAATTTAACAAAACAATTTTTCTTTCAATGTTCCCCCCTTTCAAGCAAAGTAATCCCCACAATCATTTATTCTAAACAATTGAGAATTTCATTATTTAAACAATCATCAATCTAAGCAGGGGATCCAAGTTACACACAAAAGAGAGATCACCAAATCCAAACAACTGCCTTCCTCACAAGGGAAATTTGTGTTTCACTCAATCGCTCAGTTTGTGTCAGGTAATTAACAATTCACTCAATTTCACTTTTAAGAGCACTTCCCATAAATTTGATTTTCATCTCAAAATGATTCCCACAGAAAATATGCAAGCAACATCAAAAGGTCTTTTATGGGTTGTAATGGGGCCTGGCTAAGGGTAGGATATACAAAGGAACTAGGCTGAAGACCCTAGGAACTAAGAGAGCATGAAACATTATTTACACTTTGAAATTCACTCAAGTTCCTTTTCTCATTTTTCTTTTATGCCTTGGGTGGCTACAACCTTTTTATTTCTTTTTGGCATTTTTGCACTTTCATTTTTTTTTTCTGTTTTTCTTTTCTCTTTTTTTTTTTTTTCACAATTTTTTTTTTTACATAAATTTTTTTCTCAATCCCAAACAACATGTTACACCTTGCAGCCACCCCAAACTTAGTTTCTTGCACCCATTCTAAGATTACATGCTCTCCTAATCCTAAGATCGGGTTAACATGGTTTTCCAGATTTTTGGGCTTATAACATTAGGTTCTCAAGAATTAACAGGCTAATAGGCTCAATGGGGCTAACTAAGGAACATGCATTAAGGATTGGTTATTTTTAGGCTAAGTAGCTATTTACAAAGAAAATGCCTAGATCATCTGAAGCAAACACATAATCATGCAAACCAAAAAGAGATTCAAGCAAATTCAGGAAAGTGCAACCTTAAAAAGTGATTTTCACACAGTCAAAAACATGTTGGAGGCTCAAAACCTCACCTGGACATTGTTGCAAATTATTTGACAGAGATTCTATCCCTAGTGTGTGCTTCCTATCACCCCAAACTTATCATAAATCATGCCATCATAACAAAATCCCAAAGTTCAGTTTTCAATCATATGGGGATCAAATTTTCAAAAAAATTTCTCAAATCCTAGGGGGAAAACAGTCAACACTATCATGCAATCAATCTATGCAAAATCAATCAAACCCATCAAACTTGCCATAACCAAGACTCAACACAACTCCTGAGCTTCTCAAATTATTCAGGAGCATTATTGACAATAAAACAGAAATAAAATAAGGAAAAGAAAATTAAAAAGAAGAAAGGTAAAGAAAACTCATTGAAGGGCGGTTCCACCAGGATCCCATTGCTTGTAGCATAAGGCCCACGTGATGGACAAAGAGTAGAAGTTCATTCCATGCTTCCATGACTTGCAGCTTTGATGTGGGAGTGAGCACTTGACAATTACGATGACTTCGCCCAGTGCGGCGGACTTCTCACTCCCCTTCGGGTCACAGCTGACCTCTTTCTCAACAAAATCCTCCCAATAGAAGTGGGGCTCAACCTCTTGGACCGGCCATGGTGCAAAATCCAAGGGTTTAAACTCCATCACTAGTTCCTCAGGGGGAGGTGGCAAACAGTTAGCTGGGGTTACTGGTGCTTCGGTCTGCTGCAACTTCTGCAAGGTCTTTATCCACTGCACTAACAAAGTTATCACCTGCTATACATGCAGAAATTTCAGCACACACCACACAAAGGTTAGAGTTAGTACATATATTACAAGAAAATGAATCAGAAAAAGTTAGAATGTCTGGGAATTCTTCACACAGTGCATCCACCCCATTACTCTCAACACATTCATCTGATTTAATTGAATCATCTACTTCCACAGGTTTTTCATCATTCTCAGGAACGGTGGAGCGGATGTCCTCCTGATCCTCCTAATCCTCCTTCTCTATGTTTCCTGAACAGTATAAAGCTGCATAACAGAATATACACAAAGCAGCACTGCCATCACAATAACAATCATTAGAATCAGGGGATTCAACACACAATTCATCATCAACAGAAATATTATCAGAATTATCATCAGAAATATTTTCAAGAATAACTTGTGCCTCTGTAGGTTCTTCAAGGGGCCGTGGAATTAGCATTGCAGCCGAGTTGGCGGTAACTTGATCAATTAGAGCCCACAACTTCCGAGATTCAGCTTGGTCCCTCTGGTATTCAGCCTCCATCCTCTGTTGAAATTCAAGATTGCTCGCCTCCATCATCTGTTGAATTTCGAGAAAGTTTGCTTCCATTTGTGCATTTATCTGTGCAATCATCTGTTTGCACAGGTCCTCTAGGGAAGGTTCGGAAGGTGCAGAGGTGGTCACTTGGCTAGGATAGTATGGTGGTGGCTCACTAATTTCGCATATAATTATCCATGGGGCAAAATTCACAACCAGACAATGCAGACAAAACTAATTAGCAAAGAAATTTTTTTTTTAAAAATTTTATTTTCTGCTAATAACAACAAACCAGAGTCCCCGGCAACGGCGCCAATTTTTGGTCGCGCTGTCGCCACGCGCCAAAAAGAACGAGCGATTATTAAAATAATGTAGTATAGAGCGACAACTCGGATATCGTCTCTCAAGGACTCTTTAGTGTTGTTATTATTAACAGAAAATCAAAAGTTAGTTTTGGGGGGTTTTGGATTGAGACAAAATAAAGAAAACAAAGCAATAAAAACAGGCAGTTTAAGAGACTAACAAATAAGCTAATGAACGATTAACTTACTGCTCTTGGTTTCCCACTATCATTGGTTCAAATAAATCCAAGCCCTAAGCGGATTCTAATCCCCTCCCGGTTGTAGCAACAATTAACAACGCAATCACTACTACGGATGTATGCTCCTATTCCCGAAATAACAAACGGGGTTAAGCCCTCATGAACAAACGAACATGAATGAACACACGCGAAATAACAAACGCGATTAAGTATAAGAACATGGCATCACCGAAATGAATCAATACAACACTATACATTCCTGAAATAACAAACAGAAACATATAGCATTGCATTAAAAAGAGAATAGCAAATGAAAATAGAAAATACAGAACCTCAAATGTAAATGGAAACCAATCCCAGTAGATTAATTTAGGAGACTAGTTCTCCATTACAAAAGAAAACAATAAACTAAGTAAAGCAAAAGACTAACAAGCTCAGAAACTAGCCAAAACTGGCTAATTCTGACCCCCTCTTCAGTTCTGCCTAAGACTGTCTTATATACACGTTTCTAGAATCCAAGTCCTCGCGAGGCGAAGCACTGCTCGCGAGGCGAATAACATGAAAGGTCTGCAACTCTTGGTCTTCTCGCGAGGCGAGCATATCTTCGCGAGGCGAACTCTTCAACTTCAAAACTGCCACAGCCGTGATCTTCAACACGGGTAAACCGTGATCGTCTCTGACTTTTCAGGCTTGCGTGACTCGCGGGGCGAGAGATCCTTCGCGGGGCGAGTGGCTCCAGATTTATTTTATTTTATTTTATTAACCTGAAAAACAGAAAATAACATAAGTACTTTATTTAACTCTAAATCAACTAAATTAACATAAAAACACTTTACAGACTCAAAATACTACTTAAGGACAATCAAGTCTAAATTGGGTGAAAATGATATAAAATTAGCACAAAGCCAAGGTCTTAACTAGTTATAAAACCAGTCAAACAGAGGCTCATCACAATCCCTCATAAAAATACTGAATAAGGAGCTGCTCAGAAATCTGGTGTTGAGGGCAGCTAGATACCAACTTCTTGAACCTCTCCCCAAGACTCACCAATGACTCATTGCTTTGCCTCGATGCCACATATCTCTTTTCCGATGGAAGCAGTCCGGAGGCAGGGAAGTATCTTTCCAGAAAACCTTCTTCGAGATCATTCCAAGTTGTAACAGAATTTGGCTCCAAATAATATAGCCAATCCTTTGCAGCGCCTTCAAGGGAGAATGGGAAGGCTCGTAATTTGATATGGTCTTCAGTAATGCCTTCCGGCCTCAAGGGTGTAGAGCAGACCACTTGGAATTCCTTCAAATGCTTATGTGGGTCCTCACCTGCAAGACCACTAAATCTTGGCAACAAGTGTATTAAACCAGATTTAAGTTCAAAAGGGGCAACCACACCAGCATACTCAATACACAACCCATTGTAGTTAACATCAGGGGCAGCAAGTTGCCTCAATGTCCTTTGGTCACCCATGTTATCAAAAACAGGTTCGAAATCAGAATTACCACTAGTGCTTGCCCGAATTGCCCTACGGCGTGTGTGCAGTGTTCTTTCAGTTTCAGGATCAAAATCACACAAGTCAGGACAAGTAGACCTAGCGGCCAGTCTAATTCAAAACAAAAACGAAAAAAGAAAGCGAGAACAACAAACAAGAGTCCCCGGCAACGGCGCCAATTTGACGCGCTGTCGCGCACGCGTCAAAAGATGAGCGGTTAGTAAGAATGTAGTTTAGTGTGCGACAACTCGGGTATCGTATCACAAGGACTCTTGTAGTGCTATTATCGCAAAAAATCAGTTTTCTTGGGGGGGTGTTTGGTTTGAAATTGATTGGAAAACAGAATGAAAACAGAGCATAAAAACAGAGCAAATTACGTGATTATCAAATAAGACTAAGACGATCAATCTGCTGTTTCGTTTCCCACTATCATCGGTTCATGTAATTCCATGCCCTAAGCGGATTCTAATCCCTTTTCGATTGTAGCATCGACAATGCTTAAACCGACGCTACGGGACATATATTCCTAATTCCGAATTAAGCAAACGGATGAAGCCCTTCGTGAATTAAGCAAACACGAATTGAACGCACGCGAATTAAGCAAACGCGATTAAGTTTAGGAATATAAAATCATCGAAAATAAATCAACACTAATTCGATACAAACTGAATTAAGCAAACAGAGAATAACGAATAGCATTGAAAGAGAGAAGATAATTAAATCGGGAATTACAAGACCTCAAGTGTTGGTGGAAGCCGAATACAGCAGATCAACCTAGGGAGATTAGTTCTCCATCAAAAACGCAAAACAACCAGAGAAATTCGAAAACAAGGATTAGCAAAAGATGATTCTGTTCTGCCCTAAACAGCTATTTATAACTTTCAGAAACTGCGCATTCTCGCGAGGCGAGTGGCCTCTCGCAAGGCGAATATTAAAATGGCGCCTTCTTGAATTTGTATTCTTGCGAGGCGAGTGTAATACTCGCGAGGCGAGTCTTCAAAACCTGGGTTGTCACAGCCGTGATTCCTATCACGGCCAGGCCGTGATGGTCTCTGTCTTCGTGTGCTTATCTGTCATGGCCGTGACCTTCATCACGGCCAGGCCGTGATGGTCTCTGTCTTCCAGGGGTTTCTCTTCACGCCCGTGATGGGTGTCACGGGATGACCGTGATGCTTGCCGACTTCCAGGCTCGCGAGGCGAGCTATAGCTCGCGGGGCGAGGCAGAGAACATGACTTTTCTGGCACAGGCTGGTCCTCACTCTCGCGGGGCGAGTATCTGCTCGCGTGGCGAGTGTTTCCAGATTGCAATTTCCATTGTTTCCTTCATTCCTTGGACTCTAAGTCAACCTGAAAACATGAAATAGCCATAAGTGCTTTATTTGACTCAAAAAACTGGCTAAATAACCCTAAAACTACTTAAGGGACTCAAAACCTTGCTTGAGGACAATCAAGCCTAATTTGGGTGAAAACGAGATATAATTGGCACAAAACCACGGTCATACTAGTCATAAAACTAGATGAGCCAGAGGCTTATCAATGGTCATCACGGCCAGGCCGTGATGGGCTCTTCTTGGCACATTTTCTTCACTTTTCAAGCTCTATCTTCATCCAAGCTCCATCAAGGCTAATTCTGGGCATTTATTCATTAATTTCTGCAAAACAACACCACAAGACCGCCTTACCCGTTCCAAAGGAAAAACTAACAAAAGTAAAACTAAAATGGCCTAACTATGTGAAAATGCATGCAGAAATGTACATGAAAAATAAGGTAAAATCACACTCATCACTTGGCGTTTTAATTTGGCCTTGAGATCTTTTTGAGCTCGGTGCTATCGTAGTTAACTATTTCATGTTTTTTTTTTTGCTTACCTTTTTAGGTTCGACCTTTCAATTTTAGCTTGGTCGGCCACTTCGGTCAGGCATTTCAACTTTAGCTGGGTCGATTTTAGCTCGGTCAACCTTTTTAGGTTCTTTGTTTACCTTTTAGGTCCAAGATTTCGACTTTAGCTCGATTGATTTTAGCGGTCAACCTCTTTAGGACTTTTGCCTTTTTAGGGTCCGACATTTCGACTTTGAGCTCTGGCCGATTTTCAGCGCGGTCAACCTTTTTAGGACTTTTGCCTTTTTAGGTCCGACATTTCGACTTTGAGCTCGGTTGATTTTCAGCTCAGTCAACCTCTTTAGGACTTTTACCTTTTTAGGTCCGGCATTTCGACTTTAAGCTCGGTCAACCTTTTTAGGTTCTTTGTTTACCTTTTTAGGTCCGGCATTTCGACTTTAGCTCGGTCGATTTTAGCGCGGCCAACCTCTTTAGGACTTTTGCCTTTTTAGGTCCAGGCATTTCGACTTTGAGCTCGGTCGATTTTCAAAGCACGGCCAACCTCTTTAGGACTTTCGCCTTTTTAGGTCCTAAGAAGACGGCCAACCTCTTTAGTACTTTTGCCTTTTTAGGTCCGGCATTTTGACTTTGAGCTCGGCCGATTTTCAGCATGGTCAACCTCTTTAGGACTTTTGCCTTTTTAGGTCCAAGCATTTCGACTTTGAGCTCGGCCAACCTTTTTAGGTTCTTTGTTTACCTTTTAGGTCCAGCATTTCAACTTTAGCCTCGGTCGATTTTAGCGCGGTCAACCTCTTTAGGACTTTTGCCTTTTTAGGTCCAGCATTTCGACTTTGAACTCGGCCGATTTTCAAGCACGGTCCACCTCTTTAGGTCCGGCATTTCGACTTTGAGCTCGGTCGATTTTCAGCACGGTCAACCTCTTTAGGACTTTTGCCTTTTTAGGTCCGGCATTTCGATTTTGAGCTCGATCGATTTTAGCGCGGTCAACCTCTTTAGGCTTTTTGTTTTTTGTGAGTTAGTATGGTGTTTGAGTTCTCGAACTGATGGAAATTTATTTTCCAAGGGAGATGTTCTCCCCCACACTATTCCATTTAAATGGAGCTTGAGCTCGATCTCTATGATTTTTATAGAGGGAGTCTAACTCGACCTCTATGGTTTTAATTTCAGGAGCTCCGACTCGTCTTCCTCTTAGTCAAATTTTGAGAGGGAGTTTTGGCTCAACCCCGATATTTTTTTTCGGGAGTCGGAGCTGAACTGTGAGTTTTTAAGGGAGCAAAGCTCGAACCAATAGTCGGGAGCCGGAGCTCAACCGAGTAGTCGAGAGCCGGAGCTCAACCGAGTAGGGAGCCAGAGCTCCAACCAGTAGTCGGGAGCAGGAGCTCAACCGAGTAGTAGGGAGCCGGAGCTCAACCTAGTAGTCGGAGTAGTCGGGAGCCGGAGCTCAACCGAGTAGGAAGTCAAAGCTCAACCTAGTAGTCGGAGTAGTCGGGAGCCGGAGCTCAACCGAGTAGGAAGTCGGAGCTCAACCGAGTGGTGAAAGTCAAGACATGCTGGGAATGCGGGTGACATGAAGCCTGCTAAAGATAACGTGCAATTATATTTAGCTAAGGATTCTGAGGAATTGAAATCAAGGCTGAGTCTAATGGGTTCAAAGATATCAGAGGTCAGAGTTCCTGAATCTATATTAAACTTTATTGTCACAGCAGTAATTTTTATTTTCACTTTTCTAGCCCATATGCCAGTTATGCTTTAATATAATTCTCTCACAATGTCTGTATGCACTTCATTTATATTACTATTTTTAAGGGGACTTGATGGAGCAAGTGCATTACGTTTATTTTCAAGCCGTCTACTTTTTGAATCCAACAAGTGCAAGTGCTTGGGTTGCAATTTTGACACAGTCTTTCTTTATCAGTACTGATAATGTTGCTATGCATGTCACTGGATGAATTTTTAGTTTTTATTTATCAAGAAGATGGGGATGATTTTGGTTACCTTTTATGCTTTGGTCATTTGTATTAGCTTGCAGAATTTACTGTAATTAATTTTATGTATTGTGTGATTTCTTGCAGATCAATAGTTAGAGGTTAGCATATGAACTCTACCTTGATTTCATCATGGAAAATAGAGAGTTAGTGGAGACAAAAGAAGGTATTTCTCAGTCTGATGGGAACACTGGTGTGTATTTAAAGGGAATAAATTCATGTTTTCTTTGATACCATTGCTCATTTAAAAAGCAATATGAATATATAAAATTTTAAAATATATGTTGCATTCCATTTTAATTGGACTTATCTGTCCTCAATATACTATTGTCTCATGTTCTTCAATTATCAGTAATATATTTCAGTTTCGGTAATGAAAAGATCAAATAGGCATTTATTTTTTACATTATATAAAATCTAATAGGGACATGTCAGTGTAATTTAGAGAATTAGGACATCAAATTTTCTTCTCCTTTTCTTTTATTCTTTTTTTTTCCTGTTCAATCCTTTACAAATTGAGTATTCGTGGCCGTTGAAAGTATCACTTTTTACTAGATTTACCAAAGCTGCTAGACCTACAAATTCTAGAACTAAAATGTACATCATTATTGCAAAGCATTATCATAAGACTATACTGGACATCAGGTTTAATTATAGTCTCAGCAGAACATTCTCGCATAACATATAATTGTTATCTATGCTAATAGATAAAGAGCATGGAATATATAATTGTTCCTGACATTAGACTATGAAGTTACTCCTATTGAGCTTTTTTTCCCTCTTGTTTCTTTGCTATCATATTCAATACCGTTACTGCGATTGTTATTAGGCCTTATAAGTTATATTTTTCTGCAAATACCTTTAAAATATTAAGCGGGACAATAGAATTATATTTCATCCTTCTTTACTTATCTAGCATTATGATATAATCTGGTTTACTTTATTTTCGATTTTACTTTGGAACTTAATGCCAGACATGATGCTAAAATCATAGTCTGTTTTTTAATTAAACAATGGGACTATTCTAATATATCTCCATGATGCAGTGATACTGCATAGAATTAAGAGAAGGCTTCTTTCGAATAGTGAAAAGATGAATGTTGTGGAAGGCTGCAGTTTATTGTCCATTGATCTTCTAAGTTTTCTATCTGTGTATCTATTACCTGTAAAGAAATGTAATTAAGTTAGTTAGTGTTAGTTAAGAGTTAGTTAAGTTAATAATATAGTAGTTTAGTTGTTTCCCTTTTCTGTGTTGTAAATAAATACCCTGTACTGATCTTTTCTTTTCATAACAATGAGAACAAGTTTCCATTCTACACCTCTCTGTTCTGTTATGGTATCAGATTTTCTTCCTTCTTGATCTTTCCCTTTTCTTTCTTGTTCTTCATCTCTTGCTTCTAGCTTCTCCAATGGCGAATTCCGCTTATTCTGATTTTGCGACAAATCCCTCCAACCCTTACTACATGCACCCAAATGAAAATCCCTCTCTTGTTCTTGTTACTCCATTGTTAGATAGCAAGAATTATCAAACCTGGGCTCGTGCAATGATGGTTGCCCTAATTTCGAAAAACAAATTGAAATTTGTTGATGGAAGTCTCACCCCTCCTCCAGTTTCTGATGTTCTCTTCGAGCCATGGACTCGCTGCAACAACATGGTCATGTCTTGGCTCCAGAAATCGATTTCTGAAAGCATCTACAAGTCCATTCTTTGGTGCAATCGAGCATCTACAATTTGGAAAACTCTCCAAAAACGTTTTTCTCAAGGCGATATTTTCAGAATTGATGAACTTTAAGAAAGTCTCTACCAATGCAAGCAAGGTAACCTTGATGTCTCCAATTATTTTACTGAATTGACCATTATCTGGGAGGAGATTGATAACTTTTGCCCAATTAGGGATTGCAATTGTGCAATTCCCTGTTCTTGTGGTGCTGTGAGTGATATGAAGAAATATAAAGAACAAGATAAGGTGATTCAATTCCTTCGAGGCTTGAATGAACAATATGCTCATGTCAAAACCAACATTATGATCATGAATCCTTTACCTGATTTGGATACAGTTTTCTCTTTGGTTATCCAACAAGAAAGACAACTCAACACTCCTAGCAATCTTGATGTCACATCAGAGAACAGCAATCTTTGTTAATGCAAGTGCAGCATTCCACTCCTAGACCTCAATATGGTAATAATCAAAATTTCAATAGAAGTTCCTTTAATAACAGAGGCAGAGGCAATGGCAGAAGCAATTATGGAGGAGGTCGTGGTCAATCTCAAGGATCTAATCGAATGTGTACTCATTGTGGTAGAACTAATCACACAATTGATACATGTTTCATTCTCCATGGCTATCCACCTGGTTATCAGCCTCGAGGTGCCAAAGGTGCTGTGAATCTTGCCCCAAATTCAGAAGTTGAGCAGAATTTCTTTCAAGATAACAACCCTGTAAATGATCCACCCGCTGCTCCATCCATAAACATAATTCAAGAACAATACCAGCAGATTTTGCAACTTTTACAACAATCAAAGTTACAAGCTACTCCTTCTGTCAATTCTGTGATTTCCAATCCCACAGCACTGAATACTACCTCCTCTCCTCTTATTGGTAAGAAATCTGCCCTTTGGATCATAGATACAGGTGCAACAGATCACATTACTCATTCTTTAGTTCATTTTACCTCTTTCCATTCAATTGAGCCCTTTCACATGACTCTTCCTAATGGACAGCAAACAAGTGCCACCATTGCTGGCACTGTCCATTTGTCTAATTCTCTTACTCTTCATAATGTCTACTACATTCCAGAATTTGCTGTGAATCTGATTTCAGTAACCAAACTTCTTCATTCATTAAATTGTCACATTGTCTTCTATCCTGACCATTGTTCTCTTTTACAGAATTCAAACCAGAGGATGATTGGTACAGCTAAGAATAATGGAGGACTGTATGTGTTAGAAGCTTCACCATCGGGTCTCTCCAACATTTCTGGTTCTGTTTGTAATTCCATCTCACACAAGACTGATTCTGCCTCCATTTGGCATAATAGATTAGGACATGTCTCTGACAATATACACAAATGTATCTCTTTACAATATCCATTCATTTCATACAAAAATAACAATTTTCCTTGTGATATTTGCCACTTTGCCAAACAAAGACAGCTTCCTTATCCTGATAGTCATTCAAAATCCACTAAAATTTTTGACTTGTTGCATGTCTTGATATATGGGGTCCATATGCCACACCATCCGTTTGAGACCACAAATACTTCCTTACTCTTGTTGATGATTACAGAGATTCACTTGGATAGTTTTGATGAAATTAAAAAGTGAAACTAGGCAACACCTCATCAATTTTGTTTCTTTCATTGAAACATAGTTTAGTGTCAAACTTAAGACTCTTAGAAGTGATAATGGCAATGAGTTCCTCATGACTGATTTCTATCATGCCAAAGGAATCATCCATCAAAGATCTTGTGTTGAATCCCCTCAACAAAATGGTATTGTTGAGAGGAAACACCAACACATTCTAAATGTTGCCCGTGCACTTTCTTTTCAAGCTCACCTTCCCACCAATTTTTGGCATTTTTCAATCCAACATGCTGTCCACTTGATAAATAGAATTCCCACCCCTCTATTGAAATCTAAGTCCCCTTATGAATTTCTTCATAACCAAGCTCCAACCTTACTCCACTTGAAAGCCTTTGGCTGCCTTGTTAAATTTTAATGTATGGATTAGCATTAATTGGTTATTAAATTATAATTAAATTATTAATATATCAGTTATAAAATTAATTCTTAATTACGTAACCAATTGGTGAAATTGTTGTTGGGTATTTACTAAAGAGTGACCCTGTGATGGGATGGGTCATTCTGATGTTAACCCGTTGAGAGGTCCCTACTCTCTGCTGGTAGGTTATAAGAATAGCCTCCCCATTAGGCATTCCTACAGACAGAAACATAACACAAAAAAACCAACCAGAAAGAGAGGAGTAACCCTTTCACCTTCTCCAACACTCTGATCACTGTTCATCTTCTTCTCATCACCCTTTGATCTGCTGTGATGGATTCTGCGAATCTCCAAGGTATGAAATTCTTCTCTTTCCTTTTGATTAACATGAATCACATGCTATAATTTGTATCTGTATGGTATTTAGAATTATATGTTTTCCTTCAATTGGTATCAGAGCCATGGATAGATACATGTTATAGCTGTTCTGAAAATTGTATGAACCCTAATTTATGTTTTTCAATCAAGATACAAAATTTGTTAGGGATTTTCATATCATGTTATATCAATATCGTAAAAATTTTGCGTGCCCAGAATTTTTTTTTCCCTTCAACAACTTTCGTTTTCATGCCTTGTTCTTCAAAATTCGAAACTAAGATTCTGGCCAATGATTTCGAAAATTGTTTAAGGGCTTTCCTTCTCACATGTTATTCGAGTAACATACTCGAAAATCGTTGGATTTCATTAAATAAAACGTGAGAAATCGATGTTTTTCGTTTCCCTTTTTCGTGAAACTGGTTCAATCGCCCCGCGAGTTTTGCTCGCCTCGCGATTCTGGGCATCAGCAACAGTTGGAATTCCAGATTCGCCTCGCGAGATTATTCTCGCCTCGCGAACCTGAAAGCCAGAAGAACAGTGAAATTGTCATCGTCTCTGGGTCGCCCCGCGATTACGTTTCTCACCTCGCGACCCTGAAAGCTGACTGTTCTAGGAAAATGAAAGGTCTCTGGGTCGCCTCGCTAACATGCTCCTCGCCTCGCGACCCCGAAGGCTGACTGTTCTGGGAAAATGAAAGGTTTCAGGGTCGCCTCGCGAACACTTTACTCGCCTCGCGAGTACCCGCGAGAAGACCAACCGTTGCTGACTTTTCACAAGATTCGCCTCGCGATACACCTCTCGCCTCGCGAATATTTTATGTGAATTAAGTTGTGTGTTCTATGCTGTATTTGTTATACAATATAATTTTTCTAATGTATAATTGTAGCATGACTATTGATATTTTGTATAGTTATGAACTCGCCTATCGTGGGTATAATTATACAAAATTTGTGTTGTTAAACTATTAATTATTCTAATGTGTTATATTTGTATTATATTAATAATAATTATACCCTATCGGTGTACTATTATTAATGTAATTCGTTATTATACATCGTACTATTGTCTTAAGCTTATGTCAATTATGGTTTCAAGTACCCTATCGGTATTAGAAATTTTGGTGATGTAAGTTCAGTACATTGTATTATTCTTCTTATTGTATTTCTTATTTATTATGATTCGGGACCCTTAGGCGGAATTATAATGAATAAGAAATTTGTATTATGGGCAAGATTGGCTGAACATATATATATATATATATATATATATATATATATATATATATATATATATGGAATCATATTGCCTTCAACTCTTAATGATTCCTTATTCTCTGTTTATATCAGCCTCCTTCCCAAATTCTCACAAAACTCGAATGGGACAAACTATGAGGACCGGAAAGAGTCTCTAGATCTCTACTTAACTATTGCTGACTTGGATCCGCCTTAAGGGAAGACAAGCCAGCAGCTCTCATCGATGAATCTCTTGCAGCGCAGAAGATTGCTTATGAGAAATGGGAACACTCTAATAGAGTGTGCCCGAAAGTGATGAAGTATACTATGGAGAAATCCATCAGCAGAGTATCACGAGACCAATAATGCTAAAGAATATCGAAAGTCTGTTGGGGAGAAATTTATGACTTTTGAGAAGGCTCAGAAAAGTCAGTATCTGTCCTTGTTTGACAAGACCAAATATGATGGGGTCAGTGGTGTGCGTTAGCATATCATGAAGCTGATGCACTATTACAACAAACTGAGATATCTTAAAGTGGAAATTGGCGAAAGTACTTTAATCTATCGGGTTCTTGAATCTCTTCCTTCTCAATTCGATGTAATGAAGACCTCTTACAATACACGTATAGTTGAATGGACAAAGTGGATGAGATGATTGCCATTGTTACACAAGAAGAAGATTCCATTAGAAAGGGTAAATCTCACAAAGTGCTCATTTTGTCTGCATCTCGATCCAAATCAAACTTCTAAGTCGGGTTCTAGATTTGTGAAGAAAGATCAAAAGGGAAAGAAGAAAATGCAAAGCAAAGCATCTCCGCAGCTAAGAAAAGTTTCTTCAAGGGTAACTGCAAATATTGTAAGAAGTATGGCCACAAGGTAGAGGATTGCTATTTCTTGAAAAAGAAACAAGAGAAGCAAGGTATATTCCTGGCTTTAACATGCTTTGAATCCAATGTCACTGATGTTCCTCCAAATACTTGGTGGTTAGATTCAGGTGCAACCATTCATGTTGTGAATTCCTTGCAGGGGTTCACAAGGCTGAGGAAACCAAGTGATGCTGAGTCCAAGATTATTATGGGAGATGGAGCTGGAGTTTCTGTTATTGACATTGGAATTGTTTCTTTACTTTTGCCTTCTGGACATAATTTGTTTTTAAGAGATGCTGTGTATGCACCTTCTATGAGAAGGAACTTGATTTCTGTTTCTGCTTTGGATAAATGTGGTTACACTTTTAAGTTTGGTAGTGGGAAATTGATTGTTTATTCAGATTCTGTTTCCGTTGGTTCAGGAGTTTTACGTGATGGCCTTTATATGTTAGATCTACATGACATGTCTGTCAATTCTGCTGTTGGAAACAAACGCAGTAGGATTAATGAACATTCTTCTATGTTATGGCATCGACGTTTGGGGCATATTTCTAGGCCCCGTATTGAGAGGCTAGTCAAGGAAGGTATTCTCCATGATCTAGACTTCTCCGATTTTGATACATGTGTTGATTGCATCAAGGGCAAATTTACTGCCAAGGTTAGGAATAAAGCAGCAAATAGGTGTGACGATGTGCTACAGTTGATTCACACCGACCTGTGTGGACCTATTACACCCACTGCCATGGGTGGATATGGGTATTTCATTACCTTTATAGATGATTTCTCGAGATATGGATGGATAGATCTTCTTCAAGAAAAATCTAGTTCTCTAGATGCTTTCAAATCCTTTAAGGCTGCTGTTGAGTTAAAAACTGGTAGGAAAATAAAGTGTGTAAGATCTGACAGAGGTGGAGAATTCTATGGTAGATATAATGAGACGGGTAGAAACCCAGGACCTTTTGCCAGATTTCTTGAGGAATGCGGTATTGAAGCTCAATACACTATGCCTGGTACTCCTGAGCAAAATGGAGTTGCAGAGAGGCGTAACCGCACACTTATGGAGATGGTAAGATGTATGTTGAGCCATTCATCATTGCCAGACTTTCTTTGGGGAGATGCCTTAAAAACTGCTGTCTATATTCTAAATCAAGTACCCAGCAAGTCTGTACCAAAAACTCCATATGAGCTCATGAGTGGAAAGAAGCCGAGTTTGAAACATTTTCATGTATGGGGTTGTAAGGCAGAAGTTAGACCTTATAATCCTCAATCTAAGAAGCTTGATCTTAAGACTGTTAGTGGCTTCTTTATTGGCTATTGTGTGGGTTCCAGAGGTAGCAGATTCTATTGTCCATCTCATTCTATGCGAGTCGTCGAATCTGATCGAGCGGTTTTCTTTGAGGATGACTTGGATAGTGGGAGTGATATACCACGACCAGTTACTCTTAAAGAAGATCGCACCATTGTTCCTATACCAGCTGTTCCTTTTCCTACAGAAGTTTTGATTCCAGCTGATGATGTTGATCAGAATCTTCAACATGAAGATGGTGTGGCAGCACCGCTTGTAGATGAACAAGAACATGATCTTATTGTTGATGAAATTCCACTGAGACGATCTCAAAGAGTGCGCAGACCTTCCATACCAGATGATTATGTTGTATATCTTCAGGAACATGAGTTTGACCTCAATGATGATGATGATCCTATTACCTTTGAGGAGGCAATTTCTAGCTCTCATGCTTCTGATTGGCTGAATGCTATGCATGATGAGTTGTCTTCTATGTCTCATAATGGTGTTTGGAGTCTGGAGGAATTACCAATTGGTTGTAAAACTGTTGGATGCAAATGGGTTTTCAAAACCAAACGTACCCCAGATGGTAAAGTTGAAAGGTACAAAGCCAGACTAGTAGCTAAAGGCTATAACCAAAGAGAAGGCATTGACTATAAGGAGACCTTCTCACCAGTCTCTACAAAAGATTCATTTCGAGTTGTCATGGCCTTGGTAGCTCATTTTGATCTAGAACTTCACCAGATGGATGTGAAGACGGCTTTTCTGAATGGAGACCTTACTGAAGATGTTTACATGGTTCAGCCTGAAGGTTTTGCTGAAACAGGGAAAGAGCACTTGGTTTGCAAGCTGAATAAGTCTATTTATGGACTGAAACAGGCCTCCAGACAATGGTATTTGAAGTTTGATCAGGTTGTCACTTCTCTTGGCTTCAAAGAAAATGCCTCAGATCAGTGCGTTTACTTGAAGACTTGTGAGGGTGAATTCATCATTCTCGTTCTATATGTTGATGATATACTTCTTGCTAAGAGTTGTGTTAAAATCCTCGACCGAGACAAAACTCATGTTGAGTAGCCACTTTGATATGAAAGACCTTGGTGATTCTTCCGTTGTTTTAGGCATCCAGATTTATCGTGATAGGTCACGTGGTGTTCTTGGATTGTCTCAAAAAGGATATATTGAAAAGGTCCTCAAAAGGTTTAATATGCATTCTTGCTCCCCATGTGCTGCCTTTGTTCAAAAGGGTGAAGAAAAATTCTCTAAATCTCAATGTCCTCAAAATGATGTAGAAATAAATGAAATGAGAAAGGTCCCATATGCTTCCGCTGTTGGCGGCGTTTAATGTATGCTCAAGTTTGTACTCGTCCCGACATTGCTTTTTTGTAAATGCTTTAGGGAGATACTTGAGCAACCCAGGTTTGGGTCATTGGAAAGCCGTAAAAAAGGTCATGAGATATTTGCAGGGAACCAAAGATTATATGTTGACCTATAAGAAGTCTGATCAACTTCAGGTCACTGGTTATTCTGATTCTGATTTCGCAGGTTGCCCTGACGACCGAAAATCTACTTCTGGCTTTATCTTTATGATGGCAGGAGGAGCTATTTCTTGGAAAAGCGTCAAACAGACGCTTACAGCTACTTCTACCATGGAAGCAGAGTATGCTGCTTGCTATGAGGCTGCTTGCTATGAGGCTACTTGTCAAGCCATGTGGCTGAAAAATTTGATTTCTGGCTTTCATATTGTGGAAAGCATATCTAGGCCACTTGTGATATATTGTGACAATACTGCTGCTGTGAACTTCTCTCATAACAATAGAAGCTCTTCTCGCACTAAGCATTTTGATGTGAAATATTTGTTCGTTAGAGAGAAGATTCAGGAGTTTCAGACTCGTATTGAGCATATTGATACAGGAAACATGCTTGCTGATCCACTAACCAAAGGCTTAACTGTTGGAATATTCCGGAATCATGTAATTCATATTTCCTTAGGTAATTCTTTTGATGTATTTGATTATTGGGAGTCTGAAACCATTATTTGCCCATTATCGTTTTTTTTTATGAGATATGTAAATTGACGTCATTCTTGGATTCATATCTCTTATAGCATTTTAAGATGCTTGGACCATTTTTTTTTTAATTGCATATTTCTCTTTATTAATTATATGCAATTTTATATTCATCAATCTTTATGTGAAATATGAGTCTTTAGCATGTATGATTTACTTCCCTATCGGATACTATTTCTGCATTGTTAAAGCTTGTATTTCTTATCTTCTTCAGTTAACGTGTGCTTTGATTGTAACTGGTATTTCTCTTTAATAATTGATTAATGCTATCCAAGTGGGAGAATGTTAAATTTTAATGTATGGATTAGCATTAATTGGTTATTAAATTATAATTAAATTATTAATATATCAGTTATAAAATTAATTCTTAATTACGTAACCAATTGGTGAAATTGTTGTTGGGTATTTACTAAAGAGTGACCCTGTGATGGGATGGGTCATTTCGATGTTAACCCGTTGAGAGGTCCCCCTACTCTGCTGGTAGGTTATAAGAATAGCCTCCCCATTAGGCATTCCTACAGACAGAAACATAACACAAAAAAACCAACCAGAAAGAGAGGAGTAACCCTTTCACCTTCTCCAACACTCTGATCACTGTTCATCTTCTTCTCATCACCCTTTGATCTGCTGTGATGGATTCTGCGAATCTCCAAGGTATGAAATTCTTCTCTTTCCTTTTGATTAACATGAATCACATGCTATAATTTGTATCTGTATGGTATTTAGAATTACATGTTTTCCTTCATGCCTTGCCTATGCTTCTACCTTTCACAATCACAGAACAAAATTTCAAACTAGAGCCCGCAAAACTGTGTTTCTAGGCTATAGAGAAGGCACTAAAGGATACTTGTTATATGACATTCAATCCCATGATTTTCTTGTTTCAAGAAATGTCATATTTTATGAAAATGTTTTTCCACTTACTAATACATCTTCTTCTACTTCTTCACCCATTACTCCATATGTTTCTCTTGACAACTCTGACCTTGCACCAACCTATCACACTGATTCTGTTCCCATACATAACACATCCCCTTCACCACCTAACATTGTCACAATTCCTGCAGATGCATCCTCCCCACCTCATCCTACCACTATTTCTCAGACCCCTACACTAACCAATTCTGATTCAATCCCTGATACTCTTCCTCAACCACTTCCTGCACCTAACCGAAAATCACACAGAACCAGAAACAAACCTTCCTATCTTGAGGACTATCACTGCAGTCTCTTCACTTCTTCTCTGCCCAATTCATCCTCAGGTAACTCCCTCTATTCTTTATCTTCTGTTTTAAACTATGATCGTTGTGCACCATCCTATAAATCTTTCTGTCTAAATGTTTCTTCTAACATTGAACCCAAGTCATACTCTCAAGCTTGTAAATTTGATTGCTGGAAAAATGCTATGCAAGCTGAACTGGATGCTCTTGCAGCCACCAATACTTGGTCTATTGTTGATTTACCTTTAGGCAAGACCCCCATTGGTTGCAAATGGGTCTATAAAGTGAAATATCACGCGGATGGCTCCATTGAGAGACACAAAGCTCGCCTAGTAGCTAAGGGTTACACTCAAATGGAAGGGGTTGATTACTTTGATACTTTTTCACCGGTTGCTAAGCTAACCACTGTGAGAACCTTACTTGCCTTAGCTGCTATCAAAGGATGGTTTCTTGAACAACTTGATGTTAACAACGCCTTCCTGCATGGTGATCTTCATGAGGAAGTATACATGTCCCTACCCCCCGGTCTTACAGTTAAGAATTCTGCTAATGCAATCCCTCAAGTGTGCAAATTGCACAAATCTCTTTATGGCCTTAAACAGGCCAGCAGGCAGTGGTATGCAAAACTATCTAATGCTCTCGAATCATTGGGTTACAAACACTCTTCTGCTGATTATTCCCTCTTCACCAAGTCTAATGGCAACCAATTCACTGCACTACTAGTGTATGTTGATGATATTGTTCTGGCTGGCAATAATTTTGCAGAAATTCAGAATGTTAAGTCCTATCTTAACACCGGCTTCCGCATCAAAGACCTTGGTCCTCTTCGGTTCTTTCTTGGGCTGGAAGTTGCTAGATCCAAGGCAGGCATTTTATTGAACCAACGCAAATACACCCTCGAATTACTTGAGGACAGCAGCCACCTTGCGGTAAAACCATCAAACACTCCATATGACTCCTCCCTCAAGCTTCATGATGCAGACTCGGCCTTGTTTTCTGATGAGTATGCTTATCGAAGATTGATAGGGAGACTCCTTTACTTAACTACTACACGCCCAGACATTGCATTTGCTGTTCAACAACTCAGCCAATTCGTCTCTAAGCCCAAGGAAGTGCACTATCAAGCTGCTGCCAAAATTCTCAGATATCTCAAAGGCTCTCCAGGCAAAGGACTATTCTATCCCACCTCATCTACCCTCAATCTGTCTGGCTTTGCAGATTCTGATTGGGCCACTTGCCCCTCAATAAGAAAATCAGTTTCTGGGTATTGTGAATTCCTTGGATCATCTTTAATTTCGTGGAAATCCAAGAAACAATCCACGGTTTCTAAGTCCAACTCTGAAGCAGAATATAGGGCATTGGCCAGTCTGACATGTGAACTCCAATGGCTGCAATTCTTGTTCAAGGATTTACATGTTTCCTTCCCTAACCCTGCTTCTGTCTACTGTGATAACAAGTCAGCCATCTATCTAACACATAATCCCACTTTTCACGAGCGAACAAAACACATTGAAATAGATTGCCATGTCATTCGTGAGAAGATTACCAGTGGCCTCATACATCTCCTACCGGTTCCCTCTTCTGCTCAACTTGCAGACGTACTTACCAAGCCACTATTGGTTCTCTCTTTTCTTTCTATTATCTCCAAGCTTGGTCTTTGTGATGTCCACAGTCCAGCTTGTGGGGGCGTATTACCTGTAAAGAAATGTAATTAAGTTAGTTAGTGTTAGTTAAGAGTTAGTTAAGTTAATAATAGAGTAGTTTAGTTGTTTCCCTTTTCTGTGTTGTAAATAAATACCCTGTACTGATCTTTTCTTTTCATAACAATGAGAACAAGTTTCCATTCTACACCTCTCTGTTCTGTTAGTATCTCCCACTTTTTCAATTCCACCTATAGTGTTCACTACAACGAGACTAACTAATATTTCTGCTCAACACATGCAGGGCTTGACCTCTGTTCTTCTTCTTATGATTATTCTGTAACTACAGATGCAAGAACAACTCCTCATGCTTAGTTTCACTCACCAATTTAATGCTGTTACATTTGTATTTATAGGAGGATTAAATAGTCCTTTAATTATGTGGTGACCTCAAAAATAAACAATCAGAAATTTAAGATCATGCCAATGAATAACACAAGTAATTTGTTTTGAATATATAGACTCAAAATGTAAGTATATATTTGGCAATGAATAATATAAATTGCCATATAACATCTTAGATGGATAATTGGGTCTTTTCCGTTGTGAGACTTTGGAATTGTGAACTACGATTCATCACCATTACAAAAATGAAGTGGTTGGAATATGAGGTCAACTGAAATTTTTTTCTTGCATTATGAGAAAAGGGGAATCATCTCAATTTTTTTCTTCTATGATCTCATTGTGTGTATTATATGATAGTGAGCGAGTTTTTTTATTCAATGTAGCTTTCCTATTATTATATAATAAAAAAAACACGTACATTTCCTATTTTTTATTTCGCTAAATAGAAAGAAAAAAATCTCCATACTATCTAATTGTAATGTATATGTATGGGTCTTAGTTGATATCACTTTCTCAATGACCCAAAACCTATGCCTGGATTGCTATTTGGGTTAATAGAAGATAATTTATGGCTTAAATTAGATATGCAACATTTTCTAGAGGTAATACGTCACTGGGTTTGAAAACAATTAAATCACTTTTTCAATTGTTCCTAATTGTAAGATTAATGCTCTTTCTTCGTGATACAATTTTTATATACAGGTGTCATACTGAAACTTGAACTTGCATTTTTGTAAAGATGAATTATTTAGTCCACCACCGTATGCGTGCAATAAGCTGAATCATGTAAATTAGATTTCCATTTTACTACCCGTTTTCCAAATAGAGGGACATCCTTCTTGAAAATTTTCATTATAAAATTCAAAGCAAAGCTTTTGAACTGTGAATGACTTGCTCAACCTATTACCTTTCCTCCATGTTTGTGAGTGACAATCCATGGTCCTTATTTAAACAAAAAGAACGATATTGAAACCTAAAATAAAGATAAAAGATCGAAACAAAAAAATAAAATAAAATAAGGATCAAATAAAAACCTAAAATAAAGATATGAGACCAAATGTATCATTTATCACATTTATTTTTGACTTTTTTTGTTATTAAGGTCTCAAAAATTCAACACCAAAATAATAAAAGGGATACTTTGAAAAAGTAATAAAAATATGAAATAATGAGCAATCAATTACAAATGGCAAAAATATATTATACAACAACAAAAAAATGCATAAAATTGAAAGAAATAAAAAATACAAAAAATATCAAGAACGTGGATAAAGACGAGTAAAAGCATTAGAAATGCGGCCAGACAGGCATAATCAATTTTTTTGGTAGTCAATGACGGAAATCCAATGGGTATCCATGTATTAAGATTAACAATGTAAATAGAGAACGGGATAAAGAGAAAGAGAATGATAAGAAGAGGGAACAAAAGAGGAAGAAGGTTCCACTAGGATGCAATAGAATTGCAATAATGAATTAGTTACAATACAACAAGAGAAGTAAACATAAATACACAAAAAAGTAAAAGACTAATTTCTCTTAAGAAGAGTAAATAAATAAAAGCATAAAGCCTAATATTATATGACACCATGCACCGTAATAGCACATTAAAGCCCTGAAAGAGTAAATATAGAAGAAGGATAAACTTTTAATTTTATGCAGAAACCCTTTTCAACTTTTGCCATTGCTTTCTGGACCAAAGCACAATGTTGCAAAAATAGAAATTTAACTTTTCCTTTTTTATTTTTAGATCCATAAACACCTTTATACAAAAATCAAAACTAAAAAATTGAGGTTTCTAATCATAAACTAATTCGATTTTGCCTTTGCTTTCTTATATTTTCTGATTAATTTGACATCTATCCGCTATCTCTAGCCACCACGAATTCCTAGTTTTATTCTTCATTCACGGTGATCATCTTCTTGCCAATGATGCAACTTTACTGGAATTATTATTCTTCTTCAAATAAATTTCATCATCTTCAAGCCACCAACTAAGCACCTTGAAACAAAAGAAGATAAAGAAAGAGGCGTGGAAGGGAAACAGAAGCCACGCACCACCCCTATTCACCGCCACACCTCAGCCTCAGACCATTGCGATCCAGACACGACACATCTCCTCTGCGTGCGACCGCCTCCACCTGCCTCCGCGCGTAATCACCCGTCCCTAGGGGTGTTCGCGGTTCAATTTGAATCAGTTTTGAGGCAAAATGTCATATGATCCAAAGATTAAAAGTACATGCGGATAGGTTTGGATGACTTCTATAAAAAAACTAATCCGATCCGATTAAATGCGGTTTGGATCGGTTCGTTTGATTCAGTTTTTACCGACACAACATTACATATTGATATTACATCATAGTATCAAGACTACAGGCTAAATTGCACAAAATATTAAACATATATATACTTGTTTATATATTCATGTAATAACATTTCATAAAATATGTACAAAATAAATAAACATCATTATCAACTAGTTCCATAACATCTTTTTTAATGTTTGGAACTTAGAAATAGTAAAAAAATAAATTATGTCAAATCAAACTAGAAAGTATTATTAGGAAAAAAACAACAAATAAAAAATCATTAATGCAAAAAATAAAATAAATATATATTAAATTTTATATATGCGGTTTGGTTTGGATTGATTCAATTTAAGAAAAGGAGTCCAAAATCTGATCTGATCCGATCGGTTTTCCCAAAATAAGATCCATAAAAATCAAATAGACATCGGTTTTCAATTTTTTGGATCAGTTTTCAATTTTCTTTTGGATTGGTTTAGATTTGAACACTCCTACATGTCCCTAGCCACCTATGTCCATCGCAACAATGCCACAACCCTGTTCCAAATATCCTCCATCGTGCCACTGCATCCCTGTTCAACCATACCAGATCACGAGCCACATGTCCTCTCTGACCTCGATCTACCGGCCACGCATCACCTCTGCTTAGCCTCTACACAACGCCACCAATAAAAAAATTTCACGTGTCTAGAGATCAATGGTTGCTCAAAGTGTAGCAGTGTGCTCGTTCAAATTTTATAAGTGCTAATAGATCTGAAGGTTTTCCTTGTCTTGGATTGGATCACCATCCCTCACCCTAAATTGTATCTGATAAAAAAAAACTTAGCATTCAAATTTTAACAGGGAAGAGTGATAACACAAACCAAATTCACGTGACAACATATCCATGGCGCTTGAACCACGTGACACATTATGGAAAGCGATTTTTTTATTTATATTATTATATATCCGGCGATAGGGATCCAGCTACACATCACCCCACGTTGAGGGTTGAGGGTTGAGGCGTTACCAAAATAGGCAAAATAAACCCTTCTCGTACCATTCTCCATAAGTTAACCGCGTGAAGGCAATTTTAGTGCGTATCCACACATTTTTATTTTCTTTGACCCAGTCACCTTCATGCACATTTTTTTTTTTGAAAGCTAATTATTGAGGTTGATTATCAAGTGGACGTGAGTTTAGTCACGAATAAATTATATGTCAACTTTTTTTATGTATTGTTTATTAATAAAAGTAACATATGAGTTTAATTATTATAAACTCACTCACAATCAATTATCAATCTTAATATTAATGACTTTTAAGATAATTAAGATAAAAAACAGATAAATTTATTAACGTGGCAATTTACAATTGAATGTCATTTGTAAAAATATTTTAAACTATCATTATATAACAATTAAACTCATAAAATATATATTATTTTTATGAATTTAATTTGTATGCATTATCAGCGTAATATTTTTTTACATAGTTAACCAATCACAAATCACAATATGAGTAGTTTTTGAAATAATTAAGATGAGAGTCAAATATTTTTAATAATATCATAATTATGATTGGTTGACAGTATAATAATTTTTTACACTGACACTACATACTAATTAAGTCTTATTTTTATATAACTTGTTGATAAAGTGGCTAAAAAACAAAACATAAATTATATTCATCATTATTAATTTAAGGACAATTTTCTTCTAGAAAAAAAAAACACAATTTCTACCACTCTTGTTTAAATTTTGTGTCGGCAGATGATATGGTCAGCAGCTGTCTTTGGATGTTCACATCTTCAATGTGAGGCGTCGATTTCGTATTTTCCGTTATTGTATGATAGTTTTGGGTATTGTTCGTTGAGCCAATTTCTTTCTTCTTCTTCTTTCTTTATTTTCTATTTTATTTTATGAAATGATGCAATTTCTTTTGGTGTTTAGGATTTTCACCCAGTTTCTTCGTTAAAAAAAGAAATAATGATTAATGGGTTGTGCTGATCAATATTCTAAGGACATTGGTTAAAGAAACCAAAATAAATAAAAATTCATGGAAAAACTATGTTTAACTCTCTTTAGAATATAAAATGCATCAAGTCTCAATATAAAATTTCTTGTTTTAGATTCTTAACCAGTGTCTTAAAGATACTCATTATCATTCTTATTTAATTTAAGGACAAAACATTTTTTTTTGGAACAAAATTTAAGAACAAAACATAGGGAATGGTTTTTAGGTATTTATGATGTTTTTTAAATAGAAGAATACATGTGTCATTAATGAAAATATAACAAGTGTAATAACCATTCTACATGTCTTGTTTTTAATGAAAAACAATATCCTAAGTAAATAAATAACAACACTCAGGTATGAAACATGTGTTTTTTTTTAAACATGTTTTAATATTCTAAAAAATATAGGATATGAATAAAATTTTCTCATATTTGATATATGGGATACAAATGTCATTCCCAAGCATAAATGATGCAATTTAAAAATTATGTTTCCATGTATGAGAGTAAGAAAAAAATATCCAGAAATGTAGTTTATAGATGAATAAAACATTTCATGAACTAAACATCGATAAGTTTTGTCCTTGATTTAGATGTATTTTTATGTTATCATTATGCAGATCAAATTAAGCTTAAAAATATCAATTATTTTATGAGTTTAATTTTGGTACATTATTGATGTAATTTTTTTTATATTATCAATAAATCATAAATCATGTTATCTATAATTTTTAACGTAGTTATGATAAGAGTCAAACATTTTATTGATCAGAAAACTTTATGATTGATTAATATTATAAAAAAAACTTTATATTAGCATCACATACCAGTTAAATTATTATTTTATTTGCTTTGATAACTTATATACAATTACCTTTTCTTTGGTTTGTTTTATTGTTTTTGAATTTAAAATAATTAAATTTAAATTATTTTACAAATATCTAAGTATGAATAACAATTAAAAACTAGATAGGGGCAAACATGCTTGTTTTATATTTAAAAGTTATAATTAAAAATATGCAGGGAGAGTTTTAGTTAATGTAGGAAATTAAAGAAAACACTTGTTTGCTTTGTTTTTAGTTTCTTGTTTTCATTTACTGTTTTTAGAAATAATTATCAAACTGTCATCTTGTTTTCATTCCATTTCATATTTCCAAAGATTTGAGATTTGTACAAGAAATAGTGAAAATAAGAAAAAGTTGTTTTCAGTAGATTTCTGAAAACAGGAAACAAAAAAAATAAGGTGACAATTTTGTAATTATTTCTGAAAATGAAAACTGAAAACAAAATAAACAAGCCCCGAACTCTCGCATAATGCATTAGGAATAGGAATTGCAACAGGGAGAGGAAGGGGCGGGGAGTACCCCGTTCCCAACCCACGATCCCATCATAAGGAGAATTTCTTTTCCATTGTTGTTCCTTATCTTCCCACTGGGATCTCAAAACGACTATTGGTATAAACCAGGGTTTTAAAAATCAGTCCAACCTGACAACCGGGTGGACCATGGACCATATGCCTCCTGTAACACCCTAAATTTGGGTGTCACTTTGTTACCCGTTGTGAAAAATAAAATAATTAAATTGCTGGTTGCTTCCGATAAATGATATTTTCTTAATAAGTGAGTATTCTAAAAAACAAGGGTAAGTAATGAACACTCGGAACATGAAATGTAAACATTTATATATATATATATATATATATATATATATATATATATATATATATATATATATAATCTATCCCAGTGGAATTCATAATTTAGTACATAAAGAAAACATTGATTTATCGATTTGAAAGTCTACTGGCTGAAGGGAAAGATGTAATTATAACTGATGTTGGTGTTATAGCTAATGGAGGTGACTACAAGACCACAAGACATGATTACAAGCTCGATTTTAAATATACTTCCAATGTTCATCCTCTTGACCAGAACCAAATAATTGCATCTCCGTACTCTTTTGTTTCCAATGCTGAAATCCTGGACTTTAATTATGATACTTCTTATCTAGCTGGTATATTTACTGTTTCTCTCATCTTTATATCTCCAACTTCACCATACATATTAATTTTGACACTTTCTAACGAATGATGATCTTCAGATGTTATTGGTCTGCTTACTCGTGTTGGCATTGAAAAAGAATATACAACAGATGGTAGAAAATTAAAGTTGAATGTATTGGAGTTGGACAATGATAGTACCCCAAACTTAAACTTTGCTTGTCCCCAAGCAAACTAAAACTTAAAAACTTAAAAAGACTCAAGACATGGCAAGCTTAAGAATTCAATCAACTTTGCACAAATTTCAAGCAATTTATCAAAATACTTCAATGTTCCCCCCCTTACAAACAAAGCAATCCCCACATTCATTTATTCTAAACAGTTGAGAATTTCATCATTCAAACAATCACTAATCTAAGCAGGGGATCCAAGTTACACACAAGAGGGAGATCACCAAATTCAAACAACTGCCTTCCTCACAAGGGCATTTAGTGTTCACTCAATCGCTCAGTTTGTGTCAGGCTATCAACAATTCACTCAATTTTCACTTTTAAGAGCACTTCCCATAAATTTGATTTTCATCTCTAAATGATTCCCACGGAAAACATGCAAGCAACATCAAAAGGTCTTTTATGGGTTGTAATGGGGCCTGGCTAAGGGTAGGATATACAAAGGAACTAGGCTGAAGACCCTAGGAACTAAGAGAGCATAAAATACTTCAAAACATTGAAATTCCACTCAAGTTCCTTTTCTCATTTTTCTTTATGCCTTGGATGACTACAGCCTTTCTTTTTTTCCTAATACTTTTATTTTTTTATTTTTAACATTTATACACTTTTTTTTTTTTTGCTTTTCTTTTCTTTCCCCTTTTTTTTTCAACCTTTTTATTATATTTTTTCTTTTTCTCAATCCCAGAATGACATGTCACATCCTTGTAGCCACCCCAAACTTAGTTTCTTGCAACCACTCTCTTGCTAAAATTTCATGCTCTCCTAATCCTAAGATCGGGTTAACATGGTTTTTCAGATTTTAGGCTCATAACATCAGGTTAACAAGAATTAACAGGCTAATCAGGCTCAATGGGGCTAACTAGGGAACATGCATTAGGAATTGGTTATTTTAGCCTAAGTAGCTATTTACAAAGAAAATGCCTAAATCATCTGAAGCAAACATATAAACATGCAAACCATAAAGAGATTCAAGCAAATTCAGGAAAGTGCCACTTGAAAGTGATTCTCACAGTCAAAAACATGTTGGAGGCTCAAATCCTCACCTGGACATTCATGCAAATTGTTTGACAGAGATTCTATCCCTAGTGTGTGCTTCCTATCATCCCAAACTTATTATAAATCATGCAATCATAACAAAATATCTCAAAGTTCAATTTTCAATCATATGGGGATCATTTTTCAAATTTTCAAAACCTAGGGGGGAAACAGTCAACACATAACATGCAATCAATCTATGCAAAAATTAATCAAATCCATCAAACTTGCCAATATAAGACTCAACACAACTCCTGAGCTTCTCAAATTATTCAGGAGCTTTATTAAAAACAAAACAGAAATAAAGCAAGCATAATTAAAAGGAAAAGGGTTAGAAAAACTCATTGGAGGCAGTTCCACCAGGATCCCATTGTCTGTGATACAGTGGCCACGGAATGCCCAAAGTACGAAGTGATCCTCCCGGATCCCATGGCCTACAGCATAAGTATGAGAGCGGGTGCCTGATAATCTTGGTAACTCCGCCAAGCGCGGCGGACTTCTCACTCCCCTTCGGATCACAGTTGACTTCTTTCTCAACTTTGTCCATAAAATCCTCCCAATAGAAGTGGGGTTCAACCTCTTGAAATGGCCACAGTGACAAATCCAAAGGCTTGAACTCCATCACTGGTGGTTCCACAGGGGGAGGTGGCAGATAGGTAGCTGGGGTCTCCGGTGCTGCTTCAACTTCTGCAAGGTCTTCATCCATTGCTTTGCCAGACTCATCACTTGTTAAACCTGCAGTAATATCAGCACACACCACAGAAAGGTTAGAGTTAGTACAGTCAGTAGATATATTACAATAAACTGAGGAGGGTGGCTGCTCAATGGATGGTATAATTGGAACTCCGGCCGAACAGGCAGCTTCACTCTCACTATCACCCTGCAAAATAGAGTCAAGAAACTCAGCACAAACAGCACACGGGTTAGTGTCAGTACAGTTAGTACATGTAGTAAAAGAAACTGAATTAGTAAAGGTCTGATTGTCTGGAATTTCAGCGCACGGTTCATCCATCCCATCACTCTCAACACATGCATATGAGTTAATTGAATCATCTACTTTCAAAGGTTCTTCATCATCTGCTAAACCTGCAAAAATCTTAGCACACACCACACAAAGGTTAGTGTAAGTACAGTCAGTAGACAGGGGACAATAAAATGAATCAGCAAGGGTCTGACTATCTGGAGATCCAAGACACAGTTCATCAACAGAAATATTATCAAAATCATCCTCAGAAATATTGTCAGGAATAACCACTTGTGAATCTGTATGTTGTTCAAGGGGATGTGGAGTTAGCAGTGCAGCCGAGTTGGCGACTATTTGATCAATTAGAATGGACAACTTCTGAGATTCAGCTTCGCTCCTCTGTTGGGATTCAAGATTACTTGCTTCCATCCTCCGTTGACATTCAAGAGTTTGTTGTGCCATTTGTTGAAAGCTTGCTTCCATTTGTGCAGTCATTTGTGCAGTCATTTGCTTGAACAGATCCTCTAGTGAAGGTCCGGAAGGTGCAGAGGTGGTCACTTGGCTAGGATAATTGTTCACGCCAAACATGTCTAAATCACTGCTAAACTCATAATTTCCAGAAAAGTTAGGATAATTTGTGCATGGTGGTTGTTCACTAAAATCAGGATAATACATGCATGGTTGCTCATAATAAACATTAGGCACATAATTTTGCATATAATTATCCATGGGACGTACTAAAATTCACAACCAGACAAGCAGACAAAAACTAATTCAGCAAAGATTTTTTTTTTATTTTCTGCTAATAACACAACAAGAGTCCCCGACAACGGCGCCAATTTTTGGTCGCGCTGTCGCCACGCGCCAAAAAAGAACGAGCGTTTACAAAATAATGTAGATAGGGAAGCGACAACTCGGATGTCGTCTCACAAGGACTCTTAGGTTGCTATTATTAACAGAAACAGTTTTGGGGGGTTTTGAGTGAATGCAAATAAGAAACGAAACAAAACAGAACAATGAAAACTGAGCAGTTTAAGATATTAACAAATAAACTAAAGACGATCAACCTACTGTTCTCGGTTTCCCACTATCATTGGTTTATATAATTCCAAGCCCTAAGCAGATTCTAATCCCCTCCCGGTTGTAGCAACAATTAACAACGCAATCGTTACTACGGATATATGTTCATATTCCCGAAATAACAAACGGGGTTAAGCCCTCATGAACAAACGAACATGAACGAACACACGCGAAATAACAAACGCGATTAAGTATAGAAACATAACATCACCGAAATGAATCAACACAACACTATACACTCCTGAAATAACAAACAGAAATGTACAGCATGGCATTGAAAAGAGAAAAGCAAATGAAAACAGGAATCACAGAACCTCAAGTGTGGTAATGGAAACCAATCACAGTAGATTAATCTAGGAGACTAGTTCTCCATTACAGAAATAAACACGAAAGAAAAGAAATAAACTACTGGAAACTACTACTACTGCCTAAGACTGGCTAACAACTAGCCAACTACTGGCCAACCCTTCAGTTCTGTCTAAAACAGACTTATATAAAACTTCTGGACTACGCGGACTCGCGAGGCGAATGCTGTCCCGCGAGGCGAATCTTCAACTTTTGGTATTCTCGCGAGGCGAGCTTATCATTCGCGAGACGAAACTCTTCAATTTCCAAACTGCCACAGCCGTGACCTTTAACATGCATAAACCGTGATGACTTTTGGTCTTCAGGGTTGGATTACTCGCGACGCGAGTCAAGTATTCGCGGGGCGAGACAGAATGGTTGACAATTTCTGGAACAGTCACCTTCTGGTTCGCGAGGCGAACATCCTTCTCGCGGGGCGAAAGATCCAGAATTATTTCTTTTTATTAATCTGAAAACAGAAATTAGCATAAGTACTTTATTTAACTCTAAATCAGCTAAATTAACCTAAAAATACTTTACAGACTCAAAATGCTGCTTAAAGACAATCAAGTCTAATTTGAGTGAAAATGATATAAAATTAGCACAAAGCCAAGGTTTTTATTAGTTATAAAACCAGTCAACCAGAGGCTCATCAATAGGTTAGTATTTTATGATGATAATATTTTACCCTATTTTAAAAAAAATTTAAGAGTACTAACTAATTTTTATTTGTATGAACCAGCATCAAAATTGAATGTGAAGTTTTTGGTTCCTATGTCGAATTGTCATTGGAGTTGATGAGGAAAAAATTGGGAATTGATATGCGAAGATTGTGTTTGTGCTGAAAGACCTTAATGACAAGACCTTGGAAAGCTGTTCTTTTGAAGTTGAACAAAGTTTTTTATGAAGCTATTTTTTTATATGCATTTTGTGGTTTTTTTGTTCCCCTTTGGCTCTTTAGGTTTCTGTTTTTTTGGTTGTTGTAATTTTTAGAAATGATCTAAATATTGACTGCACAATGATATCTTACGAAGATTAATATGATGTTTAGTTTGTTTTATAATTGCTTTCTATTTTATAGTTATGTTATATATGTTTGTGTTTATATATTTTTTCCATTAATTAGTAAGATCAGATAAGCAATACTTTCAAATTCTAATATAAGCAGATTTGCAAAAACTTTAATGTTCTAAAATTTTATGGATTGTAAAATATTTCGTTTGATATGACATCTTTAAAATATTAATTATATTATATTACATTTCATGTTAAGCAAATTTCTAGCCCGTGCCAGGCACGGGTGTACATACTAGTAAACTAATATAATTTCTTATATTTATAATTTCTCGAGAGATAGCCTTTATAGATTTATAATTATTGATATTTATAATTTTTAGGGATTGTCTTTATAAGAGCTATTAAACTTATGTTGGTAGAATATTTGTAGATTATAGATTTATAGATGTTTTCCAAGTAAATAAATAATTTAAAGATGATGAATCATTTTTCAATGTGATTTACTTAAATTCACGTTTGAGTTGTTTCTTTTATCTTCCCGATGTAAATTTACACTTTATCTAACCTCATATAGACACTATAAAAATGTAGGCAATCAAATGAAACCTTTCCCTTTGAGTCTCTCTTGAGAAATTTGTTCGTCTAAAGTGAACAACTAAATTTTTTGCAACCTCAATTAGGAAATAATGTAGAGTTTGTACTTTTTAATGAGAATGTATTATATATATATAACCATTGTTTAATGTTAAGTGATGATGTTCTCAAATTATTGGTAAAACTTATTTTAAAAATTGTTAGATTTAAATTTCAATGTTATTATATTCTTATGGTTGAGTTGTGTTAATAATTGTTTTGTTCTGTTTTTTTTTTATGCAGGAATCCCATTCACCAACATGTGAAAGTGCATTGATTTTGCAATACTTTCAAAGAGGAGTGTGTTGAAATTGAAGAGAACGAATGTTGCTGATAATGAAGGTGAGTTGTCCTCCACTAAGGCCAAAGCCCGAATTGTTGAAGATAAAAGTTGAGAGAGATTAATCTAATGGGATATTATAATCTTGGAGTGGATATGAACAATCTTGAAGGGCTCTTAGATATGCATGTGAAGGAAAACATGTTATGTTTTATGAGTTTGGTTGAGTTACTAACAAATTTTTTCTCTATTTTGTTTAGTGTTTATTTTTGAAATTGATACTTCGCTTCTTTTTGTTTTTTTTTTTTACTAAAAAAGATATTCATTCATTCAAATTGGTGAAATACATCGATAACAACACAAATTCAACATCGCAAAAAACCGAAAAGGATGAATCTGTGAACAAACTCACAGCACCCAAGTTAATAGCATAACACGGCAAAATACCTACAAAAGTGACAAAATCAAAGTGACCGGAATAACCGTGCCTCCGGATTTGTAACGTTGACGCCCAAGTTTTGATTGAATCTGTAATAGATCGAAACTGATCTGCCAATCTCAACCAAACAAACACCGCAACAAGACG
The DNA here is from genome assembly GCA_030762895.1 of Sophora flavescens. Lineage (NCBI taxonomy): Eukaryota > Viridiplantae > Streptophyta > Magnoliopsida > Fabales > Fabaceae > Sophora > Sophora flavescens. The sequence goes on from CM061063.1 coordinate 75,313,587, forward strand.
GGAAACCAAACGACGTCGCAACAAGACGACAAAAACACGGAAAAACACGAAGGAAAAACTATATCTATGTGGGAAAACCACTTACTTAGATAAAGGGCGAGAAAAAATGATGTAGATTGGTGATTCCATGTCAGAAAATGGCCCAAAACCACCCCCTTCCGATGGATGAGGAAGAACGAAAAGAGGAGTAGAGGGAAGGTTGAGAGAGAGAGTCGGCTCTAGGTTTTTGAGCACAAAGTTATTACGACGTTTCTTTTTGTTTTGGAGTTTTGAATAATAATATATTTAAATATAATAAAGTTAGTACTATAATATTATCGATCAAATCCGTTATGTTATCGTAACTTTAATCCATATACATAAAAAAAAGGATAAGATATTTTTTAAATGGTAGTAATACCCATTTCTCATATTATATTTTAATGTTGATTTAATTAAATAAATATTATTAAAAAAAGATTCCATCCTATTAGCAATACCAAGTTTTATTGGAAGAATATTTTATCATTAACTTTAAGAGTTTTAATTAATTTAATTTTTATAATCAAAATTATTTGAATATGTAAAATTGATGCATAAGATGTCTTTCATTCATTCACTGACATCCAAAATAAAAAAAAAAAGGTTGCTAATAATTAAATAGTCCAATATTCCGTCCCAAAAAATAAAAGAAATATTTATTAATCATTTATTAATACGTAGCTTAAGAGGTATTATATAATTTTGTAAAGTAAGCATAATTACTTAAAATATTAAAAAAAAATTCTTTAAAAAAATAAAAAATGGTCATGTCAAAGTTCCCACGTGTTGTTGTGATCATCATCATCATCATCATCATCGTGGAGTAGCGGAATTCATATTGGTCATCTCTAATCCTCTCAGTCCACACTCTGTTTAACATAATAATAATAACAACAACAACAACAACGGATAAAATTTTCGAGGCAGCTTACACGGCATGAGATGCTGAGATATCCAAAATGGGACCCACTATTGCAACGTGGACGAATCAGAATTGGTTTTTAGATGGAGTGCTTGAGGCCACAAATCTCATATCAAAACATCCTCAGCCACAATAGTCCCTGTTGATTGCTCTCATTTCTCACAATAGATAGTAGTTCTCACATGATACACTCCCTATATATATATATATATATATATATATATATATATATATATATATATATATATATATATATATATATATATATATATAAGGAATATCCCGTTAAATAAGTTATATATCATCAATCTCAACTGTTAATCAATTTTTTTGGTAGTCAATGACGGAAATCCAATGGGTATCCATGAATTAAGATTAACAATGCAAATAGAGAACGGGAGAAGGAGAAGGAGAAGGAGAGGGAACAAAAGGGGAAGAAGGTTCCACTAGGATGCAATATAATATATGTATTTTTTGGTAACCATGAAGGATGCAATAGAATTACAATAATGAATTAGTTAAAATACAATAAGAGAAGTAAATATAAATAGGCAAAAGGTAAATGACTAATTTCTGTTAATAAGAAGAGTAAATAAATAAAAGCATAAAGCCTAATATTATCCGACACCATGCACCTTAACAGCACATTAAAGCCCTAAAAGAGTAAATATAGAAGAGGGATACACTTTTAATTTTATGCATAAACCCCTTTCAACTTTTGTCATTGCTTTCTGGCCCAAAGGACAATGTTGCAAAAATAGAAATTTAACTTTTCCTTTTTTATTTTTAGATCTAGAAACATCTTTTTGCAAAAATCAAAACTAAATAATTGAGGTTTGTAACCAATAACTAATTCGACTATGTCTTTGCTTTCTTATATTTTATGATTAATTTGACATTCAACCGCTATCTCTAGCCACCACGAATTCCTAGTTTTATTCTTCGTTCACGATGATCATCTGCTTGCCAATGATTCAACTTTACCGGCATTATTATTCTTCTTCAAATAAATTTCATCATCTTCAAGCCACCAACTAAGCACCTTGAAACAAAAGAAGATAGAGAAGGAGGCGTGGAAGGGAAACAAAAGCCACGCACCACCCCTATTCACCACCACTCCTCAGCCTCAGACCATCGCGATCCAGATGCAGCACATCTCCTCCGCACGCGACTGCCTATGCCTACCTTCGAGCGTAATCACCTGTCCCTAGGGGTGTTCACGGTTCAGTTTTAATCGGTTTTGAGGCAAAAAGTCATCCGATCCAAAGATTAAAAGTGCATGCGGTTCGGTTTGAATGACTTCGTTAGAAAAATTTGATTCGACCCGATCTGATTAAACGCGGGTTGGATCGTTTCGGTTGATTCGGTTTTTACCGATACAACATTACATATTTATATTACATCAAAGTATCAATACTACAAGGTAAATTGCACACAATATTAAACATGTATATATTTGTTTATATATTCACATAATAACATTTCATAAAATACGTACAAAATAAATATCATTATCAACTTTCTATAACATCTTTTATGTTTGGAACTTAAAAATAGTAAAAAAAATTATGTCAAATCAAAATAGAAAGTATTATTAGGAAAAAACCAACAAATAAAAAAAACATTGTTTCAAAAAATAGAATATATATATATATATATTAAATTTTATATATGCGGTTTGGTTTGGATTGGTTCGGTAAGGAATCCAAAATCCGATCCGTTCCGATTGGTTTTCACAAAACAAGATCCATAAAAATCCAATAGACATTGGTTTTGTTCGATTTTCAGTTTTCTTTCGGATCGGTTTGGATGTGAACACCACTACCTGTCCCCAGCCACCTCCGTCCATCACCACATCGCAACGATGCTACAACCTCGTTCCAGATGTTCTCCGTCTTGCCACTGCGTCCCTGTTCATCCACACCAGATCACGAGCCACATGTCCTCACCGACCTCGATCTACCAGCCACGCATCACCTTTGCTTAGCCTCCACGCAACGCCACCAACAAAAAAAACTCTCATGCGCCTAGAGATTAATGGCCGCTCGAACTGTAGCATTGTGTTCGTTCAACCTTAAATTGTGGACACATTTGGGATTAGGGTTCATAGTGGTTTTGGAAGGGAGAGACTCTTGAGATATGTAGAAGATAAGATTAAGTTTGATTTAATTTTTTTATTAGAAACCCTCAAATTTTTAGTTTTGATTTTTGCAGAAAGGTATTTATGTGGATCTAAAAATAAAAAAGGTAAAGCAAATTTCTATTTTTGCAACATGGTCCCTTGAGACAGAAAGTAAAGGCAAAAATTGAAAGGGTTTTTGCATAAAAAGGAAAGTCTATCCAATGTGGCGTTGATGTGAACCTTTTAATTGAGTTGACTTGTTGGGATTGAGTCACATAAACAATGTAAAAATTACCTAAGAATTATAAGTATAAAATAATTCAACTCATTCAAAACTTAACATTCAAACCCCAAGGGGTTGGTCTAGTGGAACATGACAGAGTTTTGTATCTGACAGGTTGCAGGTTCGATGTAACACCCTTTGTTACAATAGTAACCCCAAATAGATTCACAAAAAAATGGCTAAATAAAATTTTTCATAAATATAATATTCTGAAAATACCTCAATAATTATTAAGGTAAAATAATGATAATAAATCCTTACATAAATAAAAATGAATTGCCTCAAAACCCGGGCATCTACTAAAATTAACCCAATGTTAAAAATAAATAAAATAAACGTGTCTAGCCACAAACATCTCTTTATTTCAAAAAGTACTAACCAAGCTAGATAACAAATAATGAAAATTCACTAAGTCTTCAAGTCTCTGTGACATCGTCCTCGTGCTCTGAGAACAACACCTTTAATGAGATATAATCTCAGTGAATAAAAACAAGTTGTAAAAATATTTTCGTAAATAGTGTTGTTCTCAACCGGCGCGGTAACCGGAAAAAAATCTATGGTACCCGCTAATTTTCAAAATAATAAATATAATAAATCTCCAAAATAATAACGTATAAATTAATCAATGTCAAACATTTAAACCACAAGCTCATAAAACCAACCACGGTCACATCTCATTACATTTAATCACATTCACCATGCAAACTCTATGCAATACAACTCCATGAACATGACTCTGATTCCCAGAATCACTTGACTTGACTCTTTGGTTCCTAGAACTGGTGGGAATCCCAGATCCACTAAGGTCTATGAGCTCGTATCCATACAATGGCATCCCACTGCCTTCTCCATTCCAGATGGAGGTATCTAATATTCCATCCCAGATGTGAATATCTTAATTATATGATGACCAATCCCAGATGGTGATATCTACATCCTATTCCCGGAATAGGATGTATACCGACGTCATACCTTCTGGAAGGCGATGACCAACTCATGCATAATGCAATATGTCATCCTAGATGACTATCAAGGTTTTCAAACTCTATGCGTCAATAACAATTATATTATGTCATACTAAGACAACAATATAACATCATCTAACATGCCATTCAACTACAATTCATATAAATCAAACATATATATATATATATATATATATATATATATATATATGTATATATATTTTTAACAATAATAATTTAAGTGTGACAATATTATATTCAAATAGTAAAGAATTATATATATATATATATATATATATATATATATATATATATATATATATATATATATATATATAAACTCACGCAATTCATGCATCAGAGAGGAAATTGGCCTTAATAAAATAATTGGCCTTAACTAAAAAATCTCATGCATAGAGGAATTGGCTTTAACAGAATCCTTAACAAAATTATTGGCCTTAGCAAAATATATAGGAGTAGGACTCACACAGAAAGCATATGAGAATTTGATGCAAGCATAATACAATAATTCAAAAGTAAAAGCATTTTTTATAAATTCAAAGAAAATATATTTATTATATCAACTCATCAAATAATATCAAAATATTTTAAGAACCTCAAATCAAGAATCAAGAACCCTAAAATTAATTATACCATAAAATGATGAATAAAGATGTGTTTACTCATCTCTTGTAGACCTCCAAATAACCTCAAAACGATACCCTTTAAATCAATCATCTTTAAGTTAAAAAGCTTTTTCCCCCGCTGTGACACTGCTCTCCTTTTTTATTCGTGCGGCGCTATATGCCTTTCCCTAGTTATGCATAGTATTCTGTTAGGTTGGAGTGTGACTCTATTTAACACAAGGCTTCCATAATTTTCAATTCTAGTGTGGGCTCCCACTTCCTATTGCAAGACCAAACTCTTACGTTTCTTATTTTTCTCACTAATAACCAAATCGAGGCTTAAACCCTAGTACACATTTTTTAAACATTATTCTTTCATCTTCATGCTGAATTTTTAATTAAAAAGATAACACTTTAAATTTTGTAGCTTTCTTGCACTGGGACATATATTTGACCAAACCAATATTCAAATTGAATGGGTCAAGCTCATGTAAGTATTGTAATCTTCAATTGCTCATTTGCTCAGTCTCTTTACCTTTTTTTTTATAAAATTAGCCTACACTAAAATTTTACTATTTTAATCTTTTATTAAAAAGACCATATTATAATTTTGGGATGTTCGAGTCTCCATCAATCTCCTTGAGATGAGGTAAATATAACAGGGAAGAGTGAGAGAAACTCTTGCATAAGCACAAACCCAACATGTCATCTTTATGAACATCCAATCACAATATTACAACAAAGAAAAAAAAATGCAGTTGTACATGAGGGAAAAATCAGCTGGTGTCAATCCATATAGACTCTCGTCTCTCTCTCCTCCCTCTTCCCTCCTCTCTGTCCACCGTCGAACTCAAAATCTGTTCATTACCCAAGAATTTCTCTTTACTGACTATCGATTCAACTTTTTCTTGGCTTTGCACAAACGCGTTCCTGTAGTTGTTTCACATAATTGATGGCATCTCCCAACACAGAAGCCTTTGTCCATTTACATTCAAATTCAACTTTGTTTAAGCATATTTCACCACTGCTTTGAAATGGTTACTTTCAGAAGGTTTTACCCTTTTTTTAAGGAGCAGATTGCTTATACCATTGAACAGATTGGTGCACTGTAAATCCATGGCAGCCTAGTCTTTTTTTTTAATTGAGATCTGAGATAGAACAACAAAATCTATTGAACTATTAATTTAAATGATTTTTAAAAATTGTTTCAGGCATTCAGTTTGAAGTTGTCATCTTTTTAATAAGAATAATGTTATTTGTTATGAAACACCATCACTGTTGTGGTTGTACATCTCTGTTTCAATGGCGAGCCTTCTTCCTTTATTATCCAATACCCACAGCTACAACCACCCACGGTCATAACCACCGGGCTTTTGCAAGCATGGAAGCCACAACGATTGTCGTGTCCATCATCAACATCCAACATCCAGGCCATTCGGAAATCCTTCGGATCCTTCTATCTCAACAAAACTGAGAACTTACGGTTACACAGATCCAAAAAAAACATTCTTCTATCTTTACAAAAAAAAATCAGGAAACGAAAAAAAAAAAGGAACACAAAAAATGAATGATAAGATGATAATGGAGTTTTTAGGTGGAAGGAGAAGGAGAAATGCAAGGATAGGAGGTGGCAGCTTTGTTTTTTTTTTTTTAACAATAAAAATTAAATATGTTAAATTTTGATGAGTTGGCATCCTGTTATTAACGGTGCCTAAATGTGAGTTGTTGGATTTGTATCATACAAGACTTTTTTGAAGAGTGATAACACAAACCAAATTCAGGTGGCGCTTGAACCAGGTGACACATTATGGAAAGCGATTTTTTTTATTTATATTATTATTATATATCCGGCGATAGGGATCCAGCTGCACATCACCCCACGTTGAGGGTTGAGGCGTTACCAAAATAGGCAAAATAAACCCTCCTCGTACCATTCTCCATAAGTTAACCGCGTGAAGGCAATTTTAGTGCGTATCCACACATATTTATTTTCCTTGACCCAGTCACCTTCATGCACATTTTTTTTTTTGAAAGCTAATTATTGAGGTTGATTATCATATGGACGTGAGTTTAGTCACGAATAAATTTTATGTCGACTTTTTTATGTATTGTTTATTAATAAAAGTATATTATAAAATATGAGTTTAATTGTTATACAATTATAATGTAAAGTTTTTTACATTTTCAATCAATCATCAATTACAATATAATGAATTTTAAGATAATTAAGATATGAGTCATTTTTTTTATTAACGTAAAAATTTATGATTGAATGTCTTTGTAAAAATATTTTATACTATTGTTATATAACAATTCAACTCATAAAATATATATTATTTTTGTTAATTTAATCGATATGTATTGTCAAAGTAAAATTTCGTACATAATTAACCAATCACAAATCACGATAGGAGTAATTTTTGAAGTAATTAAGATAAGAGTCAAATCCATTAAAAAAATGAGAATCAAATATTTTAAATAATAATATCATAATTTATAATTAGTTGACAATATAATATTTTTTTATAAGAATACTATGTACTAATTAAGTCCTATTTTTATATAACTTGTTGATAAAGTGGCTAAAAAACAAAACATAAATTATATTTATCATTATTAATTTAAGGACAATTTCTTAAAATAATATATACTTTTTTTGATATACTAAAATAATATATACTTAAATAATTTTACCAAAAGTTTATTTATCTTTACCCACTATTGTTTCAATTTGTGTCGGCGGATGATATGGTCAGCAGACAGAGCAGCTCTGTCTTTGGATGTTCACATCTTCAATGTGAGGCGTCGATTTCGTATTTTCCGTTATTGTTTGATAGTTTGGGTACTGTCCATTGGGGCAATTTCTTTTGCTGTTTAGGATTTTCACCCCGTTTCTTCATAAAAAAGGAAATTGGGATTTAATTTAAGGACAAAACATAAGGAATGGTTTTTAGGTATTAATGATATTTTTGAAGAAAAAAAAATCCAAGTGTTTGGTTCAGTGGAGTATGACAGAGTCTCGTATCTGACAGGTTGCATGTTCGAGCCTCCACCAGTCTCCTTAGGGTGAGGTAAATGTAAATCCCTTTGTAAGTGCTCATAGAGCTCCAAGGTTTTCCCTGCCTTGGACTGGGACACCAAGTAGTAAGGGACTCTGACACCTTAAGTAAGTGAATCATAGTTTGAATCCTGACTCTTGTAAACTTAGTTGGGAGGAGAGAACCCACTTTATGTGCCCAACAGATTTCTCGACAGAGATTAGTTACTGCTAACGGTGGTAGGTATTTCGTACCTATAATACTATTACAAAAAAGAAGAAGATGAGAAGACTACATGTGTCATTAATGAAAATATAATAAGTGTAATAACCATTGTACATGTCTTGTTTTTAAAGAAAAACAACACTATAAGTAAATACGAAGAACACTTAGGTAGTGTTCATTATGAGATATGTTTTAATATTCTTCCTACGAGGATCTCAAAACGACAATTGGTATAAAGCATGGTTTTAAAAATCGGTCCAATATGATCGGTTCAACCGGTTGGATCATGGACCACATACCTCCCCGATCTAGATTGGACTAAAGAATCGAGAAAGCGATCTAATCATAAAAATTGGTTAAATCAATGCAAAAACGATTAAATCATCATAAAACATTTTCGGAAATCAACATGTTCATTGTTTCACTTGTCATTTTTTTTTAAAAGAATGTACTTTTGGTTCGATTTATTTGGGAGCCAAAGGCTTTAGTCAAACCCAATTCACTAGAGCTGATAGCTCTTACATGAGTACCAAAATACCTAACGAGTAAGGATACATGTAGGTAGGATACAACCCAGGTAGGCATGACTCATGAGTCATGAGTCCGAATAAGAATACTTTTTTTATTTTCCTCTCGATCCACACTCTGTTTAACATAATAAAATAATAACGGATAAAATTTTCGAGGCAGCTTACGCGGCATGAGATGCTGAGACATCCAAAATGGGACCCAATATTGCAACGTGGGCGAATCAGAATTGGTTTTTAGATGGAGTGCTTGAGGCCACAAATCTCATATCAAAACATCCTCAGCCACAAAACTAAAACCAAGTTTCTTTCTCTTGCCTTCTTGTTTTCTTACAAGTGTCCCTTGCTTCTTAACTCACCAATCTACTCCAACCAACCACCTGCAACTCTCTCTCTTACTTATAAAAAAATATGTCCTCTTCCCAAAATCATAGCCGCCTCATATTTTTCAGCTTCCACAACTGAAAAAATACACTAAAGAACACAATAAGCCTATTTTTTTCAACTTGTGTTCATAGCCGACTTTACTTACTGAATTCTCCAACCGGGTTCATTTGTTTTCATCAAAAAGAATCTGGGTTCTGCTTCTCTCTCTTTCTTCTTCCAGCAAGCCTTACAAAAAGGTATCTTTCTTTCACATTTTTTTCTTCTTTTATTATTATATATTTATATTTGGAGTATGATTCCTGTCTATGGATGATGTTCCTTATGGAAATTCTGTAGTTTGAAGAAACTGTGGTTTTTTTAGGATGGGAAAGATATGGGGTGTTTAACAGTTTCTCCAAGTTTTTCTTATTTTTATGTGATTTCACTTTCTATCATTTTTTCTTGCTTTTTGGTTTGTGGGTTTTGATTATTTGATAGTTTGGATGTTTCTGAGTCAAAAAAATTCTGCATATTTCCAATTAAAGGTTTTTTTTTAAAATTTTTTTTCTAATATTCACATATTTTGAACACTTTACAGACTATTTGTGATGGATAGCTACTATGGGTGTAGCATGAATGATTTCCTTGTTCCTGAAGATCTAGATTTATTGGATAGGCATCCTTCATCAGACACTTGGTCAAAATGGGGACTAAATGCACCTGAAGGTTTTGATTCTCCTAAAAAGTTTTTTATCATGGAATTGGAATCAAATGCATCAGAGTTAGAATTCAATTTCACTGATGAAAGTTTCAGTAATGAAATTGAGCTTGAACCTTCTCAATCTCAACATGATAAAGATCAGTCTAGCAGTTCAAGTGCATGTGGAGGATTGCTTGAGCAATCGTTTCAACAAACAGCACTTTCATGTGATCAGCCTAATTACCAGCCTCAAGACCTATCAAATTTCGAACAGATGGATGACATTTTCTTGTATAACCATAACCTCTGGCACTAATACTTGGTCTTACAATAATATATAGCTTCTGAAATGCTTTAACCTACAAGTCCAGTGGAAATTGAATTGCTCTGCGGTGTTTTTGCATTCCAAATTTCACCATATTTATCTTTATGATTGGAGACAACACAGTCACTAACACAAATATACTTATGGTTCACAGAACTCTATAAGCATGAACCTGTCATAGCATGGTAAGGGCCTCCCCCCTCATTTTCTTTAATAATTCTATTATGGAAAATCTTATTTTTCATCTTGCATTACACATGTAACACAACTCAACAGAGACATTCAAGTTCACTGGCTTACCATAGGCATGAAGTTAATCCAGTTTAAATGACTATTTTTATGTTACAATCTCAACATGATTCACATAATGCAGGGATTCTGTAATTGAAGATCTGTCCTGTGTTGAAGACCTACACAAGTCCTTTTACTTTTGTCCTGAAAACCCATGCAGCAATACACCTGGTGATAATTCTTATCATTCATTTTAGTGTGAGCTAGTGATTTGAAAAATATATATGACATGGGAGTACAGAATATCTAATAACACTTGCTTTCTTCCCACCAGGTGAATTGCAAAAAGATATTGAAGCTTCAAAGTTTGTTCCATGCAACTCAAACTCTAAAGATTGCTTCGATATAGAGGTGATAATTTTGTCCAGTATTTGAAAGATGTTTTATCTATCATTTGGCTGGTAGTTGCTATGGTTCCCTAATGTCTTTAGTATTTCCCCCCTTAAATTTATATTGATATTTTGGAGAGAAATAGAGTAAATCATGACTGCATATGATTACTGAAACCCATGGAACTAGCTTTTATTCAACTTTTAATGGCAAAGTATGTTTGAGATTGTGTTTCAGGACTTACAGTGTATCATAATCTATTTAATTTCTCTTTAAGGCACTGACAGTGAAAAACTTGTACCCTTTTAAGCAGTTGAGTAGAGATGAAGCCATGTATGAGCAGTCATCTTTTGAGGAATCTATACTGCAGAATCTTGAGATAGTAATTGAACAGGTGATATGACTAACAACTGTAATCCTTGGCATTTGATTAAAAGCAATAATACTTTTTGCTAATTTTATTTTTCCTGTTTCATATGACCAGTTCACTGAGAAGACTCGAATTTCTTTCCGAGATGCCTTGTACCGCCTTGCCAGAAATACAAAACAGCAGCATGAAGTAGAGAACCTGGATGGAGGTCTTAGCATGCAAACAATGCAAACGGCAATGCTACAGGCAGTTCCCAATGAAACCATGAGGTATGTGATCTATATCTGCTGCTTTGTTATGTTCTTTTGGCCTTTTAGTTGCTGCATGTTATGATCAAACAATAATTTACATCCAAATATGAAAAGGCTATTGACTTTATAATTTTTTTAACTGATGCACACCGCTAGGAGATGGATGGAAAATATAAAGAAACTTAAAGGCATTTATTACCCTGGAGGACAACATAACTTCTGCTTGGTTTGGCTTGGCTTGAAAGTTTGAAACTGATAGTTTGGTTTACTACATGACCCAACTGCTATCTAACTGCTCCAATACTTCCGTTTCGTTTTCAGCATGAATCATGTCTTCGCTGCAGGATAAACATTCGCTTTTGATTTTCATTCTGATTATATTCGAGTTATAGAAATAGTATCCATGATAGTCCTGTTCTCTTGTCAGATGTTCCATTTCACTAACACTTGTTGTAGCTCTTATTATAATGTCAACATACTGAGAATTGTTAGTGTTAAACACAATTCCTGAATAATAGTAGTCCGTACATGCTGTTGGAATACAAGCACTCACACTCACTAATAGTGCACACACACAGAAAGATTAGAAAGATTGAGACAAAGAGATACACTAAAAAACTTTTATTCATACACTTGCACATACACACTGCACTCCTCTATATGCACACGCTGCACTACACTTACACTATATCACATATACACTGCACTATTCACACCACTTCACACTACACTAGCACCTCTATTTATGAGTGCTGTTACACTTCTTCACAATCAAAAAATATTCAGCTAGTTCACTAACTAACACCTAACCACTTTATTTAACAAACTATAACAACTAACAAAACTAACTAACACCAACTGATTAACTAATCTGAATTACACTTCAACACATGCAACACTATTTGGTCCTTGTCCAAGCTATTTAAATATCAAACACCATTAATTGAAATGTTTACTTTGTCTTTAGGTCCGAGGACAAGAAACCGATGGAATCAGAGACCAACGGTGTTGACAGAGCAGTTGCAAATCTCATGTTCAACAAGATGGAGATTAACATGCAAGATCTTCCTGTACAAGATCAATAGGTAAATGGCTCATCAAAAGCCTTGAATCCGGCGAAAAAATTTTGTTATTCCCTTCACCAAATATTACAAGGAGATGCCGAGGTTCCGAGATTTGGACAAAGGGACCAACAAACAGCCGCAGAATCACACATTGCATATGGTGATCCTATAAAGAAGTCTTTCATGCTAGAAGTTTGGTTAGGTAATGTGATAGTGAGTGTCCTAGTAGTTAAACCAGATAAACCAATTTCCTGTTTTGTGATACAAGAGACCTGGAATTTTTTGCTATTTTGGTTTCTTTGATCTGCATGTATATATGCTTTTGCACCTGACTTATTTGTATTCTGTGCTTTTTATCCAGTGGCTAGCTTTATTCAGCTCAGTTTTGCTTGGGAGAGTAAATATGTGAATGAATTGATCAACTAGCTGTTAGCAAACCTGGGTCAGGATTCTTAGTGGTTTAGCACCTTGATATGTTGCATGTTCAAAAAAATGCTCGAGTTAAAAATTTTGTTCCAACTTTTTTCGCCTAAATGATGCGGCATTTTTACCTACTCTTGGATGCGTGAGTGGTCCCAGCCACTTTATTTGGAAGAATGTTTGATAAAAGTAAAAGTGATTTTGAATATAATTTATTTTGTAAAATTGATTTGGTTAGAATTGAATTTAAAGTGAAGTGATTTATATCGTGATGTTTTTATTTTAAAATAAGTTTGATGTAAAATTTAGTATAAATTTTTAACTCTATTCAAAAGCTACTTTTTATAATTTTTAGTCTAAATCACTTGTAAAATCAATTTTACCTTTAATAACTAACCATCACAATTTTATTAAAATCACATTTCATAACATGATATCAAACATACATTAAATATGCATTTCCGGCCGACACCAGTACTTTTCAGCTCTGCCGTACAAAGATATATTTTGTGATTATCTTTAGTGCACTATGTTCGTCGTTCGAATAGGATGCGAAGAAATGCTGAAATAATAAAGTGATTATATCTACCCAAATTAGACCCATGGTCATGATTCAAATGTGCGATATATTAACTAAGAAAGTATTGTATAATTGTCCGTTTGATTTAAATTTTGATAAAATTGATTTTAAAAAATTGATTTTAAAGAAATTGTTTTTGATGAAATTGATTTTGAAAAAATTGATTTATATTTGGTAATGATGTTTTAAAAATGAGTTTAAAAGAATGATTTGTGTTTGATTGATAAAAGTAAAATCATTTTTAATATGTGAATATAAAGAATTTTATGGGTCTCACATCAAGAATCAATTCTACTCAACAAAAAAAACTATAAATTCTTGCTTTTATCGAAATCAATTCTATCCACTCAAGAAACAATTATTTTTAACGGAACTTTGTAATCAAACACATGGTAATGCTCAAACTTGAACTTCAACCGTACAAAAGAAATTTTGAGGCTCATACTGCGGTTTGCCGCCGCAAACCCAAATGGGTACTCAACCTTCGTGGTTAATTTGCAGTGTACGGGTGACGAGTTAATTATTAACTATCAACTATTCGATATAGGTACTAATCATAAATTTATAAATAATAAAAAAATAAGAGTGAAGGTCCAAATTGCTTCCTTAAAATTTTAAGGGACCTACTTTTAGTCCTTGAAAAATATAAATTAATTATTTAGTCCTTCAAATTTTTAAAACAGGACATATTAGTCCTTAGATTTAGTTCTGATATCTATTTATTTGTTTATGTATCCCATTAACCATTCTATTTGGCTCGTTAGTGGTCCTGCGTAACTTATAACAGTGGAAAACAAATAAAAAATGAAAACCATGCACAATTTTAAAATTCAAATAACTGAAATTATGCACTTTTTTTTCACTTTTCTTTTTCACTCCTCTTTACTTTTTCACTTTTCGAGGATTAATTTGGACCTTCACTCAAAGAATAAAGCCTCAAATTGGGTCCCTAAAAAATTTGAGGAACCACTCATAAAAAAAAATAATATTAACCACTTAGTCATTCAAATCTACAAATACGGGACACATTAGTCCTTTTTTCCATTTTTAATGTCTGTTTACTTGTCTATATGTCTCGTTAATCATCTGTCTAACTTGTTAGTGATTATGTGTAACCTATAACAAATTTCCAAGGTGAAAAAATATATATATATACACACTTTTCAGGTGTATGTTTTAAAATTTTACACGTTTTTTTTTCTCACTTTCGTTCATTTTTTCGTGATGGAAATTTATCATATGCTACACTAACGAGTCAGACATGATGATTAATGAGACACATAAACAAGTGTATGAGGTGGAATAAGTAACTAATGTATTCATGTTTATAAATTTAAGTGAGTAAATTGTTAATTTATTTTTTGGAGACCAAAAGCGGGTCCCAAAATTTTGCAGCGACTAATTTATGCCTTTTAGGCACGGTTTGGTTTGTTAAAAATGCTAGCGTTTAGCGTTTAGCGGATGGAGAATTAGTCCCGTTTGACAACCATTTTTAAAATTAGCGTATATCGTTTTTTTACTAGCATATAACGTTTTTCCAGACACTACTTGAAATAGCGTTTGAACTTATAACATATAGCGTATAACTTTTTCTTCCATTTTTATAATTATTAATTTCTTACTTATTTTTCACTAACAAAATAAAATATTAATATAAATCTTTAATATTGATTTGTTAGAATTAATATCACTATTTAAATTTATACTTAAGATAAAAAAATAGGAATTATATTTTTATTTATAAAAACTCATATAAAATTCATATCAATATCATTTTTTTTACTCCATATTATTTATAAAAAATAACTAAAACTAAATAAATATTAAAATTAAAATTTAATATTTTAATCTTTAAAATGATAAATAATTTAAAATAAATTAAAGTGTTAAATTGATAATTATTTAAAAATAAATAATATAAATAATATACATAAAAATACATATATATGACTTATATAAAAAAACCATGCAAACATGTCCTTTTATGTAATTTTACATTAATCAGCTAGTCCAACCGCTAGTTTTACAAAACACTTCAAATTCAATCTGCTATCCGCTATACTTTATGCGCTGGTTTATCCGATATCCGTTAGCTTATCCATTATCTTATCCGCTATCCGTTAATTTTTACCAAACAAAACCTTACTCTAATAAGAAACTAGTGTAAAGAAAATAGTGACATTATCCACACTATATATATATATATATATATATATATATATATATATATATATATATATATATATATATTGACATTTCACTCCGAACTATTATATTCTCACGCTACTCTTTTGCCTCACATGGTGCTAGGACGGTAGGACCCACGACCCAACGCACCAACCATTGCTTCCCTCAACTTCCCTCTTTGCTGCCATAGTCTTCGTTGGGTTTTGATTTTGATAGAATTAATTTTGAAGAATTGATTCTCATAGAATTGATTTTGAAAAAATTGATTTGTGTTTGATAATGATATTTCAAAAGAGGGTTGAAAAGAATTGATTTCGTTTGGATGCTATAAGTAGAATCACTTTTAATGTGTTGTGGGTCCCACATCCAGAATCAATTCTACTCAACAGAAAAGTTAGCTTGTTTCCACTCCGGAATCAGTTTTATCCACTCCGAAATCAATTCATTTCAACGCATTTTTGCCACTAGTGCAGAAAAGGGATTCCACGTCGATTATTTATGGCTTTCCACATCGGTTTTCAAACTGATGTGGAAACGACCGATGTGGTTTATTGCCACTTTACACATCGGTCATAAAACCGATGTGTAAAGTATATTTTAAACAGCGGTTTTCTTTTAACCGATGTGGAAAATTAATTTGTCAATTGATAAGCAGTTGGAAATTTCACTTTCTACATCGATTTTTCCAAAAACCGATGTGGAAATTTCACTTTCCACATCGATTTTAATAATAACCGATGTGTAAAGTGAAATTTACACATCGGTTTTGATTAAAACCGATGTGTAAGTGAAATTTACACATTGGTTTTTAAAGAACCGATGTGTAAAATCTCTTTTTTTTTTAATCTGTTATTTACATTTCAATCATTCATTTCCCCTGTTTCAGTAATGCAGATCAATACCAGAATAACATACTGTAAATTTTGGGGTAAACATAATGTAGTTATTGCACTAAACCAGTAGAAAATGATAACAAGCAGCCACATACAATTGGAAGACACAATTTTTTATAGTTCATTCGATGACAAGAAACAGCAAGGCATTAACCACACGTGATTTAGGCATCACATGAGTTAGATAACAAATGGGCAAGGCAAACTAATTGGTAAAGTAAGAGCACTTACTAATTCATAACCATCAATTCCAGGAACTTGTTTAAGCTAACAAACCAGCGGTACCACTCGATCAAACAAGAAACAACAACGTAACACCAAACCGCTTTTGACACAATTGCAACAAAGTTTTAACCATATCAAAAGCAAAACATACTTCATTCAATTTTCTTGGCACAAACAATCAGCTCTTACACATATGGTTAAAAATACCGACATTTCATCAAATGACTAGTGAGCACAGAATCCAAAACAGAGGGCATCGGGCCTAATTAATTTCGAATAAATGAAAACAACACTTTATCAAGGCTACATCAAAACACGAGAGAAGAAGAATTGAACCGGACCTGAGCACTAATACATATCATCGAGTCAAAGGTACACTATAGCTAGTACATGATAAGTTTTTAAACTAACTACATATATACAAACTATGGTTGGTACACTTCAAGAAAGAAAGTTGCCCAACGCCTCTTTATGATGTTGATGTCAGAATCAGATAATGGAGTTGGATTGTTGAATATCTGCAAGTTTAATTGGACAAAAGATTATATCTTTTAAGTAATAAACTAACATAAAACATATAACGAATCTATATTATTAATTCTAATTGTGCCAATTAACATTTACCTCGTGCCATCTTTCAGTGATCCCGGAGGAGATAATTTCCAACATCCACTGCATCACATAGTAGCCACATTCCCATGACCCACGTTGTATACGTGACTACGTACAAATGAAACCCAATTAGAATATGAGGAATTAAATAAAATAGAAATCAATTATTGTACCCACTGTATTTGATGCATTTGAACTAATAAATATTTTACGCTGGGAATAATCCATCTGATAGCCCGAGTACGCCTTTCACCACGCAACATGTGGGTTGCATTAATAGACCTATCATGACAAAAACATTAATTAAAGTATATCTGATAGATTTCAGATAATTAAAACAACTGCATTACTGATTATAAAGTATTTTAATGCTTACGTTTCGATGATCGTCTTCAGTTGATTCGCCGGCTTATTTCCCAATGAGCAGAAGAAGACCACGACGTTCATTCTTGGGTACAAGAGCAACAGTTGCCAATGCCGGCTGTATTTGCGGAACAGTTAGTGACTAAGTCGTATATAGTTATACTTAAATAACCGGTACTTACTTATTGAGAAAAGGCGCAAGATAGAATTGATGATCGTCTCGGGCAAGTATATCACGTATGGTAGTGACTGGGTCTTCCGATGCTAGGAGAACATCACCCTGAATGAACATGGGGTCAATGAACCCATAAAGGGCGAGGTTACCCTGATCGACTAACATACGATGCAGATACCTAATATATTGGAAAAACATGTTAATTATCATAGTATTTAAAAATTAATTACGTACTTAACTTATAAATAAAATGTACTTACGTGCACCAAAACGATATGTGTGCAGAACTAACCATTTCTTTATTGAGTATATAGTATCTGCCCAGGTCGGCCTTAAAAGCCCTCCAACGCTCTCCAGCATACTTTAGCAAACGCTTCTTCATAGCGTATGTATCCGGTATGTCAAAGGTCAACTACATTAAGACCAAAAGAATCAACGAATTACTGTATGATATTATTAAGATAAAAATAAAGTAGATACAGACAAACACAGGACGTAGAAGTATAGATACCAGAATGCTCTCCCATATATGCTCCTTCACGTCCGCCGGTACATCTCTCCACCTATCAATGAGTATACTGGGCCTGTTCCTAGCAAGGGTCGCCACAAAACTGTTAAACTGATCTTCCATTGGCCCAATAGGATTGAGGTTATTATCAAAGTCCACTCTTATCCTTTGATTTGACCCACGGTTGGCAGTCAAATTCCTCATTCGTGTGGCACGTCTACCCTTTCTACCGGTAGACGGGGTCTCTGACCCGCTGCATGAAGGAGGGATATCCTCATGATCAGCCATGTATACCTGTTTAAACACAAAACAAAAAAAAAACTTGTTAGTATGTCAGGATAAATATCAAACATAACTTATAAATATCGATCAACGTACATAAACATAACTTATAAATATCAACGTAAACATATAATATGCCAAACTTGATGGTAATATCAAACTAAACTTACTTTGTGGTCAATTAGTAAAGTTCTCCCATAACCCTTCTTGGTGATCATTACGAGTAGCATGTACATCATCCACTTCATTTTCCTCATTGAAATCAGGCACTCGTGTTGAGAAAGAAGGAGTATCAGAAATATCAAGAGTTGAATCGTGATTTCCCTCACTACCAATATACATGTTTTTTCCCTGGAGAACCACTGACCACCTTTTGTTAGAAGGATCACGGATATAAAACACTTGTTTTGCTTGGGATGCCATGATGAAAGGTTCCTCTTTATTACCTACCTTACTAAGGTCCACCAATTTGAATCCTAACTCATCGGTTTGCACACCATTTTTGTCGACCCACCTGACATTTAAAAACAGGTACTCTAAACTTCGTGTAATCAACCTCCCATATCTCTTCAATGATTCCAAAGTATGAAACTGATGCCATAACGGGGTTTTTATCTTTCGAACTAGAGAAATGCATGGACTCAAAGAACGACCATAACCCCACTGTTTTGCATAGTACTTTTGTCATCCTGGGACTTTGTATAGAAGGAAAACTTATTGATATCGTACCCACTCCAGCATATGACATCAAAGTTAGGCCCCTGTGCTAGCCATTTTAATGTATCAGAAGCAGTACCATCCTTTGCAATTTTTTTCTTTAAACCAGTTCAAGAAAGTCTTGTTATGCTTGTTCAAACACCATTTTTCATTCATTCTAGGGTAAGTTTCATTGATGATGCTTTTATGCTCACATAAGTATGGTTCAACCTCATCAGTGTTATTCAATATATACAAATGTGCTTGAAGCACTTCCTCCCGATCCATGCTCTTAACAGTGATACCTCGTGTACCCTTACCATCATATCTTCCTTCGTGACGAGACTTCGGAAGCCCTACAGGTTCCGCTTCTGACATGTAATCTGTACAAAACTCAATAGCTTATTCTGCAACATACCTTTCAACAATAGATGCTTTGGGATGGTGTGGATTTTTCATATATCCTTTCAGGATCTTCATGTATCGCTCAACCGGGTACATCCACCTTAAATAAACGGGACCGCACAATCTAATCTCCCTCACTAGATGAACAATCAAATGAACCATGATGTCAAAAAATGAAGGTGGAAAATACATCTCCAATTGGCACAATACAATGGCTGCCTCATTTTCCAACTCATCCAAATTTTTAGTGTCAATGACCTTGTTACATATAGCATTGAAGAATAAGCATAACCTAGTAATGGCATGTCTGACTTTTTTAGGCAATATGTCACGAATGGCCACCGGTAGTAGTTGTTGCATCCAGACATGACAATCATGAGACTTTAAGCCAACTAATTTGAGATCTTTCATTGAGACAAGTCTTCTGATATTTGAAGAGTAACCCTGTGGCACTTTGACTCCCCGTAGACATTCACAGAAACTTCTTTTCTCTTTTTTTGATAAAGTATGACATCTTTGGGGGCAAATAAGTCTTCTTATCCCCCACTTTAAGTGGAGCTAACTGCTCTCGTATACCCATCGCAACTAGATCCAGACGAGCATTCACACCATCCTTTGTCTTGCCTTGAATGTTGAGAAGCGTTCCGATTAAACTGTCACACACATTTTTCTCTACATGCATCACATCAATACAATGTCTTACATCAAGCTTGCACCAGTATGGAAGATCAAAGAAGATCGACCTCTTCTTCCATATTTTCTTCTCGGTAGCCTTCTTCTGGGTCTTCCCATAGATAACATTAGTGTTGTTCACCCTTTCATAAACTTGCACTCCAGTCAAGGCCACCGGAGCAATTTCATTCTCCGGAAGTCCATTGAAAGCTTTTCTCAATCTACGATAAGGATGATTACGTCAGAGAAATCTCTGATGCCCAAGGTAAACCGTCTTCCTTCCATGTTGCAGTTGATGGTAACATGTGCCTTCTTCACATATTGGACATGATTTATGCCCCTTAACACTATACCCACACAGGTTCCCGTATGTTGGAAAGTCATTGATGGTGCAAAATAACATGGCATGCAATCTGAATGTCTCATGGCAATACCCGTCAATCACATCAACGCCTTCATTCTACAACATTCTCAAGTCTTCAATCAAGGGACTCAGATAAACATCAATATCATTTCTTGGCTGTTTAGGACCCGAAATCATCATACTTAACATAATGTATTTGCGCTTCATGCACAACCAAGGAGACAGGTTGTAAATTACAAGGAGAACAGGCCATGAACTATGAATACTACTTAAGTTTCCATATGGATTCATTCCATCGGTAGCAAGTCCAGGCCTGAGGTTTCTGGGCTCATTGCCGAAATCCGGAAACAAACTATCAATTCTCTTCCATTGCAAAGAATCGGCCGGATGGCGAAGCTATCCATCACACTTCCTCTCATCTGCATGTCATATAATGTTCTTTGCGTCATTTACATTAGCAAACAATCGCTTGAACCGCGGAATCACGGGAAGATACCATAACACCTTCGCAGGAGGACCTTGGGTGACCATATCACAACTAGAATCACCATCCATCACTTTGTAGCTTGATACCCCACACTTGGGGCACTCGTGCATCTCTTCAAACTCTTTCCTGTACAATATGCACTCATTGGGGCAAGCGTGTATTTTCTTATACTCCATACCCATCGGACACAATATCTTCTTCGCCTCATAGTTTCGAGATGGCAATGTGTTGCCTTCTGGAAGCATTTCTTTCAACAACTCAAGCAATTCGGTAAAGCTTTTATCTCACCCATTTCTCGCCTTCACATTGAACAATCTTAACACCGCTGACAACCGTGTGAAATTAGTGCACCCCGGATACAAAGCCACTTGTGCATCACTGCACAAAGTATCATACACATGTGCGCGCCGAAAAGACTCTTGCCCAACATCACGGATCATGTCCTCTAGTCCATCGTCCATTTCCACGTCATCAACTTCCTCTCTATCCGACACCCTCGTCCTGTCTAACGATTCACCATGACATATCCATGTTGTATAACTCTTGCAAATCCCCTCACAAATAAGATGATCACGTATCTCCTCAGCTTCTAGTCGTCTCTCATTCAAACAGTTAACACAAGGACAATAAAACCTTCCGTTACCACTATCAGGAGCATTTGTTTTTTCAAACTGTAGAAAATCTTCCACTCCATTCTCATACTCATCACTTGTCCGTCTAGCATTCATCCAACCGCAATCCGTGACTAAACCAATACCTTCATACTTAGTCCAACATATTCATCAACCACTTCTTATGACAGGGTATGGCCCTATCCCATTCGAGAAGAAACTTTTTCAACATTCGGTTAACAGTTAGTCCTTAACTCTCATGCTCATACTCGACAAAATTTCGGCAGCATTTCCCTGCGGTCTCCGACGTACACTACTTGAACGCGATGACATCCACCACGATAAAGTAGGCACCCGGAGAACGAAAGGAAATTTATCAATCCGAAATTTCATCAAGTATATAACATTAGAATCAATGAATAACTATTTTAACTGAATTAAGAAAAAGTTTTTTCCCAAACTGTCCAACTTTGGACAATTCAAGATCCAACACAATGAGCGGTACATTAAGCACATACACGTACGCTCATTAGTATTGCATCTCAAACGGGAAACTAAGGCTTTACTAATTTTTGTGGGAATATTCTCGAATCAAATAAATTTTCACGAAAATACATTAAAACTCTAATGAAAGCTTTTCAGCCAAAATTGTTATTGTGCAAAGACAGCAGAGAAGTGAACAAAGCAGAGGCAGTAGCACTATGCAACGGAGTCAAGGACACTCCTCAAATCAAATCCGCAATCCAGGAAAATAACACCTGTCAATTTCTTGTTCTGCAAATAGAGTAAGAAAGTTGGTCAGCGGCAATGATTGGTAGAAATGCTAAATGTTAGAAATGCTTAAAAATTTAGACAGGCTTGGCAACATCTGTGTCTGTGTGTAGCATGTAAAAAA
The DNA here is from genome assembly GCA_030762895.1 of Sophora flavescens. Lineage (NCBI taxonomy): Eukaryota > Viridiplantae > Streptophyta > Magnoliopsida > Fabales > Fabaceae > Sophora > Sophora flavescens. The sequence continues at coordinate 75,336,388 of CM061063.1, forward strand.
TTTAGACAATTTGGAGAAGTTTTATTCATAAGTAATAAAATTTGGTTCACCATAAATTAAGAGCAATACATGCATTCCTCATTGTTTATGTCCTTCACACCCAAGTTATACAATTTTAACACATTATAAACCACATAAGCAGGGTAATGGACCCATTAAAAGAAACCAGATAAAGAATTGTAAAGGAGGAGGGAAAAAAGCTTCAAAAGTAACATGTCAATGTCGTGTTTAAAATCCTCATATGCATCTTTCTATTCATCACCAAGTCTTTACAGTTTGCACAATGCTGATTTTACTTTTTCCATTCAATATGGATTCAACAATTAAAACAGTTAGCATGAATTTGGCCATATAATGGCAGGAATTTACATAAGCAAAAAGCAGCTAGTCAACCATTTTCATTTCAAATGCAAACCATATGGGTTGAAGAGTTCACTCTAAATGCCAAATTGAACAGAATGAGACACCTAAAACTTAAATCCACACATTTTCTTAAGCCATGTAACATTTATTTCAACATGATATGAAATAAGGTTGATCAGACATTCAAGGATTTTGGCTGGTAAAAATCAAAGTCTAACCTACCTAAAGTTTGAGGGCTGCATTAAACATTAAATATACACAACAATTAACTAGACAAGTACAAGACACCGCCCTTCTATGTACAAAAGTAACTTCAACAGAGATCTCTTACTCTACTTGGCAACTTGCAGTTCCAGCAAGCTATCACTATGAGCTCAAGGTTTCTTTCAACGAGGTTGGTGAATTCGTTGAGGTACACACTTGATGTTCACATGCAATGTTGGCTTCTCAAGGTGCTTTGCAGGTCCAACAGAGGATTTGAGACCCCTTTCCTTTGGTGATTTTGGTGTCAGGTCCTTCAGAAATGCTTTGGCGTCCTTGTTAAGATCTGATTAAGAAAACATAACTAATGAGACAATTATATCTACACTATTATGATAACCAGCAGTTGAAAGGTGCAGGGTCATAGAAAAGTAAAGGAGATAATTAATCTAGAACTTGAATGCCGCACTCTATTCACAGAGATTAGGAGTAAAAATTAAGCTCTGCCTACTAGTTATGGTTCATTCTACACAAACACGTAGTAGGAAAACATACACACCATATCTGTTACACTTCAAACGAGGCAATAACATAAAACATTATCTGTGATATGAAACTTGGATGCATTCAATAATCAGAAAAGGAGGCAAAATTTATATAATAAATCCGTAGAGAAAGAAGAAATTCATAGGTTGGGTTAAGCTGAGGAAGATAAAAAGAAGAAGAAAGGAGATGTTTTAATCCAAGCTACCTGTGGTGGCGGAGATGGCGGCGCGGCTGGAACTGCATAGAGAATCGTTCAACTGTGCGCATTTACAAAAACACGCGGTTCAGTTCACTCCAAGGGAAGGGGATGAAAACAACCGCTAGTTGTTGATGCCTCTTCTTCCCGATGTTGGGAGAGTGCACGCCCAACAGGAACCAGCAAGGTAACCACAACGCAGAACAGGAACAAGCCGCGCGTTAGCAGAGGGAGGGAGTGTTTTGTGTTTTAGGGTTCAGAAACTGAAGAATGGGAGAGGGCGCGGAACACAAGGAGGGAAAGAGAAAAATTAGGAATATTACACATCGGTTATTGGTAAAACCGACGTGTTAACCATCTTATACACATCGGTTATGATAAAACCGATGTGTAAACATTAAACTTTTAACTTTTGATTTTTTTTTAAAAATTTTGTACATCGGTTAATAAAAACCGATGTGTAAAAGTAAAATTTAAATTTCTATTTTTTTTTCTTTATAATTTTATACATCGGTTAATTAAAAACCGATGTGGTTAATCACCATTTTACACATCGGTTCATAAAGAACTGATGTTGAATGTTAAAAATTCTGACTTTAAATTTTTTTTTATTTTAATTTTAAACATCGGTTATAAATAACCGATGTGGAAACGTTTTACACATCCGTTATTCTATAAACCGATGTGTAATACTTTGGTTTTAATTTCAAAAATGTCACCGCCTCGTTTTACACATCGGTTTCTAATAAATCGATGTGTAAACTCCGATGTAGAATCCCTTTTCTGCACTAATGTGCACCCCAAACACACCAGTTACTACAGTAACTGGTGTTTAGGTGCCAAACGATCGTTTCCATTTGTAAACAAACACGCACTTCAGCGTTTCTTGTTATTCAGTTTCTTTGGTTTTTCTGATTTATTCTTATTTTAGGCTATATGTGTTTCAGGCTTATATGATTTGGGTCTGGTCTTCTTGTTAACAAGTTTGGGCTTTGCTGGTTGGATTTTAGCTATGTTGGGCCTTTTAAGAGTAATTTTAAAAAGAAAAAAAAATCAGCTTACCACTTCTAAGCGTGGGTTGGATTGAGAGTTAGTTTGTACTTAGGTTTTTAGGTTTGCGTTTTTTTTTTCCCCTAGTTCATGCGTTTTTTTTGTTAGCTTGGGATATTTTTTTTATAGACAAATGTTAAAGTTAAAGTTAGTATTTTATTAATGAGTATAATTTGAACTATCATCCTTCTTATCACTCCATTCCTTAATAACTTATAATCTTTTGTTGACAACAATTTAACAACCAGAGAGACAATGTACGTTTTTTCCCCTTCTCTTATTCCTTTCTTACTTCAAATTTAAAAAAGACAAAAAGGAAAAAAATTAAAAATTTAAAAAATATGAGAGTACTAACGTATAAATATGTGATGTACCCAACGTTGTCCAAAACATTAATTCACATAATTTGACTTAATAACAAGTTAACATTTATATCTTATAATAGATTAGTTTTTTAAACTGTTTTGCTAAACTTAGTGAGTTAAAAAAAGAAGATAAAAATATTTTAAAAAATAAAATGAGAATTTGAAAAAGATAAAATTAAAAATAAAGAAAAGGCTAAAAATAATAATCAAGAAATAAGATAGTGGGTTGGTATGTTGATTTATTAAGTATATATATTTATGTTAACTTACATTAATACATTCAATAACCGTGCTTTCATTTTTACTGTTGATTAACATATGTCGGTTCCTTATTCAACTTGGACCATTTTCATTTTTTTAAAAAATAAAATTTATTGCTCTTTTTTCTCTTTTAAAAAATGAAATACACATCAATTGAATAGACCAGATTTTGATTGTTACCTACCACAAGTCAGCCACATTTATTACACTAATGTAGCTTGCTTATTTTCTTCTAAAAAATGCCTCATCAAATAGTCATTCGTAGCTAGTACTGCAATTTTTTTAAAAAACAAAAAATAATCATCTATATATAAAAACAAGAAAAATATTAAGAATATACTCTTTTTATAACACATCTCTTCAACGTATTATTTATTATTGGATGGATTTCATGTGGGACCCACCAGAACACATCTCTTCACGTGTCAGCGCCATAATTTTTGTCTTATTTATTTATTTATTTATTTATTTTTATCTTTTATTGACTTTTTTTAAAAATTTATTTTTTAATAATAATTTTTAATTTTTTTTTATAAATTTGTTTACATTTTCCTTTTTTTTTTTTAAAAATATTTTTTTGTATAAATTTGTTTACGTTTTCCTTTTTTTTATTAATTTTTTTATAATTTTTTTTCGTTTTCCTTAAATTATTTTTAAAACATTTTTTTATAAATTTTTTTAAAAATAAAATTTATTGACTCTTTTTTTCTATTTTAAAAAATGAAATGCACATCAATTAAATAGATCAGTTTTTGATTATTATCAACCATAAGTCAGCTACATTTATTACACAACTGAGCTTGCTTATTTTCTTTTATAAATTTGTTTACGTTTTCCTTTTTTTAAAATTTATTTTTAATTATTTTTATAATTTTTTTAACGTTTCCCTTTTTTTAATAATTTTTTTTATAAATTTTTTTACGTCTTCGTTAAATTTTTTTAATAACATTCTTTTATAATTTTTTTCCTAATAACATTTTTTCCTTACACTTTGTTAATAATGTGTTGTTCAAAAAAGTTTAGGGTCATAAGACTCGAACAATTAATTCGATGGATTTGAAAATACGAACCAATTAATTAAATTGATTTTTTTTTGTTCGACTCCGAATTGAACCAAACCCAATTGTCATTAGTTCGGTTACTGTCATGTAACAATACCAGACACATGTCACCACCAGAATTTTTGCCTTATTTATTTATTTAATTTTTTTATTTTTTTAAAATTTCTTTTTTAATAATCTTTTCTTATAACAATTTTTACGTTTTACTTTTTTTATAAATTTTTTAATACTTTTTTTTATAAATTTGTTTACGTTTTCCTTTTTTTTAATCATTTTTATTTATAAATTTTTTTACGTTTTCTTTACATTTTTTTTAAAAGATTTTTTTTCATGATAACATTTTCCTTACACTTTGCTAATACTGTATTGTTCGAAAAAGTTTAAGGTCATAAGACTCGAACCAATAATTCGATGAATTTAAAAATCCGAACCAATCAATTAAATTGATTCTTTTTTCTTTTTTTTGTGTGTTCGGTTATTTTGGAACCGAACTAATTAATATATTTTAACATATTTATATATATTTTAATATTCAATATCTATATCACTTTATGAATTGATGACTTTTCTTCTACTATTCATGTAACATTAGAAGGAGTTGCCAACCGAACCGAACCAATTTTGATTGGTTCGGATTTTTTATATTATTTTATTAATAATTTTTTAAAGGTTACAATTTTTTTATTTTTAAATGTTTTTAAAGCCAGGAAATGTACCAAACCCAATGGTCATCGGTTCGGTTATCTGGTTCAAGAATTTTTGAACCGAACTAATTACTATATTTTAGTACTTATATATATATATATTAATACTTAATATTTATTATATTTAATAATTTTATATTTTAATACATATTTTAATTATATATATATATATATAAATATAAATATTTTCGGGTTCAAACCAAACCTAAAATTGGTTCGGATTTTTTATATTATTTTATTATTAATTTTTTAAAGCGTACAAATTTTGTTTTCAAATGTTTTTAGCCAGGAAAGGTAGCAAACTACTGTGTTATTTGAAAAGTTTAGCTGCGTAAACCTGAACGAATAATTCGATGAATCGATCTAATTATATGAGTTTGTATATTTATATATATATTTTAATATTCAATATCTATATCACTTTATCAATTGGCAACTTTTCTTCTAATATTCCTGTAATAGTAGAAGGAGTTGCCAACCAAACAGAATCAATTTTGATTGATTCAGATTTTTTATATTATTTTATTGTTAATTTTTAAAAGTTTAAAAATGTTTTGTTTTTAAATGTTTTTAGTTAGGAAAGATACCAAACCCAATGGTTATCGATTTGTTTATCAGGTTCAAGAATTTTGGAACCGAACTAATTACTATATTTTAATATATACATATATATATATATATATATATATATATTAATACTTAATATTTATTATATTTTAATATATATTTTAATATTTTCGAGTCCAAACTAACGGAACCGAACCAACTTTGATTGGTTCGGATTTTTATATTATTTTATTATTAATTTTTTAAAGCGTACAATTTTTTTGTTTTTAAATGTTTCTAGTCAAGAAATGTAGCAAACTATTGTGTTCTTCGGAAAGTTTAGCGGCGTAAACCTGAACGAATAATTCGATAAACAGATCCAATTAAATTGGTTTGTATTTTTTTGTGTTTGGTCTGAACCAAACCCAATGGTCATTGGTTCTGTTATTAGGTTCAAGAATTTTGGAATCGAATTAATTACTACATTTTAGTATATATATATATATTAATAATTAATATTTATTATTTTTAAATATAAATATTAATTATATATTAACATGATCCATGACCTCTTGATCCTTGTGATAAACGATAGATAAGTAAATTATAATCATCGTTGAGAATTGAGTTTGAAATTATATGATGGATAAAAGAGTAAAATATTCTCATAAATATAATATGATTTATAGGCATCGGTACGTATCGCACGAGTTATTACACTAGTATGATATAAACACGAAAATACGTCTTATTATAAGTATTAAAAACTTTTTTTTTATCATTTTAATATTCTCATATAGCCTAATGACAATGCGTAGCCTAAGTTGATTTTATCCGAAACTAAGCTAGCTAGTTTGTGCCACCCCACATTGTCAAAACTAAAAAAGTATCAGAATGTTTTCATTTAAAAAAAAAAATTTGTTAAAAAAATAAATAAATAAATAAATGAAACAAAACAGACTCTTAGGACCTAGGTAGACGACATCAGGGGCAGCTGCCCCTGCTAAGTAAATTTTTTTATATTAAATCTTAGATAAATTTTGTTGTTACGCCTCCCAATCCTACTCTAAATAACATTAACAATGTTGTCTTCGTTGCTATACGGCCCTACTTTTCATATAATTTTTTTAGTACAACTTGATCATATACATAGATAAATATTTTTTATAATACTAAAAATGAAAATATATACAACAATTTCAAAGTATGAAAAATATAAATAGTTATGATTTATAGAAGTTGGTGTATCTTTAATTTTATGGCTATACATAATCATATAGTTTTCGTAATCTCAAATTTCTAGATTAATAATAATAATGTCAATATTTTATCTCTTATCCATTTAAATAATTTTTTATAAAAATATTTATGATATATAAATTTGCCCACTAATCCAAATTTCTGAGTTCGTAATAGTCCCAAACATAGCAAAAGTATTTGGAACACAAAGTCAACCCTGACATTAGAAATTTTCAACCCCATAAAAAATAGGAGTAAAATACTCAAGTCTCTCCTTATTTAATTTTTACCTAATTTTTAATATATTTCTATTTATTTTTATAATATATAAGTTACATAAAACTAACAGGTAGACAACACTTCAGTACTTTTGAAAAACGTTATATATATATATATATATATATATATCATATCATGATGACTTTGTTACAATGACCTTGAAATAGTATTAATATTATTGTTAACTTTGTTAATTAGTGTTTGTTTGTAATTCCTTGTTTGCCTCTTTTTCTTTGGCTGTGCTAAATATCTCATGATGATTATGATGTCTTGTTGACTCTATTATTATGAAAGATTTTTATGATTATGTACCAATTATTTTTATTGTGAAAGAATTTTATTCCTTTACATAAAAGAAGTTTTTCGCGTTATTGCAATGTCCTTTTTAACTTTTGATGCAACTTATTATTATTATTATTATTTGCATTGGATTTATGCGATGTTCTTACACAATTGAAATATTCCCGTACACTTATCTCAAATGATACGGACCGATACGGACTGGCGCAGACGTGACTGGTTAAAAGTCTATCATCTCTTAATCAATGTTTCGGGTTCGAGTCTTGAATATGAAAAAAACACCAACAGGGAGGGATGTCATCTATTGAGGTGTCGAACAAACTCCCGTGGAAGATTAGTCCTTGTCTCAGGTTGACGGTGAGATACTCCTTGAAATAGATAAAAAAGAAAAAGAAAAAAAAGACACGGACGGATCACAACTTGAATACAGAAGGTATATGTTAGTTGTAACTATATACAACAATTCCACCAATGAGATAAAAACCAAATTAACCAGAAGTGATTAACCACCCATGCCTTTGATTTTACCTATATCTAGCTCATTTTTCAACAGAAACCAGACCATGCAACTGATCATTAAATTTCCCTAATGCTCTTCAGAGACAGAAAACTAAACAAATTAAACTATAATACTTAACTGTAATACCTAACCAAAAGAAGTTTTTCTAAGAAAATAACCACAAAATTAAAAACCAGCGATGCATGTTTTGAAACCTTGATAGAAAAGAACAGCCACCAAACCCAACGTGCACCCCACAACCTAGTTTAGTTTTCTTCATATAAACACTCTGTATAAACCCAACAACCAACCAAACCATTCAACCTTAATTTTCCTCGAACTATACCAAACAATTATCTTCTTCGCCTCATCATTTGATCCCATTCACCTAAAAAAAATTAATGGCATCACGATCACCATCACCAACACCACCGAGGCTATCACTGGCATCGCCGGTATCAAAAGAAGGCTCACCGGCCACCTCCACCACCACAACCACGACCGAAAGACGTTCGCCACACCGGGTACCAATCTCCTTGCACCCAGCAAACAGCAAGAGCAAACACGACTCAAAATCCACAAGATTCTTCAGGAGGTTCCGTTCCGTTTTCCGGTCATTCCCCATCATCGTGCCGTCGTGCAAGATGCCTACTATGAACGGCAACCGCGCCAACGAGGCATTCATCCACGGCGGCATGAGGATAACCGGAACCCTATTCGGCCATCGGAGAGCGAGGATAAACCTTGCATTCCAAGAAAGCCCAAAGTGCCTACCCTTCCTTCTTCTCGAGCTAGCCATCCCCACGATGAAGCTCCTCCAAGAAATGGGAATGGGGCTAACGAGAATAGCCCTAGAGTGCGAGAAACACCCCAACAACGAGAAGATAAAGATTGTTGATGAACCCATTTGGACGCTGTTTTGCAATGGTAAGAAAACTGGGTATGGGGTGAAGAGAGAACCTACGGATGATGATTTGAACGTGATGCAGTTGTTGCATGCTGTGTCAATGGCGGTTGGTGTGCTTCCAAATGACATGGCTGATCCTCATGATGGAGAGCTTTCTTACATGAGAGCGCATTTTGAGCGTGTGGTTGGGTCAAAGGACTCAGAGACTTACTATATGATGATGCCTGATGGGAACAATGGACCTGAGCTTAGTGTGTTTTTTGTGAGGATTTGATATATTGCCAAGGGAGAGAAAATTAACGGGACAGATAAATGTTGAGTCTTTTTTTTTTTTGCATGATAATGGTTGCGTGCAAGTGCAAGTGCATGTGCTTATAATTAGAACAGTTATATTCATGGCATCATATGGGTTATTTTAGGGTAGAGTCTTTCTCCTCCTCAATTGGGATTGATTACTATAGTTAATTAAGGTAGATAAGAAGAATGGCAGAAGCTATGTATATTTCTATATTCCTTGTTATATAGGAAATAAATTTGGTAAGTAATTCCGTAGATCCATGTATTGGCTTTTATATATAGTGGGAGTGGGAAGTGACAGATTAATAATGATTTCTAATTAGCTTTTGTTTGAGTTAGGTGGAGTTCTTGAAATGATGAATTGAAATATATATATTGATGACATAATGGTGGAAAATTTCAAATGCGTGTTATTTATTTATTTTTTGATAAACCAAAGATTTTATCAAGAGAAAAGCTGCTACCAAAAGAATACAGAGAGCTGCTAACAATTGTAGCAGAACACAAATATTACAAGGCCGCCAGAACCGATTTAAAAAACAAAAAAAATACCTATGAAACTATTAGGAGTTTTTGATATAACCGAATTTGTTGTAAATCATAGGAACCAGATTTCAAGTTTGTTATCTGGATTTGTTTATCCTTTTGTTTTCTGGTAGGAATAGATCATATCTTATCTTATCCTTTTGAAAGATATGATAGGTTTGTTATGATATACTTGTATAAGTATATGATACTACTGTGACCTTATTCTTTAATGAATGAAACATAAAGTTTCTGCAATTCCATTATGGCATCAGAGAGAACCGATCCAGAGCATGCGAACCACGCTTCTGGCAATGACAGGATCACACCTGCACCAACTCCAACCTCGCCCTATTACCCGAGTTCGTCTGATAACCCAGGCACACCTTTAGTTGCAGTAACACTCAATGGCGAGAATTACCGCATGTGGGCTCGTTCAATGAAAACGGCGTTGCGAGCAAAAAGCAAGCTTGGATTCATCGATGGTACGATCCATAAACCGGGACAACAGACAGATGATTATTTCAACTGGGAGAAAGCAGATTCCATGGTCATGGCGTGGATTATAAACGCCACGAATCCAGGTCTACACAGCAGCATCTCACACGCGACAACTGCAAGGGATGTTTGGCTCGATTTGGAGGAACGCTTTGCTCAAACAAATGCACCAAGAGTGCATCAGCTATGGAGAAATCTTTGTTTACTGCAGAAGGAAGATGATGAAAGTGTAACAGAGTTTTACACCAAGTTCAAAGACTTGCTTCAGGAACTCAGCGAACACCAGCCGTTGCCAGGATGCACATGTGGAGCTTCTAAGGAGTTGATGCGACGAGAAGAAGAGCAGAACGTGCATCTGTTCCTTGGAGGCCTTGACAATGAGCAGTTCGGGCACGTCAAGGCAACCGTTCTAAATACAGATCCATTGCCTTCGCTCAGACGCACTTTTAACCACATGATGAGGGAAGAAGGACGTTTGACAAGCGGAGAGAGGAGAGGAGTAATGTCAAACACCTGAGATGGGAGGAGCTTTTCATTCATCCTGGAAGCGGAAGGGGCGTGGCGGACCCGGACCTAAGTGTGAACATTGTGGAAAGGTTGGCCACATCAAAGCAAAATGCTTTGAGATCATCGGCTATCCTTCCAATCGGGATACTCGACGTGCGAAGGGGAGGTAACAAACAAGGAACCCATGCAGCGAGCACATGTAGTGCCGCGATGATGAGGGCGAACATGGAAGATAAGAAAGGAATGATCAATGCCCAAGCCTTGCATGGAATGCAGCTGAGAGGCACTTCATCATCACACGTTAATATGGCTGGTAAAGAAAGGATTCAGTGGATCCTGGATAGTGGTGCATCACATCATATGACACCATTATTTTCTATTTTGAAGGGAGTACGAAAACTTGATAACCCTCTCTACATTACGAGTGCCTCACGGCAACACTGTCTTGGTAGAGATAGTTGGGAATGTCCAACTTGATGAATCCATTGAACTGAAAAATGTTTTGCATGTGCCTAGTTTTAGTTGCAATCTGGTCTCTGTACATAAATTAATTCGTGATTTAGATTGCGTGGTGACTTATCATTCTAATTGTTGTGTGATACAGGACCATGCCTTGAAGAGGACGATTGGCTCGGGTAACATGCGAAATGGGGTTTATGTGTTTGAAGGGACCTTGCGAGGAGTTTCCTATGCGGCTGCTCATGAGGATATCACCACCCTTTGGCACTCAAGAATGGGACATCCTTCTTTTCAAGTTTTACAGAGTCTCTCAAAGTCTCTGAAGTGTAGTTTCTTTTCCAATAAGATAGATTCTTTGTGACATTTGCCCTGAGCAAAGCATTGTAGATCTTCTTTCCCTTTAAGCAATAATAAGACCAAGGAGCCATTTGATTTGATACATTGTGATGTATGGGGGAGATATCACACTCCTTCACATGATGGTTCACATTTTTTTCTTACTATTGTGGATGATTATACTCGTGGGACTTGGGTTTACCTAATGAAGCACAAAGATCAAACAAATGGGATCTTGATAGATTTTTACAACTTGGTCAGAACACAATTTGATAAATGCATTAAAAGGATAAGGAGTGACAATGGAACAGAGTTCACTAACTCATCTCTGCAAACCTTCCTTCGAGAAAATGGAATTTTGCATGAGACTTCTTGTGTAGGTACTCCTCAGCAGAATGGACGTGTAGAACGGAAACACAGGCATATCTTGAATGTTGCCAGGGCTTTGAAGTTCCAAGCCAATCTTCCCATGCAGTTTTGGGGGGAGTGTGTGTTGGCCGCGGCCCACATCATCAACAAAACACCCACAACAAACAAATCGAGGAGTAACCCCTTATGAGATGCTCTTTGGTAAGCCTCCAACTTATGATCATTTAAAAGTTCTAGGTTGTCTATGTTATGCAGCAACTAGTTCTAAACAAAGGGATAAGTTTGGACCTCGGGCAGAAAGATGCATCTTCATAGGGTACCCACACGGTCAAAAAGGTTGGAAAGTATACAATCCAAGTACTCGTGCCTGTTATGTATCGCGCGATGTGACCTTTTATGAACATATTTTGCCCTACATGGTGAGGCAAGAAAACACAGGTTCGGTGCAGCCAACAAACATGTTTGAGAACACTGCTGATTCTCAAAGGGACGAAAGTCACGTACATGAGGAAAGAGAAGCGACCAATGAAGATAGATTTATGGAGGGAGATATACAAAATGAAGGGGGGACTCAGGAAGAGGTTCCTGCTACTGAAAATGCACAAGAAGAAGATCACATTGAGGTGGAGACACAAGTTCCAAATCTTGCACCTAGGACACGTCAACCACCCGGATATCTTCGTGATTATCATTGTCATACAGCCAAAGAAGACCCCATTCGCATGCACTCGATCCACTCCGAATCTTCAGGTAAGGTCTACCCTATCGCTAATTACATCAATTATGAATGTTTTTCACAAAAACACCAAGCATATCTTGCAGCAATCACAGGTCATGAAGAACCAAAGACATATCGGCGAGGTTGTATGAGAAACAAGAGTGGCAAGATGCTATGGCACTTGAACTCAAGGCCTTAGAGGATAACAACACTTGGGACCTAGCTCTACCACCCAAAGACAAGAAGGTTGTAGGGTGCAAATGGGTCTACAAAATCAAGTACAAGGCATCTGGAGAGGTAGAGAAACACAAAGCTCGTCTTGTAGCCAAGGGATACACACAAGTTGAAGGGGAGGACTTCAACGAGACTTTTGCTCCGGTGGCAAAAATGACAACCGTGCGTTGCCTTCTTTCAGTTGCAATAGCAAGAGGTTGGGAGCTACATCAGATGGATGTAAGCAATGCCTTCTTGCATGGAGACTTGGAAGAAGAAGTCTATATGCAAGTTCCGGAAGGATACAAGGTACCAAAGGAAGGGATGGTCTGCAAACTGAGAAAATCACTGTACGGTTTGAAGCAAGCCTCCCGTAACTGGTATGCCAAGCTGTCCAAGGCTCTTTTAGAGTATGGTTTTAAGGAGTCTCATGCTGATCATAGCCTCTTTACCTACTCCAGTGAAGACATGTTCCTTGCTGTGTTAGTGTATGTGGACGACCTTGTGATAGCAGGAAATGACAACACCATTTGCAACAACTTTAAGCAATATTTGTGTAGCTGTTTTCACATGAAGGATCTTGGTACTTTGAAATACTTTCTTGGGCTAGAGCTAGCACGTGGCGTTTCTGGGTTGTTCATGAGCCAACGTAAATATACTCTTGACATCTTGCATGAGTGCCGCATATTGGATTGTAAACCAAGCATCTTTCCCATGGAACCTAATCATAAACTTGCTCTTGATTCTGGACCTGCTTATTCCGATCCTCCTCGTTATCGTCGGCTCATTGGACGTCTCATATATCTCACTATAACACGTCCGAGATCACCTATGCCGTGCACATTCTCGGCCAGTTCATGAAAGCACCGCAACGTGGTCAGGGATGCAGCCATGAGGCGCTTCGATACCTCAAATCATCACCTGGTCAAGGCATAGTTACGCCCAAAGATAATGACCTTACTTTGGTGGCATATTGCGACTCGGATTGGGCAGCATGTCCACTCACTAGAAGATCCATCTCTGGATATTTGATGAAGTGGGTACAGACACCTATCTCTTGGAAGACCAAAAAAGCAAACCACCGTTTCAAAGTCTTCAAGTGAAGCTGAATATAGAGCAATGGGACACGCGATCACCGAGGTCATTTGGCTGAGAAATTTGTTAGCAAGTTTGCAAGTTGAGTGCAAGTCGCCTACCATCCTCCATTGTGACAATCAAGCAGCGATTCATCTTGCAGCTAACCCGGTTTATCATGAGAGAACGAAGCACATTGAAGTAGATTGTCATTTTATCAGGTCCCATATACAGGAAGGCACCATTGCTGCATTATATTCCAACCAAGAAACAGCAAGCGGATATCTTCACAAAGGCTTTAGGTGGGAAGACTTTTCAAGAACTAACGGTCAAGATGGGTGCTCACTGTCTTCACACTCCAACTTGAGGGGGAGTATTAGGAGTTTTTGATATAACCGAATTTGTTGTAAATCATAGGAACCAGATTTCAAGTTTGTTATCTGGATTTGTTTATCCTTTTGTTTTCTGGTAGGAATAGATCATATCTTATCTTATCCTTTTGAAAGATATGATAGGTTTGTTATGATATACTTGTATAAGTATATGATACTACTGTGACCTTATTCTTTAATGAATGAAACATAAAGTTTCTGCAATTCCATTAGAAACCAACCCTTTTGCTTAGGTCCATCTTAGTTTTGAACCAAGAGAATTCAAACGCACCTTGCAAACCCAGTCAATGAAATAGCACATTTCAACAAGACAAGTACAAGTGTAATCATGAACAAATCCAACAGCTTGGAACCGAGTTAACAGCACAGTTATATGTGACAGCTACAAGCCAAAATACCCAATGCAGGGCAAACCAACAGGGCAGAGTAAAGCCAACAAGAGCTGAAGAGCACCCAAGAAATGTGTTATTAATTTTTTTTTATTTGAGTGAAAATAGTTTAGTGATGTATAAATGACATAGAGTGATTAGATTCATGGATTTTGGTTTTGGTCAGTTAAGAAAGAGACTAGAAATATTGTTTTAAGCATTGGCCATATAAAGGTTAGGGTGCACCACCACTAGTGTAGAAAAAGGATTCCACGTCGGTTATTTTTGGCTTTCCACATCGGTTTTAAAACTGATGTGGAAACGACCGATGTGGTTTATTGCCACTTTACACATCGGTTAAAAAACCGATGTGTAAAGTATATTTTAAACATCGGTTTTATTTTAACCGATGTGGAAAATTAATTTATCAATTGATAAGCAGTTGTAAATTTAACTTTCTACATCGGTTTTGCTTAAAACCGATGTGTAAATTTGACTTTCTACATCGGTTTTATACAGAACCGATGTGTAAAGTGAAATTTACACATCGGTTCTTGGGAAAACCGATGTAGAAAGTCAAATTTACACATCGGTTATTGAGAACTGATGTGTAAAATCTCATTTTTTTTAATCTATTTACATTTCAATCATTCCTTTCCCCTGTTTGAAGAATGCGGATCAATAAACAAACCAGCAGATGCCACTGATCAAACAAGAAACAACAACAGAACACCAAACCAGTTTTGACACAATCATTCAAAAGCAAAACATACTTCATTCAATTTTCTTAGCACAGACAATCAGCTCTTACACATATGGTTAAAAATACTGACATTTCATCAAATGACTAGTGAGCACAGAATCCAAAGCGAGAAGGCATCAGGCCTAATTAATTTCGAATGAATGAAAACAACACTTTATCAAGGCTACATCAAAACACGAGAGAAGAAGAATTGAACCAGACTGAGCACTAATACATATCATCAGTCAAAGGTACACTATAGCTAGTATATGATAAGTTTTTAAACTAACTACATATATACAAACTATGGGTGGTACACTTCAAGAAAGAAAGTTGCCCAACGCCTCTTTATGATGTTGATGTCGAGAATGAGACAATGGAGTTGGATTGTTGAATATCTGCAAGTTTAATTGGACAAAAGATTATATCTTTTAAGTAATAAACTAACATAAAACATATAACGAATCTATACTATTACTTCTAATTGTGTCAATTAACATTTACCTCACTCCATCTTTCGGTGATCCCGGAGGAGATAATTTCCAACATCCATTGCATCACATAGTAGCCACATTCCCATGACCCACGTTGTATACGTGACTACGTACAAATGAAACCCAATTAGAATATGAGGAATTAAATAAAATAGAAATCAATTATTGTACCCACTGCATTTGATGCATTTGAACTAATAAATATCTTACACTGGGAATAATCCATCTGATACCCCGAGTACGCCTTTCACCACGCAAAGGTGGGATGCATTAATAGACCTATCATGACAAAAACATTAATTAAAGTATATATAATAGATTTGAGATAATTAAAACAACTGCATTACTGATTATAAAGTATTTTAACGCTTACGTTTGATGATCGTCTTGGTTCATTCGCGGCTTATTTCCCAATGAGCGGAAGAAGACCACGACGTTCATTCTTGGGTACAAGAGCAACGATTTGCCAATGCCGGCTGTATTTGCGGAACAGATTAGTGACTAAGTCATATATAGTTATACTTAAATAACCGGTACTTACTTATTGAGATAAGGCGCAAGATAGAATTGATGATCGTCTCGGGCAAGTATATCACGTATGGTAGTGACCGGGTCTTCCGATGCTACGAGAACATCACCCTGAATGAACATGGGGTCAATGAACCCATAAAGGGCGAGGTTACCCTGATCGACTAACATACGATGCAGATACCTAATATATTGGAAAAACATGTTAATTATCATTGTATTTAAAAATTAATTACGTACTTAACTTATAAATAAAATGTACTTACGTGCACCAAAACGATATGTGTGCAGAACTGGCCATTTCTTTATTGAGTGCCATCTCCATAAGTTCCTTCTTTGGTATATACAGTTCACCGGTGGCATCATGTTCCAACGTTACCAAGGCTGCATCATCCTCCATGGTGACAACCTGTATAGCCAGAACTTTAAAAACATCACCATGGCCAGGTGCCCCTTTGTCGATCCCCTAAACAACATAGATATATATTAGTAATCACGGATAATTAAGTTATTTAATTCGTTATTAACTAAATGGTCAAATGAATACCTTGGCAGGAGCAGACATCTCTGGTCTTCCTAGATTCGACCTTTTAGGCACAATATCATTTCCAACATCCTATAACAAATACAAATAAAGCATTATCTTTAAACAATAATAAATATATTTCAACTATGAATATAGAAAAACACAACTAACCGAATACCTCAGATGCAACAAGAAAGTTGACCAGTCTTCTTGGCCAGAGGATGAAGTTACCGGGGGCCTGACCCACTGTTTGAACCTCCTCAGTGGGCACAGGGACTCGAGCATCAGCATCTCGAATAATCTCAACAGACACCCTCAGATGATCATCCGGTAATAACCGATGGTGTATGATATTACCTAACTTATTATATGCCCTACCCAATGCCACTAAGCGGCGATGATGATGATGATCATCAACATACAGCTCACACCTATCAGGGTCGTCATCATCATCATCATCATCATCATCATCATCATCATCATCAGCAGCAGCATCACCATCATCATCATTTTCAGGATGATGAGGAGGATCACATGAGCCCTTAGTGCTCACAATGACAGAGGGATGGACAGAGGGTTGGACACCTACTGTCATCTCTTTGGGACAAAGAAGTAAATATTGCCATCTCTTTGGGCAAACTGCTTGGCCATCTCCTGTCGAAGCTCAGCTGCAATCTCCTGTTTTAGTCGTGCTCTATCTGCAACCGAATCCCTGTGGCATTGGTGTGAAGATGAACCATGGTATTGGCGAATGCCGACTCCCCATCCAACACCAATGACACGGCCCGGGTGGTCTGGTTTACCGATGGCAGTAGATAAGATATCATTGCGTCCTCTAGGAATAAAGGTTCCTTGGGTTAGCTGATCATCCAAGGCATCCTATCACATAAAAATATCAGGTCACATTGCAATTCGGTAACAATCTTAAAATGACAATTACAACAAACTATACTTACAATCCTCTCAGCTACTTGGCGGGCCTCCTCGGATGTATATTGTCCCGTTTTTCTTTGTCGGCCCCTCTTCCATAAACGATGGCGTGGGGGTGGAGGTGGATCAACAACCTCTGGAAGATTTTCAGCATTAGGATCCGCTTTGAGATGCTTTTGCCGACGTGCTTTCTTTTCCTCTTCAACCATTTTCTTAACAAGCTTTTTATATCCCCCACGAGACATGACATGGGGGTAGACATTCTTGCTTTGGTTTTCCTGCCCTTTTTTCCTCTTCTCTTGTTATAAATAAAAGACAATTAAATTACATAAGTAAATGAAATTAATGCAATTACATAAATTTAGAGACAAATCAAATAAGTTAACCTGAAAGCTGGGATCACGTCGGCTCTGAACAAAGCGATCCCACGTCGCCTTGTCAAGAAACGGATACACCTCAAATGGGTTCTTTTTACTTTTTGGATCGAATATATAGTATCTGCCCAGGTCGGCCTTAAAACCCCTCCAACGCTCTCCAGCATACTTCAGCAAACGCTTCTTCAAAGCGTATGTATCCGGTATGTCAAATGTCAACTACATTAAGACCAAAAGAATCAACGAATTACCGTATGATATTATTAAGATAAAAATAAAGTAGATACAGACAAACACAGGACGTAGAAGTATAGATACCAGAATAGTCTCCCATATCTGCTCCTTCACGTCCGCCGGTACATCTCTCCACCTATCAATGAGTATACTAGGCCTGTTCCTAGCAAGGGTCGCCACAAAAGTGGTAAACTGATCTTCCATTGGCCCAATAGGTTTGAGGTTATCATCAAAATCTACTCTTATCCTCTGATTTGACCCACGGTTAGCGAGTCAAATGCCTCATCCGTGTGGCACGTCTACCCCTTTCTCTCTAGGTAGACGGGGTCTCGACCCATTTGCATGAAGGAGGTATATCCTCATGATCAGCCATGTATACCTGTTTAAACACAAAAAAAAAAACTTGTTAGTATGTCAGGATAAATATCAAACATAACTTATAAATATCGATCAACGTACATAAACATAACTTATAAATATCAACGTAAACATATAATATGCCAAACTTGATGGTAATATCAAACTAAACTTACTTTGTGGTCAATTAGTAAAGTTCTCCCATAACCCTTCTTGGTGATCATTACGAGTAGCATGTACATCATCCACTTCATTTTCCTCATTGAAATCAGGCACTCGTGTTGAGAAAGAAGGAGTATCAGAAATATCAAGAGTTGAATCGTGATTTCCCTCACTACCATTATACATGTTTTTTCCCTGGAGAACCACTGACCACCTTTTGTTAGAAGGATCACGGATATAAAACACTTGTTTTGCTTGGGATGCCATGATGAAAGGTTCCTCTTTATTACCTACCTTACTAAGGTCCACCAATTTGAATCCTAACTCATCGGTTTGCACACCATTGTTACTATCGACCCACTGACATTTAAAAACAGGTACTCTAAACTTCGTGTAATCAACCTCCCATGTCTCTTCAATGATTCCAAAGTATGATACTGATGCCATAACAGGGTTTTTATCTTTCGAACTAGAGAAATGCATGGCCTCAGCGACGACCATAACCCCACTGTTTTGCATAGTACTTTTGTCATCCTGGGACTTTGCATAGTACTTTTGTCTTCCTGGGACTTTCCTCATACTCGACAAAATTTGGCAGCATTTCCCCGCGGTCTCCGACGTACACTACTTGAACGCGATGACATCCACCACGATAAAGTATGCACCCGGAGAACGAAAGGAAATGTATCAATCCGAACTTTCATCAAGTATATAACATTAGAACCAATGAATAACTATTTTAACTGAATTAAGAAAAAGTTTTTTCCCAAACTGTCCAACTCTGGACAATTCAAGATCCAACACAATGAGCGGTACATTAAGCACGTACACGTACGCTCATTAGTATTGCATCTCAAACGGGAACTAAGGCTTTACTATTTATGTAGCTTGCATAAAGATGGGGCTTGAAAAGTGAAGAAAATTAGCCAAACAGAGCCCATCACGGCCTAGCCTTGAAAGCCATCACGGCCGTGATCGAGTATAGCTTAAAAGAAAGAATGGAAAAGTCAGAACTGGTCACGGCCATCCCGTGATGCCCATCACGACCGTGACATGTCAGCTGTACCAGACCCTTACAGGCAGAACTGATCACGGCCTAGCCGTGATGGTGGTCACGGCCGTGACAGACCAACCAGTAAAGCAACCTCCAAGGCAGAACCTGTTACGGCCTGGCCGTGATGGCCATCACGGCCGTGACATGCCAACTGAACCAGACCCTCACAGCGGAACCGATCACGGCCTAGCCGTGATGGTGGTCACGGCCGTGTGACGGACAACCCGATAATGTAACCTCCAAGGCGAGAACCCATCACGGCACGTCCGTGATGGCCATCACGGCCGTGACATGCCAATGAACTAGACCCTCACGAGCGGAACGATCACGGCCTAGCCGTGATGGTGGTCCACTGCCATGACAGAACAACCATAAAGGGAAAAAGGGAAAAAGGACACGGGAACTCCAAATGGTGTCTTTCTAAGACCTTCCCTATCTATATCTTCCCAAGACCCAAGAACAAAACCTTCACAACATCTTCAAAAGAAGCTCTATCCCTTTCTTCCGAAACCCCACATCACCACAACCATATCATACATTAGGAGACAGAGATAGAACTATAAACAAAAAAGTAAAAGAAAAATGCCTTTCACGCCTTGAGAGAGACAGAGATGGGAGGGAGAAGCGAAGCGAGCGGAGCGGCGGGAGGCCGCGGCGTTAGCGAGAGGAGATGAGTACCGTGCAATCTTGGTAGAAAAAAAAACGAAACAACATAACGGGGATGCTCATAAAAGAACAAAACATAACCATCCAGCTCAACAACAAGCCAAAATCCATTACCCATACACATCGGTGAATGAACCACAACAACAAAGCGAACAAAGTGAATCTTGGAGAATGAAGCAAGGTGAAGGGAAAGTGAAGCAAAGTAAAATGGAGGAAGCACTCACCAGAGAATGAAGCAATGGCGGAAAACGGACGAGAGCGAGGTGAGGCGAGCATCCAAACGCAAAGGTAAAGCACGGGGTGAGGAATGAACCGAGCAAATGGTGTTTTTTGTTTTAGGGTTCAGCAAAACTCGAAATGAAGAATGGAGGGATAGCGCAAGGAATAAGAATAAAAATTGGCAATATTACACATCGGTTATGCCATAAACCGATGTGGTTAACCTATATTATACACATCGGTTATCCTGAAACCGATGTGTAAAACCTTAAACTTTTAATTCCCAATTTTTTTTAAAATTTTATACATCTGTTAATTTAAAACCGATGTGTAAAAGTAAAATTTTAATTTCTATTTTTTTTTTTATAATTTTATACATCGGTTATCAAGAAACTGATGTTGTTAATCACAATTTTACACATCGGTTCATTGAGAACCGATGTTGAATGTTAAAAATTCTGACTTTAATTTTTTTTATTTTAATTTTAAACATCGGTTAGAAATAACCGATGTGGAAACGTTTTACACATCGGTTATTCTCTAAACCGATGTGTAATACTTTGGTTTTAATTTCAAAAATGCCACCGCCTCGTTTTACACATCGGTTTCTATTAAACCGATGTGTAAACTCCGATGTAGAATCCCTTTTCTGCACTAGTGCACCCACGTGATGCACCACTCATATGTCAAGAGCTCCACCAATCCTTTGTACATGTGGTCATTTGACTTTTCAACCACCCAAATATATGGTTGGGTTTGAAATCTTAATCAACCCATGTAGAGCTGTCAAAGTGAGCCAAACCGGCTCACCCAGGTTGGCTCACCACGGGTTGACCGAAAAGTGAACCAAGCCGGGTTGACTCACTTTTTCAATGAGTCAAGAAATAGCCAACACAGCTCGACCCACCACGGGTTGGTGACTTGAAAGGGTTGGCTCACATAGAATTAAAAAAAATAAAAATTAGGAAAAAATTAGAATTAAAAAAAAAACAGAATTCAAAACAATAATGAGAAGCAATATTATAACCAGCAAAACAGGGGATCCAAATTAACAATAAAGGCTCCAAAAGGAGATGATCAACTAACAAACATAGTCTCCAAAACAATCATTAACATCTCCAGAACAGCAACTAGTCTAAGGCGCGACGATGTTCGTTCTTAGGCGTCAGCGTTGGTGCGGCTGCCGTTCGTTCTCAGGTGTCGTTCGTTCTCAGGCGTTGATACGACAGCGCTCGTGTTGGCTGTTGGGTGAGAGAGAGGCATCATTCGAATTCGAAGTGAGTGAGCTTAGACCTTAGTGGTTGTTAGGGTTATTGGTTTGGTTACAGCAGAGTTGAGTCATGAGTGAGCTTAGTGAAGTGAGTGAGTGAGTGGTGGTGTGTGAAAGGGTTAGGTTAGGGTTGAGAAATGGGTTGGGCCAAAATGAAATTGAAAAGGAAAACAGGCCAAAGTAAAAGTGACGATCTACTGTTGTCCGTGTAAATAAAAATATTAGTCAACTTGCGGGTTGGCCTGGCTCACCTCGGTTGAACCCACTTAACGGGTGGGTTAAGTGAGCCGGGCCAAAAAATCTCGGAATCAAAATGAGCTTAGTTTTTTACAACCCAACCCACTATTGAGCCAGGTTTAGTCGGGCTGACTCACGGGTTATAACCATTTTGACAGCTCTAAGCCCATATGACAATTTTATTGACCCAAAAACTTGTCACATGGGTGGCGTAGTGGGTGGTACACCAATTGGGTGGTACACCTTAACCCAAACCTATTTTCAAAACCAAAATAAGTTTAGAAAATGGTGTAAACAAAAATGATGTGAGAATATGACCATTGTTATTTTATGTTTTCTTAAATTGATGCTAATCGCTTGCATTTTGATTTACGGGCATACGCCCTATGTATTTTATGTTACTCATTACTCATTTTAATGGTACCACTTTAACGTTTTTTAGAAAGTAAAACAAAGTAGGTGGGAGAGGAAAAGGAGCGGTAGGAGCAAAGGCAAATGTATAATCATGAAATATAGAAAGAAAAAAATTACCAAAAAGAAGAGCACTTTTGCATCTTTTATTCACGACATGAAAGTTATTGCTAAGTTTTTTGGAGACGAGAACAAGGATGATCCAGAGAATATATCTCTTTCAGCAGAACAGAATAATGATAATACTGTTAGGGGTTATATCTAAATCTCATAAGTATAACCCGAAAAGGAATAAAAAGCTTAATCCAAAATTTACTTGATTTTTGTTTTTACATTAATTTTGATTTATGTTCTCGTAATTTTCTTTTCATTATTAATTTTTTAAATAAATTTATGATGGCTTGTTGCTTAAAAAAAAAAAATCTTACATCTAATGTTATTCCCATCTTGTAGGCTTTTATAGTTGCTCCTGTAAGTATATCACATTTTCACTCGACATCTTTTCCAATTTCGCAGTTTGCCAATCACATTCTTTCTCTTTCTCTGCTTGTCCCATTCTTATCTTTTTATTTGATAAATTTTCTTTTACGCATAATAATGGGACTTGTCCACTGATAAAATCTGGAAAATATTATCATTTTATTCAGCGCTTGGAAAAGACAATTATCATAACGTGCCTACAGGGTTTGTCTTTAATACATATTTTACTTTCTGCATTGGAAAGAGTCATGTCCCCACATTCCTACTTTCCTCTTTTCTTTGCTTCAAGAGGGGTTCTTTTACTAACTATGTAAGTTCTTTTACTGACTATGTAATTCTGATTATTTTACTCATCCCTTTTCCCTTGGCCCCTTGATTGTATGAAATTTGAGACTTTGAAGGAGCTGCATGCTAATAGAAAATTATATTAGATTTGACTTATGAAGATATTTAAAACAAGTTAGGAGGATATTTGACTTATTGCAAGCATTAACAAATAGCAAGATTTTCATTTCCAAAATGTATGGAATTTTAAGTTGTTTCAAGAGTCATAAACTACATACGCGCAAAACAATTCAGAATTATGCTGAGATGACTTCTGCACGATTCTTGAATTTGTATATTGTCCACCAAATGCGTTTGTTTTATTTCTTTTATTTGACATAGTAATTTTTAATCATTGACTAGTGGACCGAAATGGCCAGTAACAACTCTTAACAGAGTCCTATGTTGTAGAACAATTTGTTTCCATTCTAAAGCCCAACATCCCGTCAGTGAAGCATCCCTGCCTAATGCTACTAATACTTGAGTAAAGATTTAGCAGATTAGACCTCATCCATTAATAGGTAAAACCTTACCTTAAAATCGAAATGGAAACATACATACAGATATATATATATATATATATATATATATATATATATATATATATATATATATATATATATATATATATATATATATATATATATGGTACAACGTTTATGAACTTGTCATAATATTTGAAGTTGAATTATATTTAGTTGACACAAAAAGAAACAAACGCGATGTCATTAAAGGAGCACGGGTATCACTCATTAACAAAACTCATTTTAACATTGGTTCGTAATTATAAAAACTATTACTGATTTTGATTTTCTAATCGTATTTTGAAATTACTGTGGACTACCAAATAAAATCATAACATGATCCTTTCCATTTCCCCGGTTCCGGACCTTCCATGTTCTTGTTTGGAGAATAGTAAGGAGCTTAAATGAAAATAGGCAACATCAAAAGCAGTAATAGAATCGTAAGGTAAGCTTGCCTTCTAAAACAATTATGCATAAAAATTAATCAAGTGCGTATTCTTTTCTGGAGAACAAGAGGGGCAAAAAGCAACTAAAACAACAATAATTCTGAGGGGCAATACGACCGCGGTCAAATATTGAAGCACTCGTTTGGTGGTCAGGATAGGATAAGTTATTATATCCTATATGAAACTATTATTTGATAAACCAGCAGGATAGGATAAATCAATCCTGTCTCCTATTCTATCCTGTCCATCTAGTTAAAATCCTGAGGGGAGCTGAGTTAGAACTCGACAGGATAGGATAAGATGATTTAAAGTATAATAAAATATAAAAAATATTTATACATAAAATTAAAGTATAATAAATTATAATATGGTTACCGAAAAAAATATAATAAAACATAAAATAATAAAAATATTAATAATTAATTTTAAAAATTATTATTTCTTCTCACAAGACTAATTTTGTTATTTTATATTATTTTTAAAAACTGAAAAATAAATAAAAATATTCTAATAATTTAACAATATATAAAGTAAAAACTAAAAATGAATATTTAAAATTATAAAAAAACTAATTTCAGTTAAACAATATTTTAAAAATTTTAAATATTATATTTAATTTTATCCCAAGGACAATTTTGTCTTTTTATATAATCTTAAAAAATGAAAATTATAAAAAAAAACTAAAATCTAATAAAATATGAAAAACATTCAGAACAAAAACGAAAATTTTAAAAAAATTACACTGCTATCCAGTTGATTATCTAATGAACACCAAATATCGGATAGGATAACAATTTATCCTACTCATATCCTATCCTACTCCTATCCCGCTCCCTTATCCTATCCATCCCTATCCTATTTTGACCACCAAACGAGCTCGAAAGGAAGATAAATAAGGCAAAGAAATTTGGCATAACAACGTTGAAAAGGACAGATAGCTCATTGGCTTTAGGTGCTTTGCTTCTTATCGTGGTGGCATCCTACAAAGCCATTATTCTTGACAAATAGGCATATGGGTCATAAGGATATTTGAAACAGCCATGAACAAAGTCACAAACCCCTCCTTTTGACAGTGAATGGTCATTAATATTATCTGTATAATGAGTGAAAATAACAAAAGAGAAACCAAACATTTATAAATATATGAAAAAGGAAAACATTTTCAAGAAATGCAAAATAGAAAATGAAAACCAGAAATGTTTTCTAAAACTAAAGCCACCCTAACTTTCAAACTTCCATTTCATAGGCAGACACTTAATAAACAAGAATTCCAACATGAAAACACTCAAGAACAAGAATTCCAACATGAAAATTGAAAAGTCAAGTGAATTAATGTGGCAAAATATCATTTAAATACTAAATGCAACATTGAAAGTCCAATTTAAAAGATACTCAGTAACTAAAAACAAAATTTTCGCATAGTCTGGTGCCATCAATTTGCTCGCACAAACATATTTAACCTAAATGTTGTGTTGGCTACCAGTCCTCAGCACTTCACAGATCAAGGAGCAATGACAATCCGTCCAGCCACCTGGTCCAGATCACGACGGCCACTGGATGTAATTCTCCTGCCACTGAGAAATAAACATATATATCAGTTCAATACCCAAAAAATTATGATATGAAGATAGTGTGACATGATGAAGCAGAATACCCAAGAACCTAAGAATAGGAAAAGGGTTAATCATTTCATATTCAAACCATTACTAAAGAAAGCAACTATTCACATCCAACTAAAGCTAACTGCATTAAGAGAGAAAATAGTAGTAAAATAACCATTCAATTTCCAACAAAGTATTGACACGTCTCTGGCTTACTATCTTCAATATTGTACAGTAGCTATAAAAACTCCAGTTGAATAAACCAAGGTGAAAGACCTTACCCCTTGGTGTCAATCTCGATGATGTTCATGCTCTGCAACTGTTGAAGAATGTGACGAGCAATGGAACCACTGCTCTTGCAGAAATGAGGAGGACGGCTACCATTTCTCTGGCTCCCACCATAAATCCTCTGAAATGCACCAACACCAAGACCCCCTCTCAAGTAGATCTTTCTAGCCATGGACGCTGAAAACGAGATAGAATTAAGCAAAAAAAAATTATATCATTGCATTTTCCAACAAGAAAGGGCCCAAAAAAGACTTCTTCAGAAATATCATGTTTCTGCACATTCAGAAAGCAATTTTGTGAACAATCAGGGAGATAAGTCTCACCAGCTCTAACATAGTACCAATCAGGATCATAAGGAGCCAACTCTTTAAACCTTGCAGTCTTCACAATATCTGTCCATTCTGGAAGCTCCATCTGTTAATAACCAAAACAAAAAAATAATAATAACATAAATTAGAGACAAAACAAGTAGTCCTGAACTTGATTAATCAACATAACCTAATATAGGACGTAACAGACACATACTTCCAATCACATAACAAATAAAGTCAATTGGATTGACAAAATAAGAGATTAAAAAAAACATATATAACTGGTTCACATCAATTTGAAAAAGAAAGAAAGTGGAAGATCTACCTAGAAGCCTATAACACTAATTGGTTGAGGATAAAACCCACCAAATCTTCATTTGTTTTTGTCTAGGTTCCTGTTAGCTACGGCTTCTGAATCTCTTTACTTAAATTTATTGCTTGGGGTCAACACAGCAAGCACACAAGCTGATAAAGGAATAATGATAACCACCAAAACACCAATAAACACAGAATGCAATACGAACTCACTATATTAGTGTATATAAGCATTTCATTTGCTCACAAACACAACCATCATATATAACAAGGCCAAGAGATTACAAACCAAAGCATGATAAATCATAAACTTCAATCCAACTCAAAACGAAAAACAAAACAAAAAACACTGTTTTAGACAAAATGGCATGATGATTTCACCAACATGGAACAAATCACAAGCATACAACTTTGGGTATAAAAAAATTAATGGGTTTCAGATGAATTTCAATTTCAAATCTTTTACAAAAGAAACAAAGAGGGAGATGAATATACCTTGCCAGATCGCTTGAGATGAGCAGAATAAGCCTTGACGAACTCGTGAGGCGAAACATCTTTCACAGTCCTCGCAGTAGCCATAGCTGAAGATGGGTGATGCTGATGCTGCCGCAACGGAGAATCGTGAAGAAACACAAAGTCTCTCTCTCTCACTCACCCTCCCTCTGTCTCTCTCTCCAACTAGGGTTTCAGATTCTAATGGGTGCTTCTTATTATTGTTGTTAGGGTTTTCAATTGGATCTGGACTCATACAGCCTCAGGCCCATTGGACTCACTGTTCTGTGAGAAAGATAGTCTACACACATTGTACTAAAACTTTGTTGGTGAGTTAGATTCTGGAAGAGAAAGAAAAATAAGATTTATGTGAATTTATATTTGAGATTTTTTAAAAAAAAAAAAATAATGAAAAAATAAAATGATAGATGATTATATAACCTTTCAGTCACCATTTACTGATTTGTATAAAATATTTTATAATTTCATTGATTTAGAAATAAAATATAAGTTTTTTATTCCCTTCTGAATTCTTCAAACAATTGATGTAACATGGTTATTCGCGGAGAAATATATGAATGTCTAATTAGAAAATAACATGAGAATCCTAATTTTGTTTATAATTTAATTTTGATATATTGTTAATATAAAGTTGTTTATACTGTAAAATATATCATGTGACTTTTTTTTTTGGTACAAATGGTAAGAAAAAGAAAAAGAACTAAGCTCAAACAAAAGTAGTTCATATGGTGTCAGCAAATAACAAAGGAAACATCTCATCTGAAGGATCCATTAACACTTCAAGAGCCACTGAAGCTTCCGAACCACGCTTTGCCTCTCTGAGGATATGATTAACTTGAACCGCACAATCATACCCAAGAAGATTCCTACTATCAGAGATGATGCTACGAAAAAGATGAAACTTATTCATCCCCTCATTTCCATAAGATACCTCCCAATCATATACAAGAAGACCACTAATACCAGAGATGAAACATCACGTGAATTTTAAGATAACTAAAACTGGTACTCGTGCTATGCATGGGATATTCACATGATATGATTAATATTGTTTATAAGTTATATTTGTAAATTGTAAATACACGTATGATAAAAGAGTAACGACTTTATGTATGAGTTTTATTAAAACTAAAAATTATTGGTCAAAATTGAATTATTTGTATTAAATCAGTTTTTTTTGACTAAATAGGGGATACGTAAATT
Source organism: Sophora flavescens (assembly GCA_030762895.1). NCBI lineage: Eukaryota > Viridiplantae > Streptophyta > Magnoliopsida > Fabales > Fabaceae > Sophora > Sophora flavescens. The sequence continues at coordinate 75,364,870 of CM061063.1, forward strand.
TCATTATAAATCATCATAGAGGATGACAGTCTTCCTTATCCTTACACTTGTACCCGTGCGATGTATTGAATATATTAAAATGTATCTCCAGAGATGTCGAATATATTAAATTGTATAATTGTTCGTTGAGGTTTCAAAATAAAAAATTTTGAAAACTAATTAGATCAAGATAGGAACAACAGAGAAATATAATAATTTAAGAATTTAAGAATGACTAACTTAAGTTAAATTGTCACATACTACTTTATAAATCACATTTGAGGTAGTGTGGGAAATGTGATGTTGATTATCACCTATAAGTATCTTCAATTTGTTAAGAGTAGGTAACCTTTGATATTCAATATATAATTGTCCATTTGAAAAGACTATGTGGAAGACAAATTCCCACATATTGGAGAGATTATACGTGAGTCTTGTATTTAGTTATTTTAAAAGAAATAGCCATATGAAATTGTGAACACTAACATTTAAAAGGAATCCTATATTTTCTAGGTGAATATTTAAAAGGAATCCTATTATCATAGTTAATGACAATCCGTGAGTAAATACCTTTTGGTCAATTTTGCTTTGTGAGATGACTTTTCCTGCTAAAACATAGCTATCCTTTTAATTAATTATTTGTTGAATACTATTGTTTAGCCATGATGATTGATTTATATTTATGAACAACATAATAGAAAGAATTAAAGTAGTATACACTGTCAGAGTAAAAAGTTTCGCGCTAAGAGAGAGAAATATCAATAATGTTGATTTGTCATGATATCATTAGATGACAGTGCAAAAATCCTTTGCATTAACAATGCAATAGAATTAAACTCTAATAGAAATAACAATTTTTTTTTTGGTATTATAAAGTTTAGATTGAGGGAAGATACGTCCCCTTGCAATACCAAGATCACAACCCAAGTTTGCTCAACTATACATCTATGATACTGAAAATGAAATATCAAACAGGATGTCGGTTGTCAAGTAAATCTATAAGTTACATAATTATGTACCATGCACATTAATTACCATTGTTGTATATTATATGAACTAATTATCCAATTACAAAAAGAAAATGATACCGTTTGGTTTCGATTACAGGATGGACAAACATGGTTCACCAGTGCATGCATCAATTGTCAACGACATCAAAGAAATGCTTGACCAATGCAATTCGTATGCCAAAAATTACAGAATGATTCGAGACAGATTGCGTGAGAATTGTAACACCTCCCTTAGCATTACATCACTTTCCATTTTATCGCGTACAAATAAAATAGAAAGTGTATAACTTAACGTTGGTTACTTTCGGAATTTACTTACAATCTTGGGTATGGTAAAAAAAAAATCGACAGAGTCTCCTCTGTAATTTCAACATTCCTAACAATAACACCTGCTTAAACATTTATATTTTCATTCGACAGAAAGGCTCTCCGAGCCATAAACATACATATATATAACTATGCATCATTTCTATCCAGACCCATATAACCGGGAGTCATCATATCAGAATTCTACGGCAGGTTAGGAAATATACACAGACATAAGTCATACATACAGATGATATACAAAATCAGGGTTCATCAGAGAAAGCCACTAAGCAAAAACTTGGCTCTCATCAGCCAGATATACAGAACTCCGTGGAGTTAACACTACCCAAAAGAACTAAGCTATCAACACCCTACAACCCTCTAGATATGTCCATTGGGGAGACCTCCGTGATCATCCCCAGGGTCCGACGGGTCTGACGAAAATCCTCCCTCAGCATCAGCCTCCACAGGCTCCATTTCCTCGTCGAGAGGATCCTACTTTGGTACCTTGCCCTCAAGCTCCTCCGGTTCTTCCTCTATAAGCTCCTCCTCGATGAGATCCGCCTCAGGAAGTGCCTCGGCGATCAGAATGTCATCATCCTCCTCCTCTCCGCCATAGATGACGATGGGAGCAGGTGGCGGCGATGCAGGTACTCTTGCAGGAACGACTGGCTGTGGTGGCGGCTGATAGTAGGTACTCCCAGACTCTACCAGATGTCGAGGCAATGTCCAGATGGGAGGTAGCGGAACCTCCAATGTCTTTACCTATTGAGTTATCGAGGTGACACCCTTCTCTGTCCCCTTCGTCGACTGTAGTGGCCCCGTGTACGACGTGCTGCCGGCCCCGGGGTGGATGATCCACGCGCCAACCTCATCGCGGAATCCAAACGTATAGGCCAGGAAGCCCGATGGTATCATGTGCTGTAGGGGATCCATCTAAACATATAGTATAAAGTTCCACAATAGAGAAAAACAATATAAAGGTGAGTTACCAATATATGAGTTTAAACACAACAACCATATATTTAACATCATAACCATATTAAAATATAAAGATAACGAATCAAAGAGTAATAATTATAAGTATCTCAAGTGTTTTTAAAACAAGAAAATTTTATCATATATTTCATAACACTTCAATATCCACTTTCTAAACTTTCAAATCTCCGGAGATCCTAATTTCCCTTCTTCGAGCATGATAGGATCGGGATAATACCTATAACACAATTGTTTCGCGTTGGGTCAACCTCTCTTGGGTCTGGTCCCCAATTGTTCTAGGGTATCGCATCTCACCTATATAATATTTGGATAGTTTCCTATTGAGTACATTCGTGCAGGGAAATCGATTTCCACGACAAGAGGCTGCAAAGCCCCAAGCATTTCGTGGAGTTCGAGCCCGAATGCCCCCAAAGACCCAAGAATATGCCTTTGGTCCGTAACTATCAAAATTTTCAATTCACCCCATGTGAAACTGTAGCTCGACGACACATTTGCCAGAAACATATTTCAAAAAAATCAATTAATCTTTTAATATCAACTTGGAATTTTAAAGATATTCTAAAAAACATTTAAATCTCTTTTTTAAACGAACACTAGTCCGACAACTCGGAAATCTAGGTGCTTCGTAGTAGGAACACTAGCCCGGCTTTATTGGCACTCCGAATCCAGTCCGACGCCTCGGCCATCCGAATCCAGCCCGGGTTTATAGCTCGACAGTCTAGGTCCTTTCCCTATTTCTCTTTTCAAAGAAAACCAATCTCATTTTTATTTTCCACTTTCCTGTATTCATCCACATTTTAATAAAATAAATTTTTCTGTTCACAAGCCATGACTAACGCCTTGCCATGACTAACGTCTTGTCTCAACCAGTCTCAATAATTCAACAACACAGACAACAACATATATATATATATATTCATCATATATACATAGTTTCAATATCTCAGCATCATATACTATATATATATAGATGTTCCCGGAGTCAATCAACATATTATAAAACATCATAGGAAGTTCATAACATTAAATATATAACTACTAGGAACTCCTCAGGCTGACTCCCTTTACCTCAGAAACTTAGTTTTCTTGACTTGAAATGAAAATGCGTAGTCCTCAGCTTCCATAATAACATATGAGATAACGTATTACTCAGTAAATCCTTCACAAACCAATGGATTACAAGTTAAAATTTGAGAAATCCCATTAATCCTCCTATATAACAAATTCGGCCATTCCTAGTAAAATTGGCTAAGGATTTTTTTTTGAACCTAAGCTCTTAGAGCTTGATCATATAGGTCCTAGGAAGCTCAAAACAAGTGTTAGAATTGGAAAAATGAAACAAAATCATCAATCCTCCCTCAAGGTCAGTTTCAGCCAAATCATGGGGGTGAGGGTTTGGGTTTTCATTTTAGGTTCAACCACAACAACAACAACAAGGGCAACAAGAATCATAAGATGGGTTTATATTTCACAAGTTTGATCATTATAACAAGATGATGACATAAGTTCATGAAGAAAAAAAATGGGTTTCAAACTTAATCATGATCATGGCAAGAAAATAATGAACATACTAGAAGAAATGATCATGAATAGAGAAGCATTACCTCAAGTGATTAAACTAAGATGATGAGAAAAGTGGCTTGATAATCTTAGCTTCAAAGGAAAATAAGCTTCTAAGCTCTTGCAGGCAATGAGATGAACGAAAATTTTGAGTGTGTGAGAAGGAGGGGGGGCGTCGGGTTTTGGGTAGAATTTATAGAATAGATATTTAAGATATTTTAAGAACATGTTTGCTTAGTTTAAAAAAAAGGATTAATGGGTTTTTAGATTGCATAATAATATATTAAAGTGTAATCATGAGATAAAAGTTATGATGTGATAAATTTTCATGAGTCCCATCAATCACTTTTATCATCTCCGCTCCACCTTATTTCTGCACTATATCTCGTTATGTTATTTACACGTCTCAAATTTCCTCTGCGCGCTTTCATTAATAACTTCGAAAAATTTCGAAATAACTCTTATCACTTGAGATCAGAGTAAAAGTCATAGATTTTTCGTTCACGAGTCAAAATTAGGTTCTCTGATCAGTAAATTCTTACTGACTGTGAGAACACAGACCGGGTTTTGTCTGAGTTTCAAACCTAAAATTTAACTGGAACTTCATTCTATTGGATATAATTCAGAAATGATTTCGTTTTAGCCAAAATCATTTTCTAGGTTTCGGATAAAATATCCATATTTAAATATCAACAGGTATAAGAAAGCGATGAAAGTTGGGGTGTTACATGAATCATGTCCCCAATCTGAAGCTAAGAATTATAGGCAAGAGGGGAAGTGATGGTAGGAGGTATAATGTACCTATTGCATCTGAAGTTGCAACACTTATTGTGGGTGACTTCGACGCCGTGTATGCCGAAAGGGACATAATTGTAGAGACTCAATCAGGAAAACGAATCTCTATATTAGAGCCTGCGTATCTTCCTTTACAATATCCGTTGTTGTTTCCACGAGGAGAAGATGGATACAGAGAAGATATCCCATTAAGTGAGGGATTGAGTTCATCATCAAACAAGAGACAAACAGTGACAATGAGAGAGTTCTATGCTTTTAGAATTCAACAGAGAAACATTGAGAAAAATGCTTATTGCACTCCAAATGACTCTTCCGACAATTTTTGGTAGACGCCTACGGCACGATAGAATCAGCACGTTTGACATATGTTAGGACTCACCAACGAGAACTCAGAGCCGAATTGTACAATGGGCTAACAAGCGCAATTTTGAGAGGGGAGACTAATGCTTCAACGGTTAGGAAGAGGATTGTGTTGCCGTCATCTTTCACAGGAGGTGCACGTTATATGTTCCAAAATTACCAAGATGCAATGGGAATTTACCAATGGGTCGGATATCCATATTTGTTCATTACATTTACCTACAATTAGAAATGGCTAGACTTAACTAGAGTTTTCGAAGGGTTGGGACTAAGATTAGAAGCCAGACCGGACTTTGTTTGTCATGTTTTCTGTGACACCCTGCTACCCCGCATGTTATAAAGGTAAAAAAAAGGACAAAGCTGAAAAATAAATCATGTATTTACTGAAATAAATAAAACATTTGTCCATGGGTAGAAAGGTCCCACATGAATGAGTTCTCAAAATGCGAAAATAAAAACAAGTTTAAAACAATTAAACAAATAAAACAATAACAAACGTCCCAACCCGATGTCACAACGGAGCTGGTATAACCGTTCCGGAAAACCTCGGAATACAACTGAAACTAAACTAAACAAAAGGAAAAGCCCTAACTATGAGCGGTGGCTCCTCAGACAAACAAACAACATCATCTCTGCAAGGTGCCAATCATGCCAAACAAACAAACAAACAAAGAACGGGGAGTAAGAATCATGTAAACATATACGACATGGAGATAGGAAGCAAGGTAAAACAAACAACATGACATCATCATAACATACATCAACATATATATCAACATACATCAACATCAACAATATCAAGTATGCTACGCGATGCAATGCAATACTACTCCGCTACTCCATTATGCATGTGGATCCAAACTAACTCAGGATGAACAACTTCAGAGTTAAATATCCATATTGGGAATCTACCCAACGCCGGGGAATCTACCCCTAGGATAGCCAACGTATCAAACCAACGAATGCCTCGTCACCGGAGCACACAGTCACCAAACCTTGGGTGACCTACCATGGATGACCAGATCGCCGTACTCTCCGGCGACCTCCCTTATGTCGAAAGTCCATCAACAACAACATCACCAGTGATGCATGGACCATACAACAAACAACGGGTAACCGCCACCTCCTTTTCTTGGGCCTATAAGCACCCAAGACTTCAGCAGAATCAACCGCAACACCTTAAAGTTTAGCGGAATAAACCGCAACACCTTAGACCCAACCGGGTCGAGGTCCCCCTTGGAGCAAACTCTCAGCTACCAAGGTACAATGTCAACGGCACCTCGACTAATAGGCATCGAGGACACCTTGGCCAATAAGCACAAATGTTGTCAATCTTAATAGTGTGTGGTAACCCAATGGGTACCGGCTTACCAAACCCAACATCTCACCATCTCATCTTCTTAATCATCTTTGTTAATCATTAGTCAAGTTACCTAAACCGAGTCATTTATGTCATTAACATGTTATTGGTAAGATTGGGGGTCAAAAGCCCTATTTAAACCTTTAATTCCATCTCTGTCTGTTAGGGGAGAACGGGCGTGCTTGTCCCCTACACGACCGTGCTGGTCACATAAGTGAAGCACAGTCGTGCTTCCATTCATGCACGACCGTACTCATCATCTCTGTCGTGCTTCTTGGTAGGCACGGCCGAGCACATCTGCACGGTCGTGCTCCTTGTCCTGCACGGCGGTGCATAACGCGCGGCCACTTTTCCATAATTGAACTGGGAGCACGGGCATGCTCCCTGTCAGCACGGCCGTGCTTAATGCACAACAGCGCTGTTCTGGGCAGAAACTACGGTCCGATTCTTAGCCAATTAATTTGGGATTAAGTTCATTAATCCTAGGTCAGTTAACAACATATTTTAAGGCTTAAACTTCAACATCAGGAATCAACCAATATTCAACATTATCATGCCAATAATCATCGTCAACGCAACATCATGTTCGTATTAAAACAACCACATAAACATCAAGAACATAATATGAACATAAGGCATGTAAACAACATATTAACAACCAAGATCATGTTATCATTATCAATTAAACCAACATATTAATCATGTATTCATACATAACAAACCGGGGTTATGGGAACCCCTTTACCTTACACTACCCCCAATGCCCATGAATACACTACCCTTCTCCCCATACCTGGATTGAAGGTTGCTCTACGCTCAAACGATCAAACTGGTCACGGTTGCCAAAGTGGCTCAGTTAACTAATGGCGTGAATCCGCAAGTGTACGACTTCGTCGTCCAGTAATAAAAAGATCGAACCCACAGAGACCGTGATCTTAAACAACAATTAATTATTAATTAAATTAAACTAAACAAGGAAAGATTTGGTTTTTGAAATTAGAATTAACTAAAAAATCAAGTATTAAAATCGCAATCAAACAAATCAGGAAAGTAAATCAATTTGGGGTTTTTCAAATTAAAAGAGGAATTTCCAGGAATTGGGTTACCAACAAGACTGCTTATGCTACTAAATTAAACACCTCTCTTGTTGATTATCAAAATGCTTTGAAGGTGAATTTATCCTAATAAAGTTAATGTTCCCTCTCGAGATACAAGAATCGTTCCCAATTAAACCAACCCCTACTCTTGTGGTAATTGTATTTAAATTGAACTCGTTACGATTTGTGACAATTTAATGAACCCTCGAAGGACCGCTTCTAACTCTCGTGATTTAAGTCCTAAGTTCAATCCCTACAGATCCAATACCTAAGTTCACTTCTCAGTTCATCCTTAGAGTATCTATGACATGCAAATAAGTGCGCACCGAATTTACAAGTAATTCATGCAATAAGAAGTAAATATAAAGCAAATTGAAATAAACAAAAGGGAAAACATCAATTCATAACATAAAACAAGTCTTGGGCATAGCCCCAATTCCTAGAAATAAAACGACTACTCAAGCATTGCCATGTTCATAGCAATCTTGATTAACAAAAGCATAAAAATCCTAAGAGAAGAGAAGAAATTGGAGAAGAGAAATCCTAATTTTTGCCAAAGGGCAGTAGCCAAAAGATCCCTATTTTGGAGCCTAATTATCCTATTTATAATGTAGGGTAACTTGGGATTAAAGCAATTACAAATCAGATAAAAAACAGATCCCAAAATCCCATATTTTACGCGTCACGACCGTGACGGCTGTTAGGGCTAGGCCATGATAGATTCTGACTTTTTAATCTCTCATCATTCTTTCCTGTCATGTCCGTGACAGCTGTCATTACCTGGCCGTGATAGGCTCTACCCAACTGGGTTCTTCTATTTCTTCATTCTTACGCGATCATGGCCATGATGGTCATCACCCCCAGGGTCATCACCCCCAGGCTGTGATGGCTTCTGCCTTGCTTATTTTTCATGCTTTTCAAGTTCCATCTTCAAGCAAACTCCAAATCAACTGGACTATAAGCATTTTCATCTTTAATTCCTACACACAAACACTATAAAACCACCTTACATGTTCCAAAGGAAAAACTAACAAATAACAAAATAAAAATGCCTAATCTACATGAAAATGCATGCAAAATGATAAAGAAATATGAGGTGAAATCACACTCATCAAACTACCCCAAGCTTAAGATTTTGCTTGTCCTTTAGCAATCACTAAGGCCAGACAAGATAAACAGTTAGAGCATAGACAATGAACCAAGAACTCGAGTAACAAATCCAAGTAACAGGCATATCCAAATAAATAACCAAGAGACAATCAATTTTTTGTCCAATTAGAAGCTTAGGTTCCCTAAATTTATGTCTCTCACCAATTTGGGCACTCTTCTCACCTCACTCAAGTATTTAAGGACATATGACAATTCACTCAATTTTCCCAAGGAAAGTACCCTACCATAAGCTTGACTACTAACCAAAATCACTACTTTATTAATGGAAACACATAAGAATCAAGAGGTCTTTTATTTTGGTTGTAATGGGGCCATGTGATTAATAGTTAGGTGGGGAAACCAAGAAAAGGAAAATTCAAGAAGGCTAACAAAATATCAAACAATGCAAAGCATGACAACCTTCTAAAATACCTTTTTGGGCTTTAATTCATTTTTCCACCTTTCTTTCTTTCTTTCTTTCTTTCTTTTTCATTTTATTTCTCACTTTCTTTTTCTCATCCCCTTCTCCATTTTTTTTGGTTTATTTATTTATTTTTTTAACTTTTTCATTAATTTAGAGAAGGGGAAATCCCAGCTCAAGAGAAATACTTATTTATTTTTCTTTCTTTTTCATCCCACAACTTTTCAAATTACCTTCTTGCCCTTTTTGTAATACTTTAAAAGGTGTCATACCATGCATCATTTATCAAAATCAATCAAGGTACCAAGAAAATCATTTTATTCTAAGCTCAAAATTGGGTAACTAAGGGATAACATTTAATCAGTCAAAGCTCAGAAGGCCAGAAAAATATCTAACGCCTCAATCATTTTCAAATATGTTTTCAAAAATTTCTAAGTTTCAAGTCAAGTTCTAGGGAATACAATCCAAGAGAAAGAAAACACTCAATAACAAAGAATGGGGTAAATTTAGTGAGTACCTCTTTTAGGCTCTAAAATCTCACATATAGTAGTTTGAAATTAATGAGAAACACAGATTTAAGGAACCACATGCTAATTATCAACTATCAAAAGATCATCTCAAGCATTTTTATTTTTAGCCTATCACAAGAATACAAAAAAATTGGGTTAAAAAATTCACTGTCTCAATTCATTTGGCACAAAGTTCTCATAATTGGATGCATACTCTAAGCAAGGGGCAATCTAATGATGTGATTATGCAAAACTATGCCTAAATGAATGCAACATGTAATATGCAATATGCAAAATGCAAAATACCCCTACCCCAAGTTTAAAAACTTACATTGTCCCCAATGTAAGTAATCAAGTCGAAGAGAGGAGAAAATGGAACAACTCACCTAGGTGGTGTTGGGTGCTGCAAGAATTGACCAGAGAGTGAGGGCAAAATTTGTTTTAAAAAAACTGCAACAGGGTGCGTCACGGCAGTGACCATATTCACGGCTGGACCGTGATCGATTATGGTTGTGTGGTCCTTTCTGCGTCACGCCCGTGAGGAACTTCACGGCCCGGGCGTGATCTTTTTTGAGTTGTTTGATGGCTCCATTTTCACTCCCGTGATGGCGTTAATAGGCCTCGTTACTGCCGTGACGCTCGTCACAACTAGGCCGTGATACATTTTGACATGCTGGGCTCCTTCGCGTCACGCCCGCGACGGCAATCACGGCCTGGCCATGATCTTTACTGCCTCTTCTATTTTATTTTATTTTTTGCCTCTTTGCTCTCCATGCTTTTCCAACCTACAAACACACCTAGCAAAACCAATAATTGGTGATCTTTCTCCTCCAAACTTCTCAAATTATTCAAATCAAACAAAAACAAAAACAAAATAGCAAGGGAATGAAAACTTGGGTTGCCTCCCAAGAAGCGCTTATTTACGGTCTTAAGCTTGACCATAGTCCCTTCAATCAACCAGGATCAACCGGGCTTGGAAGTGAAAGAACAACTCTCTTCCAAGGAAGTCCTTCAATGGGCCTATATTGTTCATATGGCCTTACTTCCTCCCGGCGGAAGTTTTAAATCCACATGTTGAACAACTCCTGGTTCATCTTTATTTGGTGCATCATTTGTCATGCAAAGTTTGGGAGTTGCTTCCATATTAAGCTCTTCCTTCTGCTTCGGAGGCATTATCTCAATCATGCACACATAACTTTCAAAAGGAGGGTTGTTATATGAGTTAGTCAAATCAAAATCCACCCTACCTTCCTCTACATTCAAAGAGAGCTTACCATTTTTTACATCTATTATTGGTCCAGCTGTGGCCTAGAATGGCCTTCCAAGAATGATAGGGAATTTAGAATTTCTGTTTATATCCACACAATGAAATTAGTAGGAATGAAAAATTCCCCTACCTTTATAGGGACATTCTCTAGTATGCCTAGAGGGTTTTTAGTTGAGTCATCCGCGAATTGTAAAGAAAACTGGGATGGTCTCAATTCTTTTATTCCTAACCTCTCAAAGATGGTAAGCGGCATCAAACTCTCACTAGCCCCTAAGTCACATAAGGCATGGTCTATTTTCACTTCTCCAATTAAGCAAGCAATAGAGAAACTTCCTGGATCTTTTAGTTTAGGAGGCATATTAGTTTTTATGATTTCATCATTCTCCTCAATTATGCTCTTCGTCTCTTTTTCTACTTGTTTTTTCTTGACTAGCCTTTGTGGGAAAGGTATTGGGGGTTGGGAAGATGGTGGAGGGACATACTTTGGTTCTATCTCTTCTTGTTCATTCATGTCCACCTCACATTCCACATCCTTTTCAACTACCCCAAGCTTACCATCCCTCAAGTATATAGCATTACAGTGCTCACTTGGATTAACTTCGGGTTGTCTCGGAAACGTACCCTTAGTTCTAGAATATGTACTAGCTTGTTGAGCAATCTGAGTTTCTAACATCTTATTATAGATGGCTAAGCTATTTACCTTAGATGTTAACTCCTTTATTGCCTCATTGACTGCCCTACATTGTTGTCCAAACTCTTCATTTTGCTTTGTTTGAGTTTCAACAAAATTTTCCAAGAGACTCAAGTTTAAACTTTTGTACCTGAGGATACCCCGATCCAGGTTTCCTATTACCTTGGCCTTCTTGGAATTCATGGTTCAATGTGTTGTTGTAGTTCCTGTAGGAGAGATAAGGGTTATTCTTCCTTCATTGGTCGTAAGAATTTGGGGGAACATAGTTTGGAAACTTCGGGTTCGTGTCATAGAAATTGTGACAAGAATTCACTTGTTCCCCTGAAGCACCAGATCCAGGAGCACTACCATGTGGGCACTCCATGAAGTCATGTCTCTACAAACCACAAATCTCACAAGCAACATTAGTAGCACCTATTGAACTCATATTATCTTTTTCAAGCTTATCAAAGCGTTTACTCAATGAGTCAACTATAGAAATAATCAAATCATTACCATTCATTTCAAACTTACCCCCCGAAAGCTTTTTCGGGTTATTACATCATTCTGAACCCCATTGGTGATAGTTGGTGGCAACGTTCTCAATGATCTCAAATGCTTGAGTCAGTGGTCTATTCATCAATGCTCCACCAACTGCGGAGTCAAGTGACACCTTCGAAGAATATTCCAATCCATTGTAGAAGGTATGCACGAATAGCCACTTTTCAAGCCCATGATGTGGGCAAGATTCTAGCAATCCCTTGTAACGATCCCAAGCTTCGGATAAACATTCTCCGTCATTTTGGAAGAAGCCGGTGATCTGAGTTCGTAGGTAAGCGGTCTTGGATGGCGGGAAGAATTTTTCCAAGAATGCCTGCTCCAGTTGGTCCCATGTTGACAAAGTATTAGCAGGCACTGACTTCAACCAAGCTATTTCCTTTCCAGTTAGAAAGGAGGGGAATAACCTTAAGCGGATAGCATCAACTGGAGCTCCTTGAATCCTAGCTGTATCACAAAATTCCAGGAATGTCTCCACATGATTAGTTGGGTCTTCTGAGGGTAATCCTCCAAACTGATGTTGCCTAATCGTGCCAATTAACTGAGGCGATATAGTGAAGTTCTCCACCTCAATTTCTGGCCTAGCAATCCCAGTTCGCAAACCCCTAGCATTTTGGGCCGCGTAGTCCTTTAGTGGTTTGGTATCCGGTAGATTGGCCATGAGTGGAATGGGGGTCAACCTTTCTCTCGCTCTTTGTCTTTGTAGTCTCCTACGTCTATGAAAAGTCATTTCGATCTCGCGGTCAACTTCAATAAAAGTCCCAAGACTTTGAGATCTTCGCATAAAAGAGAAAAATACCTGCAAAGAGAGAGATATACACACTAGAAAAAGAAAGAACAATTAAATAAAAAAATGTCGAGAAAAAATAAATTTAAAAAATAAATTGAAATTCAAGAAAGCGCAGTCCCCGGCAACGGCGCCAAAAATTTGATAGCGTGAATCCGCAAGAGTACGGTTTCGTCGTCAAGTAATAAAAAGATCGAACCCACAGAGACCGTGATCTTAAACAATAATTAATTATCAAATCAATTAAACTAAACAAGGAAAGATTTGATTTTTGAAATTAGAATTAACTAACAAATCAAGTATTAAAATCGCAAGCAAACAAATTAGGAAAGTAAATCAATTTGAGGTTTTTCAAATTAAAAGAGGAATTTCCAGGAATTGGGTTACCAACAAGACTGCTTATGCTACTAAATTGACTTCCCCTCTTGTTAATTATCAAAATGCTTTGAAGGTGAATTTATCATAATAAAGTTAATGTTCCCTCTCGATATACAAGAACCGTGCTCAATTAAACCAACCCCTAATCTCGTGGTAATTGTATTTAAATTGAACCCATTGCGATTTGTGACAATTCAATGAACCCTCGAAGGACCGCTTCTAACTCTCGTGATTTAAGTCCTAAGTTCAATCCCTATAGATCCAATACCTAAGTTCACTTCTCAGTTCATCCTTAGAGTATCTATGACATGCAAATAAGACCGCACCGAATTTACAAGTAATTCATGCAATAGGAATTAAATCTAAAGTAAATTGAAATTAATAAAAGGGAAAACATCAATTCATAACATAAAACAAGTCTTGAGCATAGCCCCAATTCCTAGAAATAAAACGACTACTCAAGCATTGCCATGTTCATAGCAATCTTGATTAACAAACACATAAAAATCGTAAGAGAAGAGAAGAAATTGGAGAAGAAGAGAAATCCTAATTTTTGTCAAAGGGTAGCAGCCAAAAGATCCCTATTTTTGAGCCTAATTATCCTATTTATAATGTAGGGTAAGTTGGGATTAAAGTAATTACAAATTAGATAAAAAACAGATCCCGAAATCCCAGATTTTACGCGTCACGGTCGTGACGGCAGTCAGGGCCAGGCCATGACAGATTCTGACTTTTTAATCTCTCGTCATTCTTTCCTGTCATGGCCGTGACGACCGTCATGACCTGGCCGTGACAGGCTTTGCCCAACTGGGTTCTTCTTTTTCTTCATTCTTACGCGATCATGGCCATGATGGTCATCACCCCCAGGCTGTGATGGCTTCTGCCTTGCTTATTTTTCATGCTTTTCAAGTTCCATCTTCAAGCAAACTCCTGACTTTACGCATGGACGTGCTAGCTAATGAGGACGGGCGTGCTCATGTACCAGAAAGGGACTTTTAAGCCAAAAATCACCCTAAGCCCTTAGTCAACTATTTTAACTTAATAAAACTAACTTAAACAACCAAACAAGCTTAATAAAAGCACTTAACGAAAAACAGGGTGTTACATTTTCAAAATAAAATTACAACAATTGATAAAAGAGATAAAGCAAGGGCATGTTTTTGGAAGAGTAAGGGCGGGTATGAATTTTAACCAATCAGTTTCATTATTCATTCATTTATCAATTAATAATTATAAAACTTTTGTCCAAACAATTATTTTGTTGTCATCTACATCCAATTGATGGGTCCAAACATCCTAAAAACAATATCTAAAATTAGTATCACTAAATTTAAAATTTAACTTGACCTTGCGGTGATTTACACAATTAAATTCCAGAAGCATGGATTGTCGCATGCACACATATTGATTTTCTTGCATCCTCAATTTAGATATCTCAATCCTGAAGACATTGACAAAATAATGTGCTGACAGATGAAATTTGAGACCCGGTGCTTCACAAAGTAGTGCAGACTCTTATGATTCATGGACATGTGGATTACAGAACAAGAAATCTCCATGTATGCAAAATGGGAAGTGCACACGATATTTTCCAAAGAGATTTGTCGAGAGAACAACAATTTATCCAGATGGGTATCCTATATATAGGAGGAGAGACAATGGAACGATTATAAAGAAAGGAGAACTGGTCATCGATAACAGATACGTTGTGCTGTATAATAGATATCTGCTACTCAAATACAATCCACATATAAATGTAAAGTGGTGTAACCAGTCCCGGTCAATCAAATACCTCTTTAAGTATGTCAACAAAGTCCACGATCCTATCACAACAACTTTTTATGAAAGTGGTAGCAAAAGTCGTGACTCAGAATGTGTGGATGAAATTAAACTATACCACGATTGCAAGTATTTATCATCCCGCGAGGCGGTGTGGAGGATATTTGCTTTTGACATTTACTACAGAGAAGCATCTGTTGAGAGGTTATCTTTTCATTTATCCGAGCCGGAGTTTGATTTAACTGATTCACAACCCTATATTCACTCTGCTTGATGAACTTCAAGAATTCACTGACTTCTTCATTAGATACCTCCTTTTTATTCTCACCCCCGTTTGCTTCCTTGTCATCTAGAATTCCTTCCACCTTCTCTTTCCCCTTGTGATCCTTTCTTTCCTTTTCTGTTTCCTCCCTTCGCAATACCTCTGGAGTGCAAATGCGACCACTCCTAGTCATTCCACCAATTCCTGAAATGTTGGTAACCACAGTAGTCCCGTCGGAAGGATTGGGTTGAACCTGCATCTCATATTTCCATGGTACCGCTTTGGTGTCCTTGTAAGGGAAAAGACTTGGAACTTGGATGATGATTGGTGTTGGCCCACTTGGAACTGGCAAAGGTTTCTTCTCAGTATAGTATATCACCACTGGTTTCAGAGTGACTTGCTCAGGAACTGGTTGAGGATTAACCACAACAATAAAAGGGGTTATCTTAATTGGGGTTGGGGAAGTTGTAGATTCAGCAACCATATTAATGACATACTCATTTGATTCACGACCAATTGAGATAATCTTCATATCTATTAACTGCTGCACAACTTGCCGAAACTCTGCACAGTCTTCAATCGAATGCCCCATATTCCCGTCGAAGTCACACCTTATCTCTCCATCGAGAGACTTTTCTTCCATGATCGGGATTTGGATCAATCCGCATTTGCACATCTCTCTGAAAACAACTCTCATAGGAGTCCTAACATCGACCACTTTACTCTTGAGAGTATGTTCCAAGAAGCTTTCAATGGCATTGACTCCCGAACCCCCATGATATGGCATAGGACCCTGTGCCACATTTGGAGCATCCTTATGAAAGCTCAACCATTTGGAATTAATCAGGTCTTGCACCTTAAACTTCAAAGCTTTACAATTCTCGGTGGAATAGCCTGTGGCCCCATCGTGATATTCACATTGAGCATTTTGGTCATATCACTTTGGATAAGGAGGGTCTATTGGTCTTGTCGGGATAGGAGTTAGCACGGATTTGCTTACAAGTTGGCGGAATAGTTCAGTGTAGGTCATGGGTATCGGGTCAAAACGCACCGATTTTCTTTCCGAGTTATACGGTGGTCTTGTTTGGCTGGTGTTTGGGTTTGGATTTAGGGGTTTAACAATTTGAGGTGGCATGGTAGGGTGTGTTTGAGGCTGAGAAGGGTATGATGGTCGGTAAGGAGTCATCTGTTGAGGATTTGGAAATTGTGAGGTGGCAGCGATGTATGGCAGGTTGGCTTGGTGATATGGAGGTGGTTGATAATATGGGAGGTATTGGGCTTGGAAGGCAAGTGTTTGGTTCGGTCTCCATTGGTTCGGTTTCTTTTGTTCAAAGGTTACTGCATGTGCTTCTCCCTCTTTCTTTTTCACAAACGGGGCTTTCTTTGGGTCGTTCCCTACTGAAGTCTCGGTGATCTTGCCATTCCTCATTCCACTTTCAATTCTCTCACCGATGATGACCATGTCAGAAAAGTTTGACGACACACTCCCAATCGTCCTATCATAGAAGGGCGACTAGAGTGTATTAATGAACGTTGCTACGATTTCTTTCTCGGCTAAGGGAGGCTCCACCTGAGCAGCCAGTTCCCTCCATCGTTGCGCATACTCTTTGAAAGTCTCTATGTCCCTTTTTAACATATTTTGGAGTTGCATCCTATCGGGAACCATGTCAACATTGTACTTGTACTGCTTCAGGAATGCATCTGCTAGATCTTTGAAGGATCGGATGTGTGACCATTCGAGAAGCGTGTACCAATTTGAAGCTGCACCAGTTAAACTGTCTTGGAAGAAGTGAATCAAGAGCTTATCATCTTGGGCATATGATGCTATCTTCCTAACATACATGGTCAAATGGTTTTTGGGACAAGTGGTTCCCCGATATTTGTCAAAATCGGGCACCTTAAATTTTGGCGGAATTACAACATTTGGCACCAGGCAAAGTTCCGAGGCATCCCGAAGACCATAACTATTTACCCCTTCAATGTCCCGCAATCTTTCCTCTAGTATTTCCAACTTTTCTTTAGATTGGGAATTCCCTCCCGACTGATTCACTGGAGTTTCTCCATACATATTATGGGGAAATGAATATTGCATGGAGGAGGAACCGAAGTTTGGCATCATCTGAGCCCCCTGGGGTCCATAATGTAGGGTGTATTGTGGGGGATTTGGATTGACAGAAGGTGTCACTATCGGGGTGTTCCCATCTGTAGGGTGGACAGTTCGTGTTTGCGGTATTTTGACATCATTGGTGGGGGTTTGTGTCTGAGTGATATGTTCAGAGTTTTGAATGCCATCTTGTAGGCTGGGGGCTGTTGGTGGCACAAATCCACGAGGCAAACCGTATGGGGGATTGTTCGAGTCAAATGAAAGATGAGTTTGGTTGCTTGGATAAATAGTGAGAGGCAGCATGGCCTCTGGTTGGTTGAAGCCTTGAATAGAAATCTGAGAAAAACCGGGCGGGATGAGTGGTGTGGCTGGATGTCCTTCGTTCGAGGCTGGAGGGTTCTCCTTTGTGTTCTTTTCCTTCTGCATTGCTTGTAGGATCTCCATCATCTTAGTCATCTGATCCTTGATTTGACTGACTTCATCCCTGATCTCTTGGACTTCTTCTAGTTCATCCGCCATGGCCCTTGCCTATGATTGAGTGCGATAAAGGTGTCTTGGAGCAATTGTTCAGAAGAGTCACACTGTTTTGATCAAAACAAAAAGTAAGAACATGACGAAAAAAGCAAAAGCTTTAGTGAAAACCACCTTTGGAGTTATTAATTTTTTATTTTTTTTATTTTTTTTTGTTTTTTTTTTTGTTTTTTTTTGAGTTAACACCTTGTGACTGACAACAGATGGTCCCTCCATCCCACACAGAGAGCATTGTGCTCATAAGATGAAATGGAGTTGACAACAAATCTGGGGAAAAACATCTCTCCACAATAGATGTTGTCTTAAACACACTAGCAATGTGAACACTGAATTGAGACATCCCGACCTACCCTTTGCGCAGAAGGAGGAATCCTATAAGGCAAAGGTGTAGTTTACAACATACTAAAGGGAGACCATGCTCCACGATAGGTGTCGTCGCAAGTCAAGTGTGGGAGTTGGAGTGCGAAGGAATCATAGAGGCAAGAACAGATTTCATTAAAAGCTCCTCAAAACAATACATAGATTGGGATTACATCATTGTCAAATCATAATTTTCAACATTGTTACAACATTTCATCCTAAAGTCAACATCTTAGGTCTCTTTCGCTTTAGCCCTCGAGCAAACCTTCCACACATTTGCATAAAATTGTCCAGTTCAGACGGGAGATGAAGCATAGGGTCCGCACGGATTTGTTGTTCTGCCTTCTCAAAGCTTCGGACGAAATTCGGAACGCAATGGCTTAGCTCCAAACTCATGCTCACATATCTCCTTTTCCATATGTCAATATCTATCCCTTGCTCTCGCACTTCTTCTCTCCACCATTTCACGGCATTCATTGCTTGAACCACTTGATCATGATAATGCTTTGCCGAGGTCCACCCTAAATCGCACTACTTCTTGATTTTGACCAGTAGGATATTCAGTTCTTTGACCTTTTGTACCAATTCACCAGTCGTCCTACTTTGTGCACAAATTTGCTTATGTAAGTTGCTATTGACTCCTCTTTGTCGATCAACTTCCGCCTCCAATGACTTTCTCATACCTTCTTGCTGGATGACTTCTTCTAACTGACACTTTTATTTTCTTAGCCGATGCCTCTCCGTTGTCAAGGACAATATTTTACTTTCAAGATTCTGGACCTTAGCCATGATGCTTGGTGAGACATTGTCTGTATTCTTCTGGATTCTTGAGGTTGTGGAGATATCGGCACACAAATCTTTTAAGTGTTCATGTTCCTTTGATAACTTCTCACAACGCTTCTGCCCAATGGCTATTTTTAACTCGACATCTTGCTTTTGTTGTTCCATTTCCTTCATTTGTGCTTCTAGAACTTTCAGTTGTTCTGTCATTTGAGTTACCAAAGGGGAGTAATCTTTATCTTTCGTGTTTTCTGCCGGAATGTTGACGGGACCTTTCCTTGACTTTCTCCATGCTTCATATTATGAGACAATGATTAGGATTGGCCGGCCCAATTGTGCTCTCCCTGCCATCTTCACATCTTTCCATGCATTTCTAACTGATTTTGCCAACAACTTGGTATTCTCTCCTTTCTCGTACCGGAAACAGCATCCGCCGAGTTGTTCTTCTCTTGGCACGGTTTGCGTCCAACAAAGCTGTCGTAAGACTATGGCGGGCGTGTAGGATATGCACCATCTTGGGCCCATCAAAGGAACATTGGGATAGTCACCACAACTATAAATGATATCTTGCCCCTGCTGACCTTCGTACCATGGGCACACCCACTTAAAAGAGTCCCAAAGAGTCCCTTTCCACTTTGTCAAACTCACTCTTCCATTCCTCTTCATTTAGCTGTCTTATAGGGATGTTATGGAAGCCTTTTAGTGGATCTGAATGGTGGTTGATATGACCTTTTGCATACATGTGAGTCATGGTCCACACATAGAGCAACTGTGCACAACATTGGAGCTTCCCTTTTGGATGCCGCTGGCAAAATACTAGAGTCAAAAGCGTTTCAGCTAATACTGTCGGCACTGGGTTTTTCTTTCTTTCTACTGTTAAGAATACATCCATTGCCGCTTGATCTATCATGTCTAACGCTGATGGAAATAGAACCAACCCATATATTGTTAGTGCCAATACCCTCTCAAAGGTTTCCCAATCTCGTCGGTCCATTAATTTCTTCAAATGGTTTTCCAGAATAGTTTGGGTCAACCCTCGCGAGTTTGAGTGCCCGGTCAACTTCACATCATTTTCAGGAAGCCCTAGTAACCCTGATATGCTTGTAGTGGTCAAGTATTGCCCCAAGTGAAAGTACACGGTGGGGTTTTTCTGCATTGGCAACCTTAACAGGCAAGCATATTCTTCAATGGTGGGAGTAATGTCCATGTTTGGCAATTCAAAACATCTGAGGTGGGGGTTCCAATACTGACACAAGGCACTCAAAGCAGCAGTCTCGACCGGTATGAAAATTAGGTCCAAGATCCCTCCATACTTCTTGACGAAGCTTCTTCGACGTTCTTGAGGCAAAGATTGGCTCAACTCTTTCAGATTCTCCAATGAGTTCAATATCACCCTGGAGTTCTTGGTGGTGGGAGCATTGCTAGTGTGTCTGACTTTTTCCATCTCTTGTAATCAAAGGTGTTATCTCAAACCAAATTATCTGTGGAGGGAAATTTTACTTTGTTAATAATATTTGGAAAGCAAATTTACTTATGCATGAGAGTGTAACAAAATGCATGAATGACATTTTAACAATGCATGACTTAAAGTACTATATGCGCGAGCATACAGTGAGTGTAACAGGATGCATGAATGAATGGCATATTAAGGCGTGAATGCATGCAGAAAATCATTATGATGCATGACATATAAATGTGATTATTCATGTTGCAAAAGGTGGAATGCGCTCCCTTTTGTCCTACATGGGTCATATCTTAAAGTTTGAACTTCTGAGGTCAAGACCCTAGTTTGGTAGGCTGCTAATGGCATTTTATGTGCATGACTTCCGGGACAGATCTAGACCCCTAAACATATGGTCCCCGAATTACCCTCATCTGAAAAGATGAGGACCCAAATCCATGAACCTCACCACAGGGACCGATAAGTCACAATATGGCAGTCCATGTTCCGGTAGCAATCCAGGCGGGAGAATCAATGTCTGTCAGGGACGCAAAAGCATCACAATAACATCACTGAAGCCCCTTCTAAACTTATGGCATTCCAAGACTCGGGTATAGAGTCCAAAAGTGTGTGAATATGTGATGGTGACGTGTGTGTGCTAGGAGCAAGCAAACCTGCTCAAGAACCTACTAAAACAACACTATCCAAACCTGTAAAAAGAACAAACAGCTTAATGGTTTTTTATCCTAGGGTTGCCAAAATATATACAAAGGCATATAAAAGCATATTTACAAATTAAACAACAAAATAAAAAAAGAGGGGTAAGTCAACTAAATAAAAATCATTAAAAAGCACAACTAACTATGATAGACCTGACTCTCTAAAGTCCCCAGTGGAGTCGTCAACTGTCGCGACCGTCCCGTCTGGGAGCCGCGAAAAGAAAGGTAAAAACAGAGGAGTCGCCACCAATATTTTATTTGGGAAAAACCATTTATTTTAAGGTAAACTGGTCTTAAAAAAAAGATAGAGATTTGAAAAATAATTTTAAAAAAATGGTACCTCAAGTATTAGCACCCTACATCGCCCGTTTTAAAAAAATGGTACCTCAAGTTAATTGTGCAAAATAATTTAAATAACCTTTGAAAATATTTATTTTACCCCACTTTTTAAATAAATAAAGAGGATAAACAAAACAAAAGGAAAAATTAAATTTTGGCTTGACGGAATGATTGATTCTGCTCCTACGTATTCCCGGGTGCGATAGGAAACTCAAAACCACTTAGTTCTTATAGAAAGATAGGTTGGTTTTGTTTTTGGAAAAAAAGGGATTTGATTTTGAAAAGATTTTGAAAATAGATTTTATTTCAAAAATAATTCATTTTTGCACAGGGTCCAAGATAGCAATAGTGATATACGATGAACCTTTACAATTCATACAACACTCGAGGATGAAAAATCATACATCAACGTTGTAGATTGTTGCTTTTTTTATTTTTTATTTTACTCAAAAGATTGTTATTTCACTAAAGGATTTTTTTTATATACATTTTAACAAGAAATTATATTTTTTTTCAAAATACATCTTTTTATGAGTCAATAACAAAAATTTGGACCCAATTCTGGAAGGCCTATCAGAAAGCCTTTTTTGTTTTTATGTTATTAAACCTTAAAGTTGGGCCAAATGGTAAGCCCACATGTATAACTCTAAGACCAATAAAAAGCTAAATAAGATCTGAAACAAAACAATAAAATAAAAACAAAAATCTATTATTTAAAACATAAAATCAGATGAAGGATGAAGTTAACCAAAACGTGAATGAAGTAGCCAAGCTGTTGGGTCACGGTGGCAGCAACCGGGGAGGCGGTTGGTCGTGCGGTGGCGGCGCGGCTGGACGCGTTCGGGGCGGCGGGCGACGACTTCAGGAGGTGGAAGGTAGCACACGACGTCTGAACGGCGGAAGGGAAGCTTACGATTCTGTTTGGGTTCGGACGATGGATGTGCGGTGACGAGTGGCAGAGTTAACGGCGACAGCGATGGTACGCGGATCCGGTGAGGTGGGTCTGAGATCGGTAGCAGCAGCGATGGTCCGGAGCGGTGCGTTCGAACCAGTGGAGGCGACGATCTGAACAGATCCGCGTCTGGACGGCGGAGCAGGGGACGACGCGGCTGCGTCTGGCACGGTGGTCGTCTCGGCATGCGGCGGTGTGCCTGGGCACGGCGGATCCGGTGAAGCAATGATGCTGTTTGGCTGGGTGTAGGTAAGAGGTGTTGTGTCTCTCTTTTCACACAAAGATCTTCTATTTTTCTTAGCCAATTTTTGTTGTTGCTGTTGGGTCCCCCCCCCCCCCCCCCTACTGTGTTTATGATTGCTATTTAAAGAGGATAAAGAATTGAAGATCCCCTTTGCTTTTGATCTTGGGACCAGTTGAAAGAGTGTTGCAGTGGTTCATCCTTCTCTAGTCCCCTTTCAATTTCCATTTATGTATTCTCTTCCTCTGATCTATGCACAGGAAGTTCTGAGGGCTTAACCAAAAATGGTGGTTGATGACTTGAGCCTTATGGGGAAATGTTCAATGACTGTTGCTTTCTTGTTATGCTAAAAAAAAAACTTAGGAGTATGTGGGTTAAAGAAATAAACTGAAGGAGATAGATCATCATGGAGATTGTGTTTGTTGGGGAAGGAAAAATGACGTTAGAGGATGGAAGAAGATATCTGACAAATCCTATTTATTTATTTATTTTATTTTTATTATTATTTTTATTATTTTTTAATCAGGAATCAGATGTATTGATTTATTTAAGTTAGCTTGTTAAAAGGAACCTGACAAAATTAGGTTTTCACATTCTAGCTCCTTGAGTTGTGTGAGAAACCATTTCTCAATATAACTCAGTTAATAAATTTCATCAATTTTCATCCCTTTCTTCATTGCAGCATATATAGGGCATGAAGCGATCAGGGTTAGGAACTCATAAGCTATACTTCAATTGGTCTTAGGGTGCGTTTGGTTAAACAACTTAATTAAGATCTTATCACATAAGACCTTATCGCATGAGAGTTTATGCCATAAGCGCTTATGCCATAAGCGCTTAAAGAAAGAAAAAGAAAGAAAGGGGCATGAGATGATTCGAATAGTGAAAAACACGGAGAGAGTGTTTAATGCATAAGCTCTTATGATAATTCCATAAGTTTCTCCCAGTGACTTATGAAAATAAGTCAAAAACTCCTTATGGGATGACATAAGTTATTTTAAGAAGCTCTGCCAAACATACTGTATAAAAGCTTATGTCATCAGATAAGTCAAAAAAAGCTTAAATAAGCTCTTCCAAATGCCACCTTAGTCATAGTCCAACTCCTTCACTTGTCTACCCATCCAGAGTAACCATATTATGGAGAGCGTGCTTCTATTTTAAAGGAATCTTGGAACTTTCGCCCTACTAACATTGCCTCCCCAACTAATTTCATCCGCAACATGAAAAGTCGTTGAAAAAGTAAATATAATGTAAAAACCAACTTTTTACCAAAAAATAGTAAAAAAATATAACAAATTCAACATAAAATAGATAAAGTTTAAAGCATCAAAATTACAGGCATGGTAGTAAATTTGATCAAGCATATACCTTCGAGCAGTGAATATGCCCATGTTTTGTCCTTGAATCTACTAACATTCAACAATATACATAGATAAGTGTTAGGCACACTAATTTTTACCCAAAAAAAAATTGTTCAAGCAAATTCACATACCATTCCTTCACCAAAATTTACTTGTCGTCTTCTAAATGCTGACTCAAAAACCCACTGATACATATTACAACAGGCAAGTAAATTATGTCTTCTACCATTCTCAGAAACAAACTCACACCCCATGTGATAAAGTGATGGTTGGGGAGGATCAGGAAATCATCCCAAAATAATCAAAATATATACTCACACTGTCGCACCTTGAAAAACTCACACAATACCTGACCAAATGACATATAATGTGATTAAAAGGAAAATTAAGGCAATTAAAAGGGCCAATTGAATTAAAATGGAATCTCTACAAAATAATGCAACTGTTAAATTTTTAACTGTTAGCTTTTTTTGTTTATAATGTAACTGTTAACTTTTTATTAGAATAATGTAAAAATTTACAAAATTATAGTTTTAATATAATCCTGTAAATAATTGACAGATACACTATATGACTATAATATTCATATTTAATGTTTATTCATTAAAAAAATTAAAAACTTTTCACATTTGTTATCAAAAAAATGTAACTGATGCATTTGTTCTATATAGATGCCTCAACTTGTTTGGTCTTCTTTTTTTTTTAGCTCTTTTTCAGTTTTCTTTAAAAATTTACAAAATTATAAAGACACCCTCAGGTCATATGATCATTTCCAACCGCTTCTTTCATATATAATAATTATTATTAATCCACCAAATAACTCCTAAGGTAATTTACCAAATTACCCCTATAACAACCCTAAAAAAACCCTAGACCTTCTTCCTTATTTATATATATGTATATATATATATATATGTATGTATGTATAAAGATTAATTTTTTTTACCAATTTTAAGATAATTAATGTAAAATTAATTATTTTTAATTAGGTGATAATATATGATTGATTGTCAATATAAAAACTATTTACACTAACGAAATATTGTAATTAAATCCATTTTTTTAACAAACGATAAGGTTTTCGATATGTTATAGGAATTGGGTACAATAGCTTGTTTGCTTTGTTTACATGTTTTTGTTTCCAATTTCCATTATCTCTCTTTAGAAATAATTACAAGAATATTACTTTATTTTTTTGTTTTCAAAAAAATGTATAAGAAACAATGAAAACAACAAAACATTATTTTCAATGTTTCTTGTACAAAATACAAATATTTGAAAACAGAAAATATAATTAAAATAATGACATTTTTGTTATTATTTCTGAAAAAAGAAAATGAAAACGGGAAAGTGAAAATAAAACAAACAGATAATAAGGGTGCGTTTGGAAGAGCTTGTTTGAGCTTATGAAAGTAGCTTATGATAATAAATTTATGCAAATAGTTCATCAAAATAACTTATCTTTCTATAAGCTCTTTTTAGCTTATTTCCATAAGCTTGCTAGAGAAGCTTATGAAAATAAGCTGTTTTTAGCTTATTTAAAAAAATAACTAAATAAGTACTTAATTAAATTGTTTATCTAAACACACCAAAATCACCCAAGTAATCCCAATATTAAAATGTAAACACTATAGTACAAGACAATAATCATAATAAATGCCATCGACACTTCGAGGGAATCATTTGATTCCAGAGAATCAAATATGTGAAATAACCAAAGTTAACACAAGAAGGAGGGTTAAATTGTGTTTACCAACTACTTGGGTTACTTCACAATATTTTTGCAGGCACAACAAGCAAAACTTAGATTAGAGAAAATCGGACAAGTGATACGTCTAATATTAAGACAGAACACGCAAGCAAACAGAGAAGAGTAAAACAAAGTTTGATAATCACAATATTAACTCCCCAAGTTAATAACTTAAACAAAATAATACTTTAAGCAAAATAAAGAGATAAGGGAAGAGGAATATTACTCAAGAGTTTTATACTGGTTCACCCCAAAATCCACAGGGCTACGTCCAGTTTCTTGGCAGCACCAAGTTTCCACTATAGCTGAGTAAATTACAGTACAAGTATTCTTTGCTCACCTAGCCTCTTCAGGCTCAACACTCAAACAAGTATTCTTTGCTCTCCTAGCCTCTTCAGGCTCAACCCAGTAAGGAATAAAAATGTTTTGTGTAATTAATACAACTTGCAAGTCTTTCAGATCACACTCAAAGAGTGGAATAAATAAGAAGTATGAAAGACTGCGAATTAATATCAAATGATTGAAAGTGTATTCAATGAAAGAATGAAGAAGTTAATGAAGAGAGTAAATACTTTTGCGTAGTGTTCTTAATGATATTCTACTTCTTGTCTTCATATTCATTGTTTGATCTATTTAAAGACTTCAATCAAGAGATCCGTTTAGACACAGCTTCGGAAAGTGTGTTCTTCTGATTTGAGCTTCGGAGACACCATTAATGCCAAAGAGTTGTTATGTATAAACATTAAATGCTTGGGAACGTTGAGATTTGACAAGGTTGTCCAAGAGTACACTTTATTTTGAGTAGCTGTTGTTTCAAAGTATGCAGCAGCAGGCTTCTTGTATTTGTATCAGAGAGCTTTCCTCTTTCAGTGCAACAGTCAGTTCACTTTCCAGAAAGCACTTTTTACTTTGTACTAAAACATATAAAAAGTTACTGCTGTGGTACAGAGATTGCGTGTTTATTCCTTAAAACCTTGAAACAATCGTTCTTTAATTTTTGTCCTTTGAGCTATTGTCTAGAGGTCTTCGAGATCCTCAAGGAAGGAAACTAATTTGAATAAGGTGACTTAGACTTCATTTCTGACAAACTGACATCATAGCAGTGTTGGAAATTTAGACGGGTGAAAGTCAATCCAAAAAGTAGACGGGTGATCATGCAGTCCAAAACTAGACGGGTGATCATGCAGTCCAAAACTAGACGGGTGCTAGCGTATTCCAAAAACTAGACGGGTGATCCACTGAGTCTGTTTCAGACAGATGCTTCTTGCCACGCCATCAAGTAAACTTAGATCTTGACTAAGCGTTGACTTGGTCTTTGACTGAATTTCAGACGAGTGGTTTTCAGGCAAGTCTAAAAACTGAGCTCTACTAAAAAGTAGACGAGTCATAAAAATATAAGAGTGACCTTAAGTTTGTTTTCCTGCACACTTATCAGATATTTCAGTAATTTCACATGATTCAATATTACCATACTTAATCTATTTGGAATCATCAAAACTTAGAGAATCTACACATGGAATGTGTCTCAGACTTATGAGGTCTCAACATTCTCCCCCTTTTTGATGATGACAAATAACTTTTCTGATTTTATTGAACATCAAAAAAGGATAAGAGAAAATTTCCAAACAGATATAATTGTTCACAGTATGTTATGCTCCCCCTTAGTTTATGCATCAGATAAAAGTTTATTTAGAGCAAAAACCCTATCATAGCAGATAAATATATTTAATCAAACTATATCAGAGCAAACATAACTTTTGGAACAGAAAGGCATAAAGTCAGAAATAATTTTCTTATTTTTATATTATATTTCCTCCCCCTTTTGGCATCAATCAAAAAGTAAGTAAAACAGATATATTAAGACAGATAGCCAAAAGAAATACCAAAATAACAATTCATTTCATATAACCAGAGTCAGAAGTGTCACAAGTGATAGACATCACTGACTAGTACATTGCATGACTCAAGAAGGAAATGAAAAAGACTAAGTCCTAAGATCTAAGAACTAGGGCCTCCTTGACTTTTGAAGAAAGCTTCCATCTTCTTATGCATTGCTTGCTGTTGAGCTAACATCTGAGCTTGAAATGCAGCTTGCTGAGCAATTGCTTCATCCTGTCTTTGGATGACAGTCTGCAAACTCGAAGACATTTCATATAGCCTCTGATGTGCAGCAGGATCATAAGCAACTACTGGAGCAGTAGAATCTGTTGTGGCCAGTGTAGTTGCAGATGCTGATGGAGGAGGGGTAGGAGGTAACTCTTCAACAAGAATGTCATCTTCAGGTTAAGGGTCTAGAAAAACACAGGTTGACAGAGTTATCACAAAATCATTATTTGGGTGAAGGTGGATGAGGAGTGGGACTGTCAAAATATGTGAAGTCATTGACGTCCTCAGTGAGAAGAGTGTCAGTATGGTGAGATGTTTCTGGTGTGGAAGGTTTTGATGAGTGAGTTTCAGACATGTGAGTTTCTGAGATGGTAGGGTTGGGTTCAGAAGTGTGATGAATAGGGTCAGAAACAGAAGTTTGATGGATAGGTGTTGTTTGTAATGGAGTTGGAATTTTTGGTGAGGTAGGTGGAGTGGGTTTTTTTTGTTGTGGTTGAGGTGATGGTGTTCTTTGTAGTGGTGGTGTTAGTGCTTTTTGTGGTGACATAGCAGGTAATGGTGATGAAGGTTGTGGAATGCAAGTTGTTGTGACTGTTTGTTGAGGTTGAGAAGATGATTCTCTTTGAGGTGAGGGTGGTGGTGAGGGAGTAGGAAGCAAGACAATCTTCCTCTTTGCCACAGTAGTTCTCTTTTTCTTAGGGATCACAGTCTCCTCTGGTTGAGACTCCCCCTCAGCTTGCACAGCTCTCTTCTCCTCTTGAAGACTTTTGTTATGCTAGGTGCAATAGGAACAGAAGCAGCAACTTGCTCAGAAGATTCGACAATAGGTTCAACAACCTGAGAGGCATCAGCAGCATCTTGAAACACAGAAGCTTCAGCAGTTGACTAAGTAACTTTCCTCTTCTTCCTCTGAAGTTGAGACCTTTCTTCTTCAACTGGTTCCTCAAAAGATTCAGCCTTAACAACTGGAACACTGAGCATTTCACTAGCAGGTGCAGCAGATGATGATGCTTCAGCAGTAGAAGGTTCAACTATAGGTTGAAGTTGTACCTTCATCAAAGATAATGTCTTTGAAGTTATCTATGTGCAGAGATCAACATGGAAGGCTTTTGACATGTTTTTCAAAGAATTAGCCCTGAAGACTCTTGTCATAAGCATGCCAGAGGGATATTCACCCTTGCATTTTCCTTTCACAGTCTTCTCCATGTGTCTAAAATTTAAATCTATGATATCTATTTTGATTCTTTGGACTAAGTGATAGATAACAATTTTTTCTATCTTACTCACATGATCCATAGAGCCAATTTTAGGTATCACACAGTTAATTAAAAGTACATGAAGAAATCTTGCCTTAGGTGTTAGGTACTTTGAATCAAATTCCTTTGGCTTAGGAACCCCATACAGTATGAGGTTTACAGCCATCTCGCCACCTTGATTTTTCATCCAGCTCTTGTCGTACCCAGCTCCTTCTCCAGGGCACTCGATCACTTCAGCGAGTGACTCATGAATAATGAAGACGTGGTCCTCATCTACATCTCCAGAAATCATGAAGATTGTGCTGTCCTTGGTGACTATAGAGTTTTTCCAGAAATCCCTAACCAAGGAAGGAAAGACATCTTCCATAATTTGGAAAAATGGTAGCCACTCAGCATGAGTAATTTCAGGCTTAACATCCATTCCTTTGTTCTTCAGCTCAGTGAAGTTAGGGACCCTTCTAGGGTGTACTTTCTTCAGTTCTGTTAGAGAAAGTCCGGATTTTTCAGCAACTTCTTCAAGAAAGCTTTTGGGTGCCATCGTTCCAGAAGAGAAGATTTTTAGGGTTTGGAAAGGAACGGTTTCGAGAGAATGAAGACGAAGAGAATTCAGAGAGAGATTGTGAGCGAGAAATTGTGAGTGGTTAGTTTTGAAATGACATGGGTTGCTTTTGTTAAAACGCTTGAGTGCTTTTTGCATTGAGAACAAGGAGAGAGAGAGTTGCCATAAATAGCAATCAATCATTTTGAAAAGACAGTTGTTAATATAATGAAACGTTTTTCATAAAAGGAGGGAAAATGCAATGTACACTCGTGTCTCAGTCAGGGTTTGGCACTAAGTGCTTTTAGCCACGTCATCAGACGCTTGGCTAAAGTAGACGAGTGAAGCATAGAGAAAATAAATGAGTCAAGCAGATATAAAATTTAGACAAGTAAATTTTTAGACGTATCAGCAAACACTCATTCAGACACATTATGCATATTAAGATTCCTTCTAATAAAAACAAATCGATCTTCACTTAGAGGTTTAGTAAAGATGTATGCCCACTGATAATCAGTTTTTACAAACTTAATTTCAAAAACACCTTTCTGAACATAATCTCTAAAAAAAATGATGCTTTATTTCTATATGCTTTGCTCTAGAATGTTGTATGGGATTCTTAGACAGATTAATAGCACTAGCATTATCACACCAAACAGGTATATTATGCTCAAACATTGAATAATCTTCAAGTTGATATTTTACCCAAAGCAGTTGTGAACAACAACTAGCTGCAGATATATATTCAGCTTCAGCAGTTGATAGAGCAATGGTACTTTGCCTTTTTCTTGACCATGAGATCATTTTGCTCCAATGAAGTGACATCCTCCACTAGTGCTTTTTCTATCAATTCTATCTCCAGCAAAATCAGCATCACAAAATCCAACTAACCAGAAATCTTCATTTATCTTATATAATAAACCAATGTTAGTGGTTCCAAACAAATATCTAAAAATTCTTTTAACATCCTTATGATGATATTCTTTAGAATCTAATTGAAATCCAGCACAAAGACAAACATTGAATTGAATATCAGGTCTGCTAGCAGTTAAGTATAGAAGAGATCCAATCATACTTCGGTAGATAGTTTGATATACCTTTTTACCTTCCTCATCCTTGTTTAGATTAACTGTTGGATGCATAGGAGTACTCATAGGCTTTGAATTTTCCATTTTATACATTTTCCGAAGCTCCTTGGTGTACTTCTGTTGATGGATATAGATTCCATGACTAGACTGTTTTATTTGAAGACCAAGGAAGAACTTCAATTCTCCCATCATGCTCATCTCAAATTCATTCTGCATCAACTCAGAACTCTTTGCAGAGCTTTTCATTAGTAGCACCAAATATAATATCATCAACATAAATTTGTACTACTATGAAATCTTTCTTTGAGCATTTCTTGAAAAGTGTAGTGTCTATTTTTCCTCTAATGAAATTATTTTCCATTAGATATGTTCTTAGCCTATCATACCAAGCTCTAGGAGCTTGTTTGAGTCCATATAAAGCTTTCTTAGGCTTATAGACATGGTGATGATTTTCAGAATCCTCAAACCCAGGAGGTTGCTTAACATAAACTTCCTCCTCAATTATTCCATTAAAAATACACTTTTAATATCCATTTGATAAAGAGTTATATCATGCTATGCAGCATATGAAATGAGAATTCTAATTGCTTCTAATCTAGCTACAGGTGCAAAGGTTTCAGTGAAATCAATACCTTCCTGTTGATTATACCCTTAAGCAACTAGTCTTGCTTTGTTTCTTACCATTTTTCCATCTTCATCCAGTTTGTTTCTAAACACCAATCTGATTCCAATAACAGTTTTCTCTTTGGGTTTAGAAACTAGAGTCCAAACAACATTTCTCTTGAACTGATTTTGTAATACCAGCCAAAAATGGTATAAGGTATTTTTTTTAAAAATTAAATAAATAAATAGTAAAATGAAGAATTTGTTTGGCATGTTATAAATTATTTATAACATGAGGAAATTACTAGAGTATAATAATTATTATTAGTGTACTTAAAAACAAATAAGAAAAAAAAATATAAATGGGTTATCATAATTAAGTTAGAGACATATTTCATTTGCACCCAAGGGCTAAGTAATGAGTTAACATAACATTAAGGACATTTTGGTAAAAGTGATATGGTATAAATGGTTAGAGGAAGAAGGATGAGCAGTCATTAGCAACCCTAGAAGAAAAGGTGAAGAAGATGAGAAGAAGAAAAGAATGAAAGGAGAAGACAAAGAGGAAAGAGTAACAACAAAGGGAGAAGGAAAGAGATATCCAAGAACTTCAAACAAGGTGAGGGATCTGTGATTTTTTTTGGGTTAATTTTCGTGGATATTTTTTAGGGATATGAAATGGGTTGATGATGGTTGAAATATGGATGTTGTGAGTTGTTTTGGGTGAATCCCTTTCATGAAAATCGTTTGGAAATGTTTAGGTTGATTATACTTTGACTAATATGTTAATGGTGAGTCATTATATCTGTGTGGTTGAACCCTTAAAATTGGGGGTGAGGAAACTCCATTGTTAAAGCTTGATGTTTGGTGTTTTTCTTAGGGGATCTCGGTTTTTGTCTGAAATTATGACAGACATGCGATAAAAAAATTATAACTAGAGTTGTGGATATCATATTAATATGAAATTGGTCTCGTTGGAAAGCTAACATCTAGAGGTAGATAGTGTATCAAATTCGTGATTTTTGGAAACTTGAGCTATTCTCAGTTAAATTTTTAAAACATGGTCAAGGCTATCCCGAATGTACCCTGACAGCTTGCGCTCAGAAAATCATATATTGGTTAATAAAATTCAGATTGAGATGAAACTTGTTGAAATTGAAAATTGAAGTGTAGGAGTATGTTGTGGTAAATTTTTGTGATTTTAGGAGATCTGAGGAGGTCCAGTTTAATTTTTAAAATAGAGTATTGTATGTCTTGGATGTACTCAAACAGATTTTACTTCAAAATTTATATTTGGAGTTGTAGAGTATCTTTTTATGTGAAAATATTGTCATTTGAAAGTAGACATGTAAGTATTGTTGTGGTTAAAATTTCAAAATTTATGGACCTCTATAATTTTCTTAGTTTTCATTTAAAGTTGGCCTAGGCTTGCTGGAAACATTATCATCAGTCATGTATTGGTGGATTTATGACTATGTTATGATGTGTATCTTAGTGTGGTTGCCTTTCGAATGTTGATTCCATCTATGGTTGAATTTTAGTGAGGGTGTTTATTCAATGGATTTTTATCTATGTTGTGAATATATATTATATTATATTATATTAATTTACATCTTGGAAAGTATCAATAAAGTGATGAAAGTGTGTAAATGGAATGATTGTGTTGTTGTCACCATGGCTATGATATGGAATAGAATAGTTGTGAATATGTTAAATTATGTGTTTGATTATATGGTATGTGAATAAAGAAATTAGTGGTGATATGCTAAATGTGACTATGTGTATGTTCATGGTGTAACTTTTGGAATGAACTTATCAAGTGATGATAGTATATGAATGAAATGACTACAATGTTGCCTATATGTAATTGTGATTGTGAATGTTATGGACTTCATTGAATACCGCTGAGATGGTTATTCAAGATTTATTATGAAGCACAGTGAACGTATGTTATGATAAGGCATGATTTATTGTACTTGGTGCTTTGGTATGATGCTTAGATATTGGACAAGACTTGGTGTATCCGACCGGTCAATGGATTTGACCGGTATATAAATGTGACCGTCGGAGCGTGGGGCCTCTAGTGAAAAACCCCGGAGTTCGGATGGTGGTTGTGTAGTGACCGAGGTCACTTGCCGGTCAGCGGACTCGACCAGGATATAAATGCGACCGTCGGAGTGGGAGACTCTAGTGAACAACTCCAAGGGGATACACAACCATCTTGCCCAATGGCAAATTGACTTCATAGCAAGTGAAGATTTTCTATGTAAGCTTATATACAATGTGAAGAACTGAATGAGATATTTATGGAGATGCTTATATATATTGTACTATTTTGCTATTATGTTTTGGTTATCCCTCACTGAGTTCTAGGACTCACCCCTGCCCTTTTTGGTTTTAGATTCAGGTATTCCACGACTGGAGCCATCTCAGGGAGCCCATGCACTTGTGTAGTGCGGGCAGCTGGTGCTGTTTCAGTTTCTTGTGGCTATGTTTATTGTCATATGAGAATCTTCTGCTGTTTGGAGTTTTAAACTTCATTCTAGTTGTAAATCCATTTGGGCTTTGTTTTTTTTTTAAAACTATTGATGTTGACTCAGGGCCACCCTTGGCTTACTTTTGGTATAATATTTTACTCTGATAATTACTTATGATATTCAATATATCTTGTCATGATGTGACTTATATGTGCTTGAAAGGCCTTGGGAATAGGACAATAAAGTTCTATTCGGGCCGGTCAGGGATGCCTTAGTCAGGTCCTGACAGATTTAGTTCTTCTTGCATGGCTAGAATCCAACATTCATCTTGCAAGGCTTCTTCAATCTTTTTGGGTTCCAAATCTGATATGAAGGTCATGTTGTTGTTTTCATTGAGAGCAGATTTGGTTCTAACTCCTTGAGATGGACTTCCAATGATAAGATCTTCTAGATGATAGGTCTTGAATTTCCAATCTTTCTTCAAATTCTGAGTTTCAGACGCATCAGCACTTGTCTGAATTTCAGACACGTCTACTTTTGACTTGTCTGAAGATTCTTCCACAGCAGGATTAAGTTCAATACCTGCAACATCATCCTCTAGATCTGATAGTTCCCTATCAGTCTTCAAACCATCATTAAACTTTACATGAATTGATTCTTATACAACAGAAGTTATAGAATTAAAAATTCTAAAAGCTTTAGACATTTCAAAATATCCAATAAATATGGCTTTATCTACTTTGGAGTCAAATTTACCAAGATGATTTTTGTATTAAGAATATAACATTCACATCCAAATGCATGAAAATACGACGTAAACCTTTCCCGTCTAATGTATATTTTCCACTAGTCTGGGTTTTCTACCCTTCCATAATTCATAAGGAGTCTTATTTAGGATAGGTCTAATCAATATTCTGTTTTGCACATAACAAGCAGTGTTAATGGCTTCTGCCCAGAAGTACTTAGGAAGATTATTTTCATTAAACATTGTTCTTCCCATCTCTTGAAGAGATCTGTTCTTTCTCTCAACCACTCCATTTTGTTGTGGAGTTCTAGATGCAGAGAAATTGTGAGAAATACCATTTTCCTCACATAATAGTTTGAACTGCTCATTTTCAAATTCTTCCCCATGGTTACTTCTGATAGCAGAGATACATAAACCCTGCTCATTTTGTACTCTTTTACTAAATACTGTAAAGATCTTATAAGACTCATCCTTGTGGGTTAAGAAGAGTACCCATGTAAATCTAGAATAGTCATCAACTATGACAAAACCATATTTCTTTCCACCTAGGCTAGCTACACTGACTGGTCCAAACAGATCCATGTGTAACAATTGCAAAGGTCTAGAGGAGGTGACTTCTTTCTTGGAAAACTTGATTTTACTTGTTTACCTCTCTGACATGCATCACACAAAATATCTTTCTTAAAGTAAATATCAGGCAATCCTTTCACAAGGTTATGCTTTTTCAATTTAGAAAATTGTTTCATACTAACATGTCCTAGTTTCTTATGCCATAGCGACTTTTCATCCTCTTTAGACATAAAACATGTTACACTTTGATCTGAAAGTTCAGACAGGTCAATCTTATACAGATTGTTTTACCTTTTGGCAGAAAAGAGGGTCTTTCACTACTGTCATTGACTATGCATGCATCCTTAGAAAAGGATACATAAAATCCACTATCACATAATTGACTTATGCAAGCAAATTATGTTTTAACCCTTTCACATATAAAACATCACAAATAATAGGCAAGGGAGGTTTACCACCAATTTTACCTACACCAACAACTTTTCCTTTCTGGTTGCCACCAAAAGTTACTTGTCCACCTTTCTTAGGTTGGAGGTCTAGGAACATAGACCTTTCTCCTATCATAAGTCGCGAGCATCCACTGTCCAGGTACCATGACAGGTGTTTCTTTTGTCCTATTAATAAGTATGCAACAGGAAAGATCGTGGACTTAGGTACCCATATTTTATTGGGTCCTTTTCTGTTAGTATAAGGAGTCTGTGAAGACTTCTTTCTCTTTTTGTGGATACACTTAGACATGATATGTCCAGCTTTTCCACAGTATGTGCATATAGGTTTATTTGAACTAACTGACACAGATTTGACAATTATTTTTGAGAACTTTGTTGATCCTTTATGATGTTCTTGACTGGAATATCCTATACCTTCTTTGTTAGGGGAGTGCCTCTGACTTCCCAAAAGTTTAGTCAGATTATCTCTACCATTAACAAGCTTGGCAAGATCTAAGGTGAACTCTTCTACTTTTTGTTGAAGTTTACTAACTTCTTCAGAAGATAGAGTTTCAACTGAGATCTCAGCTTTAGACTTTTCAGTCTTAAGCATACTATTTTCTTCAGCTAACTTTTCACACTCTTGAGATTTCTGTGTATACTCATTTGAGAGTTTAACATACTGTCTCTTGAGGGATTTGAAAGCTTTAGAAATATAGTTGGAATCCTCCAATAGTTCATCATAGGCATCATTCAATTTCTCAAGTTCAGAATGTACCTCAGTGTCTGATTCAGGATCGGTATCTGCCATAAGACATAGATTTGCTTCAAGCTCCTCTCCTTCACTTTTAGTGGATCTTTCATCAAGATCTTCCCACGTGGCCATCTTTCCTTTCTTCTTTTTGTTGAAGAATTTCTTGGGAGATTGCTTCTTGAGTTGAGGGCATTCTGCCTTGATATGACCAGGCTTCTTACATTCATAGCACACAATGGCATTCCTGTAATTAGATCCACCATCTTTGTTATATTTTTCTTTGTTGAAACACTTGAGAGGTTTGTCCTTTATGAAGTTTCTTTTCTTCCAAATCTTTTTCATCTTTCTGGTGAAAAGAGAAAGTTCGTCATCTTCATCATCAGAATCATCTTCGTTTGATTCCTCAGATTTCTCTGAAGATTCATCAACTTTGATAGCTTTTGAAGTGGTTCCTCTAGATGATTTCTTGTGACCTTTAAGGGCAATGGATTTGTTTTTCTTTACATTGTTTTCTTCCATCAACTCTTGTTCATGGATTTGAAGAGTGCCAAGAAGCTCATCTAGCTTCATTGTTGTTAAGTCTTTGGCCTGAGATACAACAGTTACAAGTGGTCTCCATTGTTTTGGAAGACTTCTGAGAATCTTTTGAATGTGTTCCTCAGCCTGGTAAACTTTTCCCAGATATTTCAATCCATTGGTTATAGTTTGAAATCTTCCATACATTTGACCAATAGTCTCTCCTTCTTCCATTTTTGAACAGCTCATATTTGATGACTAACATGCTGACTTTGGTCTCTTTGACCTTGCCGGTTCCTTCATGAGAAATAGCTAGTGAATCCCACATGTCTTTTGCAGATTCATAAGCACATACTTTTTCAAATTCTTCTCTCCACAAAGCACACATGATTGCATATCTTGCTTTGGCATTAAACTGACATTTTGTTTTTTGATCAGCGGTCATGTTTGCTTTTGGAACAACAGTTCCTGCTTTATCTTTAGGAACAAACGGTCCTACTTCAATGACATCCCAAAGTTCAGTGTTAGGGGATTGAAAAAACATCTTCATCTTTTCTTTCCAGTAGATGTAGTCCTCTCCATTGAAGTAAGGGGGTCTCGACATTGAGGATCCTTCTCCAGCATGGCTCTTGCTTGTGCTAGCTTCTCCTGCCATCTCCAAGATCTTTTTCTCTACACTGTTAAGTGCTCAACCCAGAGGCTGAGTTCTGATACCAACTGAAATAACCAAAGTTAACACAAGAATGGGGGTTGAGTTGTGTTTACCAACTACTTGGGTTAGTTAAAAAGATTTTCGCAGGCACAATAAGCAGAACTTAGATTAGAGAAAATCAGACGAGTGATACGTCTAATATTTAGACAGAACACGCAAGCAAACAGAGAAGAGTAAAACAAATTTTGATATTCACAATATTAACTCCCCAAGTTAAAAGCTTAAACAGAATAATACTTTAAGCAAAATAAAGAGATAATGGAAGAGGAATATCACTCAAGAGTTTTATACTGGTTCACCCCAAAATCCACAGGGCTACGTCCAGTTTCTTGGCAGCACCAAGTTTCCACTATAACTGAGTAAATTACAGTACAAGTATTCTTTTCACACCTAGCCTCTTTAGGCTCAACACTCAAACAAGTATTCTTTGCTCACCTGGCCTCTTCAGGCTCAACACAGTAAGGAATAAAAATGTTTTGTGTAATTAATACAACTTGCAAGTCTTTCAGATCACACTCAAAGAGTGGAATAAATAAGAAGTATGAAAGACTGCGAATTAATATCAAATGATTGAAAGTGTATTAAATGAAAGCATGAAGAAGTTAATGAAGAGAGTAAATGCTTCTGCGCAGTGTTCTTAATGATATTCAACTTCTTGTTTTCATCTTCATTGTTTGATCTATTTAAAGACTTCAATCAAGAGATCCGTTTAGACACATCTTCGGAAAGTGTGTTCTTCCGATTTGAGCTTCGGAGACACCATTAATGCCAAAGAGTCGTTCTTTATAAACATTAAATACTTGGGAATGTTGAGCTTTGACAAGGTTGTCCAAGAGTACACTTTATTCTGAGTAGCTGTTGTTTCAGAGTATGCAGCAGCAGGCTTCTTGTACTTGTATCAGAGAGCTTTCCTTTTTCAGTGCAACAGTCAGTTTACTTTCCAGAAAGCACTTTTTACTTTATACTAAAACAGCTAAAAAGTTACTGCTGTAGTACAGAGATTGCGTGTTTATTCCTTAAAACCTTGAAACAACCGTTCTTTATTTTTTTGTCCTTTGAGCTATTGTCCAGAGGTCTTCTAGATCCTTAAGGAAGGCATCTAATTTGAATAAGGTGACTTGGATTTCATTTCTGACAAACTGACATCATAGCAGTGTTGGAAATTTAGACGGGTGGAAGGCAATCCAAAAAGTAGACGGGTGATCATGCAGTCCAAAACTAGACGGGTGATCAGGCAATCCAAAACTAGACAGGTGATCATGCAGTCCAAAACTAGATGGGTGCTAGCGTATTCCAAAAACTAGACAGGTGATCCACCGAGTCTGTTTCAAACAGATGCTTCTTGCCATGTCATCAAGTACACTCAGATCTTGACTGAGCGTTGACTTGGTCTTTGACTGAATTTCAGACAAGTGGTTTTCA
This sequence comes from Sophora flavescens, assembly GCA_030762895.1. Classification (NCBI taxonomy): domain Eukaryota; kingdom Viridiplantae; phylum Streptophyta; class Magnoliopsida; order Fabales; family Fabaceae; genus Sophora; species Sophora flavescens. The sequence goes on from CM061063.1 coordinate 75,403,909, forward strand.
GACAAGTCTAAAAACCGAGCTCTACTAAAAAGTAGACGAGTCATAAAAATAGACGTGTGACCTTAAGTATGTTTTCCTGCACACTTAGCAGATATGTCAGTAATTTCACATGGTTCAATATTACCATACTTAACTATTTGGAATTGTAACAACCCCCTTGGGCATTACTTCTTAATACGTGTGGAAATAAATAAAAGAAATTTACTGGTTGCTTTGGGAAAATTTATTTATTTTAAGTCAGAAAACTCGGGTGTAAAAATTTTCTGCGGCGGAAAACTCTTGAAACATAATGCACACATATTAAAGCAGTGAGATCATATTGAATATCTCTACACATTCATAACAAGGTTGCCACAATATACATTGTTTTCTCAAAGAGTTTCATTTTCATAAGAGAAAATCTATGCCAAAGACTAACTTACAACTCCACGGTTAAATACCTTTTTAAATATACAACTCAACATAAATTCCTAAGCTAGTCATTCTACAAGACAGTTATTGGAAATACCCTCGTGGTCATTCCTGCTAACGAATGCTTCTTCAAGCATCTAGGAGTTAAGTCCTCGAGTGACTTAGTGAATTCCTTCGCTTCATCTGTACTAGTGTACCAAAGTACTACAATAGACTAGAATAAACCCGATATATTTGTAAGGGTGAGACGCCAATATATGGATTTAACATAATAACTACATGCGAGACATAAAAGAAAACATATACACGTATACATGTTTATAACAACATAAGCATTCATAATAAGGCAAATAGTTTATCAATGGGTTTCATACCCCAAACATCATCATTTGAAAAACTATGCATGAACACTTCATATTCGTCATCTAAATCCATACTTAATCTCATGAGATATCCCAACGTCGTGATGAATTGGTCAAGCTCGATGGCCAAATAAGGCACTTGTTAAATACCATACGTCCAAAGTGATCACCGAATATTGTTACCATAGCACACTGTCCAATTTAAGGAGCAGTGAGACGCCAATATATGGATTTAACATAATAACTACACGCGAGACATAAAAGAAAACATATACACGTATACATGTTTATAACAACATAAGCATTCATAATAAGGCAAATAGTTTATCAATGGGTTTCATACCCCAAACATCATCATTTGAAAAACTATGCATGAACACTTCATATTCGTCATCTAAATCCATACTTAATCTCATGAGATATCCCAACGTCGTGATGAATTGGTCAAGCTCGATGGCCAAATAAGGCACTTGTTAAATACCATAGCACACTGTCCAATGCAAGGCACAGTGATCACCGAATATTGTTACCATAGCACACTGTCCAATTTAAGGAGCAGTGATCACCGAATATGGTTTTTCATTGTCCAACCAGGGCACAATGATATGTCGATTCATGAATACCTCCATGATATCATGATTAAAAAATAGGCATGTTTTCCTAAATTGTATGTAAAACATTTTGTTCTCGTCATTTTTCTTCGTGTTAAATCTTTCCTTACCGAAGCTCAAAATCTTTCGACCATTCACCGTTTTCAATATCTTAAGTCTTTTATTATTAACATAGGACTCAAAGTCCGGGTGCTCAATCACGAAACCCTAGACCGATGCATCAGGCTTAGGTTCGTGGTAATAGAAAACAATGTTCACTTTGAATAACGTTATTTACGCCGTAAGTAGGACACGAAGTCCACAGGAGACGCAGTCCAAAAGGACACGAAGTCCATAACATCGTAAGAACACTAGTATCCCAACGTCTCGATTACTAAGTTCAATATCACTGTTTGTACATCATTTACACCGTTTGCGAAAAACTCGATTTCGGAAAATCATTTTAAACTTGGAAATTTCTCTCTATCTATTTATTTCATTACTCTTCTTCTCCTTTCCTCTTTACTTTCTCTTCAAATTTGCTTTTCAGATTGTGTCTTTCTGATACGATTTTTCCTTGCTTTTCTCTTCTTATTATTCCTTTTTGCTTTATTTATTGAACAATTGCAAGAAGAGGTGTGATAATATTTAACTATTTTCTATAAAAATATGCATTCCATGCACCTTGCTCATTTCATAATTTTCTCTGCTCATTCTCATAATTTTTCATAATTTTTTTCCTCTGAGGTTCTTCGAAGACCATCTTTGCTCCCTACTCATTTGATCATCTCTTATCTCTGGTAATGACTCGCATCTCTTCCGAGGTATCTCTGTTTATCACTACAAGGTTCTCAAAATTGGAACCCTCTAATTCTCGATCTTTTTTTATTTTTCCAGAACACCGTCTCAAATCTTTAAAAGATAAGCATCCCATCTCTGTTTACATTTTTTTGGGTTTCCGTTGTTCATTGATACAAGCAATGAAGACTGGAATGTAGGAGCTCAAAAGGTATATGCTTGAAAAGCAAAAGAAATAAAATAAAAGCCTCCTCAATGATCACAATGCGTTTTAGAAGAATCAAAGGGTGAATGAGTCTTATTCTCTTCAAGACTTGAGCAGCAGAGAAAGTAAGGCCCATTCCAATTCATTAGGTTCCAATACATAGAATTATTTTTCTTTGTTATCAAAGCATCTCAAGCACAAAGGTTAATTATTTAGTGTTAATTTATTCTCTTCTTTGTATCTCTATATGATGCACATAGATTTAGGAGTCGGGGTTCATTTAAAAAATGAACCTATAAGATGAAGAGGAAGAAGATGGTAACAATATTGATCTTCACTCACAAAGGATGAAGAAGAAGGTCTCTTCAATTTTCATTTAGTTCATTCTCATATTTGCCTTTTTTGTTAGCACTTAAACTATTGTATATTTAATTTATTTCAAAAAATTAAGTTCGTATTTTTGATTTGAAATTAATTATCTTAAACTCTACTTATGATCATTTAACTATTTCCTTTAATTATTTTAATTATACATTTAATTACTTCCAACAATTTAAAATTTCCTTATTCAAACTTACTATTAAATTCGATTTCAAATCGAATTAATCATGAATGTGTGGTGATTATTTTAAAGCTAATAAATGAATTGTTTGCATAAGTATTAGGCAAGTGCATATTCATGCCTTTTCAATATGATTTTTTCACACATAAAATCAAGATTTCCATCAAAATATTATGTCCGAATCTGCACTTAATGGAACCGGGATAATTACTAGTAATAAAGATGAAAATAATAATGATGATAATAAGAATAATAATAAATTCAAAATTTTCATTTTTCCACCAAAACCATTTTTTATTACTCTTACTCTTATTTTAGCACAATCAATATTATAATATTTTAATTAATAACCATTATAAAAATCATAAATATATTATTTTAAATGACTTATCGATTTTAAATTAGAATATTAGTATATCAATCATTAATCATTATTTACTAATATTTTACCATGTAGATTTACTACATAATGGATAGTATTGTGACTTGAATCAAATAAGACTATAACTAAAATAGTTCATACATAAAATATCAAAATTAAATTATCAAGCAAACACAAATGAAGTAATAAAGTAACCAATTAATAAATTAAAATTATAAATAAATTATAAGTAAATCATCCAAAGTTTTAAATTTGATAATTGTCCCTTTTAATCTAACTCAAATTTAAATTAAAATCTAAATTTATTCGAATAATACAAAAATTCAAAAGATAATATCAAATAAAATTTAATCATTATTAAATACTTGAATGTATAATCTAATAGTATATAGTATATTATGATTTATATCCCTTATAACATATTTAAAAAAGTAAATTGTGATACAATCGTGTACTTATTATTATTATTTTGATTACATCAATTGTGTAATTATTTACTCAACATATTCAATATGATAAAACATATATAAAGAATATATAAATAATGTAATCAATTAATAAATTTCAAATAACAAATAAATCATAAGTAAAACATTAAAAAAAGTAGTAATTACCTTCAATAAAATTCAAATAAATATAGTTAATCTAATATATATAATTTTATAATATGTATTAATCAATTAATAAAAATACTAATATATTATAAAGCAATATTTTTTTTTGTCTGAAACCAATTGTTATCAGCACATTAAATATTTTTCTTCTAATTTTTTTAATTATTTGTTACATCACATATAATAAAGTTTTAATAATAGGCTAATATCACTTAAGAAACATTAAATTCATCGATTTGTCAGCCTGAAATATTTTTGGTTTTCAATTATCTTTTTAAACAACTTTAATTCAAGTATTCCCATAAATAGATCAAATAAAATATAAACTTAAATAAAATGATAATATTACTAATTATGTTATTTATAATTAGTTGACTGAAACTAAATCAAATCAAAATTTAAATAAAATTAAATCATACATAAATATCCATCAATCATGACATTAATAACAATAAAGTTGTTATTTCAAATAACAAATAAATCATAAGTAAAACATAAAAAATTAGTAATTACCTTAAAAAAATTCAAATAAATATAGTTAATCTAATATATATAATTTTATAATATGTATTAATCCATTAATAATAATAATAATATATTATAAAGCAAGATTTTTTTTTTTGGCTGAAACCAATTGTTATCATCACATTAAATCTTTTTCTTCTAATTTTTTTTATTTGTTACATCACATATAATAAAGTTTTAATAATATGCTAATATCACTTGACAAACGTTAAATTCATTGATTTGTCAGCCTGAAATATTTTTGATTTTTAATTATCTTTTTAACAACTTTAATTCAAGTATTCCCATAAATAGATCAAATCAAATATAAACTTGAATCAAATGATAATATTACTAATTATGTTATTTATAATTAGCTGACTCAAACTAAATCAAATCAAAATTTAAATAAAATTAAATCATACATAAATATCCATCAATCATGATATTAATAACAATAAAGCTATTGTTATTATTATTATAATATTATAAAATAATCTTATGCAATATGAATCATGACACATATCAACACGATATTTATTTCTTTTCTATATAAAATTATCTTATTTTCATATCAATAAATATAAAAATCAAATTTATTTATACTTAAAATATTATACTGAAATTATAAATCATATATAAAAAAAGTGATCAATTAATGAATTTAATATAACAAATAAGTTGTAAATAAATTATCTAAATATTTGGAATAAAATTTTATTATCTTCAATCAAATTCAAATAAATCAAATTGAATCATATCTAAAGTTTATTATTATTATTATTATTATTATTATTATTATTATTATTATTATTATTATCTAAAATAATTTTACGACCCATTACACATTATGAGCCATTACACATTGAAAGTCTATGTTTTGGTCTTTTTTTCTACCTTCTCTCGTTCTTTACTTTTGTTTCATGTACTCTTTTCATGGTGTATATAGATAGATCGGCAAGGCACACGTTAATATAAATTTTTTAAGATAAAGTTTTTTTTACACTGCACGTGCCATTATACTATAGATATTTCTAAAATTCAATATAATAAAAATTACTGCATAGGACCTTTATGTAAGTTATGTTTTAAATTTAATTCTTAATCTTATTTCAAATTGGAAATATTTTTGACTATTTGATACACCGAACATGTACAAAAAGACAAGCAATTTAGTAATTAATTACAAAAAATTCTTTTAGCGGGGTCAACATTTTTTATCAACCTTATATGAGTTATAATCACTTTTTTTACTAAGGGTTATAAGTATATTGTGGAATACCATACATGAAGTCACAAAAATTTAGTGAAAACATGTTGGTAACTAAATTTGTCTCTGATATGCTCCTCAACCATTAACATTCAACTGTTAGATATACTATAATCGGGACATTCATATTATTTTTAAATATTCCATGCAAAACAAGTATGCTAATGAAAAGTTGACAACAAATTAAAAAAACAAAGGTGGGTTAATTTCTATCCACAAATTAACTCTTAATCTCAAATTAAAAAATATAATGAAATGTGCTTCAATATTTTTCACCCGAGTACTTATTTTTATATTAAAATTCATAAGAAAATTTCTAAATAATTTAAAGACATAATGATAACCTCAATTTTAAAGATATAACCCGTGCATTGCACGGGTCAAATATGCTAGTTTACCTACATAAAGAAAGAAGAATACTATTGTGTGAGATTTCCAATCAGTCATTTAATCGTATTATTACGATAAATTAGTCTTTTACTTATGGGGCATTCGGAAACTAAAAAAAACACGTATATTAATAGATAGTAAGCGTGTTTGAATAAACTGGTTAATTAAGTGGTTACTTTTGGTTCAAAAAAAAAAACTGATTACTCAAAAATATTTTTTTAAGTAAGTTTTTTTTTTTATTTTCATAAACATCTATAATAAGTTAATTAAAATAAGCTAGAAAGATATTATAAAAAAGTTAAAAGCTATTTTTATAAGTTGTTTTCATTAGTCCAAATAAGCTTTATATAAGATATTTTGATTCATATTTCTTCGAAAATTAGCATAACAAGATGACTAGAGCTGTCAATTCGGGTTGATCCTTCCATTCAAGTTATCATATCCATGGGTCGTACCAAATTAATTGTGGACCAATAATTTTTTAACCAACCCAACTCTTTTAGCAATGTAAACCATATAATAAAAAACTAAAATAAATTATTTAATTATTAACAATTACGGACATGCTTTCTTTATTTCTAGTTTTCTTTTCTTAAAAAAAAATTACACAAAACTCACATATTTTCATTCTGTTTTTTTTTTTATTATAAAAATCTCTTTCTCAATTATTTCCGCTTATCTTGGTTACAATATTTATTTTACAATTGGCCGACAATATGCACCTAAATATTTGGAAAAGGAGAAATAAAATATATAAAACTAGTTAGTGTCCGTACATCGCATGAACGTATCAATTTATTAAAACAAATAGATGATATAAATATTTTCTGATATTTTAAATTGTATTTTCATTGTCATGGAAATTAACAAACGCTTAATATTAATGTGGTAAAATTCATATAAATAATGTTACAAAAAAATCATATAAATAAATCTTCAATCTTACACTGCTTGCTTCAAACTTTGCAACCTGAAAAAAATGAATTAATTTTAAAAACAAATTGAGAAAAGTAAGAGGAATAAAACTTTTTAGATTCAATAAGCCCAAGAAAAGGAGCCTCATGGATGTCATTAGAGAAATAAAATATAACAACTATATATATATATTTTTTAAAAAAACAGCAACCATATGTTATACATCCTTTTCCAACTATTATCACACTGTCATTCGTTAAGACTAGATTGGAAGTTACAAATTCTATGTTAAACATGATATAACATCAAACACATAGAAAAAAGGAAGAATACATGATTAGTGGAGAAATAAAAGCTTTACGCAACTAACCTTACAAGTAGTTTTTGATTGATATGAAGAAATATATGCAATTGTAATCACTTTACATAATAAACAATAATAACATATAGGATATATTTGGAAGCAAAAGTCTAAATAGCATCAAAGTTGCAAAGAACTGCAATATTTCACAGTTAAAAAGAATTAAAATGAATATAAACGAAAGGCATGTTTGGGACATTTGTAAATATCACATATAATATAAGTTGCAATGGATTTAGTTCACTGACCTATAACAATATATACAGTAGCTTGGATCCTCCCATCATGTATTAAAGAAAATTAGTTAGTTCAAATATCATTAATGAAAGTTGTAAAAAAAACATAGGAAACAAAAATATTAAACAATTGTTATAGACATTATGTTGGAATATTTTATTCCAATATATCATAATGTGGGCAGATATCAGTAATTAATTATATTAGATATTTATCTCTTAGGGGCCTTAATTGATATGTGATCAAATTAAGAGATAATGCTAACCAGATTTCTTATTTGATAATTAATTATATCATTAATTATCTAATATGGGCTAAATATGAGTGGATATCACCGATGGCCAATTTCAGAATAATGGGAATCCTAATTGGTCATTACCCTACATATAGGCTATGGTCCCCAATACACCGGACACAAAGCACACCGCCTCTTCTCCCCATCTGAAGAGCGACTAAGGCATAAGGAGTTCAGGTTAAGGAAGAACCACAAGCCAACGGGTGTTCATTACCCGTCTATCTCTTTCTCCATTCTCTCTCGTGTTTCAAATCCCAAGACTATCAAGCTATGTTTGTTCGTGATTGATTATCGTAGAGATTCTGTAACAGTTGACGATCAAATCTATTACTACTGAAGAACGTTTAATATCAGGAACACGACATTGATCCAGGTATTTATTGAAGTCTATGAATCTTTAGTAATCTGGCATGATGTAGATCCTAGACTTTGTGGTGTTTTGCTCTAGGGTATATGCATCTAGTTATTTATGCTTTAAAGAATAAAGAAAAATCATGAATCTAAAGGATTAATTTCCAACAAGTGGTATCAGAAAGGTCATCATTGTTAGATTATTAGGATTTGGTTTTCTCAAAAATCGTTTAACGTGAAAGATGAAAATTCATGTTTTCAGTACCAAGTGTTCGAATGATATGTTTACACTTATCGGCACCGTTTTTGATTTTTTTTTTCTTCATTCCTGTGTGTGCCTGGTGTTTTTTTTTTTACTTTTGTCTCATAATAATGAATGAAGAATTGCCTCCACCTATAAGTTCACGTACAAAGCATTCAACATGCTTTTGAGCCTATGATTGTTTTATATTTATATATTTATATATAAAAATTAATAAATTAAAGTGAAAGGAAGGTCATGGCACTGTTGGTTGTGGTTTTCTTATAGTTAATTATTTTAGAATTTTAGAATTCTTTTATATATAAAGTTAAAGAAAATTGATCCAGTGATGGTTTTATGGAGACGTGAATCACTTTTGATGGTATTATATATATTGAAATTGGATTTGCGAGATCAGGATGCAAAATTATAGGGGTTTCTTATTATATATTCATATAAAATTATTATTGGCTAGATTTGCTTCCTGCAAGTAATTGTTTATCATGTATTAAATGTATACATGAATTGTTCTTTCATTTCGGCCGAGAATGGCTCGCTAGCCTATACGTGATGGATTTGGAATTTGGTTTTGACCGTAAGCAGTTTTATGTAATGGTTTTGATAAATAATGCTTTTGATACACGTAATTGATGATGGCTTTAAGAGCATTGATGGCTTTCTTTATGATAATAAATATAATTGAATAAATCAAATAAATTGAATTGATATATTTTTTTCTTTTCAATTTGATTATGGTAAATGCTTTTGGAGAATATAACTTTTATTTGATTTAATATATATTTATTATATCGTGTATAATGAATCCATGAACGTGATTGCACGTAATTAAGCATTGAAGTTTCCATGCTTAGCCTGGATTTGGCTAGACAAATTTTAGACCTCCCATTTTATTAAATTGTCTAGTAATTTTGGTTGAGTTGGTTGAAACAACACGTTGTCGAAGTAACCTCTGTTGCGTAGATTTGATTCAATTGAATTTACAAAAGATGTAGTATGGAATTATTCATGCGAGCTGTTGTCGGCCCGAAGGAAAGCGCAGTTTGGCCGGATAATTACATGCCTGTGATGATAAATGTGTGGTGATTATAAAGGTACTTTCCATGTGGATAATGGGATGCCCGAAGGTGACCATTATTTGACAGGACTTATCACCAATATTTGATCATTACGTTGAGAGTACCGCTATTAGTTAATTCTTACAATCCGAAGATTGAGAATTAATGGTGCATTTGGTATCTTGTTTGGGTCTTTAATTTGCCAATTTGGATTTCGAGTGAGCCAATTAAAGTATGAAGTCACCAAGGTGACTTCTCTTGTGGAAATTGCTCATAAGAGATATTAAATGTTGTGTGGGTATATATTCATGCGGGTATTAATCGGCCCAAAGGAAGGTTAATATTTGGCCGGGTTACATTCACACTTGTGAGGGTAAACACGTAGTGATTATAAAGATTATTTTCATGTGAATAACAGAACGTTCAAAGATGGCTGTTTGCCAGAAGTTATCCTTAGTGTTTGATCATTACATCAAAATACCTCTAGCAATTGATATTATTGTCTCAAGACTTGATATTAATGATGCATCGAGTATTTTTGGTGAGTATCTTTATGATACTTTTGTTCTCATTAAAGTTAATATTGCTGATGTATTTGTTAATTTAATCCTCAAAAGTTCTGACTTTTACGATTGAAAGAAAAACAATAAAGTTTTTTGATCTAGACCTGGCATAAAGATAGAGAATCCCACCTTCTCTCACTCAATCCAGTACCTCTGAAGAGAGAATCAAGTATAGGAAGTGGAACCGCTCCAATCGCTTGGGTCATATGATAATAAAGCATAATATTCCAGAAATCTTTTGGAGTGTTATTTCGGATGGCATAATTAATGTCAGATTTCTTTGCTAAAGTTGAAAAATGCTTTCTAAAATCAATAAATATGAAACAAGCACTCATTGGAGAGCTAGTTTTTTCATTAAGAATAAAAGCAAAGGAAATTTAAGGAGCACTTTATAGGAATGTCCAATCTTGCTCATAAACTTTAGCATTTGGTATTCCTTCATGCACAATTCAGTTAGTTTAAGGCAGCTTATAGCTGTTATGAAGATAAATGATATCTTAATGGATTCATTTTATAAGGTGTGCAAAAAAAAAAAAAAGAAGGATAGAATGAAGTAAGATAAGACAAATAGTGCTCATTTGGCAAATACCTCTAAAGATCAGGGCAAACAAAAAGGAAAATTAATGATTAAGCTGTTAAGGGCTCATCTTAAAAGAAACAACTAAGGTCACAATTGTTTATTTTATATGGACATTGGGCATCTAAAGAAGAAATATCCCAAATATCATGTTTGGCATACCTATAAAGAATTGTCTGAACTTATGAAGGTTAAGTGGTGCTGAAAGATGCATCTATATTGGAATTAACCAAGTCAATAAAGGATAAGGCTATTGACGTTTCAGATTCTTGTTACTGGCTAATATTTGGAATTTAAAGACATTTTGATTTAGTCATCATTTAGATGAAATTTGGTTTTGGGTTCTTATTGAACAAATCAAGAATAATTTTTGTTCATTTAGAAATGATGGATTCAATTTGTCTTTTAAATTCAAATATTGTTGGTACCAGTTAAGCTATTGACTGTGACGATCTATAATTGCTTGGTATTGAAACCTCTTGTGGTAAAACATTGAGTGAGGAATCATACGGCACTAAGCGTAAAGTTAATAGTAATTAAAATTAAGGACCATTATGATACAAACATTTTGGGAACATCTCTATAAGTAGATTTGAGCGACTTGTATGAGGGAATCCAAGATTCCATTGGCCTTATACATTTTATTGTTTCTCTCAAATGTATTAAAGTTAAATAGATTAGAACATGGCTATCAAGAATACAGTTAAGTTCTAATAATGACTCTTAAAGATATAGTGAGTAGTATGATTAGTCATTCTACCTTACCAGAGTCACTACGGGAGTAACACTAAGGATTGCAGCTTAAATGCTTGACAGAGAACCAACTAAAGTAACTGACCAATCACTTTTAAGTATAGGAATATCCAACTAAAGCAAGGCCTTGTAAGCCTCGCGAAGGAAGTTGGAGTCCCAAACAGTAAGTGGCTACCTTATTGGTGTAACATCCTAAAATTCTAATATAATTAATTTGAAAAAAAAAAAAGAAACAAAGAAAGATTAAGTTATAAAAAAGAAAATAATAAAATAAAATAAATAAATAATAATGATGTGATAAAAATAAAATGTGATTAAGAGGTTTAGTGGTGAGAATTTATTAGAATTGGTTAGTGAATATAAAGAAATATTAAATTAAAATAAATATATATATAAAAAAAGAGAATATATATATATATATATATATATATATATATATATATATATGATACTTGGGCGCCTTACTCTAAGTTTTTTTTTAAAAAAAAAAAAAAAGAAAAAGAAAGAGAAGAAAGGTGAGACAAACCTAGGCGCTGACACACTATATATATATATATGTAAAGGATTAGAAAAAAAAAGAAAAAGGAACGCGGACAGGAGCGCCGCAGGGGGGTTTTAGTGTTTTTGGTCGGTTCCTGTTCATCCTGCCAGTACAATCCTAACAACACAGATCCAAAAACGTCACCAAACGGGAGATAAAATTTTAGGGAAGCACAAATCTCTATCATACGTAATTTCTAGAGCACAGTGGAGGTCTGCAAAAGGTGAGTAAAAATACTTTTTCTCACACTTTCATGGTACGATTGATTTGAAGCTGTCATATAAATTTGTTTAATTACGAAAATTAAGATTTTAGAGTGCATGATTTTTATTTGGGATTTTGAAATATTTTCACGTCACTTGATGAATTGATTTAGTGAGTGTAATTTTCTTGTTATTCTACTAATGTTTGATGCAATAAAATAATAATAATAATAAAGAAAATAAATAGCTAAATAAAGGCCCAAATTTTGTACCGTGTGTAACCTTACTGCAGTGGCATAACATTGTTTACGTTTGATATTAGATGATTTCTATTGATATATTTATGACACGCCCCTGTCAGTGAATACATGTACTATAACAAGCATAAATTATATTAAGGACTTATATGTTATGGTTGTGTTTGTATTTTAAATCATGTTATAGTGCCTATGTAATTGATGCATGGAGTTTGAGAAAATATTTGGTAGTCATCTGGGATGGCATTTGGTAGTCATCTGGGATGACATAATGTATAGTGCATATGAGTTGGTCATCACCTTCCGGGAAGGGGTGACGGTTGTACATTCTATTCCGGGAATAGGATGAGAGATATCACCATCTGGGATGGGATATCAAATTATTAAAAAAATATTCACATCTGGGATGGAATATTATTAGATACCTCCATCTGGGATGGGGAAGGCAATGGGACGCCATTGCATGGATATGAGCTCATAGACCTTAGTGGATCTGGGATTCACACCGGTTCTGGGAACCAAAGAGTCAAGTTAAGTGATTCCGGGAATCACCGAGTCATGTTTGTGGAGTTGCCTTGTGTAGAGTTTGCATGGTGAATGTGATTAAATGCAATGTGATGTGACCGTTCTTTGAGTTTATGAGTTTGTGCTTTAAATGCTTGACATTAATTTTATATATATGTATATATAATTATTATTTTGGAGGTTTATTATATTCAATATTTTAAAAATTAGCGGGTACCATGAATGTTTTTCCGGTTACCGCACCGGCTGAGAACAACACTACTTGCGAAAATATTTTTAGAACTTGATTTTTATTCACTGGGATTATATCTCATTAAAAGTGTTGTTTTCAGAGCACGAGGACGATATCACTGAAGCTGAGGAGGATTGAAGACTTAGCGAATTTACTTATTTATTATCTAGCTTTGTTAGTATTTTATTTTGAATAAGGAGCCGTTTGTGGCTAGACATATTTATTTTATTTTTATTTATCGTTGGGTTTATTAGTAGACGCCCGGTTTTGAGGCTTGGGATTTTTATTTGGACATATGGACTTATTATTTATTACTTTGATACATTATTACTATTTTATTTAATATGAGACATTGTCCAGACTTATATAATTGATAAAATTTTTATGACTAACATATTTTAATTAAATTTATTAGAGGATTTTTATACAATTTGTTTTGGGTTACTAATGTAACGAAGGGCGTTACATTTATGGTATCAGAGCAGTTCGATTCTAAATCGGACTGTGGTAATGGGGCTTTTTCTAAAGTGAAACTTGGGCGCATAGGATGCTTGTTAGAGTTATAGATGCTACATGCTATTCTTTGGGATATTGGACCTGATCAACCCAGTATTTCATTGGTAGTGAGTAGATTTATGGCGACTAATAGGCGAGGGACGAATGTTGCACTTGCAGCAGCTTTGGATTGTATGGCCAAAGCTATGCAAGGGCAGACGGAGACACGCCGTCAACTGAAGGGGAATGGAGGCCAGTCACTAATGAAGTGGTGGCAACCTAGGACCCTTAACACGTGGGGCTTTTCGAATTCAAGAACAACAATTCGCCATCATTCTGAGACAGCTTAGATCCGAAGGAGGCTGAATTTCTTCTACTCGTTAAAAAAAATTATTATATTGTGTGATTCAGGAGCAACGCATTCCTTGATACACCCTTTATGTGTGAAAATTTGGAGATACTAATCATTCATTTGTCCTTTGATTCATATGTTTCTACTCCTATAGGGTATTTCTGTTCTTCCATTGGTTGTTTAAATTGTTTCCTTGTGCGTCAAGACACTCCTTATGACATCAATCTTATTGTTATCTATGTACTGAATGTTATTTTTGGTATTGACTTATTGGCATCTAGGCTCATTGCCATAAGTATTCTGACAAAAATATCCTTATCTCTTCACACCCAATGTCTAATGATTTTCCCCGTACCCAGTTCTATTGTTTTTCATTGTTGCTTGTCATAAGTGCTTAGTTGAGGGAGCTCAAGGATGTGTACTCTTATTCTCTGCTAAGATAGAGGCTGACAGTGATGTGACGGCTATACCTGTGGTGTGCGAGTTCCAGGATGTTTTCCCTAAGGATGTCACTAGTTTGCCTCCAAATAGAGAAGTTGAGTTTAACATAGATCTAGTGCCAGGGAGTGGACCAGTATCAGTAGCGCCTTATAGAATGGCATCTTTAGAGTTGAACGAGCTTAAGAAACAGTTAGAGGAGATGCTAGGGGAGGGGTTTATTAGACCTAGTGTGTCACCTTGGGGAGCACCTGTCCTACTGGTGAAAAAGAAAGATGGGAGCATGAGGCTATGTGTTGACTATAGGCAGTTGAACAAAGTGACCATCAAGAATAAATACCCTTTGCCTAGGATAGATGACCTCTTAGACCAGCTGAGGGGAGCGTCAGTGTTTTCCAAAATAGATCTAAGGTCGGGATACCATCAAATTAGAGTTAAGGATGAGGACATTCCCAAGACAGCCTTTAGGACAAGGTATGGGCACTATGAGCATGTAGTGATGCCCTTTGGTGTGACCAATGCCCCAGCCGTTTTCATGGACTACATGAATCGGACCTTTAGGCCATTCTTGGACATCTTTGTGGTGGTGTTCATAGATGATATTTTGATATACTCTAGGACACCAGAGGATCATGAGGAGCATTTGAGGTTAGTGTTGCAGATTCTAAGGGAAGAACAACTGTATGCAAAACCAGAAAAGTGTGAATTTTGGCTTGATGAGGTGAAGTTTTTAGGACATACCAAATCTAGGAGTGGTGTAGCGGTCGACTCTGGTAAGGTTGATGCAGTGCTTGGATGGGAGCAACCTAAGTCAGTGACGGAAGTGAGGAGTTTCCTAGGACTGGCAGGTTACTATAGGAAATTCATAGAAAGGTTCTCTAGACTAGCTTTACCTCTTATCAAGTTGAATAGGAAAGGAAAATCTTTCGAGTGGGATAAGGAATGCGAAGAGAATTTTGAGGAGCTTAAGAGGAGATTGGTGTCATCACCGGTCTTAACCATTCCAGACCCTTCAGTGAGTTTTGTGGTATATTGTGACGCTTCTAAGAATGGTTTAGGTTGTGTGTTGATGCAGGAAGGCAAAGTAATGGCCTATGCATCTAGACAGCTTAGGACACATGAGGTGAATTATCCTACTCATGACCTTGAGTTAGCAGCAGTAGTTTTTGCTCTTAAGATTTGGAGACACTATTTGTATGGTGCAAAGTTTGAGGTTTTTAGTGATCATAAGAGCCTTAAGTATTTGTTTGACCAAAAGGAATTGAATGTGAGGCAAAGGAGGTGGATGGAATTTCTTAAGGACTATGATTTTGAGTTGAAGTACCATCCAGGGAAAGCCAATGTGGTGGCTGATGCACTCAGTATGAAAACCTTGCATGTGTCAAGTTTAATGGTCCAAGAGATGAATATGTTAGAGGAGTTCAAATACATGAATCTAGATGTATCTCTTAGTACTCTAAGCTTGAAGTTGAATAGACTGGAAATTTGCAGTGACCTTAGAGAAATGATTAGGCGAGAGCAGCTTTTAGACCAGGAGTTGCAATCTCTTTTAGATCAAGAGGATTATGTGTCGTCTACTGATGGTCTAGTGTTGTTTAATAATAGGACCGTTGTTCCTAAGGAGGGGAGCCTTAGAGAGAGGATATTAGAGGAGAATCATAAGGGAAAGTTTACCATACTTCCTGGGATAACTAAGATGTACGAAGACCTTAAGAGGATGTATTGGTGTCCAGGAATGAAAGAGGATGTGGCTAGCCTCGTAGCTAGGTGTTTAGTGTGCCAAAAGGTTAAGATAGAACATCAGAAGCCTTCGGGGTTGTTGCAGTCCTTGGAGATTCCAGAATGGAAGTGGGAGAGAATTTCTATGGACTTTGTGATGGCGTTACCTAAAACACGTTTGGGCTTAGACGCCATTTGGGTGATAGTGGATAGGTTGACCAAGTCTGCCCACTTCTTGCCAATTAAGGCAACCTATAGCTTAGACAAGTTGGCATACCTCTATATCAAGGAAATGGTCAAGCTTCGTGGGATACCCACATCTATAGTGTCAGATGGAGACCCGAGGTTTACCTCTAGATTTTGGAGAGCTTTTCAGCAAGCCTTTGGGACTAAGTTGAACCTTAGCATGGCCTATCACCCCCAAACGGATGGTCAGTCAGAGCTAACCATTCAGACCCTTGAGGACATGCTTAGAGCGTGTGTCTTAGATGAAGGAGGGAGTTGGGATAGGCTCCTACCTCTCATTGAGTTGCGTATAACAATGGTTATCACGCTAGTATGGGCATGGCACCCTATGAGGCCATATATGGGAGGAAGTGTAGGTCCCGTTTATGTTGGTGTGAGGTAGGAGAGAAAACCTTGATATGACCTGAATTGGTCCAGGAAACCTATGAGAGAATCAAAATGATTAGGGAGAGGATGCGCACGACGCAAAGTAGACAAAAGAGCTATGCCGACAAAAGGAGAAAGCCTCTAGAATTCCAGGAAAGTGAGCATGTATTTTTGAGAGTCACTCCTAAGACGGGGGTAGGGAGGTCGATGAAAGTCCGTAAGCTAAATCCTCGTTTCATGGGACCTTTCCAAATCCTTAAAAGAGTCGGGCATGTTGCTTATCAATTGGCTCTTCCGCCACAGTTGGCAAACCTTCATGATGTTCTCCATGTGTCGCAGCTCAGAAAATATGTGCCTGATGAATCTCATGTGATAGCTCCTGAGTCCGTACAATTGAAGGATAATTTGATCTTTAAGCCCAGACCTATTCAAATCATTGACAAGAGCACAAAAACTCTGAGGAACAAGATGATCCCATTGGTGAAGGTGTTATGGGGACGGATCGACTCCTGAGGAAGCCACTTGGGAGATGGAAGAGGACATCGTGCGTCAATATCCAGATTTTATTATCTAAGGTACGGTAACCTTTACATTTGAATATGTCACATGTTAAGTGCGAGGTGAATTTCGGGGACGAAATTCTCTAAGGAGGGGAGAAAATGTAACATCCTAAAATTCTAATATAATTAATTTGAAAAAAAAAAGAAACAAAGAAAGATTAAGTTATAAAAAAGAAAATAATAAAATAAAATAAATAAATAATAATGATGTGATAAAAATAAAATGTGATTAAGAGGTTTAGTGGTGAGAATTTATTAGTATAAATTTATTAGAATTGGTTAGTGAATATAAAGAAATATTAAATTAAAATAAATATATATAAAAAAAAAAGAGAATTAATATATATATATATATATATATATATGATACTTGGGCGCTTTACTCTGAGTTTAAAAAAAAAAAAAAAAAAAAGAAAGAGAAGAAAGGTGAGACAAACCTAGGAACTGACACACTATATATATATATATGTAAAGGATTAGAAAAAAAAAGGAAAAGGAACGCGGATAGGAGCGCCGTAGGGGGGTTTTAGTGTTTTTCGTCGGTTCCTGTTCATCCTGCCAGTACAATCCTAACAACACAGATCCAAAAACATCACCAAACGGGAGATAAAATTTTAGGAAAGCACAAATCTCTATCATACGTAATTTCTAGAGCAAAGTGGAGGTCTGCAAAAGGTGAGTAAAAATACTTTTTCTCACACTTTCATGGTATGATTGATTTGAAGCTGTCATATAAATTTGTTTAATTACGAAAATTAAGATTTTAGAGTGCATGATTTTTATTTGGGATTTTGAAATATTTTCACGTCACTTGATGAATTGATTTAGTGAGTGTAATTTTCTTGTTATTCTACTAATGTTTGATGCAATAAAATAATAATAATAATAAAGAAAATAAATAGCTAAATAAAGGCCCAAATTTTGTACCGTGTGTAACCTTACTGCAGTGGCATAACATTGTTTACGTTTGATATTAGATGATTTCTATTGATATATTTATGACACGCCCCTGTCAGTGAATACATGTACTATAACAAGCATAAATTATATTAAGGACTTATATGTTATGGTTGTGTTTGTATTTTAAATCATGTTATAGTGCCTATGTAATTGATGCATGGAGTTTGAGAAAATATTTGGTAGTCATCTGGGATGGCATTTGGTAGTCATCTGGGATGACATAATGTATAGTGCATATGAGTTGGTCATCACCTTCCGGGAAGGGGTGACGGTTGTACATTCTATTCCGGGAATAGGATGAGAGATATCACCATCTGGGATGGGATATCAAATTATTAAAAAAATATTCACATCTGGGATGGAATATTATTAGATACCTCCATCTGGGATGGGGAAGGCAATGGGACGCCATTGCATGGATATGAGCTCATAGACCTTAGTGGATCTGGGATTCACACCGGTTCTGGGAACCAAAGAGTCAAGTTAAGTGATTCTGGGAATCACCGAGTCATGTTTGTGGAGTTGCCTTGTGTAGAGTTTGCATGGTGAATGTGATTAAATGCAATGTGATGTGACCGTTGCTGAGTTTATGAGTTTGTGCTTTAAATGCTTGACATTAATTTTATATATATGTATATATAATTATTATTTTGGAGGTTTATTATATTCAATATTTTAAAAATTAGCGGATACCATGAATGTTTTTCCGGTTACCGCACCGGCTGAGAACAACACTACTTGCGAAAATATTTTTAGAACTTGATTTTTATTCACTGGGATTATATCTCATTAAAAGTGTTGTTTTCAGAGCACGAGGACGATATCACTGAAGCTGAGGATGATTGAAGACTTAGCGAATTTACTTATTTATTATCTAGCTTTGTTAGTATTTTATTTTGAATAAGGAGCCGTTTGTGGCTAGACATATTTATTTTATTTTTATTTATTGTTGGGTTTATTAGTAGACGCCCGGTTTTGAGGCTTGGGATTTTTATTTGGACATATGGACTTATTATTTATTACTTTGATACATTATTACTATTTTATTTAATATGAGACATTGTCCAGACTTATATAATTGATAAAATTTTTATGGCTAACATATTTTAATTAAATTTATTAGAGGATTTTTATACAATTTGTTTTGGGTTACTAATGTAACGAAGGGCGTTACAATTGGTTACTCTGAAAGTTCAAAGGGGGTATTAATTTTTTTTTAAATCCCAAGTTAAAGATACCTTGAGACAGGAACTGAATAGTTCTTTGAGGATATTGAGTTTGGGGGAGATAAGGTTAGAGATATTATCTTTGAGGAAGAATTGGTTCTAATCCCTAAACCAATTCATATAGTTGCTATTTGTGTAACAAATTTGGATCCTTGTGAGGATATTGTTGTTATTCTTCCTATTCAAGATAAGGAAATTATTCCTAAAGGTCAAACTCAACACCTTCAAGAACTAGAGCATTAAGAGTCATTGCATTTTGCCATGATCCACTAAAGAAAAGATGAATACTATTTTGGATAATTATGTAGTATTTCTCCAGGAACATAAGGTAAATGGTGTAATGGAAGATGATTCTGTCAACTCCCACCAAACCATATGAAGTTTCAATTCGGAAAAGTGGATTGAAGGAATGATTACAAGCTCAAGCTAGACAATAAGGTTGAAACTTATCCTATTACTTGAAAGTTTCAAAGGGTAATATGGAGAGGTATAAGACTTGTCTAGTGTCAAAAGGCTATACTAAAAAGAAAGGATTGATTGTAAAGAGACCTTCTTTTCAGTACCAATGAAGGACTCTTTTAGGACAATCATGGCTCTCGTTGCTCATTATAATTTGGAGCTTCATAAGATGGATGTCAAGATGGTGTTTCTCAATGGCCACATTGATGAAACAGATGTATATATTGCAACTGTAAAACCTTGAGTCGAAAGATGTAGAGAAGGTGGTTTGCAAGCTAACGGAATCTATCTATGGGCCAAAGAAGGTGTCTCATTAGTGATACCATAGGTCCCATCAGGTGATTGTCTCATTTAGTTTTAAGATAAATATCGTGGACGACTGTGGGTTCACAATTTCAATGGGAGCAAATTTATACTCTTGGTGTTATATGTTGATATTTTACTAGCCAGTAGGGATATAGGCTCATTGTAAGAAACCAAGAAATTTCTAACGAATTTTTTTTTCGAGATGAAAGATCTTAGGGACGCCTCTTTTGTCTTAGGAATTCAGGTACTTAGAGATCACTCTCGAGGTATCCATGGATTATAACAAAAGAGCTATATCGATATAGTTTTGGATAGGTTCAACATGAGAGATAGTAAACCAGGGAATATCCTTATAACTAAGGGAGACTATTTTAGTCTCAATTAATGCCCAAAAGGAAATCTGGAATTCGGGAAATATAGAAGATTCCCTATGCTTCAGCTGTGGGAAATCTGATGTATGCTCAGGTTTGAATGCATCTGGACATAGCGTACATAATGCAGTGTTAGACAGATACTGGAGCAATCCAGAAAAGGATCATTGGAAAGCAGTCAAAATAATCACAAGGTACTTAAAGAGAACAAAAGAATATATGTTCATGGATCAAAGATCTGATAGTTTAGAGATCATAAGGTATTTTGACTCCGATCTTTTTGGGTGCCAAGATAGAAGGCATCCAACCTCAGGATATGACTGAAGAATTTTGTCACTGGGCTACGTATAATAAAAGGAATTGAAAGACCACTCAAGTTATATTGTGACAATAAGTTAGTTGTGTTGTACTCCAATAACAACAGGAGTTTAATGAAGTCGAGGGTTATCGACATCAAGTTTCCAATTATCTATAGAACATACAGGAACAAACTTTATGCAAGCTAACCCACTAGCCAAAGGCTCGACACCTAAGGTCTTTCATGAGCATGTTGCTCACATGGGTGTTGGTTTTGAGGTTGCCTTAGATTAGTGGGAGTTTTCTTTTTGTTATCTTGTTCTATGTTCTATGTTTTGGATTTGGTACAAACTTTATGTTATGTTTGATTTTCTGCATAAATAAAGTTTATGATGTTATTATTATTATAACTATCTTAAGTTTTGGTTATGTGCAAATATTTAATTTTCACCTAAGGAACTTCGGTATGATCTCACTAAAGACTTAAGTTGGACCAGTTGGAAATAGGCATGATTTAGAGATCACATTGCATGAAATTTCCATGCCACTCATCCATATTGATCTATGTCATCAAGTGCATTGATATGGTGGTCGTCGGGGTTTTGTCACGATATACGTTAGTGGCGACAGCCTCGATGGTCCCATTATTGATGTATGAGGTGGACCAGATTGTAAAGTAGAAATCTAAGGATAAATAGCATTCGGATGCGCGCCTAAAGAACTATGATATAATTATTACGATATATTGCCCAAGTGGGAGATTGTTGGAATATTTTATTCCAATATATCATAACGTGGGCGGATATCAGTAATTAATTGTATTAGCTATTTATCTCTTAGAGACCTTAATTGATATGTGATCAAATTAAGAGATAAAGCCAATCAGATTTCTTATTTGATAATTAATTATATCATTAATTATCTGATTTGGGCAAAATATGAGTGAATGTCACCAAAGACCAATTTTGGAATAATGGGAACCCTAATTGGTCATCACCCTACATATAGGCTATGGTCCCCAATACACCGGACACGCACACCACCTCTTCTCCCCATCTGAAGAGCGACTAAGGCATAAGGAGTTCAGGTTGAGGAAGGACCACAAGCCAACGGGTGTTCATTACCAGTCTATCTCTTTCTCCATTCTCTCTCGTGTTTCAGATCCTAAGACTATCAAGCTATGTTTGTTCGTGATTGATTGCCGGAGAGATTCCGCAATAGTTGGAAATCAAATCTATTACTATTGAAGAACGCTTTAGATCAGGAATGTAACGCCCTTCGTTACATCAGTGATCCCAAGATAAAATCAATAAAATATCCTTTAAAACATTTAATTAAAACATATATCTCATAAAGAAAAATTAGAAAAAAACATTAAAGTCTGAAAATGCCTCATATTAAATAATATAGTATTAAATTATCCATGTAATGAATATAGATATAAATAAATAAATAAAAAGTCAAAAAGCCTCAAAACCGGGCGTCTAACTACAATCCCAACGATAAATAATTGCGTCTAGCCACATACGGCTTCTTATTTAAGAACAGACTAACCAAACTAGAAAGATTATCTAATGGTGTCCACTAAGTCTTCACGCCTTTTCAGCCCCAATGACGTCCTCCTCGTGCTCTGAAAACAATGCTTAATAATGAGATATAAAATCCCAGTGATCAACAATACAGTTTTATAAAAACATTTTCAAAAAATAGCATTGTTCTCAGCTGGTGTGGTAATCGGAAAAACTGTCCATGGCACCCGCTAATTTTTCAAAATAATATATATAAAGAAAAATATTTTTAACATTAATTATGATCTCATCTCAGTACATCACATTCCATATACCAGATAAATTCAAGTTTAATCCAAGCGGTCCGAAGACCTCCTAATTAAATTGGCCTCTTGCCGGCATGCCATATATTCACACATCACACGACAATGGCGTCCCATTGCCCACCCCTACTCACGAGGGGTGTTTCGATGTCACCCTCCTGTCGGGGACATTTCCATTTCGATACATCCCATGTGCATATGGTGGTATTTCTCTTTTTTCGACACCCCAACTTGTGGCGGTGTTACTTTCGATACTCCTTTTTAGGTAGTATTACTTATTTTCGACATCCCAATTATAGGGGGATGTTACTTTCGATACCCCATTACGGTGGTATTACTTTTCGATACCCCTATCATAGGTGGTATTGCGGCAAACATCATACAATTCATCATAAGGCACAATTTCATGTCTCATGCGTGTAAGAATTCATTTACCAAAAATTAAATATTTGATCTTATCATGCATGTTAAATAAACTCACACGGCTAGCATACACCAATAAGCACGTCATTCAACTAATTCAAATACCAATCATGTATTTCATGCCACCAGTAACAAGAACAAATATCCAATTTAATAATCTTTTTTATTTTAATTCAAAACCCCTAAAAAATTCAGTTTATTAATAACATGCATCATTCAATTAAAATCTCTCATAATCATAGGTAAATCGCTCAACACAACAAACACATGTACCATGGAAAGGGTTACTAAAAGGTACTGTTACTCACCTCTTGATGACCTCCAAAATGTTCTAGAAATTACGTACGATAAAGGTTGGTGCTTCTCCAAAATATTTTCTTCCCTTCACTGTTACGATTACACCGACAAGAAAAGAAACACACTGTACGACCCCCTTCCAAAACCCTCCTATGCGGCGCTCTCCCTCCTGCACAGTGTTTTTAGTGGCTATATATATATACACTGCACGTTAGGGCTCTCCCTTTATATATATATATATATATATATATATATATATATATATATATACTGCGGCGCTCTCTGTTTTGTTTTTACTTTGACAAAAGTCAAAGGGGCCTTCCTCAGCGTCCCTGAGTCCCACTTAAATATATATATATATATATATATATATATATATATATATATATATATATATTAATTCTTGCATTTCTTTTTTTTGAATAATTTCAATAAATCCTTGTATTATCACTTCTTTACACTAAGTCTCCCATTTATATTTTATTTGCACTACACTTTTTAATAATTCTAATATTTTATCTGCATTATACTTTTTAAATTAATTATACTAGATTTTCAGGATGTTACATTTTCTCCCCTCCTTAAAGAATTTCGTCCCCGAAATTCGCCTCATACTCACGTAATCATTTTAACATGTGACATATTCAAACGTAAAGGTTACCGTACCTTGGATAATAAAATCTGGGTATTGACACACGATGTCCTCCTCCATCTCCCAAGTGGCTTCCTCAGGATTCAATCCGTCCCATAACACTTTCACCAATGGAATCGCCTTGTTCCTTAGAGTCTTAGTGCTCTTGTCCAGGATTTGACTAGGCTTTGGCTTGTAGATCAAATTATCCTTCAATTGTACAGACTCAGAAGCTATCACATAAGATTTATCAGGCACATATTTTGAGTTGTGACACATGGAAAACATCATGAAGGTTCGCCAACTGTGGCGGAAGAGCCAATTGATAAGCAACAGGCCCGACCCTTTTAAGGATTTGGAAAGGTCTCATGAAACGAGGATTTAGCTTGCGGACTTTCATCGACCTCCCTACCCCCGTCTTAGGAGTGACTCTCAAAAATACATGCTCACTTTCCTGAAAATATTCTAGAGGCTTTCTCCTTTTGTCGGCATAGCTCTTTTATCTACTTTGCGCCGTGCGCATCTTCTCCCTAATCATTTTGATTCTCTCAGAGGTTTCCTGGACCAATTCGGGTCCTATCAAGGTTTTCTCACCTACCTCACACCAACATAAAGGGGACCTACACTTTCTCCCATATAGGGCCTCATAGGGTGCCATGCCTATACTAGCGTGATAACTATTGTTATACGCAAACTCAATGAGAGGTAGGAACCTATCCCAACTCCCTCATTCATCCAAGACACACGCTTTAAGCATGTCCTCAAGGGTCTGAATGGTCCGCTCCGACTGACCATCCGTTTGGGGATGATAGGCTGTGCTAAGGCTCAACTTAGTCCCGAAGACCTGCTGAAAAGCTCTCCAAAATCTAGAGGTAAACCTCGGGTCTCTATCCGACACTATGGAGGTGGGTATCCCACGAAGTTTGACTATTTCCTTGATGTAAAGGTAGGCCAACTTGTCTAAGCTATAGGTTGCCTTAATTGGCAAGAAGTGGGCAGACTTGGTTAACCTATCCACTATCACCCAAATGGCGTCTAAGCCCAAACGTGTCTTAGGTAACCCCATCACAAAGTCCATAGAAATTCTCTCCCACTTCCATTCTGGAATCTCCAAGGACTGCAACAACCCCGAAGGCTTTTGATGTTCTATCTTAACCTTTTGGCACACTAAACACCTAGTTACGAAGCTAGCCACATCGTTTTTCATTCTTGGCCACCAATACATCCTCTTAAGGTCTTGGCACATCTTAGTTATTCCCGGATGTATGGTAAACTTTCCCTTATGAGCCTCCTCTAATATCTTCTCTCTAAGGCTCCCCTCCTTAGGAACAACGATCCTATTCTTAAACTTCGCTAGTCCATCAACAGACAACTCATAACCCTCTTGTCCCAAACGAGACTGCAACTCTTGGTCTAAAAGTTGTTCCCGCCTAACCTCATCTCTAAGGTCACTATTAATTTCCAACATATTCAGCTTCAAACTTAAGACGTTTAAGGTCACATCCAACACTTCCAGGTTCATGTCCCTAAACTCTTCCATCAGGTTCAGCTCTTGTACCATCAAGCTTGACACGTGTAGGGACTTCCTACTCAAAGCATCTGCCACCACATTGGCCTTTCCCGGATGGTATTTCAACTCGAAGTCATAGTCCTTAAGGAACTCCACCCACCTTCGTTGTCTCATGTTCAACTCCTTCTGGTCGAACAGATATTTAAGGCTTTTATGGTCACTAAAAACTTCAAACGTTGCCCCATAAAGGTAATGCCTCCAGATCTTAAGGGCAAAAACCACAGCTGCTAGCTCTAGGTCATGGGTAGGGTAATTCCCCTCATGTGGCCTAAGCTGCCTAGAGGCATATGCTACCACCTTGCCCTCCTGCATTAAGACACATCCCAAGCCATTCTTGGATGCGTCGCAGTATACCACAAAACTCACTAAGGGGTCCGGTATAGTTAAGACTGGTGATGACACCAATCTCCTTTTAAGCTCTTGGAACCCGTCCTCACACTCCTGGTCCCACACAAAAGGTTTCCCTTTTCTAGTCAACTAGGTCAAAGGTAAGGCTAATCTAGAGAACCCCCCTATGAACTTCCTATAGTAACCAGCTAAGCCTAAGAAACTTCTCACTTCGGTTACTGTCTTCGGTTGTTCCCATCCCAACACCGCATCAACTTTAGAGGAATCAACCGCTACACCATCCTTTGAGATTGTGTGTCCTAAAAACATTACCTCGTCTAGCCAAAACTCACACTTCTCTGGTTTGGCATAAAGACGCTCGCCCCTCAAGATCTGTAACGCCAGCCTTAAGTGTTCTCCATGTTCTTCTGGTGTCCTAGAGTATATTAAAATATCATCTATGAACACCACCACAAACCTGTCCAAAAAGGTCCTAAAGATCCGATTCATGTAGTCCATGAAAACGGCTGGGGCGTTGGTCACTCCAAAGGGCATCACTACATACTCACAGTGCCCATACCTTGTCCTGAAGGCTGTCTTGGGGATGTCCTCGCTTCTAACTCTAATTTGATGGTATCCCGATCTTAGATCTATTTTGGAAAACACTGACGCTCCCCTTAACTGATCTAAGAGATCATCTATCCTAGGCAAGGGATATTTGTTCTTGATGGTTACCTTATTCAGCTGCCTATAATCAACACACAACCTCATACTCCCATCCTTTTTCTTCACTAGGAGTACCGGTGCTCCCCAAGGTGACACACTAGGCCTAATGAACCCCTTTTGTAACATATCCTCTATCTGTTTCTTGAGCTCGCTCAACTCTAGAGGTGCCATCCTATAAGGTGCTACTGATACAGGTCCACTCCCAGGTACTAGATCTATGATAAACTCAATCTCTCTATCTGGAGGTAAACTAGAGACATCCTTAGGAAACACATCTGGGAACTCACACACAATAGGCAACGCCGCTATATCATTTTCAGCCTCTATCTTAGAAGAAAAGAGAAGTATATATCCCTGATCTCCCTCAACTAAGCACTTATGACATGAGGCAGCGGAGATAAGATGTTCTGTCCTAGGAGAGTCAACAGACATGGACTGTGGAATGAAAGAAATAGTTCGACTAGCACAATCAATAACAGCATTATTACGAGACAACCAGTCCATGCCCAAAATAATATCCAGACCAGACATAGGTAAACATATCAAATCAACAATATATGTCAGGTCTTGAAACAATAAGGGACATTGCAGGCAGACAGAAGAAGTAATCAACCTATCTTTAGCAGGAGTAGAAACACACAAATCATATGACAGTTTAGTAACAGGTAACTCTAAGAATTGAGCACATTTAAATGAAATGAATGAATGTGTTGCTCCCGAATCGAACAATATGATAACATCATGACCTTTAATAAAGCCCTTACCTTGGATCAAACCGTCGGACTCCTTCACCTCCTCTCCTTGGATGGTAAAGACCCTTCCGTGGTTCAATGATCTGGTTTGAGATTGTCCTCCTGACTTGCACATCCTAGCAAAGTGTCCCATCTTCCCGCATTGGTGGCAAGAGGTTTGTGCCGCGGGGCACACACGATCTCCATGCTGCCACCCACACTTGTAACATGCAGTCCCCTTCTCACCTTGAGCACCTTGAACATGATTACCCTTCGTGATCGTAGGTACAGGTCGTAGGCTCTTCTGGAAATTACCCCCTTTCCCATGGAACCTCTTGCCGTCACTGAAGTTCTTCTCCTTTGACCTCTCAGCCAGCACAGCTTGCATATTCTGCTCCGCCACCCTACACTTGTTCACTAAAGTGGGGTAGTCTCGAATCTCTAGGAGTCCAATGAGGCTCTGCAGCTCTGGTTTCAAACCCTGCTCGAACTTAATTGCTTTCCATGGACCATCAAGATTATCCCTCACCTGTGCGGAGAACCTTGCAAGCCTCTCAAACCTGGCCACATATTCCGCCACCGTCATACTCCCCTGACGAAGATGTAGAAACTCCATCTCTTTATGTATCCGGACACTGTGCGGAAAGTACTTCTCCAGAAATACTTCCTTGAATCTGTCCCACATGATAGGGGCGCCCGAAACAAGTAACCCACCCCTGGCACAGTTCCACCAGTGCTCTGCATTCGACTCTAACATATAGGTGGCAAAATGCACCTTCTGAGCATCAGAGCACCCCATGGCCCGGAAGATCTTCTCTAATTTCAGTAACCATTCCTCTGCCTCACTAGGATCGGTGGTCCCTCGAAAGGCTGGCGGATTATTACTCCTGAACTCTGACAGGCCCCTGTACTGTGGATCTGGAGCTGCAACCGGTACCACGTTAAGCACGTCCCCCTTATCCCTCATCCGACGGAGAGTCTCCGTCTGCTCCTGCATAACTCTGGCCATTCGAGCCAAAGTTGCCGCAAGCGCATCATTTCTCCCTCTCTTTGTTCATTTCCGCCATAATCTGCATACCACCAATCAAACAGTGGGTTGATCAAGTCCAATATCCAAAAGAATAGAATGCAGAATTATAACTCTAAAAGCATCCTATGTGCCCAAGTTTTTTTTTTTTTTTTGAAAAAGCCCCACTACCATAGTCCGATTTAGAATCGAACTGCTCTGATACCATAAATGTAACGCCCTTCGTTACATTAGTGATCCCAAGATAAAATCAATAAAATATCCTTTAAAACATTTAATTAAAACATATATCTCATAAAGAAAAATTAGAAAAAAACATTAAAGTCTGAAAATGCCTCATATTAAATAATATAGTATTAAATTATCCATGTAATGAATATAGATATAAATAAATAAATAAAAAGTCAAAAAGCCTCAAAACTGGGCGTCTAACTACAATCCCAACGATAAATAATTGCGTCTAGCCACATTCGGCTCC
The DNA here is from genome assembly GCA_030762895.1 of Sophora flavescens. Taxonomy (NCBI): domain Eukaryota; kingdom Viridiplantae; phylum Streptophyta; class Magnoliopsida; order Fabales; family Fabaceae; genus Sophora; species Sophora flavescens. The sequence goes on from CM061063.1 coordinate 75,432,960, forward strand.
TTATTTAAGAACAGACTAACCAAACTAGAAAGATTATCTAATGGTGTCCACTAAGTCTTCACGCCTCTTCAGCCCCAATGACGTCCTCCTCGTGCTCTGAAAACAATGCTTAATAATGAGATATAAAATCCCAGTGATCAACAATACAGTTTTATAAAAACATTTTTGAAAAATAGTATTGTTCTCAGCCGGTGTGGTAACCGGAAAAACTGTCCATGACACCCGCTAATTTTTCAAAATAATATATATAAAGAAAAATACTTTTAACATTAATTATGATCTCATCTCAGTACATCACATTCCATATACCAGATAAATTCAAGTTTAATCCAAGCGGTCCGAAGACCTCCTAATTAAATTGGCCTCTTGCCGGCATGCCATATATTCACACATCACACGACAATGGCGTCCCATTGCCCACCCCTACTCACGAGGGGTGTTTCGATGTCACCCTCCTGTTGGGGACATTTCCATTTCGATACCTCCCATGTGCACATGGTGGTATTTCTCCTTTTTCGACACCCCAACTTGTGGCGGTGTTACTTTCGATACTCCTTTTTAGGTAATATTACTCATTTTCGGCATCCCAATTATAGGGGGATGTTACTTTCGATACCCTATTACGGTGGTATTACTTTTCGATACCCCTATCATAGGTGGTATTGCGGCAAACATCATACAATTCATCATAAGGCACAATTTCATGTCTCATGCGTGTAAGAATTCATTTACCAAAAATTAAATATTTGATCTTATCATGCATGTCAAATAAACTCACACGGCTAGCATACACCAATAAGCACGTCATTCAACTAATTCAAATACCAATCATGTATTTCATGCCACCAGTAACAAGAACAAATACCCAATTTAATAATCTTTTTTATTTTAATTCAAAACCCCTAAAAAATTCAGTTTATTAATAACATGCATCATTCAATTAAAATCTCTCATAATCATAGGTAAATCGCTCAACACAACAAACACATGTACCATGGAAAGGGTAACTAAAAGGTATCACATTACTCACCTCTTGATGACCTCCAAAATGTTCTAGAAATTACGTACGATAAAGGTTGGTGCTTCTCCAAAATATTTTCTTCCCTTCACTGTTACGATTACACCGACAAGAAAAGAAACGCACTGTACGGCCCCCTTCCAAAACCCTCCTATGCGGCGCTCTCCCTCCTGCGCAGTGTTTTTAGTGGCTATATATATATACACTGCACGTTAGGGCTCCCCCTTTTTATATATATATATATATATATATATATATATATATATATATACTGCAGCACTCTCTGTTTTGTTTTTACTTTGACAAAAGTCAAAGGGGCCTTCCTCAACGTCCCTGAGTCCCACTTATATATATATATATATATATATATATTAATTTTTGCATTTCTTTTTTTTTTTTTTTGGATAATTTCAATAAATCCTTGTATTATCACTTCTTTACACTAAGTCTCCCATTTATATTTTATTTGCACTACACTTTTTAATAATTCTAATATTTTATCCGCACTATACTTTCTAAATTAATTATACTAGATTTTCAGGATGTTACAAGGAACACGGTATTGATCCAGGAATTTATTGAAGTCTATGAATCCTTAGTAATCTGGCATGATGTAGATCCTAGGCTTTGTGGTGTTTTGCTCTAGGGTATATGCATCCAGTGATGTATGTTTTAAAGAATAAAGAAAAATCAAGTATCTAAAGGATTAATTTCCAACACATTACACTCTCATCCCCAATACCAATGCAAGTGGAAGAATAAATGTTTAATAGCTCATACATGGATTCTAACACATGTATCTCTCTATATACAAAGCATCCTTATTTTCCTAAAAATCTTATAAATATCAATCCAAAAAATTATAAATATCATAAATTCATCCTTATTTTTAGTTATGATTGATATTCCTAAATACCAATGCAAGTGGGAGAATAAATGTTTTATAATTTATAATTATATTTTGAATAAAATCATCCTAAATATCATCTTCCGAACGAGGAATGTTTTGCAATTGTCAATTAAATTTTATAATTACTCTGAAGGTGACATGTGGCAAAAGTTTCCAACCATGGTTTTTGCTTTACTATTTAGTTGCTTTAAATAAATTAATTGGAAATGATTGAGAATCCTCAATACCAATGCAAGTGGGATGATAAATGTTTTAACACCTCAAATACGAATTCTAACACATGTATCTTGTAACACCCGATTTCTGATGTTTTCTGTATCGATAAACAAATATCTGTTTATATTTTTATCTGAGATCTAGAAATTGATTTTGGTTGAAACAAAATCATATTTAGGCTCGATTTCATGGCGAAAGCCTAAGGTTAAATTTTGGGTTGAAAATTCAGACGAAACCCGGTCTACGTTATCACTGACAGTAAGATTTTACTAGTCAGAAAACCTAATTTTGACCCGAAAACGAAATGATAAATTTTCTTCTCACTTTTTAAGTGATGTGGGCCTTTTCAAAAATAAAATAATATATTTTATTCGAGCGAAGTTTTGAATTAAATCGGGTGCGGAAAACCTAAATCGGGAGAATAACGGAGTCGAAAACGGAACTACGGAGACTGAACCAGACACCGGGCCACGGAGGGACACATGTCCTAAGGTTGTGGTGAGTATGGTGAGTCACCACCCATGACTCGCCACAAGTAATCACGATTTTTCAAAATATCTAAGATATCTTGCTACGTAAAAGACTAAAATGCCCCTAAGTGTGTTTAGAAGCCCTAAACTACCCTTATGACTCACTCACCATACCCCCCTTACTCTCTTCTCTCACGGCAGCCCCTTCCCTTCACACACTCTCATTTTATTCAAACTTAAACTTAGAGAAAACCCTAAGTTCTTAAGTGTTTTCTTGGCAAAATAGATCAAACTCTTCATCTTTTCTCCATCTTTAAGAGGTAACCATTCTTCCTTCATGATCACATTTGTCTTAAATCTCCATTTATTCCATTTATTTTGCCACGATCATCAAGTTTGTGTTCTTAGATCTAGAACTTTGGAAATTCCTAGAAAATCATAGAAAAATCATTTTCAAATGATTCCAATTGCTATGAACTAGTTATGATCCCTAGTATCTTCATTCATGAGCATGTGTAAAAATAAAATATCCTTCCCAATTTTCTTTATGAGACTGAAACCTCACTTGTGAGGATGGAGGAGGTTTTGTTCCAATTTCAAGCCATGATCATTAGTTATGCCATCTCCAATACTTATGGCTCACTAATCTAAGAGCATGTGAATTTATTGTTGATTGTGAAAGTATGTGATAAATTGTGTTGTATGAATTTTTTGTTGACTTTGTGATTGGCTGGAAGCCTGACATCGATCAGTGCTTATTGGAAATTAAGGATAAAATGATAAGAAAATTTAAGGGAAACTTTATGTTTTTGAAAACTAGTGGATTTAATTTTAAGGTAAAAAAAAATAATATTTTAATGAGTTTTAATGAAAGAATGAGTTAATGAGTGACGGCGATGGCGGAACCGTAAAAAAAAATTCACTTTCATTTTTTTTCCGAAAACGACGGGAAAATGGAAATAAATCTAAATTTTAAGAAAATATATTTTAAATTTTTTTTTAAGGTTGTTGATAAATAATTTTTCAAGAAATAATGGTTTTTACTTGCCTAACAACAGTATGAGGAAAAACGATCTTTTTAAGTGAGAAAAATAAATTTATTTGCCAGAAATAATTTTCAAAGTGTTAATGGATTTTTAGAAAATAAAAATAAAGGATTTGAGGAAAAATGATTTTCGTTACTGATGGGCTCGAATCCGCAAGTGTACGACTTCATCGTCAAGTAATAAAAAGATCGATCCCACAGAGACCGTGATCTCAAATAACAATTAATTATTATATCAATTAAACTGGACTATATAAAAAAAAGATTTGGTTTTTGAATCAAGTAGCAAATCAAATTTAAAGTTGCATTTAAAACGAAATCAAGAACAAAATAGGAAAGTAGATCAAATCTGAGATTTCAAAATATCAAAAGGGATTCCCAGGAATTGGGTTACCAACAAGAGTGCTCATGTTACTAAATTGACTACCCTTCTTGTTAATTATCGAAATTTGCTTTGAAGGTGAATTTATCCTAATTAAGCTAATGTTCCCTCTCGCGATACAAGAACCGTGCCCGATTAAACCAACCCATACTCTCGTGGTAATTGAATTTAATTCGAACCCTTTAAACTTTGTGACAATTCAGTGAACCCTCGAAGGACCGCTTCTAACTCTCGCGATTTAAGTCCTAAGTTTGATCCCTATAGATCCAATACATAAGTTCACCGCTAGGTTCCTCCTTAAAGTATCTATGACATGCAAATAAGTGCGCACCAAATTCACAAGTAATTAATGCAATAGGAATCAAATTGAAAGTGAATTGAAATTAACAAAGGGTAAACGTCAATTCATAACACAACAAATCTTGGGCATAGCCCCAATCCCTAGAAACAAAAACAACTACTCAAGCATTGCCACGTTCATAGCAAGCTTGATTAACAAAAGCATAAAAGAAAACCTAATACAGAAGAAGAAATTGGAGAAGAAGAGAAATCCTAGTTTTTGCCTAAGGTAGCAGCCAAAAAGTGATCCTATTTTCGAGCCTCTAGGTCCTATTTAAAATGTGGGGTAACTTGAATCCCAAGCAATTACAAAATCAGATCAAATTAGCTTTTAAAATTCCAGATATTGCGCGTTACGGCCTTGATGACTGTCACGGTCAGGCCGTGACAGATTCTGTCTTGGAAAACTTGGCACTGATGGCCTATCACGGCCGTGATGGCCATCACGGCCTGGCCATGACAGGTTCTGACTTTTGTGTACTTTTCTTTTCAGCCTTGCTCTATCATTGCCGTAATGGCTGTCACGGCTAGGCCGTGATGGGCTCTGCTTGGCTCATTTTTCTTACTTTTCAAGCTCCATCTTCATGCAAGCTTCATCATGGTTGATCTTGAACATTTTAATCCTCAATTCCTGCACACAAACACCACAAAACCGCCTTACCCGTTCCAAGGTAAAAACTAACAAAAATCAAATTAAAAAAATGCCTAAACTACATGAAAATGCATGCAATATGATAAAGAAATATGAGGTGAAATCACACTCATCAGTTACGTTTTAAAACGAATTTCATCAGAAAAGGATTTATGGAAAAGAATTTAAGAACAGCGGAAATTTTCCGATAAACTTGGATAAGTTTTCGGAGTTTTTGTTTTGGTATATGTGTTTCACTGAACGAAAATTCTTTGGGAAAAATAAAGGAAAGGATAAGGACCTGGATTACCGAGATTTTGGGCTAGTGTTCCTAAAAGGAAATTGCACTTGGAAGGGAAAGGAATCGGAATACCTAAGGAAGGGTAGTCGGGAGCTTTAAGCATCGACAGAGGAAAAACAAACGACAAAGAACAATTACGATAACAAAGGGTTTTACATGCATAGTCTGGCAGACATGCCATTTTGGGAAGACATGCCTTGGGTATCGAGCTACAATTTCACAAAGGATGAATTGGGTAAATTGGTTAGTTACGGACCAAAGATAAATTCTAGGGTCTTTGGGTCTTAGGGACATTCGGACTTTGAAAATCCAGCGAATACTTGGGGACTTGCAACCTCGGGGCGTGGAATTCGGTTGCTCGGCACGAATATACTCAATAGGGAACTATTCCAATATTATTTTAGGTGCTCCATCGTGATATTCCCTGAACAATTGGAGCCGGACCTAAATTTAGTGGCCGATCTCATGAGACAATTGTGTTAAGGATATCGCAGCCTAATCATTACTCGAAGAAGGGAAGTTAGGAATCTCCGGAGAATAAAATTCAAGAATCATAGGATGGATATTGAAGTGCCATGCATTTTTGAGTGTCGTGCATGTAGTTGTCATAATGAAACTCAATATTGGTATCTCATCCTTGCTTTATTTATTTTCATGTTGGGTTTCTACTATGCTTATATATATATATATATATTCAAGTACAGAGGAGCCAAATGAGTCCGATGTTGTACACGGGAATACGTTTCCTGCACTTTGACAAAGCTGATGACGGAAGCGGGTGGAGGACTAACCTGGATACTTGAGGGCGGGGAGTTCTAGGGAGGACTTCCCAATGGTGTTTTTTTTCTAAAGTGCGACCATCTATAGGATCTGTTTTGGGTTTACAGTTGGGAAGTAGTACCACTAATATATAGAAGTTTAATTGATGTGTGTTTTCCTTATGCTATAGCTTAAATAAAAGATTTGTAATATAAAGGGCCATATGTAAACTTTATGGACGCATATATATATATATATATATATATATATATATATGTATATATGTATGTATGTATGTATGTATGTATGTATGTATGTATTCAGTTGTTTGTTAGTTATAAATGTTTGGTTTGTATTGGTAGAGGAAAAGAAAAAGAAAGAAAAAATTTCACCACTAATTTCTAAGAAATTAAGAAATAGAGAAAATTATATTTTCCGAAAGCAACCAGCGTTATTATTTTAAGTCTTTTAGTTTTCAACATGTAGCGCCAAGGGGGTGTTACATTAGTGGTATCAGAGCTGGTCGAGTCTTTCGGGAATCCTTAGGAAATAGGTCTGTTATGTCCATGTTGTGTGATCTCTAACTTAGACTTGTTTTAATTACTTCTTAGAAGTAATACGTGGTAACGAGTAAGTTTACGTTTCAGTTTCTGGTTTTGGTTTAACTGATTGTGGCTTGTAGGTCAGTTATGGAACCAGTTGTTGAACCAGAAGCTAGACGTGGACGCGTCGTGGAAGAAGCCGTAGAGGCGGTCATGTTGGCGGTCATGGTAATCTAGGAGAGAATCCTGAAGGAGCTGGTGGAATGGACTATGCAGCCCAGGCAATGGAAAATGTTACAGCTGCTATTGTACAACAGACGACAACTATGGCTGCCCAAAATCAACAAGAACAACTCAGAGCTGAACAAGCTGCAGAGGGAAAAGGATTGACTGCTTTTCGGCATCAGCATCCATCACAATTTCACGGGGATGCTGATTCCGAGAAGGCTGATCTTTGGATACAAGAATTAGAGAAGATCTTCGAACTGATTCACAGCCCAGAAGGAGTCAAAGTTCAATATGCTACGTTTCTGCTCATGGGTGATCTTGAAATCTTGGTGGAGAGGAGCCAGACAATTGATGGAAGCGGATCATCAAGAGATTACTTGGAATGCATTTCGTAACGTGTTTTTGTACAAGTACTTTCCTCAAAGTGCTAGAACTGAAAATGAGCAATAATTTATGCATCTGCAGCAGAGAGAGAAATGATTGTTGGGAATACGTGGCGAAGTTCGAATCGCTTTCCAAGTATTTTCGTTTCTTCCAAGCTCAACCGGACGAAGAATGGAAATGTGAGAAGTTTGAAGTAGGATTAAGGAGTCAGTGTTGCCACCGGAGATCAAAAATTTTCAAGCTTTGGTCGAGAAATGCAGGAAGGTGGAACAGACTAAAAAGGGAAGAGATAGCAGAGGGAATGTTGGAGGACCATCTAGATCCAAGAATCAGTACCAGAACCAGAGAGGAAAACAAGCTAAGGGAAAGCCTTATTTCCAACCACCCAAAAATAATCAGAACCAGAATCAACAATCTTACCGTTTAGTGGCTTCAGCGTACAACAGTGGAAGCCGAAGGAACCAAAACCAAGGCCATTTTATGGATAATTGCTGACTCCAAGGAGTGCAGTGCTTCAAATGCGGAAAGATAAGGCACATGGCCAAAGACTGTCAAACTCAGAAACCTGCATCAAACACCGACAATTCTAGGACCAATAAACCGACAGCTAAGGAAAGGTTTACACCATGAGTGGTGCTAAGGCTTCAAATTTCGAAGATCTCATACAAGGTAGTTGCGACATAGCTGGTAATCTCTTAACGGTACTTTTTGATTCGGGTGCAACACACTCTTTTATTGCGATGGATTGTGTGAGACATCTAGAATTGCCTGTTTCTTCCATGTTATATGATCTGATTATTTCAACTCCAACTGTTGAACCTGTTGTTGTGACTTCTATATGTCTGAACTGACCTATCATTATTCAGGATAGACATTTTCTTATTAATCTCATATGTTTGCCTTTAATTTAATTAGATGTAATTCTAGGCATGGATTGGTTATCTTCCAACCATATCCTTTTAGATTGTTCCCATAAGACCTTAGTTTTTCCTGATCCTGAGATTTCTGGATTTTTATCTACCCACCAAATGAGAACTTCTTTGAATGGAGGAGCTCATGAATATTTGCTTCTATCTAACTTGGAAGTCGAGAGGGAAATCAACTTGAGTATGATGCCTGTAGTAAGAGAATTTCCGGATGTGTTTCCTAATGATGTTCCCGGTTTGCCACCTGTCAAAGATATCGAATTCTCCATCGACCTAATTCCAGGAACCGGTCCAATTTCAATCGCACCATATCGGATGGCACTGACAGAACTTGATGAGTTGAAAGCTCAACTGGAAGTTCTTTTGTCAAAACAGTTCATCTGACCAAGTGTTTCCCTGTGGGGAGCACCAGTTCTGTTAGTAAGAAAGAAGGATGGAAGGTCGCGACTATGCGTGGATTTTCGACAACTCAATAAAGTGACGATCAAGAACAAATATCCTTTACCGTGTATAGACGATCTAATGGATCAACTAAGAGGAGCAGTTGTGTTCTCAAAGATCGATTTGAGACGGGATATCGTCAGATAAGGGTAAAAACGGAAGACATACCAAAAACCGCGTTCAGAACTCGCTACGGACATTACGAATATCTTGTAATTCCTTTTGGAGTAACAAACGCACCTGCTATCTTCATGGACTACATGAACTGGATTTTTCGTCCGTTTCTAGATAAGTTCGTTGTCGTGTTCATCGATGACATTCTCATTTATTCTAAGAATGATGAGGAACATGAAGAGCATTTGCGACAACTCCTACAAATCCTACGTGAGAGGGTATTATACGCAAAGCTATCTAAGTGTGAATTTTGGCTCGAAGAGGGGAAATTCTTGGGGGACGTGATTATTGAGGAAGGAATTGCTATCGATCCTGCAAAAGTAGAAGCAGTACTTTCTTGGGAAAGACCAAAAACGGTAACGGAGATTCGCAGCTTTGTGGGTCTAGCCAGTTACTATAGGAGGTTTATCAAAGGGTTTTACAAGATAGTGGGACCATTGACTCAACTGACAAGGAAGGATCAACCTTTCGTATGGACTGACAAGTACGAGGAGAGTTTTCAAAAGATCAAGGAACATTGACAACCTCACCGGTGTTAATACTTCTAGGAACAGAATGAACTTTTACGAAGTATATTATGATGCTTCATATCAAGATTTAGGTTGTGTATTAATGCAACATCGGAAAGTCGTAGCTTACGGCGTCCACGGCACGATTAAAGACTCATGAGAGGAATTATCCGATGCATGATCTGGAATTAGCTATTGTGGTTTTTGCACTAAAGATATGGAGACACCACCTATATGGAGCCAAGTTTGATGTCTTTGGTGACCACAAGAGTCTGAAATACCTGTTTGATCAGAAGGAGCTCAACATGAGACAGAAACGATGGATGGAGTTTCTGAAAGATTATGACTTCACGTTACAATATCATCCAGGAAAGGTGAACATCGTAGCAGATGCACTAAGCCAGAAGGCCATTCATATCTCAGCTATGATGGTGAAGGAATTAGAATTGATTGAAAAGTTTCGTGATCTCAACTTAATCATGGACGTAAGTCAAAAGAAAATTTGTGTAGGAATGATTAAGATCTCTATTGGGTTAATGGAAGAGATCAGAGAACAACAAGTCACTGACACCTGTCTTCAAGATAAGAAGAAGTTAATGGGACAAGGAAAAGCTACTGACTTTAGCTTGGGACCAGATAACATCTTAAGGTGCAATGGACGAGTCTGTGTACCTGATAATCCTGAGATGAGAAAGATGATTCTAGAGGAATCACACAAGAGTAAGTTGGGTATTCATCTGGGATCAACTAAATGTATCAGGATTTGAAACAAAATTTTTGGTGGCCAGGCATGAAAAACCAATTCGCAGAGTATGTTGCATCATGTCTAATTTGTCAAAAAGCGAAGGTAGAACATCAACGACCAGGCGGAATGCTTACATCATTGGACGTACCTGAATGGAAGTGGGACAACATATCGATGGATTTTGTGGTAAGTTTACCTTGAACTTCCAAAGGTTTTGATTCAATTTGGGTGATCGTTGACCGGTTAACAAAGTCAGCACACTTTTTACTTGTTAAGATCAACTACACTGTGGAAAAGTTGACCGAAGTTTACATCAGAGAAGCGATTAGACTTCACGGAGTACCTTCGAGTATTGTCTCAGATAGAGACTCGAAGTTCACTTCATGGTTTTGGGGAAGTTTACATCAAGCGCTTGGAACTAAGTTACGCTTAAGTTCAGCTTAACATCCTCAAATTGATGGACAAACCTAGAGGACGATTCAATCGTTATAAGACTTGCTGAGAGTGTCTTAGAGAATCGAGGAAGTTGGGATGACCTTTTGCCGCTTATTGAACTCACATACAACAACAGTTTTCACTCAAGTATAGGGATGGCACGCTATGAAGCCTTATACGAAAGGAAATGTCAAACACATGTGTGTTGGTATCAAGATGGAGAAAGCACAATTTTAGGACCAGAAATTGTGCAGCAAACAACGGAAAAGGTTAGACAAATCCGTGAAAAGATGAGAACGGCACAAAGCAGGCAGAAGAGTTACTCTGATCAGAGGAGACGACCCCTTGAATTCCAAGAAGGAGAACATGTATTTTTGAGAGTCACACCTACGATTTGGGGTAGGTAGAGTTTTAAAATCCAGAAAACTCACTCCAAAATTTATCAGACCTTACCAAATTCTTCGCCGTATTGGTCCAGTAGCCTATCAAATTGCTTTACCACCTTTTCTTTCAAATATTCATAGCGTCTTTCATGTCTCACAATTGAGGAAGTATATTCTTGATCCATCTCACATAATTGAACCCGATGAAGTACAATTAAAAGAAAACTTGTCTTATGAGACTTCACCTGTGCGAATCGAGGATAAGAGGATTAAGCAGCTCAGGGGTAAACAAATTTTCTTAGTCAAGGTTATTTGGAATGAGACAACGGGAGAGGCAACATGGGAAGCTGAGGACAAAATGAAGTTACAGTATCCCGATCTTTTTACAGGTACGTAATTCCGAGGATGAAATTTTTTTTTTAGTGGGTAGTAATGTAACACCCGATTTATGCTGTTTTCTGTATCGATAAACAAATATCTGTTTATATTTTTACCTGAGATCTATAAATTAATTTTGGTTGAAACAAAATCATATTTAGACTCAATTTCATGGCAAAAGCCTAAGGTTAAATTTTGGGTTGAAAATTCAGACGAAACCCGGTCTACGTTTTCACTGACAGTGAGATTTTACTGGTCAGAAAACCTAATTTTGACCCGAAAACAAAATGATAAATTTTCTTATCACTTTTTAAGTGATGTGGGCCTTTTCAAAAATTTCTCTCTAAAATAAAACAATATATTTTGTTCGGGTGAATTTTTGAATTAAATCGGGTGCGGAAAACCTAAATCGGGAGAATAACGGAGTTGGAAACGGAACTACGGAGACTGAACCGGACACCGGGCCACGGAGGGACACATGTCACAAGGTTGTGGTGAGTATGGTGAGTCACAACCCATGACTCACCACAAGTAATCATGATTTCTCAAAATATCTAAGATATTTTGTTACGTAAAAGACTAAAATGCCCCTGAGTGTGTTTAGAAACCCTAAACTACCCTTATGACTCACTCACCATATCCCCCTCTCTTCTCTCACGGTAGCCCCTCCCCCTCACACACTCTCATTTTCTTCAAACTTAAACTTAGAGAAAACCAAAAAACCCTAAGTTCTTAAGTGTTTTATTGGCAAAATAGATCAAACTCTTCATCTTTTCTCCATCTTTAAGAGGTAACCATTCTTCCTTCATGATCACGCTTGCCTTAAATCTCCATTTATTCAATTTATTTTGTCATGATCATCAAGTTTGTGTTCTTAGATCTAGAACTTTGGAAATTCCTAGAAAATCATAGAAAAATCATTTTCAAATGATTCCAATTTCTATGAACTAGTTATAATCCCTAGTATCTTCATTCATGAGCATATGTAAAAATAAAATTTCCTTCCCAATTTTCTATATGAGGCTGAAACCTCACTTGTGAGGATGGAGGAGGTTTTGTTCCAATTTCAAGCCATGATCATTAGTTATGTCATCTCCAATACTTATGGCTCACTAATCTAAGAGCATGTGAATTTTTTATTGATTGTGAAAGCATGTCATAAATTGTGTTGTATGAAATTTTTTGTTGACTTTGTGATTGGCTGGAAGCCTGACATCGGTCAGTGCTTATTGGAAATTAAGGATAAAACGATAAGGAAATTTAAGGGAAACTTTATGTTCTTGAAAATTAGTGGATTTAATTTTAAGGTAAAAAATAATATTTTAATGAGTTTTAATGAAAGAATGAGTTAATGAGTGACAGCGAGGACGAAACCGTAAAAAAAAAATTCACTTTCATTTTTTTTTTCCGAAAACGACGGGAAAAATGGAAAAAAAAAATCTAAATTTTAAGAAAATATATTTTAAAAATTGTTTTAAGGTTGTTGATAAATAATTTTTCAAGAAATAAAGGGTTTTTACTTGCCTAACGGCAGTATGAGGAAAAATGATCTTTTTAAGTGAGAAAAATAAATTTATTTGCCAGAAATAATTTTCAAAGTGTTAATGGATTTTTAGAAAATAAAAATAAAGGATTTGAGGAAAAATGATTTTCGTTACGTTTTAAAACGAATTTCATCAGAAAAGGATTTATGGAAAAGAATTTAAGAACGGCGGAAATTTTCCGATAAACTTGGATAAGTTTTCGGAGTTTTTGTTTTGATATTTGTGTTTCACTGAATGAAAATTCTTTGGGGAAAATAAAGGAAAGGATAATGACCTGGATTGCCGAGATGTCGGGCTAGTGTTCCTAAAAGGAAATTGTACTTGGAAGGGAAAGGAATTGGAATACCTAAGGAAGGGTAGTCGGGAGCTTTAAGCATCGACAGAGGAAAAACAAACGACAAAGAACAATTACGATAACAAAGGGTTTTACATGCATAGTCCGGCGGACATGCCATTTTGAGCGAACATGCCTTGGGTATCGAGCTACAATTTCACAAAGGGTGAATTGGATAAATTGGTTAGTTACGGACCAAAGATAAATTCTAGGGTCTTTGGGTCTTAGGGACATTCGGGCTTCGAAAATCCAGAGAATACTTGGGGCCTTGCAACCTCGGGTCGTGAAATTCGGTTACCCGACACGAATGTACTCAATAGGGAACTATTCCAATATTATTTTAGGTGCTCCATCGTGATATTCCCTGAACATTTGGAGCCATACCTAAATTTAGAGGCCGATCTCATAAGACAATTGTGTTAAGGGTATCACAGCCTAATCATTGCTCGAAGAAGGGAAGTTAGGAATCTCCGGAGAATAAAAGTCAAGAATCATAGGATGGACATTGAAGTGCCATGCATTTTTGAAAAATTACGATTGGATGATCGGGTATGAATCCCATTGAAAAATTACATTCCCTGTACTTTGACAAGGCTGATGACGGAAGCGGGTGGAGGACTAACCTGGATACTTCTACGGGCGGGGAGTTCTAGGGAGGACTTCCCAATGGTGTTTCTTTTCTTAAGTGCGACCAGCTATAGGATCTGTTTTGGGTTTATGGTTGGAAAGTAGTACATCTAGTATATAGAAGTTTAGTTTATGTGTGTTTTCCTTATGCTATGGCTTAAATAAAGATTTGTAATATAAAGTGCCATATGTAAACTTTATGGACGAACATATATATATATATATATATGTATGTATGTATGTATGTATGTATGTATGTATGTATGTATGTATTCAGTTGTTTGTTAGTTATAAATGTTTGGTTTGCATCAGTAGAGGAAAAGAAAAAGAAAGAAAAAATTTTACCGCTAATTTCAAGGAAATTAAGAAACAGAGAAAATTATATATTCTGAAAGCAACCAGCGTTATCATTTTCAGTCTTTTAGTTTTTAACATGTAGCGCCAAGGGGGTGTTACATATCTCTCTATATATAAAGAATCATTATTTTCCCAAATATCTTATAAATATTTATCCAAAAAATTATAAATATCATAATTCTTATTTTTGGTTGCTTTAAATAAATTAGTTGGAAATGATTGATAATCCTAAATACCAATGCAAGTGGGAGAATAAATGTTTTATAATTTATAATTTATCCCATCCTTATTTTTAGTTCCTTTAAATAAATTACTTGGAAATGATTGATAATCCTAAATACCAATGCAAGTGGGAGAATAAATGTTTTATAATTTATATTTTGAAAAACAATTCACCCTAAATATCATTTTCTAAATGTGGAATGTTTTTTCAATTGTCAACTAAATTTTATAATTACTCTGGTGACATGTGGCGAAAGTTTTCAATTATGGTTTTTGCTTTATAATATTTATAGATAAAAGGCAAGTGGAAGAAGAAATGCTTGATAATTTTATAAATAATTATTAAAAGTGGAATATTTTGTCAGATGTCAAGAGAATTTTTAATTTTAAAATGGCTCTCAAAATGATAAATGGCATAACTTTACATCCATGGTTTTTGCTTTATAATATTTATAGATAAATATTATTGCCTTCAACCAAAAGATCCCTAATCCGAAGAGTATCTATAGAAGTAGCTTGGATCCTCCTATCCTACATTAAAAAAATCAAGAAGATGAAATACTAGTTATGAAAGAATTTGTAAAAATTGTTAAAAAACGTTGAGTAATGGTTATAGATAACCCATTCTCATCCAAAAACAGTAACTCTACATTACCTCCCAATTGCAAAAAATTGATTTTTTTTCCAAAGTCGTATCACTCTACTTTGACCGTTCATTTATCTTTTGATGGAGAAATATCACTAATAAATTAATCGTTTTAGCTATGAGTGAAAAATACAACAACAACAACCAAGCCTTATCCCACTAGGTGGGGTCGGCTACATGGATCATATGGTGCCATAATGTTCTATCATGAATCATGTTAATAGTTAAATCATTGGCCTCCAAATCTTTCTTAATAGTTTCTCCTATAGTTTTTCTTGGCCTACTTCTACCTCTAGCTATTGGATTGCCCTCCACTTGATCCACTCTCCTTACTACAGAATCTAAAGGTCTCTCCATACATGCCCAAACCACCTAAGTCGAGATTCAACCATCTTTTCTACAATAGGTGCTACCCCAACTCTCTCTCTAATGCTTTCATTCCTAATCCTATCACGTCTAGTTTTTCCGCTCATCCAGCGCAACATTCTCATCTCTGCTACATTGATTTTACTCTCGTGTTGATTTTTTACCGCCCAACACTCCGTCCCATACAACATCGCGGGTCTAATAGCTGTACGGTAAAATTTTCCCTTTAGCTTAAGAGGTACCTTTTTATCACACAAAAAACCCGAAGCCTTCCTCCATTTCGACCACCCTGATTGAATCCGATGGTTTACATCTCCCTCAATTTCTCTGTCATTTTGTATAATAGACCCAAGATATTTAAACCGTGTGACTTGTGGTATGTTGTGGTTTCCAACTTTCACCTCTAAGCTAGAGGTGTTTCGCCTTTTGCTAAACTTACATTCCATATACTCTGTCTTGCTTCTACTCAAACGGAAGTCATATGCTTCTAAAGCTTGTCTCCAAGTCTCCAACCTTCCATTTATGTCATCTCTCGACTCTCCAACTAGAACTATATCATCCGCGAAAAGCATGCATCGCGGTGCTGGCTCTTGAATGTGCTCTGTAAGTACATCCAAGACCAAGGTAAAATGATAGGGGCTTAAAGCTGACCGTTGGTGCAGACCTATGGTTATTGGGAAATCTTCTGTGGCTCCACCCTGCGTTCTCACACTAGTCGTGGCCCCCTTATACATATCCTTGATAGCTCGAATATAGGCAATCCGAACACCTTTCTTTTTAGGGCTTTCCACAAAACCTCTCTTGGCACCCTATCATACGCTTTCTCAAATTCAATGAAGGCCATGTGTAAATCTTTTCGATCCCTTCGATATTGTTCCATCACTCGTCGTAGCAAGTAAATTGCTTCCATGGTCGACCTCCCGGGCATAAAACCAAATTGGTTGTCGGTGATTTTGGTTTCTTTTCTTCGTCTCCGTTCAAGCACCCTTTCCCATAGCTTCATAGTATGACTCATAAGCTTAATCCCCCTATAATTTGCACAATTTTGTATATCTCCCTTATTATTGTAAATCGGAACTAAAGTGATTCTGCTCCATTCGTCTGGCATTTTCTTTAACCTCATAATCTCGTTAAAAATCTTCATGAGCCAACTAATGCCTCTACTTCCGAGACTCTTCCATACCTCCACAGGTATATTGTCCGGTCCAACTGTCTTGCCATTATCCATCCTTATCAAAGCTTCTTTTACCTCATGCTCTTGGATTTTACGATAAAAAGTGTAATTTTGGTCCTCCCCTCTGATGTCAAGCACCCGTGGGCATGATAAAACTTCAAATCCTTCATTAAATAACTTGTGGAAATAATTCTTCCATCTATCTTTAATATCTTGTTCCTTAACCAAAACTCTACCTTCTTCATCCTTAATACACTTCACTTGGTCCAAGTCTCTTGTCTTTATTTCCCTATTTTTAGCAAGCCTATAAATAGATTTCTCACTATCTTTGGTGCCTAAGGATTGGTACAATAACCCGTCAAAAGCTTTAGTTCTAGCTTCGTTCACTGCCTTCTTGGTCTCTTTTTTAGCCACCTTATAATTTTCCCAATTTTCAGCATTTTTACATAAAGACCAAGCTTTAAAACATTCCTTTTTAACCCGAACCTTAGCTTGCACACTTTCATCCCACCACCAGGATTCTTTACCCCTAGGTCCGAATCCTCTTGATTCACCAAGCGTCTCTATAGCTACCTTCCTAATTCCTTGGCCATCTTGTCCCACATATCATTTGCACTTCCGTTTGCCTCCCTACATGCCCATTTAGATCCCCTCCTAAGAAAATCTTTTCACCTAGCGGTATTTCCTGAATTAGTCCTTCTAAATCCTCCCAAAATTTTACCTTGAAGTGTTCTTCTAACCCTACCTGAGGTGCGTAAGCACTAATCACATTAAAGGTGTCTTGTTCAACTACAAATTTTAGGGCAATGATCCTATCTCCAACCCTTTTTACATCCACAATATCATTCTTCCAATATTTATCCACAATTATGCCCACCCCATTTCTCGATTTTACTTTGTCAGTGTACCAAAGCTTAAAACCCGAAGAGTTTAATTCCTTTGCCTTTTCTCCCACCCACTTAGTTTCTTGTAGGCACATGATCGAAATTGATCCTCCTCCTAATCATAGTGTCAACTATTTCCATTGATTTACCTGTAAGTGTGCCTATATTCCAAGTTCCAAAGCGAATCCTACTCTCGTGAACTAGCTTCTTTACCCACACTCGTTCACAAAAATGTGGGAACCCTTGCTTATTTTTCACTACATCCAGGCGGCGATGCAGCGGCCCTTGCTCATTTGACACTGTACTCGAGCTATACAGCGCGTTGCTTCTGGGCAACGACCTAGCATTAACATTATTACGTCGTTATCCATGTCATAGAGATTCGACTAAGTTTTATGTTGGCTGTCGATGGCCTAACACAACCCTCTCCTTTTATCCGGGCTTAGGACCGGCTATGTTTAGTTTGTCACAAAGCACAACATAGGCAGGATTCCATGAGTGAAAAATAGAAAGGAAAAAAAAAACTTTAGATGAACAAACCTTCTCAGGAGATGCTTGAATTTTATATTTTCATTTGATTGTCTACATTTTTATAGTGCCTCTATTAGGTTGGATAAAGAGTAAACTTGCATTGGGAATATAGGGGAAATAACTCAAATATTTAAGTAAACTACATAGGGAAATGATTCACCATCTTGAAATTATTTATTTTCTTCGAACACATATAATTTATGACTCTTTGTTTATCACAATTCATGATGCACAACTATTCATTTTTAGTTGCTTCAAATAAATAAATTACATTGAAAATGATTGATAATCTTCAATACCAATGTAAGTGGGATGAGAAATATTTGATAATTTTAATTTAATTTTTTAAAATATATATTTACACTTTCTAAAAGATAAATGTTTTTCCAATTGTCAAAAGAATTTAAATTTTATTATAAATATATAATCAAGCGAATCATATGTATATGCTATTGTATAATTTTTTTATAAAAAAAATATATAGCTTTTATCTTTATAATAATAATAATAATAATAATAATAATATATATGATCCACAATTATTAAAAAAAATGATATTTTCCAAAAATAGTATTTATAAAACCTATACGTATATACCAATAATAATATATATTTTATATAAAAAAATATAGCTTTTATCTTTATTATATTTATAAATATATATATATATATATATATATATATATATATATATATATATATATATATATATAATCAAGCGAATTATATGTATATGCTATTGTATAATTTTTATAAAAAAATATATAGCTTTTATCTTTATTATAATAATAATAATAATAATAATAATAATAATAAAAATATATATATGATCCACAATTATTAAAAAAATGATATTTTCCAATAATAGTATTTATAAAACCTATACGTATATACCAATAATAATATATATTTTCTATAAAAAAATATAGCTTTTATCTTTACTATATATATATATATATATAACCTGTAATTATTAAAAATGATATTTTTATTTTTTTAAAAGTTGTATGAATCAAATGTAGATAATAAATTTAGATGATTGGAAATGAATTGAAATTATGATTTAAATAAATTATATTTGAAAATGATTCATCTTGAAATGTTTTAATTGCTTTGGAAACATATATAGTGTTAAATGTTCAGAGATAATATAAGGCAAGTGGAAGAAGAAATATTTGATAATTTTATAAATAATTTCTAAAAATGAAATATTTTACCAAATATCAAAAGAATTTTTAATTTTAAAATGATTCTCAAACATGACATAACTTTTCATCCATAATTTTTGTTTTATAACATTTATAGATAAGGAGCTGCACATCCAAACGTCACCCATTGTGATCCAACCACCCCCACAGCCACCTAAGAAAGTCTAGATGTCTGACAAGCAAAATGCACCCTGAACCCCGTCAATAGCCGCACCAAGGCTTTAGGGTAAATGAAACAAGGTATGTTTGGATGTACAATAATTTGTTCCTTGAAGTGCTTTTCATTGAAATTATTGTTATGGTATGTTTGGATGCACGTTGGTTTGGTCCTAGATGTGTCTTTTCTTAAACTAATGTCAATAGCTCTTGATTCTCAAAAGTAATTCTTACCATTTTTAAAGTACATCCAAACATGCTATCTTTTGATTTAACGCGAATCTAAACATGTCAGGAGACCCTCACGTATGTTTGCCATGTGAATTATTTATTAGTCTTCTGATTTTTGTGTGATTATTTTTATTATATGATGATGGTAAATCTAATTGAAGGATCAAATCATACAATTAAAAATGTTCGAATGTTGGGTCTTGAGAATACAGCAATGTTAAAACTCTTAAGGAAGGGCTTTGTCGTCTTTGTGGTCCTACCTGATTTGAGAGATTAGTCTCCACAACTGCGTGCGGAGGATATTCTGGGGAACAAAAAAAGCATACAATTAAAAAATTTGTGCAATTAAAAAATTTAGAAGGATAAATTAAACTTTTCCATTAACTAATTTGTATGAAGTACTATTTTTTTTTACGGAACTAAAAATTGTTAATATGTAAAAAAAAGATACCTTTTTTTATACTAAAAAAAGGATATTCATTCATTCAAATTAGTAAAATACATCGAAAACAACACAAATTCAACACTGTTAAAAACCGAAAAGGATGAATCTACGAACAAACTCACGGCACCCAGGTTAATAGCGTAACACGACAAAATGCCTACAAATGTGACAAAATCAAAGTGAATGGAATACCCATGCCTCTAGATCTGTAACGTTGACGGTCAAGTCTTGATTGAATCTGTAATGGATCGAAGCTGATCTCCCAATCTAAACCAAACGAACACCGCAACAAGACGAGAAACCAAACGACGCCGCAACAAGATGATGAACAAAACACCGTCGCACGTAGACGACAAAAACACGGAAAAACACGAAAGAAAAACCAAATCTATGTGGAACAACCACTTATTTAGATAAAGGGAGAAAAAACGATATAGAGGGGTGATTCCAGGCCAAAAGATGGCCCAAAATCACCCCCTTCCGGTGGATGAGGAAGAAGGAAAAGAGGAGTAGAAGGAATGTTGAGAGAGAGATAGAGGCGGCTCTAGGTTAAGTGGACAAAAAAGATTAAAAAAAAGATACTTATTTAAATAACTGGCCTTGTGTTTCGAAACAGTGACCGTGGAAAAAAAAAGTTACACTCCATTGATTTTGTGAGTTGGTGTCTCAAAAATCAGTTAGAAGATCAAGGCTTTCAGTTAGAAGAATCGGTTAGAAGTTAGTTACTTCTGTTTTAACCAACTTGCTGCAGCATAGCTGATGGAGCTCAAACAGATCTTGAAGCTGATTGTATCTCTGTATAAAGCATAGGCTATAGACTATGTAGAGCAGATTAGAGATGGTTCCGATGCTTTGTATTTCTCTGTAACGTGTTTTGTAAAATAGAGGGTGAGTGATCAAGAGGTTGGCGTGTGAAAAGTAGAGTGAAAGAAAGACTTGGGAACTTTGTCCTCTCTGCTTACGGGGTGAAAACACAAAGGGCCAATGGTAGAATTCTATTAAGGCTAGCTTGATCTTGTAACCTTGATTCAATCATAGTGGAATATATTTGTTCTCTCCCCGTGGATGTAGGTTCCACCGGCTGAACCATGTTAATCTTTGGTGTGATTCTTTCCTTCTTTTATCTTGTTAATCTCATTATATGTTTCTGTCAAAACCAGTGTTTTGCTGGTTTCATTTTTCTTTCTAGTTGCTGATGTATTTGTTCTTTCTGTTTCTGCCTTAAAACACAACAGATTTGGTATTTGATTAACTATTGATGTAATTTTTGGTTAAAGGTAATAATTAGGTAAAATCTTAATTTCAATTTCTGATATTTAAAAAAAAAATCGTCTTAATCTACTACTACTATCATCCATTGTGGGCCGTCAGCTTCACTTAATGTCATTTAACAGATTAGTGTATATTGCTGATTAAGAACATATTCGTATATGTTATTGTTATTATTCATATTTGTAACTTGTAAGTGGCGGAGGAGTAAGGACAAACGTTGATGTTTAAGAACAGATTCGTGTATGCCATTATTTCATAATATTTGCTTATCAAAAACATCAATATACTTTTGTTTATTTAAAAAAAAAAAAAAAAAAACAGATTCGGGTACGTTGCTGATTAAGAACAGATTCGTGTATGCTATTATTTCATAGATTTGTAAGTGGCTAAGGACTAAGGACAAACGTTGATGTTTATATTAAGGCTGTAAGTCCATGTGATTGTGGGCCTCATTCTATTCTGTAATCTGTAACAAAAACGTATGAAGGACAACACCAGGGCGCTCCACCTGCGTCAATACGGATCTACCATCAAAAGTAGGTTTGGTGACGTTTGGAAGAGCTTATTTAAGCTTCTTTTGACTTATCTGATGACATAAGTTCTTATGCAGTGTGTTTGACAGAGCTTATAAAAATAACTTATGTCATCCCATAAGGAGTTTTTGACTTATTTTCATAAGTCATTTTGGGAGAAAACATGAAAGTATCATACAAGAGCATTATGCACTAAACACCCTCTCAGTGTTTTTATTTATTCGAATCCTCTCATGCCCCATCCTTTCTTTTTCTTTCTTTAAGCACTTATAACATAAGCTCTCATGCGATAAGGTCTGACGTGATAAGCTCTTAATTAAGTTGTTTACCCAAACACACCCTTGCAACTAAACCAACCACAAATAATGTCTTTAATATTTATAGGGCAACAAACGAAAGGGTGACAAATAGATGGATTTTGATTCGAATTATAATTGATAGATAAAAAATAATTCACCGGTCCATTTCAATCCGTGCTAAAAATGTATAAAAAAATTCAATCAATCCATAACTCATTTAATAAAAAATCATCCAACCCATCCATTAACAATTTTTATATGGATAGATATTCGATCCATCCATTTAAAAATAGATTGTACATTAAAATGTTATTTTAACAAATTTTACAAACTAAATATTTTCCTTCTCTAAATATTTTTTCTCTCTAAAATTTAAGGATCTTTATTAAGGGGGGGGGGGGGGGGGGACTATGAAACACTTCTTGAGTTGCAAAAAATGGCACAGCTTAAAAAACATCTATTTCCAATTAAACTGAAAGAAATCACTTTTAACATTTCAAAATTACACCCAAATTAACTTGGGCCAAGGCCTTAGAGCTAGCTCTCTCAATCAATGCTTTCTTTGCACCTTTCTCGTGAGCATTCTGGTTTTGGGGTTTGACTTCTTCCAATCTGTTCGAGTGCGAAACGCACTTTCGATTATGCACAGTTACGGGAACAGCAAGAGCGTGGTGAAGCGCTCGAAGAAGTACTTTGAAGAAGCACTGTACCTGAAGCTCTTGAAGGAAGGTTCCTCTGAGCTCGGTGTTCGGCAGCAGCTGAACCAGTTCATCGATAGAGGAAAGCTTGTTTTTAAATGGATAATAAATGATCCATTCCTTTTTTGTTTGTTTGGTCCAATGGATCAAGAAAAATTATTGGATGAATTCATCAATTACTAAAAACAATCCAATTGAATCTTATTTATTTATTTTTATTATTATTAATGGATGGATTTTATTATGAACCACTCGGATGGATAATTGGTATGGGATCCTTCTGCCACCTTGTAATAGTATTAGTGGTCACCAGTATATGAATTCAGAAGTGGCGGATGCCATCTTGGAGGACTTGGTCCCATAAATTCAAGGACCCTAAACAGATGAGTTGGCTGCTATAAAAGGATATGGATTCTCTCCAACTATTCATTTCTCCGACTTTATGCATGTAAAGACTCTCGATACTTATGACTTATGAGACATGCGTACAAAAATTTGACTGCATCAATGCACCAATGGAGAGGATCCAAATGCATGGGTCGAATTTGGTCGAATTTAGTAAACTGGACACCCGTGAGCAGTATTTGTTTCATGTAATCCCCGATTTAATAACTTGCAAATAAGGACTTGTTTTTAATTCTATTTGCAAATAAGGACATCTTGTAGACTACTCCCTAGCATCGAATGGCATCAATTGAAGCTGGCCAGATCTTGTTGTTCGGCCAAATGTCCCTCTTTGTCTTTCAATGCTACCACCAGTGACTTTGGAACCTTCTCTCCCTAAAAGTGTATACCACATACCGAATACGTTATACCGCATACTACGTACCAATCGGGTTCACATTATGGAAAGTGTTGTAATAATAATATGAAAAGTGACCAACCACATATACTCAACCGTGTACGGTGTACCCATATCTTTACCATGTACCTGATAATTATGATTCTTCACATTTTATTTCAAAACTGTAGAAGGAGAATGCATTCTGCCAAAGGGTGGAGGATATGTTAATAGATTATCACAGAATTCTACAAAACAAACAAATAAGTCATTTCGCCATAAAGAACAGAAAGAAATAACACTAATTAATAAAGAACTTTGGTACACACTTCCTATACAACTGGGTTCTGGATAGGCAGCCAAATGTTCCCTGTGGACATCTGACATCTCATTATTCTTAAAAGAGAAAGACAACACACATTTTACATATGCATGGTTCTCGTGTTACACACAACAACATTAATTTGTACCACACATTTCAACTACGTAGCCATTGTATCTGATGATTCTGACAAGCTAGCAGTAGAGTCTCCAAACGATAAGCCAGATCCACTTAACTTCTCTTCTATGATTTGGGATAACTTTTTTACCATTGAAGGGGACAAATAATTCACCGAGTCCCCTATTTCAGCCTTCCTAAACAAGTGCTTTTTCTCTAAGTTGGTTGCAATTATTGTTCCACACTTGTTTACCTCCAATTCCTTCATCATCTCAAAGCTACACAACTTGACTATGTTTTCAATCACTCCATTACTTTCCTCCTCCAATGTGAATGGACAACCCAAGAACTCTGCCACTCTCTTCACGTGAAAATTATTGACATCTTTTTTAAGCTCCTCATACTTCAAGAACAGAACCTTGTGCGGTCTTGCTATGCTCTCATTCCAATAACCAAGCATGTGGTACCATGATGGACCAAACCCAATTTTCCCCATGCAATACATGTCAAAAGCTTCCTCTAGTGTAAATGCAGGTAAATGGTTTGGCTTAATTTTGTTGAAGAAAATCCATCTAGACACCAAGGTGTCAAAAGGGTTCCTGCAGATATAGATTATCTTACAATTGGACTCTTTGATTGAGTTGGCCAGTGAAGGAAAAGGAATGTGTGTACCAAAAAGTCTTGGCTCGGGAATGTTGGAGAGTTCAGGAACTTGGTCATGGGTGTAAAGGGTGTATTCAATGAAAGGCACAAGTTCATGCGGATTTGAAGTAAGCAAAGGATGTGTGGTTGATGTGGTGAATCTTTGGCGATTGATAATAGCAAAAGTAAGAGCTTTCAACCATGTGGTGCCTGATTTTGGTATGCTGGCCACTATGACATCACTTTCTTTAGCTTGGAAGTGCTTTTGAAAAGTGATTATTGCTTGGATTTGAGCTGGTTGGCACCAAAAGCCTTGAAATAGATATTGGTACCGTGTTCTCCAACCTTTCTCTTTGGGAAGAGATAGAATCAGCTCCTTACATTCTTGGCTTAGTTCATCCTCTTCTTCTTCAGGTGCTTTCTCCACACCCCTTGATTGGTTTTCTGTGAAATGGGTGAGAGCCGTTTGAGCCATTGGACTAAGGTAGTAAGCTACTAGTGATTGACATGACAATTTTGCACGAAAGCAGCCATTACTTATAGTAGGCACCCATTTTTCATGTTCACAAAAGATTTTTCATTTCAAACACGGTGTCTTGTGAATGTGATTTATTGTTTTCTTGTGTAGAATATCAAAGTTATAATAATTTTATGTTTCAACCAAAAAAAAAATTATGCAGTTATCAGTGGAACATTATAATATATATGCGTGATGCTAACTAATGTTCCCAAAATAGCAATTTTTTATTGAAAAATTAAGTATAACACTTCTTCAATTATTAAATAGAGTAACACTACAAGAATAATGGTGATTTGCGACGGATTATTTGCGACGGCCTCAATTCCGTCAGTAAAATTGTCATTTGCGACGGCCTTTGCCGTCACTAACAGGAACAATTGTATTTCCCAAATTTGTGACGGCCTTGGATGATTTGCGACGGCCTATGTCGTCAATGTTGTTGTGCGTATTTCCGTGAAATTTTGGCGCCATTTCAGGTGGAGAAATATTCAAGTTTGCGACGACCCGGCCGTCGCTAATGCACCATGAAGTTTGCGATGGCCTCTAGCCATCAGTAATTAACAACGTTTGCAACGGCCAGTCCCTCGCTAATATGCCTTACAGTTTGCGACGGTCTTGGCCATCAGTAATGGTGATGGTTTGCGACGGCTATGCCGTCGCTACGAAGTTTTCTGTTTTGCGACGGCTTGGGTTGTCGCTGGTCCGCCGTAAAACCTTTAATAGAGGCCCAACCCGCCACACTTATCCCTAGTCCCTTCTTCAACCTGCAACTCCACTTATCCCTTCTTTCAAATCCATTACGCAGAGCATTCGTCCCCCACGCTACTGCCGTCGCATCATCTTTGTCGTCCGTTTGCCGGCAGTCCGTCCGCCCGCCTCCCCATTCCCATCCGATACTCCCTGGTTTCGGTCGCACACTGCCTCAGAAAGCATGAACTGGTGAAAGAGATGATGGCAGGAAGATGCATCCAAGATCATCATTCAATGCTTTCCTTGAAGTTGTGAAGACATGGCATTGCAGGGCTTGTCTTTTTTCCTTTCCTCATCTTATCCTTAAGCACTTTTTCTCTTCTGTTTTTTCTTTTTAGCCTTAGCATTCATGAGCAAAGAATATTGGTAGTTAATGCTTGTGCAAGTAGGGATCTTCAAGAGAATGTAGTGCTCAAAAGATATAACTGCTCAAAAGACTGTCGTGGACAAATTCACCAGGATTGAAGGTGACTACAAAGCAATTGTACAGAATCAAAATCCATTGATCCCCCAATATTTGGCACGGATGAATTTTGCTGGTGTTGTGAATGGAATCCAGCTATGACACAATTAACTGGATAGAAGGATAAATAATTCATATTTTAAACAATTAATTAATATAAATTTGATTAATTTAATTATTATTTTTTAAAAAAAATCCATTGCATTTGCGACGGCCAAGTCGTCGCTACTTTCTGATGATTTGCAACGACCAAGCCGTCGATAATTTCTGGTGATTTGCGACAGCCAGGCCGTCGCTAATGTCTAGTGATTTGCGACGGCCAATAACAAAAGGCCGTCACAAACGGTTTGCGACGACCCTATATGCGACGGATTTGTGGCCGTCGCAAATCCGTCAGAAACACTTGTTTTGCGATGGATTTGTGCGATTTGCGACGGCTTTTGGCCCTCGCTAAAACCAATTTTTCTTGTAGTGTAAAGGTCCAAAATGGTCCTTGAAATTTTGTTAGAACCTACTTTTAGTCCCCGAAAAAAATAAATTAATTAAATAATCCCTGAAATTAACAAACGCGAGATAAGATAGTCTCTTCGTCCATCTCCGTCCACTTTATTCTGTTAACTCAAATTAGTGACCCAAATTAGTCCTTCAAATTTCGCTGGCCATGGTGACCCAAATAAGTCCATGCGTGTAATGCATGCATCAGAATGCAACACGTAACAAAATTCAATAGTATGTACCAAAACTTTTAAACAGTATGCAAACAAAAATGACTTTATTTGTGGTTGTGGCTGAGATTCTCCAGTATCTTGAGTCCCTTGTTCACCCTGAAACAAAAATCAACTTCAATGTTTTACCACACTTCTCAAAATGTCCGTCTCACCACACTTCTTTCATGTGATTTCTCATGTCTTATGAGTCTTGTGCTACTGGCCGCTGGCGAGTAACATCTATCAGGTTCATATCTCACAATTTCATGGAAGTTCTTTCGAAAAGTAGTCAAGTTTTTGTGCTCACAAATTTGACCTCTTTCCAATTTTAAAAAGAAACCAGCAATAATAATAGCAAAGGAGAAAAAGGCATTTGATCTTCAATTACATCATCAATCATGATATATAAAGAGCATTTTTTCCATGAATTCATGGCAAAGAAACATTACAAATATAAAATTTTAATTTATTATTGGAGACAGGAAGGTTATGCAAAACAAGGAAATATTTGAACCAAATTACCGATTGGAGTTGATGCAAAAATGATTGAAACAATTAAGATCCATCATGCTTGGTTCACCAATAAGGCAATAACCCACAATTATATGATTTGTTTTCCAAAAAAATTCATTTCCATGCTTTAAATTAATTCAATGATGTTACTCAATGCAATAATTTGGTAACAACACTTAAAGGTTATCGAACCACTCAGTACAAATCGTTGAGCACATTCGTTAAAAGGAAAGTACCTGATATTCTTGAAAATGTATAATTCTTGTACGGATGGAGAAGAAAGCCCAAGCTATCTGAAACATGGGAACAATGATAATTGCATCAAACAAGGACAGTCATTCATTCAACCTGGTCATCTGTACAGAGAGGAATATATTGGGTTAGCCTTCATGTTGGTCATAAACAACTTTTAAAAAATATGATTGTAACATCTGGACACATTTATCAAGACTTATCAAAATGCGGTTGTACTAATAAATAAAAGAAGCATGGAATATGTGAACCGGCCGTGCAACTAATAACCATTGGACTTTGGATACGGCCAGTCGTAAGATGCTAGAATGGCCACAAGTATTGGTGTTAGACACATGGAATACTATTGTTTGAAAATTTTGGTGCACATTGCTGAATTATGGTGCATGCATTACACGCATGGACTTATTTGGTCGCGAACTAAATTTGAGGGATTAATTTGGGTCACTAATTTGAGATAACGAAGTTAAGTGGACGGAGATGGACGAAGGGACTAAGATGCGACTATTTAGTTAATTTATTTTTTTCGGGGACTAAAAATGGATCTTCAAACAATTTAAGGGAACAGTTGAGACCTTAACTCTATTAAATATATCAAGTCTCAACGAAAACTTTTTATTTATTTAATCAATATCGTTATAACATGAGTTAGCATTCTCTTTATTAGATTATACTTTTCTCATGAATTTTATTACTTTTATAAAATAATTAGAAGTGCAAGCACTTGAATATTTTCAAAAGAAAAAAAAATGTGTAAAATTGTGCGTAAAAAATATGTATAAATGACATTATTGATAAAGAATCAAACTTAGAACGTCATTAACTCACACGCATATAGCAATAAATACATGGAGAATAAGGATTAGAACGATACATTATTGATGTGCTTTTTTTATTGAAGTTATTATGAGTCGTTTTGATTTTAACTTTTTTTTAACGCGCATCTAAACATGTCAGGAGACCCTCACATGTTTGTCATGTGCATTATTTATTAGTCTTCTGATTTTTGCGAGATTATTTTTAGGGTTAAATATATTTTTAGTTCCTAAAAAATGGACATATTTTGATTTTGGACCTATAAAAAATTTTCTTTGATTTCATCCTTAAAATATATGAAATTATTAATTTTGATCTCTATAAAATGAGAAAAATTTGGTTTCGGTCCCTATAAAATAATTTTTTTAAAATTTTCATCACACTAAAATTTGATATCACTGTTTTTAGTCCTTAACATTTATTTTAGGGTAGAAAAATAGCATTCATTTTAGGGTTCAAGAAAACTTCTAGGGGAGTCACGTGCTAACATGATACCACAGACGTTATTGGGTGTCACTTGGGATGAAGATGACCTTACACATATGTAGGTGACGGATGCCACACGACAACAGGGACAAAAACAGTGATTTCAGATTTTGGAGGGATAAAAATAATAGAAGAAATTTTACAGGGACTAAAATTAAAATTCGTTCATTTTACATGGACTAAAACCATATTTAACCCTTATTCTTATAATTATATGATGATGGAAAATCTAATTGAAGGATCAGATCATAAAATTTAAAAATTTAGAAGGATGAATCAAACTTTTCCATTAACTAATTTGTATGAAGTACTATTTTTTTTTTTACGGAACTAAAAATTCTTAACATGTAAAAAGATTACACTCGATGGTCGATTGATTTGGTCTTTGATTAACTACTGATGTTATTTTGGGTTAAAGGTAATAATTAGGTAAGATCTTTCCTAAAATATATAATAATTTTAAAATTTCAATTTCTAATATTACAAGTAAAGTTCGTCTTGATCTACTTGTAGATGGCGTTTGAAAGAGCTTATTTAAGCTCCTTTTGACTTATCTGATGACATAAGCTCTTATGCAGTGTGTTTGACAGAGCTTATAAAAATAACTTATGTCATCCCATAAGGAGTTTTTGACTTATTTTCATAAGTCACTGGGAGAAGCTTATGAAATTATCATAAGAACTTATGCACTAAACACCCTCTCCGTGTTTTTCACTATTCGAATCATCTCATGCCCCTTTCTTTCTTTTTCTTTCTTTAAACGCTTATGGCATAAGCTCTCATACGATAAGGTCTTATGTGATAAGCTCTTAATTAAGTTGTTTTCCCAAACGCACCCCTAGTCTTATACTATCAGCCATTGTTGGGCCGTCAGTTTCACTTATAATATCATTTTAACAGTTTCTGGTATATGTTGCTGATTAATAACAGATTCGTGTATGTTATTATTTCATATTTGTAAGTGGTTAAGGACAAACGTTGATGTTTATATTAAGGCTGTCAGTGCATGTGATCGTGGGCCTCATTCTATTCTGTAATCTGTAACAAAAACGTACGAACGACAACACCAGGGCGCTCCACCTACGTCAATACGGATCTACCATCAAAAGTAGGTTTACTATGTCAACGAAGGTTGGTCCAGTTGGTAAGGATTCAACTCATAACCCACAAGACCGTGAGTTTGAATCCTACTGCCGATGTGAGGATCTCGTTGGTGGATAATCTGTAAGTATCTTTGTAAGCTCTCTATGAGCCGTGAGTAGAGGTGTCAAACGGCCTGGCGGGCCAGAATGCAAAAACGGGCTAGGCCGGGCCCGCCCGAATTTCCATCAGGTTATGAATTCTGTAGCCCAGCTTGACCTAAAATGCGGGCCGGGCTGGGCCAGGCAATCGGGCCAATGGGCCAAAACAGTAAAAAAATGACTGAAATTTACCCAATCTTCACATTTTTTGCCTTAATATCGGGCCGTGCCGGCCCGAACCCAATGGCCTGATCGGGTCGGGCCAAAATGGCCTAGTTTTTTTAGGCTTATATTTTTGGTGCCCGAGCCGGGCCAAAATTGACATCTCTAGCCGTGAGTAAGGATGACATTAGGTAGGGTACTATAGTACCCGTCCCATACCCGCGTTTGAAAAAATTACCCGGACCCATACCCGTGTGGGTAGCAACCTTAGTTCCCTTACTCGTACCCTCTGGGTATCTAAGTACCCACACCCACATCCATCTTTGATCTCCTAATGTGCTTGAAGTTCTTGTGAAAAGGGAACTTTAATTAGAGTCATGGTTGTAAATATATATTAACCAAGGTTTTCAAAACCGGATCGGGCCAGCCGGTCCGATCGGGTTAACCGGGAACCGTGATCTTGGTCGGTCCGGTTTACAGGGAAAACCGTCCCTGTACTGAACCGGTGGAAAAACCGGAGAACCGGTTCAAAACCGGTCATAACCGGTAGTGAACCGGTCTGAACCGGTTTCCTAAAAAAAAAAATTAGTATAAAAGGATTTGGGCCATCCTAGCCAAAACCCAATTCTTTTGTTTTCTAACATATGTGGGCTGGTTGTAGATTTTGTGTTGGTTTTCCCTATGAAGATGATTTTAACATATATCTTTATATTTATTTAGTTTAATTTCAAAATAAAAAAATTGTGCTTAATAATTTCAGTTGTTATGTTATTTTTTTGTTTAATATTGTTACAAATATTATATTAAAAATTAAAATAATATTATTTAATTATAACCGGTTCAACCTCGGTTGGACCATTGAACCTCGAACCACTGTCTTCACCAGTTCGATGGCCGGTCCGGTTTTGTAAACCTTGGTATTAACTATGTATTTTTTTACACTCACGAACCTATTAAAGAATCTTTTTACATACTGGATATTTTTTTCAGTTTGACAAAGTTCTTCTATATACTTTCTTGTGAGAGTCAAACCTTGGGAGTAAGAAATCCTGTCTAGTTTCGAGTCATGAAATTTCGTTGACGAAATTTTTTTTAGTGGGGTAGAAATATAACACCCTGATTTTTACTGCTTTTTTCAATAACAGTATATATATATATATATATATATATATATATATATCTTTATATTTTTTTATTTGAGACTTAGAAAATGATTTTGGATAAACCAAAGTCATATTTATACTCTACTTTATCGTAGAGAGTTACGGTTAAATTTTGGGTTGAAAATTCAGACGGAACCTGATCTGCGTTTTCACTGACAATAAGATTTTCCAACGATAGTGGTTATTTTGAAAATTTTCAAAATAAATAAGTGATTATACCTTATTTGGGCGTAAAAACCTAAATCGGGTAATCGACAGAGTCGAGAACTGACGTGCAGAGACAAAAGTCGACATCGGATGAGGAGACATCTTGCCACCTAGGGTGGTGAGTCATAGGGGTGACTCACCTAGCATTTAATTTATGTAATGATGGGTTTAAGTGTGAAAAGACCAAAATACCCCTAACCTAACCTATCCTAGTTAAACATTAACCATGGTTAAGGCAAGACAAATTCAAATTGGCTTCTCCTCTTTTTTTGTGGTTTCAAATCAGTCACACCATCTACAAATCCTCACCACTCAATTTTTATGATTACCTTATGCATGAAAAGACCATTATGTCCTTAAGTCTTAATTAAATGTCAAAATCGTCCCCAAGTGAAATTACATTTTTGTCCTCAAATGAAAGACAATTTGGACATCCTTTCCCTCCATTCCCACGACCTAACCCTCCTCACATAGTGCATTTCACTCATTTTCTCTAACTTCATCTTCTTCCTCATATTTTCTCTCAAAATTCTCTAAGTTCCATAACCAAAATTTGTGAAGCAACTAATAGATTTCTTGCTCTTTTTCTAATTCCAAGAGGTATACCTTACTTGTCATTATCAATAAACTATATGTTCTTCATTTATTTTCTTGATTCAAGGTCATGATCATCATTTGAAATTCCTAGATCTAGAACTTCAAAAATTTCTAGAAAATCATAGAAAAATCCTATGATTATGAAAACAATTTCTATGAACTTGTCATCATCTCTATGTTTATAATCCAAGAGTATGAATCAAACAAAAATTTCTTTCCTATTCTTTCATAGTGGGCCGAATCTAAGGCTTGGAGAGACTAGATCAGTTTGTTTCAATTTCTATCATTTAACACTTGATTTCATCTATGCAATACCTATTGTTATTGAATCTAGAAGCTTGAGAATTTTGAAAATCTCTAGCCTATTTTATGGATCAAGGCCGAATCCTATTCCAGGAGGATCTGGATGAGTATTGTTTCAATTTCTGAAATAGAACACTTGATTCAATCTCTCTAGTACCTATACATGTTAAATCCAAGAGCTTGAAATCAAAGAAATTTTCTAGCCTAAGGTCAAAACCCTAACTTATTGAGTTGGATGGTTTTGTTTAAAGTTCTTAATTTATGATCATTGATTATGCCTTCCTAGTACTCAAGGATCATTAATCCAAGAGTTTGTAAAATTTTAACATCCCTTACCAAATTATTTTGTGAAGACCGAACCATAGTCTTAGGAATTAGAGTGTTTTGTTGTTTGATTTTATTAATGGTGTGATGTTTGTTGTGAAGGATAAACCTTGTTAGTTTGTTCTGAGTTTTGCGGAGGAAACCGGAAGCGAATCGGGGAAATCACTTCGAGAAAGGAATCAGAGACTTCAAGAGGTAAGGGGAGTACCTGAGGGATTTTTCCGATAGCTATATGCTATCAGTATGTGGTCTGTATAGTTTATTTGAGTGTGTTTGTGGTGTTTTAAATTATCTTACGTAGTTAATTTATCTGTTGTTAATATATGCTTTTAATTGATTGTCTGCAGTAATTGTTATAGTATTTTAATGCATGTTATAAAATGTGTTATCTGCTATAGTATTGACATGAAATTATTATTGTTGTTGATTGAAAAGCCTCAATTAATTACGAAGATAAAAGCGCTAAAAAGATTTATGAGAAATATTGAATATTTAATTGGTGGAATATAGTAATATAATATTATTTAATTATTTGATTAGTTAAAAATATGGAATAGTTGAAAATACTATTATGTCAATGATTTATCGGTGTAAGAGTGGTCTATGAGTCACAGTGAGGGCCTAACCGTGAAAACATTTTAGTACTGCTAATTTTTACGTAAGAAATTACAAGATATTAGAAAATGTTATTATAAGAAGTTAAGTTTCAAAAATAATTTAATTATGATGTTGAGAAAATTATTTTAAGAGAAAAGTCAAATTTTTACGTAAAACGTTTTTAAAATATTAAACGGCGGTTAATTCTGAAAATATTTACGGAAAGCATTTTAAAATAGCAATATTTGTTAGAACAGAGAAATAGTCTCAAAACATTATTTTCTTTGAACTAAAGTTACAAACAAAGATTTTCAGAAGAAAATGAGTTTTTAGGTGATTTGATGATTTCATAAATGAATTTCCAATGAAAAATGATTTTCTGTAAATTAGTTTTACACGATGGTGTTATTTCCGACAACTTGGATAAGTTGAGGAGATTTTGTTTTTGATTTGTGTTTCACAGAACGAAAATGATTTTAAAGTTGGAAAGCGAACCTAGTAACCAAGACATCAGGATTCTAGTGTTCTATTATAAGTTGTGGACTGTATGTCCTAAAGTTGAAGTTATAAACTATTTTGTCCTATAAAAGTTGTGTAAGGTTTGTGCTTTATAATCTATGAACCTAAGGCTGAATGTATCGGTCTAGACCTTTGTGATTTGCACATTCGGACTTTGCGTCCTATTGTTGAAATTGAAAGACAAACTTAAATGTTTAAAAGTTGAGAAGGTCGTAAGCCTTTGAGCTTCGACAAGGAAAGAATGAATGAAAAAGAAAAGTGACGAGAATAAAGGTTTTTACATGCATTAATTGGCAGACGTGCCGGTATTGATCATTGTACCTTAATGGACAATGTATCTTTATGGATAAATGTTTCATTTATCACGATGACCATTGTACCTTAACGGACAATGTGCCATGTAAATTTGATCATTGTACCTTAATGGACAATGTGTTTTTATGGACAAATGTTCCATTTATCGTGACGACCATCGTGCCAGGAGTCTTGGACGATGTACCATGTTTCGTGATGACCATTGTGCCAGGAGTTTGGACAATGTGCCATGTAAGAGCCTGATATGCTCAAAATAAAAGAAGTTTTGAATATCTGGAGATTAGGTATAAAAGTTAGATGTTGAACCTTGAAGTGCCATACATTTTTGCAATGATGATACATGTCGGGTATGAAACCCCTTGATAAATAATCTTGTTTATTTCTGAATATCTACATGTTATTATAACTATATAAGTTATATGTTGTTTGGTGTGTCGCGCATGTAGTTATCGTTTTAAAATCCATATATTGGTTCTCACCCTTGCGTATATCTGTTCGTCTGGTTTTTATGTTGTACCTTGGTACACGAGTGCAGATGTTGCAGAAGAGTTCCTTAAGTCACTCGGGGACCTAAGTCGGATGTTTGAAGTGGTGTTTGATCATGGGTGATGACCATGGGGTCTTGCCATGAGAATGTCTTGTAGAAAGACCAGCTTAGGTTTGTGTTTGGGAATATATGTTTTGAAAAGTTTAGTACGTGTGTCTTGATAATTTTCATATATTTATAAGACTTTTAAGAAAAACTTGTACATTGTGTAAGGTTTGATTATAAATAAACTCAGTCTATGTGTGTTGGTGAGTATAAGATAGTTCTTACTACTGTGATGTGCGCATCATTTTTCGAAGCATTCAGAAGAAAAATTTTTACACCCAGATTTTTATGACTTAAAGTAAATAAATTTCCGAAAGCAATCAACAATTTTTATTTTAATTTATTTCTGCACATGTTCGCAAGGTAATGCCCAAGGGGGTGTTACAGTGAGCCCCCGGGACCCAACCCACCTTAACTTTTATGAATAAAAAAAATAGTAGGCTTATTATTACTCCCTTTCGATTGT
Source organism: Sophora flavescens (assembly GCA_030762895.1). Classification (NCBI taxonomy): domain Eukaryota; kingdom Viridiplantae; phylum Streptophyta; class Magnoliopsida; order Fabales; family Fabaceae; genus Sophora; species Sophora flavescens. The sequence goes on from CM061063.1 coordinate 75,468,558, forward strand.
TGCCATATAAATATTAAAGACATCATTTGTGGTTGGTTTGGTTGCAATAGTGTCAGTGGTCACCCAAGTATATGATGAATTCAGAAGTGGCGGATGCCATCATGGAGGACTTGGTCCTATAAATTCAAGGACCCTAAATAGATGAGTTGGCTACTACTCCCTCCGGTCCTTAATATAATAATCAAAACCCTAAAACACATAGACCAATGAAATGCATTGAAATGAGCTAATTATAATTAATATTCATATACATTTCCAAAAATACCTCTTCTAATTAATGACCAAACTCACTTGTATGGAAAGTTGATATATCTCGTAAATATAAATCTTATTATAAATGAGGGTAATATTGGAAATTAGAATTTAATATGTGTGAAAATTGATGCATATTTTTTATATTTTGGACCAAAATAAAGTACTCATTTGTTTCTTATATTAAGGATCGGATGGAGTATAAAATTAAAAGGATTTAAATCATCTCCGGCCTTTCTTCAGGAAGAGTTCAATCATGGGATACATAATTAATTTATCTGAACTGATAAATACATGTAAAGACTCCTAATACTCATGCGGTAGGTGTACAAAAAGTTTGGTTACATCAATGCACCATTGGAGAGGATCCAACTGCGTGGGTTGATTTAAGGTTCAATATGTTAGTCAACTAGCTAGAAACCCGTGCACAATATTTATGTTATGCAATCCTCGGTTTAGTAATTTGTGTAGAAAGACATGGCCATCGCAATATGGAGAAAACTGAACCAGAAACGTATTGTGCAAGAAAGAGAGTAAGGAGAGGAAGAGAAAGTGTATGCGACAAAAATGATTTCTCTTTTCTGATTGATTTCTGAATTGTACAGAAGTTCCAAATATATACAAATCTACTTAGCTACTTGGTGAGCTAGAAATCAGTTAGATAACTACCAACTAACAAAACTGAAAGTAACATAAATTAGTTAAATAACTATAACTGTTAGCTGGCTGGTTGATCAGTTGTAACATCCCCCCTCAAGATGGAATGGATCTCCAACATTCCTAGCTTGGTTTGCAGCTGTTGGAATGGTCCCTTGGCAAGGGGTTTGGTGACGATATCTGCAACCTGAGCTGAGGTAGAAATGGGCAGCAAGTGAAGGCAACCTGATTGAACCTTAGCTCGGACTAGGTGGCAATCAATCTCTATGTGTTTCGTTCTTTCATGAAACACAGGGTTGGCGGCAATGTGGAGTGCTGACTGATTGTCATAGTAAATGAGAGTAGGAGAAGAGGAATTGATGCCTAAGTCCTTGAGCAAGTATGAGAGCCACTGAGCTTCACAGGCAGCTTGAGCTAGGGCATGATACTTGGCTTCTGATGATGACCTGGATATAGTCGTTTGTTTCTTACTCTTCCATGAAACCAAGGATAAGCCAATGAAGAAACAAAAGTCAGTAATCGACCTGCGTGTATCAGGACATGTGCCTAAGTCCGAATCACTAAATCCTTTGACTTGGACATCAGGACTTGCAGGGAATAAGAGACCTTGTCCAAGAGAGTTTTTGATATACCTAAGTACTCTCATAGCAGCTTGGTGGTGTTCAACAGTGGGGCAATCCAGGAATTGACTCAAGTTGCTCACAACATAAGATATATCTGACCGAGTGTGTGTGAGGTAGAGGAGTCTACCAATAAGTCTTCTGTATTCGGTGGCATCGGGTAGAGGTTCTCCTGATTGCTTATGCAATTTTGCTTTGCTGTCCATGGGAGTAGAGCTAGGCTTGGCAGCTAGGAGCCTAGGAGTCCTGTATCATTCAAGAGATCTAGGGCATACTTTCTTTGATAGAGATTGATGCCATGTTTTGATCGAGCAATCTCTAATCCAAGAAAGTATTTCAGTTTCCCTAGGTCCTCTATACTGAATTTATTATCCAGCATTTCCTTCATGTGACAGATTTCAGTTAAGTCATCCCCTGCTAAGACCAGATCATCCACATAGACTAATATGGCAGTGAAGCCTTGTGGAGTTGATTTGGTGAACAATGAGTAATCTGCCCTTGACTGCGCATAACCCGAATCAATGAGAACTTCGGTTAGCTTTGCATTCCACTGTCTGTTGGCCTGCTTCAGTTCATACAAGGACTTTTGAAGTTTGCATACTATCTTGGGATCTGGTGTTTCAAGGACCGGAGGGAGCTGCATGTATACTTCCTCATCTAAATCTCCATGCAAAAAGGCTGTATTGACATCCAATTGATGGAGATGCCAATTGAGGGATGATGCAAGAGACAAGTACTCGGATGGTTGTCATTTTTACAACAGGGCTGAAAGTTTCCAAGTAATCTATCCCAGCTGTTTGAGTTTATCCCTTGGCAACTAGCCTTGCTTTGTGTCTTTCAATGGTCCCATCTGCCTTGTGTTTAACCTTGAACACCCATTTGCACCCAATTGTTTGCTTCCCAGGAGGTAGGTTAGTGAGAGCCCAAGTGCGATTTTTATCTAGAGCTAACAGTTCAGTTTTAATGGCCTTAATCCAACAATCATGCTTAACAGCCTCTACGTATGTGTTAGGTTCTATGGAAGTAGAAATGGACAGGGCATGGTGTTTGTGTGAGGTGGAGTGATTATGGTAAGAGACATAATTGGAGATTGGATATTTTACCTTTGGGATGAAAGATGGAGCTGTGCAGGTCTGTAGAGTGCAGTGATAGTCCTGCAAGTATGTTGGAGTCTTTCTCTGTCTGCTGGACTGTCTAATGGTTGGTTGATCAGGTTGGGATCATGCTGTGGAAGTGGTGAAGCATGTGGGACTGGATCGGTATTGGTGATGGCATCTGAAGTTGGAGTGAGGGAAGACTTAGATATATGTGATGGATGAGGGTTAGTGTTTTGTGATGCAGAATTTGAGTTTGAAATGGATTGAGGTGGGGAGTGTGGTATGTTATGTGGAGGAAGTGGTGCATCAGTATTGAAATCAAAGAAATTATAAGGTGAGTGAACTTTGTGGTGTGTTATGCAGGTTGGTCCTGGTGGCAGGTTGTGGTTTGTGAGAAGAGTGGTATGGGAAGTAATTTTCATAGAACTTGACATTTCTTGACACAAAAGTTTCCCTATTGTGAAGATCATACAAGATGTACCCTTTGGTGCCAGGTTTGAAACCTAGAAAAACAAATTTTCGAGCTCTTGGATCCAATTTCTTTCTATTTGTTGTTAGAGTGCTCGCATAGCATAAACAGCCAAAAACCTTTAGTATTGATAAGTCTGGTTGTTGTTTATGTAAAAGAGTGTAAGGTGTCTCATTCTTGACGACTTTGGACGGCAAACGATTAATTAGGAAAACTGCATGAGCAATGGCATGATTCCAGAAAATTTTTGGCAATTCTGCTTGAAACAGGAGCTCTGGCCACTGCTAAAAGGTGTTGGTGGTTCGTCTCCCCAACTCCATTTTGTTGTGGAGTCTCAACACATGAGGTTTGATGTATTATGCCTTTGGTTTTATAAAAATCAGTCATAAAGAACTCCTTATCATTGTAAGACCGTATGGTCTTAACTTTTGAACTAAATTGTGTGTCAGCTAGGGAAACAAAGTGCCGAATGTGGATAGAGGCTTCTGCTTTTGCTTTCATTAAAAAATTCCAGGTATATCTTGTAAAATCATCAACTATAGTTAGAAAATACTTATGACCAAAAGTAGAGGGAATAGAAATTGGTCCCCAAATATCCACATGTATTATTTCAAAGGGAAATACAGTCTTACTAGTACTGTTACAAAAGGAAAGGTGCTTTTGTTTTGCTAGGTTACAAATCTCACAAGGATTTATTTCTTTTGTACAATCAATGAAAGAATGAGTTTTGTGCATAAGGACAAGTTTGTCTTGGGATGGATGACCTAATCTTTGATGCCATATGTTGCATTGAGCAGTGGAGACATCATTGACAGCACATGGAAAAGCAGCTTCCAACATACTTGGGAGTTGTCAATACATACAAACCTCCTTTAAGTTCAGCTACACCAGTCATCCTCAAGGTAATGATGTCCTGTATTTCACATTTAGGTTTGCGAAAAGTCAGTTTGCAGAGTAAAGATTGAGTAAGTCTAGAGACTGATATGAGATTAAATGAAAAAGATGGAGTGAATAGGACATCAAGTAGGTAAAGACTATTTGAGAAAGTCACCGTGCCATAAAAATTTGCAACCACTTGGCTGCCATCAGGAAGTTTAACTGAGATAGGCTTTATTCTTTTATAGGTTTGGAACTTTGACAAGGAACAACATACATGATCTGTTGCTCCTGTGTCAAGAATCCAACAATTAGACTTGTGCAATTTTGATATGGCACAGATGTTACCTGAGGTCTTATTCATAGAGGATGAAGGAAAAGTAGTAGTTATCTGGTTAGTGGAATGATGAGGCTGAATTTCAGATTGTTGAAGTAAGGTCATTAAGGCCTTGTGTTGTTCTGGAGTCAAGCCCACACTAGTTCTATCAGTCACCTCCTTCTGAGATATGACACTCCTCTCATCATCAGAGGCAATTTCATCATCAGCTGAATAGTTATTCACTGTATTCTTGAAGTAGTTTGGGGGATACCCGTGTTTCTTGTAACAAGTATCTATGGTATGACCACTTTTGTGACAAAATGTGCACATTTTAGTGCCTCTGCCTGCACCTCCTCTTCCACCAGTGAAGTTCCTGCCTCCTCTACCTCTAGGTCTGCCCCTTCCTCCATTGTTGTGATCTGTCATGATTCTTCAGAAACAGTGAGCATCTGTCTTTCCTGCTGAATCAATAATGAGAAAGCAGTGCTCACATCTGGTAGAGGCTTCATCATCATAATATTGGACCTCACCACTGCATATTGTTCATTTAACCCTCTAAGGAATCGAATTACTTGATCATTATCTCTATATGATCTAACAGTGGTTGCAAGATTGCAGACAGTGGGTGCAAGAAGACAAATACAAGGCATGGCACAAGTGCAGTTTGGAATAGGCCTGAAATTGTTCAACTCTTCAAACAGACCCTCAAGGACTGTGTAATACTCAGTAATTGACCTATCTCCTTGCTTAAGCAAGAATATTTCTTCTTGCAGAATAGAAATTCTAAAGACATCTTCTTGATAATACCTGATTCGAAGATCTTTCCACACCTCAAATGTAGTGTCCATCCACAGAATAGTCTGTTTAACATCTAGTTCCATACATCTGTGAAGCCAAGATAGCACCATAGTATTGCATTTGCCCCAAGCTTTGAACACATGATCATTTGGTTCAGGTTTACCTCCAATTCCTTCATCTTCTCGAAGCTACACAACCTGACTATGTTTTCAATCACTCCATTACTTTCCTCCTCCAATGTGAATGGACAACCCAAGAACTCTGCCACTCTCTTCACGTGAAAATTATTGACATCTTTTTTAAGCTCCTCATACTTCAAGAACAGAACCTTGTGTGGTCTTGCTATGCTCTCATTCCAATAACCAAGCATGTGGTACCATGATGGACCAAACCCAATTTTCCCCATGCAATACATTTCAAAAGCTTCTTCTAGTGTTAAAGTAGGCAAATGCTTAGGCTTGATTTTGTTGATGAAAATCCATGTAGACACAAAAGTGTCAAAAGGGTTCCTGCAGATATAGATTATCTTACAATTGGACTCTTTGATTGAGTTGGCCAATGAATGAAAAGGAATGTGTGTACCAAAAAGTCTTGGCTCAGGAATGTTGGAGAGCTCAGGAACTTGGTCATGGGTATAAAGGGTGTATTCAATGAAAGGCACAAGTTCATGTGGATTTGAAGTAAGCAAAGGATGTGTGGTTGATGTGAAATATTGTTGCCGATTGATGATAGCAAAAGTAAGAGCTTTCAACCATGTGGTGCCTGATTTTGGTATGCTGGCCACTATGACATCACTTTCTTTAGCTTGGAAGTGCTTTTGAAAAGTGATTATTGCTTGGATTTGAGCTGGTTGGCACAAAAGCCTTGAAATAGATATTGGTACCGTGTTCTCCAACCTTTCTCTTTGGGAAGAGATAGAATCAGCTCCTTACATTCTTGGCTTAGTTGATCTTCTTCTTCTTCAGGTGCTTTCTCCACACCCCTTGATTGGTTTTCTGTGAAATGGGTGAGAGCCGTTTGAGCCATTGGACTATGCTAGTTAGCTACTAGTGATTGACATGACAATTTCGCACACAAGCAGCCATTACTTATAGTAGCATACTACTACCATTATAGCACCCTTTTTTAATGTTCATAAAAGATTTTTCATGTCAAACCGGGTCAATTGTTAATGTGATTAATTTATTATTTTCTTGTGTAGAATATCAAAGTTGAAATAATGTTATGCAGTATTATCCGTGGAACATTATTATATATATGGGTCATGTTAATCCGTGTTCCCAAAATAACAAGTTTTATTTAAAAAATTAATGATAATGCTAATCAACAGGGCACTCGTTAAGAAATCCATAATATAAAGTTTTCATGGGAATTGATGTATTTGATATTAAAAAAGATGAAATACTTAGTTTTTCAATAAAAAACTTAATTTTCTTGATTTTTCTTTCAACAGTGTCTTAAGGACAATTGTTAGCATGATCCAAAAATTAAATATAATATTTTTTAAATATTAAATATATCAACTCTCAACGAATACTTTTTTTTATTAAATTATGGCTAAATTACTTTTTTGGTCCCTCATTTGTTTTAAAATATTCAATTTGGTTTAATCAATGTGATTATGACACGCGTTAACATTCTCTTTATTATATTATACTTTTCTCGTGAATTTTATTACTTTTATTTAATAATTAGAAGTGCAAGCACCAACATGTGGTTGGTCCAAGTGGTAACCTGCTTTGGCCTCTTAAACAAGTGGTCAGGGGTTCGATCACTGTCTCTTGCGTATGGAGAAAAACCTGGTTGGGAGAGGTCAGCCCTTAAATATCCTCCAATACCTCGAGGGATTAGTCTCCACTTGCACGCGGAGGATACCTTGGAAAACCAAAAAAAATAGAAGTGCAAGCACTTTAATATTTTCAAAAGAAAAAAAAAGTGTAAAATTGTGTGGAAAAATATGTTTGAATGACATTATTGATAAAGAATCAAACTTAGAACATCATTATCTCACACACACATATAGCAATAAATACAGGGAGAATAATGATTGGAACGATACATTTTTATAGGGGTGAGCATCGGGCGGGTTCGGGTGGGATTTGTCGGGTTCGGACGGATTCGATGCTCGAAAAATGAAATCCGCTTCCGCCCATCTATACATCGGGTTGGTCGGGTGGCGGTTCGATTCGGGTGGTTTGCAACAGATCAGATTTTTTTATTGTTTTTATTTATTATTTCAGAAAAAAAGAAAAGAAAAGAGATTCAGTCAGAGAGGCTGAGAGGGATCGAGAAGATGAAAGGAAGTAAGGAACGTCGAACCAGGCTGCCGCCGTGCTTCGCCGCGTCGGACCACCGCAACCCAACCCCGGCGTCGTGCAGATCTACGAAAGGAGAAGACCACCAACCCAACTCGTCATCGCCGTCGTGCAGATCTGCAAGGAGAAGACAACACCAACTAGACCCCACCGTCACCGTCGTGTAGATCTGCACGGAGAAGACAACACGAAGCGGGAGAGACTGAGTCGTCGTCGTCGTCTCGGCATGGCGGTCGGAAGCTGAAGCGAAAGAGTCGTCGCCATCGTCTCGATTTGACCGAAAGCTCCTCTGCGGACCGTAACTGTCACTGAGGAAAGGAAGCAAGAAAGGCGAAAGAAGCAAGAGAGGTCGGAATAGCAAGAAGCGTCGCTGGCAGTGCCGAGGAGGAAGATCAGTGTCGCTGCAGGTGCTGCTGATTGTAGCGTTTGGAGGAAGATAAGCACTAATGTCTGACTGGTGAGGTGAGAATGTTAGGGCCTGACCTGGGGACAAAATATGAGATGAATTCATTAGGCCCAAAGACACAAAAATGCTTTTAACTCTAAATTGATGGTCAGAAACATTACTCAATTCATCAGGTCCGATGAAAATGGTTTTTGGTATAGGTAAGTTAGCCATATTTGGTCGGGTTCGGTTATCGGTGGGTCAAATTTTGCAAAACCGAACCCGCCTGCTCTTATCCATCTTAATCGATTGATCATTTCACCCGTTTGAACCCGCCACCCGTTTGAACCTGACCGTTTCACCCAATCTCAAAACGGATAGTTCGGGTTCGGTCAGGTCATCGGTTTATGATCACCCCTACATTTTTACCCGCTAATCATATATGAATATAATCATATATAAATGATCAAGATTAAAAGTTGCTTATTATCATTTGATCACTTTTTTTTTAAAAGATGATTATTTGATCACTTAAAAAAATAATATGCATCCTTTAAACTTGGCCATTCAAATAAATTTCAGTGATCAAGATTCATTATATATTCTCAACTTCTTAAAATACAAACCATTTTCACCTAATATGGTCTTATATATATGTTCTTTTGTAAAGCCTTTGAATTATTTTTGTCAAACCTAACACGTATTGGACTTTGTTATGGTTTATTAAAGCCACGAGTTAGACACGGTGTATAGATTAATCCAATAATCACTTTTAAAAACTACATAAATATGTTTGTACCACATAATTAATTTATGCTTAAAGTGACGAGTATTAATTATTAATTGTTTTAGTCTATAGTCTATACAACTGGTGTAGACCTTGTCTACAAAAGTATATCTCCAACTTTAGAGTTATAATAATAATTAAATTTTAGAAAAAACTTTATGCAGTAAACCTAAAAATAGGTAAATTTCTATCTTTTGTAAAGCCTTTGAATTATTTTCGTCAAACCTAACACGTTATTGGACTTTGTTATAGTTTATTAAAGCCACGAGTTAGACACGGTGTATAGATTAATCCAATCATCACTTTTAAAAACTACATAAATATGTTTGTACCACATAATTATTAAATTATGCTTAAAGTGACGAGTATTAATTATTAATTGTTTTAGTCTATAGTCTATACAACTGGTGTAGACCTTGTCTACAAAAGTATATCTCCAACTTTAGAGTTATAATAATAATTAAATTTTAGAAAAAACTTTATGCAGTAAACCTAAAAATAGGTAAATTTCTATCTATATTTATATTCAAGTTGGCTTGTTCCTTTTGTGGACATCCAAGGATATTTTTGCTGATAATGCTTGGCAGCTAGCACTATTAAAAAAATTGAAATCAGCGACGAGCATATTTCATCGCTCAAGGAGGGAAAACCCAGCAACTTGAATCAGAAGGTCAGTTCGTTGATATGCCCTGCAATTCTCCAAATGTGCGCACTTTCTGCAAATAACAGATGGATTAGATTTTTACACTGTAACTTTTGACAACAAGGATAACTTTTATATTCTTAATTAGATAGCCAAATAATAGATCCTAAAAGGCAGAACAAAAATCCCCTCTCAGACAATTAGTTTGATCTGTTCCACTACCAATGTAAGAAGAAAATTCTCTTTCAAACAATATCTAAAGGGAAACAGGCCTGGACATAAAGAAGCAGTTTTGACACAACATATGGCTACGTTACAGGAAAAGATGACACCATGCAACAGCTCTAGCCTCTAAACTCTAATGCAAAATTAAAATTACAAAATCACCTTACGTGCAATCTTTTTGACAACGGCCTCGCTGAAGTGAAGCAACTGCGGAAAGGCATTTAGGTCCTGATCAGAGAAATATGCTACTTCAACAAAATTCCTTAATGGCATCAAAGAAAAATATGCTACTTACTGATCAGAATATATAATGTAAAAATTATTAAAGAGCATTTAGGTCCTATCCCTCACCCTTCAACTTCAACAAAACTGATTTTGAATTTTGGGGAAAACATGTTGAAACTCATGTTTAAACATTCCCTTACCCTATCTACTTTAATATTGAAAAAATGAAAAGTACAGCAGCACCCACAATTCCAATTCTAGTTCCAATACAAAGAAGTTCTATTCTGGTCATAAGAAAATGCCACAAATTATGAATCTCATCACCGCAATGCATAGAACCAATCAACAAAAAAGTACCAACACAATATAACAAAGATACAAAAACAATCATCACTACAATTCTGCACATTCCATGCTAATACAGAATTAAGGTTATCCATGATTTCATCTTACCACAAAGATAGCGACATCCTTTGTTTGTCGGTAATTTCATTGTTAAATTCAAATCAAATAGTTAGCGACAGATTTAGTGACAAATTGTTTAACATAAAATTTATTCGTTGCAAAATTTGTCGCTAAATTCAAAGAAAAAATTTTGAGACGGATTTTGCGACAAGATTCTCAACTACATACATATTTGGTCGTTGATTTCGTCGCTAAATAGTAGACAACCAAGTTCCATAAAATAAAAGCAATCCGTTGCTAAATTTGTCGCTGTTTGCGACATATGTTTTTCCATAGCTAATTTCAACATTTTTAGTAGTTTAGGAAGATTAGCAACTGTCATCCCTCCACACATTAAGATGCAAATGCAAAGCTATTTTAAAGATGGCAGCACATATGATACTTGGATTTGGAGTAGTTCAAATTCTGGCATCTATTCTGCCAGGGAGGCTTATCTATGGTTAACTCAGACTCATCTTCCCACTCTTGGGGAGAACGAGTCTTGGAAAACTCAAGTTACCTGAGAACATAAAGCACTTCCTGTGGATTACAATACATGGGAATTTGCCTACTAATGCCTTTCGTTGTTATAGGCATATGTCATTTGTGTGGAGATTCTCGGGAATCAATTGCCCAAACTTTCAGGGACTGTAACAGAGCCAAAAGAATTTGGAAATTGTTGAATTTTCATCTTCAACAAAATTTTCTTCTCTACTGATTGGAAGTGTTGGCTTAAGGCTAACATTCTTCATGATCGTGGTTCCCTGTTTGTTGTCACTGCTTGGATTGTTTGGAAAGCTTGAAATGCTGAGATTTTCGATGGCACCAAATGGGAAGATTGGTATGTGCTCAGCCAAGTTGCTAGCCTAAATGGTCTGGTTTTGGTGGTTTAATTAGGAACTGGAATGGAGAATGACTCGGCGGCTTCTCTGGTTTTTGTGGAGTCACAACCAACCTCAATGCAGAACTTTTGGCTATCTTTCATGGTCTTGATACTGCTTTGAAAGCTGGTCATCGTGCAGTCATATGTGAATCCGATTCACAAATGGCCTTGGACCTTAATTATTTCAAAAGGAGTTCAGTCTTTTCATCACTATGCTCCTCTTACCAACCGCATAAGAGAATTTATGTCTATACCTTGGATCTTGATCATGCAGCATACTTTGCGAAAAGGGAATTTTCGTGCAGATTGGTTGGCCAAGTTTGGTGCCTCTTTGGCTCAAGATTTTCCTGTCCTCATCAGGTGCATTCGCTTCTCTTAGCTGATGCCATGGGCATCACCAGGATTATAACTTTCTTTGTTTTTCTGTTGCTTCTTACTTTCCTTTTTGATCCAAAAAAAAAGTAAAAAATTCAAGTTGCCTTGAAGAATAGTGAAGCTGTTAAATGTAATTGTATAGAATTAATGTTAATAATAGTTTCAAGTGTCTTGCAAACTAGTGACACAAGGTATTAGTTAAGGAATTCATAAAAATCAAGTTATAATGGGAAAGCTAAACATACCATTTATTAGAAAAATAAATACAACAATTTCTCATAAAAAAATGTTTTTCTTGATTCCCTGACGGATGCCCTTTACATTATCCTAGTTTTAAATATATATTATAGTGTATTTAATTGATATATATTATCAGTGCAACTATTTGTTTACATATTATCAATCAATCATAAATTTAGAGAGTTTGTCTTTTATGGAAAGCATGGTGAATATTTTCATGGGTTTGGTGGCTTTTTGGTAGTGTTCTCATAGGCTGCTTCCTTGTTCTTGTCAATGGTGGGTTTCGAAATTGAGATGTTATCTTTGGTTTGATTTTTATTCTTTTGGGTGATTTTTGGTTTTTAGGATTGTGTAATATGCTCCATTTTATTAGTATTCTGTTTACATGGGCCTGGTCTTTCTTTGAAATTCTTGTATATGGGTTATTGTTCCCCACGTGCTCCCAATCAATATACCTTTTGGCTTATTAAAAAAATCATAAATTATCATATCATTAAAAATATTAATGTATTAAAATTAAACTCTCTTTTATAAAACCACAAAATAAAACTGAAGTTTTATAAATAAAAAAAATGATGCAAAATTAGGCTAAATTACTCTTTTGGTCCCTTATCTTTATTTTAGGTTTCATTTTGGTCTCTCATTTAGTTTTTGTTCTGTTTTGGTCCTTTATCTTGTAAATGTTAGCTCATTTTGATCCTTTCCGTTACATTATTGTCGGAAAGTGTCTCCGGTCGTCGTCGGATCATGGAAAAAAGTCACCGAAAATCGTATTTGGTCGTCGGAAAATCTATCTCTCTTCCTCTCTGCAATTCTGGAAATCATCTCTCTACCCCATCATCCACTTTCCTCTCCAACACTACACAAATCCCATTCTCTTCCCTTCTTCCACTACCCACTACCCATCTTGTGTGTTAACTCTCTCTCTCTCTCTCAAAGAATCAAAGGTGTATGGTGATGGGTTTCAATCAATACCCAAAAATGACTGAAAGCAAGGAAAATTCTTCAAAGAGATCCATTGAGGAAGAGGAAGAAGAAGAAGAGAGAGAGAAAGGGGAAATGGGGTTGTTCTCTCTCTAAACCCACATTCCGATGACATTCCGGCGAAACGCGGTGGTTTCCGGCAACTGACGACCGGAAACCTAACGTCGTTAGTGCAAAACTAACGGAAGGGACCAAAATAGGCTAATGTTTATAAGATAAGGGATCAAAATGGAACAAAAAATAAACGAGGGACCAAAATGAAACCTAAAATAAAGATAAGGGACCGAAAGAGTAATTTAGCCATTATCAAATCAACAGGTCATTGAGTTTTGCAAACGTTAGCATCAATTTTTAAAGAAGTGTTAGCAACACACTTGTTTTAACACTTGATTATGAGTGAATTTCATACGAGACCTATTAAAGAGAGCGAGTCCCATATAAAATTCACGGCCTCACATAAAATTCATCAAATAATAGTGTGTTGGAGAGATTGGTGAAAAGAGTGTTTGTAGCATTACTCCAACTATATATGATCGTATTCATGTGTAATTAATTTTCACGAACCAACTTCATGGGGTCGACGTGTTTAGAAATTTTGGGACCTTAAGCAAAATTTTAGAGAGACTTAATGTAATATAAATTATTGATCTTTATATTAATTTTCTATCTTTTTGAGCTTCAAAATTATTAATTAAAAGAATTACACATTGATATTTATCTAAGCAACAATTTGATATCGACTATCCATTTTGAAATTCACTTCAAGTCTTCAAAAGAATATGAAGATGTGGAGAAAAACAGTGAAAAGAATGAGAGAAATAAGAAAATATGGAGTAATAATATTAAAATTTTACAAAAAAATATAGATAATAAAATAACTGTTGCAATTTTGATATGATCAATCAGTTAAAACTGAATTTACCTCAACAGCTATGTTAAGCACATTGGTACAAGTTAACATGCAAAAGCATACGGGATTCATGAATAGGTTCTTCCCATGTGGACTGCAGGACTTTGACAAAGCGGTACTGATTTTTTTATTGTATTATAATGTTCACAACATTTAATTGATTGTAATGTTCATAATGGCCCGGTAGTAATAATAGATTATACTTCCTGTTAGTAATCATGGGTATAGTAACAAGTGAAAACAAAATGAGGCCTAAGCCTTGATGGCCTTGCGGTTTCCATAGTCATGCCTGAGGTCATTAACATAGTGTTTCGTCAGAAGGAATTGAATGGGAGGGGAGGTGATGGATTTTTTAGAATCTTTTATATTTGGATCAACTTTTTGGAGGGGGGGGATTTTAAAATATTTTATATACATTGATTAAAATATCATCACTTGTGTATTTTGAAATAAATAATAATTATAAGAGGTTTAAAAGTAAATTTGTTTTAAAATCCCTTCCATCCATTCTTGAACCAAACATGAAAATGTTATTTCCCCTCCTCTCCATTAAAATCCATCCACCCATGCCTTGATGGCCTTGCGGTTTCCATAGTCATGCCTGAGGTCATTAACATAGTGTTTGGTATGACGGAATTGAATGAGAGGGGAGGTGATGGATTTTTTAGAATCTTTCATGTTTGGATCAACTTTTTGGAGGAGAGGGAGGGATTTTAAAACATTTTATATACATTGACTAAAATATCCCTACTTCTGTATTTTGAAATAAATAATAATTATAAGATGTTTAAAAGTAAATTTGTTTTAAAATCCCTTCCATCCACTCTTGAACCAAATATGAAAATGTTATTTCCCCTCATCTCCATTAAAATCCATCCACCCCCCCCCCCCACACACACACAACCAAACACACCCTAAGTATTTCCCCTCATCTCCATTAAAATCCATCCACCTCCCCACCCCACCCCACCCACACAACCAAACACACCCTAAGTTTTTGTAATTTTTTTTTTGTTTTTTGATGAACTAAGTTTTGAATCTTTACCATAGAGAATCCATCCATCCCCCGAACCAAACACACCCTAAGTTTTTGTAATTTTTTTTGTTTTTTGATGAACTAAGTTTTGAATCTTTACCATAGACATTCAAGGATGATTGGGTTCTATGAATTTTTACGTAGTGATAGTAATTAAATAATCTTTTAATGAATGCCTTTGCAAACGTTACGTATATATGGGACTTTAGAACCCTTTCGCGCGCGGCTGAGTAATTGCTTGTATATACATACTAGTGTATAAATCTGTGTCATGTACGAGGTAAATATTATTTTTTTTAGGATTTTATAAAAAAATATGTAATTGATGATTTCATGTTTTTATTGTTTTTTTGAGAAACTATACTAGTGTATGAACCCGTGTCATGTACGCGATAAATATTATTTTTTTTAGGATTTTATAAAAAAAATATGTAATTGATGATTTCATGTTTTTGTTGTTTTTTTGAGAAATTATATACCAAAAATTGTTAAAAAATTAATTTGTCTTTGCCATCAATCGCATGTTGAAGAGTAAATATGTACTTTAGCATGTTATCTGTGTGACTCACATGAAATATCATAAAATTTATGCAATATAAAAAGATAGATATAAAAAATGTTTGCATGTGAAGGAAAAATAAAGGAAAAATGTTATTATTTGAAAAAAGATGTTTATTTGAAAATAAATTAAATTCAATGAAAATACAAAAAGATGAGGTGTATAAACAAAATAAAAAAGATTGCCATTAATCAAAAAGATGTTGTAAATATATGTTGTCAAAGCTACAACTATATTTGAAGCTAATTAATTATTTCTCAATTACATGTAATTTATTTAAACTCTAATACCAAACTCTTCCTAATATCTTGGTAATCATATAAAACTTATTATTCTCTTTTGAAAATCTATTTAATTTATTTCTCCACTTTTTTCTACTGAAGCGAACAATCTTTAGAAAATATATTTATGTGCCATATTATCACTATTCTCTCCTAAAAATCTATTAAATTTATTTATTGTCTTTTAAAAATCTATTGATTTATTTCTCCTATTTTCCCGTTAAAGAGAACCATTTAAAAAATTTATTTATCTATTATATTATTTTTTATTCTCTCTTCAGAATCTACTTATTTTTTTCTCTTCTTTTTCCTATTAAATTTAATCATTTTTAGAAAATATATTTAAGTATCATATTATTATAAATATTTCTTGGAAATCTATTTGATTTATTTATCCAATTTTCTCATGCAAGTTAACTATTTTTATAAAATATATTTATCTATCATATTATTTTTTATTCTCTGTTGGCAATCTAATAGATTTATTTATCATTTTTTATAGTACAAGTTGATCATTTTTAGAAAATATGTTTATCTATCATATGAACGAAAAAAAAATTCATATTTTATGAAATATTTTGATTTATTTCTCTTCTTTACCTGTGAAAGTTAATCACTTTTAAAATATATATTTATCTATATATCATTTTTTCTCTCTTGAAGGTTTATTTTATTTGTTTCTTCTATTTTCCCTGGGCTAGTTAACCCTGTTTAGAAAATATATTTAGCTATCATATCATTTTGTCTCCTCACTTGAAAATTTATTTGATTTTTTTTCCATCTTTTCCCCATGCAAGTTAACTATTTTTAGAAATTATATTTGTCTATCACGTTTTTTTCCTTATATCTTGAAAATTTATTTGATTTATTTCTCATCTTTTCTCAGTGTAAGTTAACTATTACCCATATGTAATGGTTTTGATTCAAAAAAAAATATTTGCATTGATACTTTACATTTATTTCCAAATCAGTAATATTTGCTTTAATATTTAAATTTGATTGGATGCTCATATACTATTATTACATTGGTTATTGTAACGCCCTAAACTAGGGCGTCACTTTGTTACCCGTTGCGAAAAATAAAATAATTAAATTGCCGGTTGCTTACGGTAAATGACATTTTCTTAATAAGTGAGTATTCTCAAAATGGTGATATTTTTTTAAAACAAGGATAAATGATGAACACTCAGAACATGAAATGTAAACATCACACACACACACACACACACATATATATAATCTATCCCTGTGGGATTCAGAGTTTAGTACAGAAATTAGGGCCTGATCAGGATGGCCATTAGTAACAGAATTACAGAACATAAAGTTAACAGGTGTAAACTAAGTAAAGCAAAATTGGGGAGGGTCCGGAACCACACATAGGGTGGCTCTAAGAAGCCAAATACAGTCGGACCGAGACAGACTAACCACAAAATATACACCCCTAAGCTGGCCACTACTAACAACTAAAGGAAGACTCGCCACGAACACTCCCACAAGAAGAGACCCCAGGTGATGGGTCCACGACGTCTCCGCCCTCATCAGGAGAGTCGGAATCATAAAAATCCGGATCGTCATTAAGCACGTACTCCGTCACCTCATCAAGATCATCATCGTGATCCATGACGTGGTACACGGGCTCATCCTTCAGGTACTCGTCGGGGTCCTCCTCCGGATCCTCCTCAATCGGTGAAGCCGGCTCGACTCCAGGTAATGGTACCCCTAGAGGCGGGTGCTCATGTAGCCGTCCATTCATCTATAGCACGTGTAAGTAGTACCAAGGTGATGGGAGAGCAATCCTCCTCGTCTCATCTGTCTGAACTCTGCGACATGGTTCGCCCTCGGCATTCTTCTCCAGCATGGTTATCAGTCCATGATAGGTAGCCGATGTAGATCCGGGGTGAATCTGCCACGCCCCCGCATTCCCCGCATCATCGAAGATCTCAGTTTTTGATTCTCATGGTACCAATGGGATGATCGTATCCATCTAAACTCATAGATATACAGCGATGCCGAAAAGCAAAGAGAAATAACAAGAAGATATGCAAGAGTGAGATACCAATAAATGGATAGATTACAATAACCATATGCATGATACATGCATCACATCAACATATTAACATTTACCAAATATTAATAGATAAAACAACAAGTATCATATCAATGGGAGTCATACCCGTACAATCAGTTTTTATAAAGATTATGCATGACACTTCAATATTCCGGCTCTATGAACTTAATCTCATGAGATCCCTTCATCATTCTAAGAGTTGATCAAACTCAAAGCCCCCACTTGGGCATCACCGTCGTGACTAAAGTCCCTGTTTGGACATCACCGTCGTGACTTATATAACAACCCCTGCTTGGGCATCACCGAAGTGACTAAAAGTCCCTGTATGGACGTCACCGAAGTGACTAATAGCCCTTGCTTGGGCATCACCGAAGTGACTAACCTGTGAGGCACGTCTGCCTAAATGTATGAATAAAAACATTCATTCAAGATGTGTTCTTTGTGTTCAATCTCATTCGTTGTCAAAGCTCAAAGCTAACGACCATTCATAATTTTCATCACTTGAAATTACTCAACATCAACACAGGACACGCAGTCCGAGTGCTCAATCACAACACCTTAGACCGATGCACCAGTCAAGACTTGTGGTCATAGAAAACAACATTCACCTTTAATAACGTTTATCACAACATGATTAGGACACACAGTCCACAACATCGTGAATAGGACACACAGTCCACAACAACGTGACACGGATCAAAGATCTAAGTGTAAATTACAGAACACCAGTATTCCGACGTCTTATATACTAGATTCGATTTCACCTGTTCTTACTTTTCGTTCAGTGAAAATCAAATACCAAAATAAAACCTCGGTAACCCATCCAAGCTACCAGAATATTTTCGAAAGTATTTCTTTACAGGAAATCTTTTCATTGGAAAATCATTTGTAAACTATTATAAGAAATCCATTTTCTCTTGAAATCCTTTTCTTAAAATCATCTCTATTTAAGGTCAAATATTTTCCAAAGGCTTTTCCTTCCGTAAAAACACATATTTTCTAAATGATTTTCTCTTGTACAAAAACTTAGTTTGTAAGAAAATAATTTCCTTTGACTTGAAATTATTTAACACAAGTTCCAAAGTTTGATCCTTCCAGAATAAATACAAGTAAGATCACTTACTTTCCAAAACACATACTTTACTAAAGAACATTTTAAAATGAACATCGTTACTTTCAAAGTCCTCTTCGATGCTTATTTAGGCTTTTAATCATATAATTAGTTGAACACCGACTAACGTCAGGCTTTTCAGACATCAATCAATATCATCATAATCTCAGTCAACAATATAATAGTTAATGACAGTTCATAATATATATGATTCACAATACTTTCAATCAAGTAAGGATCAACTTCAAACAGTTATCACAACAGTTCAAGTATACAAATCATTCAAACTTTGATTCAATATAATAACAATATTCAAATAAATCGAGTAAACCACATACACACATGCACATAGCTATTGAATATCCCTCAGGCTGTCCCCTCTTACATTTTGTGAAGGTAAATGTACGTGATGCTTGAGGAAGTGTACTACGAATGTCCTCGTCTACTCCGCGACGAAAGTCTAGGTTTATGAACACAAAACCACAAGTTAAAAGTTAACCAAGAACACTAAACCAAGAAGGTATAGGTTCGGCCATGGCATAAAATAGGGTTAAAGGTTTTCAAAAGAGAATACAACTCATGGATTAATGATCCTTAAGTATTATGAGTTCATAACCAAGGTTCACTTTACAAAGGTAGAACAAAATCCCACTAAATCCATGCTTAGGGTTTCGGCCTCTTTAGTATAAGTAGGCTAGAAATTTCCAACCCTTCTAAGCTCTTAGATTTAGAGTTAAAAGATACCAAGAAGTCTAAATTCATGATTATATTGGAAAATGAAAACAAAACATCCCAGGTTCACAACCATCATAGGATAAATAGGCTCAAAATCTTTAAACTTTTCAATCTCTTTAGACTTAGCATCCAAATGTATTAAGGAGCTCAAGTCCATGATTATATTGGAAAATGAAAACAAAACATCCTAGGTTCACAACCATCATAGGATAAATAGGCTAGAAATCTTTAAACTTTCCAATCTCTTTGACTTAGCATCCAAATGTATTAAGGAGCTCAAGTCCATGATCATATTGGAAAATGAAAACAAAACATCCTAGGTTCACAACCATCATAGGATAAATAGGCTAGAAATCTTTAAACTTTCCAATCTCTTAGACTTAGCATCCAAATGAATTAAGGAGATCAAGTCCATGATCATATTGGAAAATGAAAACAAAACATCCTAGGTCCACAACCTACTAGGTTCGGCCATCATGGGATCAACAAGCTAGGAATTTTCAAACTTTCCAAGACTTTAGATTTAAGATCAAGAGGTATCTAGAAGCTCAAATACATGATCATCTTTCAAAAAGTTGAAACAAAACTTCATAGGCCACTAATACATAGTTTCGGCCATCCTTGGAAAAATAGGTTAGAGATGTTTGTTTGATACAAGCTCTTAGAATATGAAAGTAGAGATTAATAGAAGTCCATAGAAATTGGTTTCAATTCAAACGGAGTTTTCTACCATTTTCTAGAGATTTTAGAAGTTAAAAGAGCTTTAAGAACATTTTAAGAAGACATAAAGTAAACTCACGAAATAAGTGTAAAACTTGCAATAGAAGAGTATGAGAGTGTTACCCTTGAAACTAGAAAGAAAAAGTATGAGGAAATTAGCTTGAAACTAAATAAAAATGAAAACTTTAAGTGTTAGAAACTTAAAAAATGAGAAAGTGAAGAAGTAGGAAGGTGATGAAGAGAAAATGAAATGGATATTTATAGGAGAGTGGCATGAAAGAGAGAGGGAGAAGCAAGTCTTGATGGCCAAGTTTTGGCTTATGCCTTGTTTGGTTGAAGAAGAGAGAGAAAAATGCGTTTTTAGCATATAATATGTTATAATTCAAAAAGTGGCATCATGACCACTTTTTAGGATGTGACTTAGGTCATCCCCCTAGTAAGTCACCTCAGTCACATGTCACCTCATCACTTTTGTGCTCCCTACTCTGCTCCATTGCGTATCCGGTTCAAGTTTCCGATCGTATTTCCCCCAGAATAAATATAATATTTTATTTCCGAACTCAAATTTTCAAAAAATTTCAATATCAGACAAAACATCACAAAAAAACTAACCGTTTCGTTCACGGTTCAAAATTAGGTTTTCTGCTCAGTAAACTTGTACCGGCAGTGAAAATGCAGATCTGCTTTCGTCTGAATTTTCAACCGAAAATTTAACCGTGACTTCCTACGGTAAAAGAACATAAGAAAATGATTTTATTTTATTTAAAACCACTCTATAGATTTTATAAAAAAAATAATACATATACACATGTATTACTACTAGAGAATGACACAAAAATCGGGGCGTTGCATTTATTCCCGTATTTTTTAAATCAGAGATTAAAATATAGCATCAAATTCATGTAAGTATATAAACATTCCATAAATACAATAAATAAATCAAAACCTCCCCCTTAAAAAATGGTAGACTAATTACAAACAATAACTGTAGACGTCAAATGCATGAGGTTGCGATACTTCAGACTTTTTTTTGGAGGGAATGCTTTAGAGTATGACACATGGGAGAAGAATTTATGGAGAATATTACATAATTCTATATCGATAAGAAAAAAATATGAAAGGATATGACCAATTAAATTTATTATAATGTTTAATATTTAAGGACAAACTTCTGCTCAAATATTTAATATTTAATTTATATCCAAATGCAACATCTATTCTTTCTAATTATCTTTATGAAAGTAATTGTCAAAAAAATTTGTCAAAAAAAATTATCTTTATGAAAGCTCAATGGCCACTTATTCTATTTAATAGTATCATAATTCTCCTTGATAAAGTAAATTACATGGTAGCTATGTCCATGGGATAAAGGAAAAGTGTTATCAGATTTCCTACAAACAAATTTGGAAGTAGCCTTGTAATATCATTCATAATGGTCCTCGAGTTATGGTGGTCACAATATGAAAATACAAAGAGCCACCGTTACATACTTCATTTTGAAGTCCTCAACTTCTTCCTCATATTCTGAAATTGACAACTCTTCATTATCATATTAAATAGAAACTTTTAGTAATACAAACTCTAGAAACACTACTAACTTCTGCAAAACTTTATCAATAATTGACTTTGAAGTACGATTTCTCATGATTGCTACTGCAAGCCCCATTATCAAGCTGTCTCACAACCTCACACATCAAAATTCGAGACACTCAAAACCAATATAATCTATAATATATACAAAATAGTGTAGATATTTGAATATTTCATTCATTATGCTGAATTAATGCCAATTTTTTTAACTCGGGTGCTTTCAAAATTCAAATAAAAATAAGGCTTGCTGTCTTAATGATTCCAATTAAAATCGATTAGTGTTGAAATTTGAATATTTCATTCATTATGATAGATTACACTCGGATTGTGGCAAACTACATATTTCAAGATATTTGAATATTTCTATTTCTGGAAACTCATTTAGGAATATTGTAACACCCCCCTTGGGCATTACTATGTGAACACGTGCGGAAATAAATTAAAAAAATATTTTGCTAGTTGCTTTCGAAAAATTCATTTATTTGAAGTCAGAAAATCTGGGTGTAAAACAATTTCTTCTGGATACTTTGAGTATAACATGCATAACACAATAATAAAAATCATCAAATTCACAACAAAATTTCAACCACATAAAGGTTTTCAAAATACCTACACAGACTTTCTCAAAATATACCACCCAACAAATTTTAAAATATCCTAAGTTGGTCGCTCTACAAGACATTCATTAATAAGACCTCGTGATCATCCATATGATCACACATCTCTTCCCGCAATCTGGACTTAAGTCTCCAAGTGACTTAAGGAACTCTTCTGCAACATTTGCACTAGTGTACCAAGGTATAACAGCAAGACAGAAGAACATGTATATGCAAGGGTGAGTTCCAATATATGGATTTTAAAATGATAACCATATGCACGACTCTCAAATACCAATTAAGATGAATATTCAAAGATAAACAATATATTTATCAAAGGGTTTCATACCCGACAGTCGTAGCCGTTTTAAAAATCATGGCACTTCAATTTTCATCAACTAACTTTGATACATAATCTACGGAGCTCCAACCAACAAATAAATGAGCTTATCAGGCTCTCATTGCCGAATAAGGTAGAATCAATGCCAATAAAGCAGAATCGTTGCTAGATAAGGCAGAGTTCAAATTAACCATACCACAATCCAAAACGAGGCAAAGTGGTTACTATGTATAGTATATGGTTTCGTGGTCATATATCCATCAAGGCACAGTGATGCAAACTGCATGAATACTTGCCATCAAGCATTCAAGTCCTATGCAAAGGCATGTCTGCCCAAAATGCATGTAAAACGTTTTGTTCACGCCATTTTCTTTGTGTTCATTCTTTCCTGGTCGAGGCTTAAAGGCTCCCGACCAAACCAAGGTTTAAACATTTAAGTTAAACAACCATTCCAATAAAAAGGACTAAGTCCAAACCAATCAAACAGACTCTAAGTCAAAAATGTGCAAATCACAAAATCTAGACCCGTGCACCAGATTTAGATTCGTAGATTTTGGTGCACAAAAATCAATATAGATTTTTATAGGACATCTAGTCCATAACTCCACCTTTCGGACCCCGAGTCCATATCATAGAACACGAGACACCGACATCTCGGCAGCTAGGTTCATCTTTTAATTTAACAACATTTTTGCTCTGTGAAACACAAATCCAAAAACAAAATTTCCTTAACTTATCCAAGTTGCCGGAAATAACCCACTGTATAAATCCACTTTACCGAAAATCATTTTACGTTGGAAATTCGTTTTATAAAATCATCAAAATCACTTAAAATTCATTTTCTTTCAAAAAATCAATATTTTGAACCTGAAAATATTGCGTTGAAACAAATTCTCTGTTTTAACTAATATTACCATTTTTAATAATACTACCGTAAATATTGTCGGAATTGTCCGACGTTTGACATTTTAAAAATGTTATAAGTCCAAAAATGACTTTTCTAGCAAAATAATTTTTTTCCAATACCAGAATAAAATTATTTTTTAAACTTATTTTCTTAAAATAACATTTTCTAATATTTGGAAATTTCTTACGTTGAAATTAGCAGTACTAAAATATTTTCACAGTTACGTCCTCACTACGACTCATAAAACACTCTTACGTTGTTAAATTATTAAAATAATATTATTTTCAACTTTTTCTCATTTTCAACCAACCAAATACTTAAGTAATATTATATTAATATTTCTCATCAATTAAAACTCATTATTCCGTAGAAAGCTTTTTAACCCTTTTAACCTCATTATTAATTAAGCACTGACCACTGTCAGGCTTTACAATCCACAAACAACATCAATAACAATCATGCCAATAATATAGAAAATAGCAATTAATGACATACAACAAAATATAATAACAATTAAATGAATATAATTAAATAATTAAAAGCAGATAATTGAAAAGTAAATGACACTAACTACGTAACATAATAAATACACCCACAAATAATACAAACCACAAACAATTACATACAGTTACCGGAAAATTCCCTCAGGTACTCCCATTACCTCTTGAAGATTTTTCTTGTCGAATTGAAATTCTGTCACACGTCCGGTCACCGCAAAACACGTACACGACTCACACAACAATTTTTCCTTCAAAAAAACACAACAAATAATTATCAATCAAACAACTAAATACACCTATGCTCCTATATGATAGGTTCGGTCATGAGGTGTTTGGATGGATAAAAATTTCTAAAATTCCTAAGCTTTTTGATTAAGGATCCTTAAGCAGGATTAAGACATAAACAAAGCTTACCTAACAAAAATTGAATCAATACCATCTTAACCACAAAGTTAAGATTATCGGCCTTAGAGTAATTTTATGACCAAATTTCTAAAAATCTTAAGCTCTTGGATTAGTGATCCTTGATCACTTAAACCATAAAACAAAGATTAACATACAAAGATTGAAATCAAATATTCCAACCCTTCAAAAAATGAATTTCGGCCATTAGTAAACCAGTGTATTAGAGATTTTAATTTGATTAAACAAGCATGGATTCAATACCTATATGAGCCATAAGATTGAATCAAGCAAGACGTAACCAAAAAGTTTGAACAAAGTCCCCCCCCCCCCCACACACACACACACACACACACAAAACTAGGGTTCGTCCTCCTTAAGATAAATAGGCACGAAATTTTAGTTCGATTCACCCTCTTGGATCTTAAATATAGAGAGTATAATAAGATCATAGAAATTGGTTTCACTTCAAAAGGATTTTTCTATGATTTTCTATGAATTTTCAAAGTTCTAGATCTAGGAATTGAAAAATATAATCAAGACTTCAAATCACAAAAATGAATGAAGAACATGATGATTATTGAGTGAGAGGAGTATGGTATACCTATTGGAATTGAAAAATGAGCTAAGAATCAAGTACTTCCTTCACAAAAATGGCTTATGGAACTTAAGCTTTTTAATGGAAAAATGGAGAAAAATGATGAAGATGATGAACATTGCCTTAAATAGAAGTGAAATGGGCTCTCAAATGGTGCTTGGGCCGTGGATTTTGGGGGTAAAAGGGTCCAAGGCATAAATTTTTAGGGACAAAAGATTAATCTCACAAAATGGCATTTTTGTGGTATTAGGACAACATAAGGACAAAATGGTAATTTTGCCTAAGGTAATCATGAAAATTATGTGGTTGTGGTTGAAGGAGAGGTGGCTTATTTGTGTCCACAAATTGTGGGGCAAACTTGTCATTTCAATGAAAGTTCAAGGGTAAAATGGTCCAAGGGCAAAATGGTCTTTACATTATTTTAAAGAAATATCTAGATTTTTGTTTAAAAGCAATCATGACATTGGTGACTCATCCATATGACATACTATCCTAGGTGGCACCATATCTCAACATCCGATGTCGGGTTTTGTCTCTGCACATCCGTTCTTGACTACGTCGATTACCCGATTTAGGGTTTTATGCCCGAATCGAGTATAATAACCTATTTATTTTGAAAATTTTTAAAATAACCTATATTGTTGGAAATGAGATATAAAATCTATTCATTTTGTTCTCGGGTCAAAATTAGGTTTTTTGATTAGTAAAATCTTACTGTTAGTGAAAACGCAGACCAGGTTCCATCTGAATTTTCAACCGAAAATTTAACCGTATACTTATAAAAATAAGTATAATATGAATATTACTTTGGTTTTCCCAAAGTCATTTTATAAGTTTCATAAAAAAAATATAAACGTTTATTTATATTTATACCGATTTTAGAAAGCGGAAAAATCGGGGCATTACATTACTACCCCACTTAAAAAAATTTCGTCCTCGAAATTTCGTGACTCAAAACTAAACAGGATTTCTTAATCCCGAGGTTTTACTTTCACAAGAAGGTGTATAGAAAAGCTTTGTCGATTTGAAAAGAATACATGAATATTCGGTATGTAAAAAGATTCTTTAATAGGTTCGTGAGTGTAAAAATGCATACCTAATACATATTTACAACCATGACTCTAAGAAAGTTCCTTCCTTCGCAAGAACTCCTAGTGGATTAGGAACTCACAAAACGAATAGTTCCTCACCTTAAGAGAATTTATTCCTTGGAAAAAGGATTTACAAACGACAATTTAAAATAACAATAGTCCGACAAAATTTCAGATTGGATCAGTTTCACCAAAAGTAAAAGTGACTAGACTAAGTCTCATCTATAAACTTCTTTTATCAAACAAAATGTCTATCCCGAACAACAACAAGACAGTTTACAAAAATTTCCACGATAATTGATACAATAATTGAAGTTTGAAAACAATTCCCAATCGTTGGAAAAGAAATGATCTGACCTCAAAATCTGGGCGGATTCCATCAATCAAAAGAAAAAGGATTGGAATAAATTTCCTTCAAGAAACCGTTATTTTCATAAAGTCGTAGATATTATACATCACTGACGTTAACTGAAAAGACTAATAACATAAAAGACTTTAGAGAGTCAAATACTCAAAGATACATACTTATGATTCTATTTAGATCCTATTACAAACTTAACATATACTAGTCATTAAAGCACACATCTTACATATATTATTCCTATGCATAACTACATATTGGGTTCATGATCCAGTTGCTCTATGTTGTGAAGTTTTCAACACTACTCCTGATGTAGACTCTTCCCTTTTGTCATCGGGTTATTGGTTCTTGTGTTGTTGACAACTGATCTACGCTTTGGTGCATTACAATCCTTCAATAAGTGAGCCACTCGATTACAATTAAAACATTTAACTCCTTCTATTGGACAAGTTTTAGCCATATGTTTTGGGTCTCCACAATTATAACATCTTCATACTTGGCCTTGGCTTTGGTTCTTTTGGCCTCCACTTCGTGGTGCAGTGACATGATAAAGTTGCTAATTCTGAGCATTTCCTGGGGTTCTGAAATAAGGTTTCCTTTGATTTTGCTTCTCCTTCTTATCTTGCTTGTAGAATTGGAATCGAGATGGTCCGCCGGTAGTACCCTAATAGTCTTTATCTTTCCCTTTCTGCTCCACCTTATGGCACTCTTCTACTAAAGCTTGAAAGTTGCAAATTCGCAGCGGTAGCACAGACTCTTTGATTCCGTATCGTAGGCCTCCTTCGAATCTCTCACATTGCCATCCTTCATCATATTGAGTTTGGAAGAAACGGACATACTTGACTAGAAATTCAAACTTTGCGGTATATTCATCCACAGATAATTCGTTCTGTTGTAATCGTGAACTCATGTCCCTTCTTAACTCTGGCGCGCTGAGGAAAATACTTATCCAAGAAAACAATGCGGAAAACACTCCAAGTAAATTCCTGGTTAACCGCTTCCAGTATATGTATAATCTCCACCCACCAGCATCCTACATCTCCGAAAAGTAGAGAAAGAGCATATAGAACCTTTGATTCTTCAGGGTTGTTGATAAGCTCAAAAATCCTTTCCTGTTCGTGTATGCACAAGTCAACCTTCTCAGAGTTGTCATTTCCATAAAATCGTTGAGGATTCTGACTTTTGAAGTTTGCTAGATTTTTCGCCTCGACTGCCAGCTCAGCCCGAAACTGGTCCAGCTCATTCTGGGCAACTACGATAGCAGCAACACTAGTCATAGCCTGCATGGCCTGGTTCATCTGTTCAATCACATCTTTGTTTCTGACATAATCACGATCATATCCAAGTCCATGTCCAATTCCTGGTTCCATAACTGACCTAAAAGACAAACTTACTCAGTCCACAACCAGAAACTGAAATGTATACTTATGTGTCTAAAACACATTACTTCTAAGAAGTAATTCGGTCAATATACTATCTACTGTTCATAGATTCTTACAAGGTCTCGACTACCTCAAAACCTATCAGAACACACCGACTTGCATATCATCACACATTGTTTCGACATAGAAACAATTTAAGCAAGGTCTAACCAGATATCACACAACAAAAACCTAACAGACCTATTCCCCAAGGTTCCCGAAAGACTCGACCAGCTCTGATACCACTCTCTAACACCCCCTTTGGGCATTACTATGTGAACACGTGCGAAAATAAATTAAAAAAATATTTTACTGGTTGCTTTCGAAAAATTAATTTATTTGAAGTCATAAAATCTGGGTGTAAAACAATTTCTTCTGGATACTTTCAGTATAACGTGCATAACACAATAATAAAAACCATCAAATTCACAACAAAACTTCAACCATATAAAGGTTTTCAAAATACCTACACAGACTTTCTCAAAATATACCACCCAACAAATTTTAAAAGATCCTAAGCTGGTCGCTCTACAAGACACTCACTGATAAGACCTCGTGATCATCCATATGATCACGCATCTCTTCCCGCAATTCGGACTTAAGTCTCCAAGTGACTTAAGGAACTCTTCTGCAACATTTGCACTAGTGTACCAAGGTACAACAGCAAGACAGAAGAACATGTATATGCAAGGGTGAGTTCCAATATATGGATTTTAAAACGATAACCATATGCGCGACTCTCAAATACCAATTAACATGAATATTCAACGATAAACAATATATTTATCAAAGGGTTTTATACCTGACAGTCGTAGCCTTTTTAAAAACCATGACACTTCAATATTCATCAACTAACTTTGATACCTAATCTCTGGAGCTCCAACCAACAAATAAATGAGCTGATCAGGCTCTCACTTCCGAATAAGGCAGAATCAATGATGATGAATGTGTAAAATATGTTAGTTTGGAAGTTTAATTAGGAATAAGTTTGTAAATAATCTCAAATCATAGGAAAAGTGATAGGAAAATACATACTTTGATATGAATAAAGTTTGGATTAGAGTTTTTATCCTTTTATATTAAAAATATACTTAAAAGATGTTGAAAATGTGCAGGAAAAGAGGAAGCAGCAAACAAGTGCTCAGCTCTGGAAATGGGCGCTCAGCTTCAGCAGGAAACACAAGACAGCAGGTCTTGGGCGCTCAGCTCTGGATTTGGGCGCTCAGCTTCAGGACTGACAGAAAGCAGCATTTTCGTACAAAGGACCAGCGCCCAGCACTGGAGAATGGCGCTCAGCGCCAGCAGCAGATAGAGAGCAGCGTTTCTGTGTTTGCAGGGGCGCCCAACGCAGGCCAAGGGCGCCTAGCGCTGGGGGATGAGCAGCGAACCTATAAATTCGTGTTTCTACAGTTGAAAATGATCTTTGGCTCATTTTTACACTTCTCACACTCAGGTTCATCATTTCTCTCTGCATCCATTGTAGATTCAAGCTTGGGAACAAGATTTGGAGCTTCCATGGCTTCCGCCACTCACATCCACTCAAGTTTCTTCTTCTCTTCTCTTTTTACTATGAGTTGTTAGATCTCTTAGGTTAGGTTTAGGATGATTCTAATTGGATTCTTGATGTAATTGTTTTTTGATTCTGAGTTCAATTCTATTTCATTCAATTAGAGTTATTTACTTCTATGCTTAATGCTTCTATTGATTGATCAACTTTAGATTGATGTTAGATTCAATTTCACAATTGGAAAATTGGTTATTGGATTGGAATTGAAGTAGATTACCATTGGAATGTTGATTCTAGGAATAGAACTATGTTTCAATGCATTCTTATGAATCTCATGCTTAATGTTTGTGCTAATGTTTGAATGACCTAAGGAATTAGGCTCCTTGATTAGTACAAAAGGATTATCGCCTAAGGAATTAGGGATAAATCTAAGTTAGTGATTTGAATGTCAATTGAGTGGAATGAATTGGAAATTGGATTGAATAAAGTTACGTTAAGTGAGAATTGGAGGATTCCGATATCTAACCGCTTTACCTATATTGATTTCACTCTTTACTTTTACTTGATTCATTCATTTTTTTGTGACAACATTAAATTCAATATTCTTGTAGTCTTATATAAACATGAAACTCATTGGTTCAAATAGCTATTGCCCAAGTCACGTTGATACTTGATCACAATCCACGTTGGGAACGATACTCTACTTTCACTTTATTACTTGATACGATTTGGTACACTTGCCAATTCCTTACCAAATGACAATAAGGCAGAATCGTTGCTAGATAAGGCAGAGTTCAAATTAACCATACCACAGTCCAAAACGAGGCAAAGTGGTTACTATGTATAGTATATGGTTTCGTGGTCATATATCCATTAAGGCACAGTGATGCAAACTGCATGAATACTTGCCATCAAGCATTCAAGTCCTGTGCAAAGGCATGTCTGCCCAAAATGAATGTAAAACGTTTTGTTCACGCCATTTTCTTTGTGTTTATTCTTTCTTTGTCGAGGCTCAAAGGCTCCAGACCAAACCAAGGTTTAAACATTTAAGTTAAACAACCATTCCAATAAAAAGGACTCCAAGTCCAAACCAATCAAACAGACTCCAAGTCATAATGTGCAAATCACGAAATCTAGAACCGTGCACCAAATTTAGATTCGTAGATTTTGGTGCACAAAAATCAATATAGATTTTTATAGGACATCTAGTCCATAACTTCACCTTTCGGACCCCGGGTCCATATCATAGAACACTAGACACCGACATCTCGGCAGTGATAGTGTGATTTTACATCATATTTCATGTGCACTTTCGCATGCATTTTTCATATAGTTTAGGCATAATTAGTTGATTTTTGTTAGTTTTTACCTTGGAACGGGTAAGGTGATCTTGTGATGTTGTTTTGCAGAAATCAATGTAAAAATGATCAAAGTTGACCATGATGGAGCTTGGAATAAGATAGAGCTAAAAAAAGGAAGAATTGAGCCAAACAGAGCCCATCACGGCCTGGCCGTGATGACCATCACGGCCATGATCAAGCAGAGCAGAAGGCAAAAGTCAAGCTGTCACGGCCTAGCCGTGATGTCCATCACGACCGTGACAATCCAGAAGGAAAAAGACAGAAGCTATCACGGCCCAGCCGTGATACATATCACGGCTGTGACAGGCCAGGCAGAACTGATCATGGCCTAGCCGTGATGAGGCTCACGGTCGTGATGCTCCAATTTTGAAAGTGCGCCCATTCCAGAACGCGTCACGGCCGTGACACGTGGCCTCTCTATAAATAAGAAGCGCAGACAGACCCAATGGAGGGGGACTTTTTCGTTCAGAACTGTTTTAGATTGTTTTTGAATCCTTATTTTGGAGCTGCGTCTCCCTACTCTCTTTTCTTGTTTACAATTATGGTGAATTCCGATTGTTTGTATGTCGTTACGAGCATGAGGAACTAATCCCCTTGTCTAAGGGAACAATGAAACCACCCATGACGGTGTAGATTCAATGTGATGTATGTTTCTCTCCTTTGTCTCAATTATTGTTTTCCAATTCTGAATTTATTGCGTTATTCATATGCATGCGTGATTGACTAGTTAACATTGATGAGGCTTAGTAGGAAATTCGCGTTTAGAACTTGAATTGGGAACATTGATCGAATATTGCACGAGAGTGAATAGGAGATCGGTGCAACCTTATAGGAAGCAGATTTAATAGAGTTTGATGATTGGGTTATGAGACCTAGTAAGTAAGTAATTCAATCGTTGAAAACGTCCTATTGAGCACGACAATGTCATTAGGAGAATTTGGGGGTCCTGGTTGACATTGTAATTGAACTTAGGGAGGGAATCATCATCACTTGGGTACTATGCATGATTGGGTAGGTGGATTTGTGACCTTAGATGCTTAATTTCAGATTTTAATACCATATCTTTATTTGATTGTTATTTGAATTGCAATCCTATTCTCTCTCTCTCTTCTCAACCGCTGCTGTTACTTGGTCAAACTTATCGGGCTTCTTGCGAATTGGTAGAATTGGTAGCCCAATCCTTGTGTTCGACCTCGGTAATTACTTATCGTGTTTTATTACTTGCGACGACCCGGTACACTTGCCGGTGACTCAACAAGTTTTTGGCGCCGTTGCCGGGGATTGGCACAATCAATTTTCCGAATTTTAGGGAATTTGATTATTTGGTTAAGCTGTTTTTATTTTTATTTTTTTTCTGTTATTTATTTATTATTATTTCTCTCTGCTTCTTTGATTCCACTTGGTCTTGCCTTGTTTTTGTATGCGAGGTACCCTTTCACAAGAGGACTTGCTATTTGATTCGGAGATCACCAGGACCGAGAAGCGATTAAGGAAATAAGCCAGAGAGCGAAAGAGGCTGGAAGCAATTGATTTTGAGGAGATGGCCGCAAATCCTCCTCCTCCTCCCTACAAGCCTCTCATCGAGTACAGTCTACCCAACTTGGGTGATTGTGATTCTTCCATCGTGAGGGGCAACCTCAATACAGATTCCTTCAGAGTGGAAGGATGTGTCACAGCTTACATCCATGAGAATCAATTTGATGGGAGTGGCAAACAAGACCCTCATAGACACATCACCCACTTCCTTGAAGCTTGTGACTTGCAGAGGACAAGAGGTGTTTCTCAAGATGAGTTCCGTTTGCGGCTATTCCCCCTCTCTCTTAGGGATGTCGCTCGCGATTGGTTTGACAGCCTGGATCGGAACAATATCAGAACATGGGATCAAATGGCTCAAAAGTTCCTCACCAAATATTTTCCTCCACAGAAAGCGGCACAAGCAAGAGTAGCCGTCACTTCTTTCAGGCAGACAGAAGATGAAACTTATAATGAAGCCTGGGAGAGGTACAATGTGCTCTTGAGAAGATGTCCTTCGGCGTTCTTTGACCAGGTCTCCAAATTTCAACATTTCTTTAACGGGTTAAGGGGACGCTACCAGATGAATTGTGATGCCGCAGCTGGCGGTTCCTTTTCTTATTTATCAGCTGAGGATGGATGGGCGTTATTGGAGAAGATGTCGTACAATGATTACAACCGTGGTAGGGAAACCTCAAGTGGAGTCAGTTCTGCAACAATAGAAGCCATTCTAGAGCAAAATAAACTGTTGAAGATGCAGAATGCGGCTTTGTCTGGGAACAATAAGGTTAATGTGATACACGAAGGGATGCCTCCGGGTTGTGATAATTGTAATGGAGACCATGACACTCAGAGTTGTCCGTTCAGCTTCTCTCAAGAACATGTGGACTCATGCCACAATTTCTATGACAGCGTGCCCCAGAACAACTATCAGAGGAACAGACAGAATGATTACAGTCAGAATCAGAATAGGGGTTATATGAGGAGAGACCATCCGGGTTTCGCTTGGAGTAATGCTAGTGGTGGTCTAGCCGGGCAACAACAACCTCAACAGAATCAAAGGTCAAACATTGGAATCCATCAACGCAATACTCAGCAGGCTTTTCCAGGGCCTAATCAATTGCAAATAACAGATGGTGGAAGGCAACCTTGGGAGTTAGCTATAGAAAAGATGAATGCGGCAATTGAGAAGTTGTCAATCAATACAAGCACAGCCATTGACAAATTGGCAACTCATACAGGGTCGGCAATTCAGAATCTAGAGACGCAGATAGCTCAGCTCGCAAAGCAACTAAATGAGCGTCTCCCAGGCACTCTCCCAGGTGATGCCGAGAACAACCCTAAGAACCAATGCAATGCCGGTAGGGTGTTGGGATCTAACAGGGGTGCAAATAGTTCTCAGGAAGTTGAGACCTCGAAACAACCACATGTTAAGGAAGAGCAACCTAGGAAAGAAGAGTTGGCAAGTGACAAGGCACCGGAGCAAGGGGGAAGGTTAAAACTAGTAGATGAAGAGTTCCGAAGAAAGATGTGGGTTGAACCAAAAGACCACCCGCCCTTCATGAAGGTACCATATCCTGAAAGATTGAAGAAGCCTCTACAAGATAAGCAGTTCAATGAATTCCTTGATGTCTTCTGCAAACTTCAAATTAACATTCCATTTGCGGAAGCCCTGAAACAAATGCCATCTTATGCCCGGTTTATGAAGGAGCTTCTCTCCAAGAAGCGGAAGATAGTGGATGAGGAAACAATTGCTTTGACCGAGGAGTGTAGTGCCATTCTTCAAAGAAAACTACCTCCAAAGTTGAAGGATCCCGGTTCTTTTTCTATACCATGCACCATTGGGGAGATGACTCTAGGAAAGGCGTTGTGTGATCTAGGGGCAAGCATCAACTTGATGCCCCTCTCTATGATGAAGAAGTTGGGGATCAAAGAAGCCAAGGATACACGGATATCACTCCAACTAGTTGATCGTTCTATAAAATATCCTTATGGGGTAGTCGAAGATTTGTTAGTTAAGGTGGACAAGTTCATATTTCCGACGGATTTTGTGGTGCTTGATATGGATGAAGACGTCGAGATCCCTCTCATATTGGGTAGGCCCTTCTTGGCCACTGGGCGTGCCTTGATAGATGTGCAACAAGGGAAACTCACCCTATGGGTGCAAGATGAGAATGTAGTCTTCAACGTCTTTGAAGCAATGAAGCACCCCGCTGAGAGGTCGGATGTGTATCGAGTGGATATGGTGGACTCAATTGTCAAGGCAAAGGCCACTAGAGAAGCCCATGGTTCTTCACTTTCACAAGTGTTGGTAAAATCCCATGATGATGACAGTGAGGAAGAAGACCCTTTGGGGGATGAGGACTATCTTGAGTGTTTGAAACACATGGAAGCCTTACCGAGTCTCCCAAAGGATGAAGGTGCAAAGTAAAAGCTCAACAATGAAGGCATGGAAGAAGATAACAAAGCTCCGGAGTTGAAGCACCCCCCAACCCACTTAAGGTATGCATTCTTCGGGGAAAAGGGACAACATCCGGTAATCATTAGCAATGCCTTGAAGAAGGATGAAGAAGAGAAGCTATTGAGGGTTCTTAGGGAACACAAATCCGCCACTGGGTGGAAGATTTCAGACCTAAAAGGTATAAGCCCTTCCCTATGCATGCATAAGATTTTGATGGAAGATGATTATAAGCCGGTGGTTCAACCACAAAGACGGTTAAATCCCATCTTGAAAGAAGCCGTGCGTAAGGAAGTGATTAAACTTTTAGATGCCGGGATCATCTATCCAATCTCGGATAGCAATTGGGTTAGTCCAATTCATGTGGTCCCAAAGAAAGGTGTCACAATCGTGGTGGTCAATGAAAGCAATGAATTGATCCCAACAAGGACCATCACGGGGTGGAGAGTATGTATCGATTATAGAAAGCTAAATGAGGCAACAAGGAAGGATCACTTCCCTCTCCCCTTCATTGATCAGATGCTTGAAAGGTTAGCCGGATATGAGTATTATTGCTTCTTAGATGGTTACTCCGGCTATAATGAAATTGTGGTGGATCCTCAAGACCAAGAGAAGACCGCCTTCACTTGTCCCTATGGAGTCTTTGCCTATAGAAGGTTGCCCTTTGGATTGTGCAATGCTCCTGCTACTTTCCAAAGGTGCATGCTTTATATTTTATCGGACATGGTGGAGAAATGCATTGAGGTGTTCATGGATGACTTCTCGGTCTTTGGGACTTCATATGACAATTGCTTGAAGAACTTGACTTTGGTACTTCAAAGGTGACAAGAGACTAACCTTGTGCTCAATTGGGAGAAATGCCACTTCATGGTCAAGGAAGGTATAGTCTTGGGGCACAAAATCTCCCAAAGGGGGATTGAGGTTGATAAAGCCAAGATTGAGCTGACTGAGAAGCTTCCCCCACCAACCAATGTAAAGGGGGTGAGGATTTTCTTGGGGCATGCCGGGTTCTACCGGAGATTCATCAAGGACTTCTCCAAAATCGCAAGGCCGCTTTGTGACCTTCTTGCGAAGGATGTATCCTTTGAGTTTAATGCTTCTTGTTTAAATGCCTTCACTGTGTTGAAAAATATGCTTGTCACCGCACCCATAATCACTGCACCTAATTGGAATTTGCCATTTGAAATCATGTGTGATGCTAGTGATTATGCGGTGGGGGCTGTTTTGGGATAAAGGGTGGAAAAGTTAGCTCATGTCATTTATTACGCACGTAAGGTTTTAAATGAGGCACAAGCTAACTATTCCACCACTGAAAAGGAACTACTTGCTGTGGTTTTTGCTTTAGATAAATTTAGATCCTATATTGTGGGGTCTAAGATTGTTGTTTTCACAGATCATGCGGCCATAAAGCACTTGATGACAAAACAAGAGGCCAAACCTAGATTAATTCGGTGGATTCTTCTTTTGCAGGAATTTGATCTAGAGATTAAGGACAGGAAGGGATCCGACAATGGTGTGGCGACCACTTATCTAGGTTGTTCAATCCCGACACCAAGGAGGAATTGTTAGACATCAAGGAAGAATTTCCTGATGATAAACTGTTTGCACTCATTGAAAATTTCTCTCATTGGTTCGCGGACATGGCCAACTTCAAATCTTCAAATGTGGTTCCGCAAGGTTGGACTAATCAACAAAGGAAGAAGTTCTTCTCGGATGCAAAGTATTATGTGTGGGAGGACCCCTATCTTTTCAAGCAATGCTCGGATGGGATCCTAAGGAGGTGCATTCCCCATGACCAAATCGGAAACGTGTTGTGGCATTGTCATAGCTCGGATTATGGTGGGCATTATGGGGGAAAGAAGACCGCAGAAAAAGTCCTCCAAAGCGGGTTTTATTGGCCAACGCTCTTCAAGGATGCCCACACCTTTGTTGAGAACTGTGATCGTCGCCAAAGAGTTGGCAACATCTCTAAGCGGCATGAACTCCCCTTGAATTGCATGCTTGAAGTAGAGCTCTTTGATGTGCGGGGGATAGATTTCATGGGACCTTTCCCACCATCTTTCTCCTATCAATACATTTTGGTGGCAGTGGACTACGTGTCAAAGTGGGTAGAAGCAATCCCAACAACCACGGATGATGCGCAGGTAGTCATGGAATTCCTAAGGCGCAATATCTTCTCGAGGTTTGGGGTCCCTAGAGTGTTGATTAGTGATGGGGAATCCCACTTTTGCAACAATCAAATGCACAAGCTTCTTGAGAAGTATGGGGTCAAGCATAGAGTCTCTACTCCTTATCACCCCCAAACAAATGGGCAAGCGGAGGTATCCAACCGTGAGTTGAAGCGTATTCTTGAGAAAACCGTCAACTCCTCACGGAAGGATTGGTCAAAAAAGTTAGATGATGCTTTATGGGCTTATAGGACCGCTTTCAAGACTCCAATTGGAAGGTCTCCATACAATTTGGTGTTTGGAAAGGCATGCCACTTGCCGGTGGAATTGGAGGAAAAGTCTTATTGGGCAATTCGAGAACTCAACTTTGATTTGACAAAGGCCGGTGAGAAGAGGATTTTGGACTTAAATGAGTTGTCCGATATCCGCATGCAAGCTTATGAAAATGCAAGAATATACAAATAGAGGACTAAGGCATGGGATGACAAGCACATCTTGCCTAGGAGGTTTGAGCCCGGACAATTGGTACTTCTTTATAATTCAAGGTTGAGACTCTTTCCAGGAAAGCTAAAATCGAGGTGGTCGGGACCATTCAAGGTCCTCCAAGTCTTCCCACACGGAGCAGTGGAATTAGAAGGGGCCTCTGGCAACTTCAAAGTAAATGGGAAAAGGCTAAAGCATTACCATGGGGAATCAATCCCAAATGGCAAGCAAGTTCTTCTTCTAGATTAACCCTTAGGGGTGACTTGAGTCAGGCTCGGGACGTTAAACAAGCGCTTATTGGGAGGCAACCCAAGCTTCTTAACCCTTCTCTTTAGTGATTTTCATTTTCTTAGTAGTTTTGTTTTTGATTTCACTCTTGAATAATTTGAGAAGATCAAGAGTTTTCTTTTACTAATAAAATTGCCAAGTGATTTCAGGAAGGGAGAGCAAGAAGACAAGGAAAAAGCAGAGGCAGCAGCCATCATGCCCAGGTCGTGACACTGGTCACGGCCGTGATGGACTAAAAATGAAGACCAGAAAGGATCACGGCCCAGTCGTGATACCCATCACGGGCGTGATGGAAAGACCCTGAAGAGTAAAAAGCATCACGACCTAGCCCTTGATAGAGGTCACGGCCGTGACATGCCAGCCCTGAGGACCAGAATTGATCACGGCCTAGCCGTGATGAGGCTCACGGCCGTGATGTACTTCCCAACAAGTTTCTGACTGGAATGAGAGCCAACAACCGCTACCGCCTGGGTAAGTCGTTCCAATCTTTCTCCTCTCTCCGACTTGATTGTTTACATTGGGGACAATGTAAATTTTTAAGCTCGGGGTGGGGGTATTTTGCATTTGCATTATTCATGTGGCATTCATGTAGTTTTGCATGATAGTTTTGCATGATCACATGATTCGATTGCCCTTTGCTTAGATATGGTGCATCCAATTGTGAAGAACTGAGCACCAAATTAATTTGAGATAGTGAAGTGTAGAACACAATATTTTTTTTTTCATTCTTGTGATAAGTCAAATAATGAAAATGCTTGAGATGATCTTTGATAGTTGATAATTAGCATATGGTGCCGTAGATTTGTGTTTCTCATTGATTTCTGAACTACAAAATGTGAGATTTTGAGCCAAAGGGGTACTCATTATATCTACCCCATTATTTGTGTTAGAGTGTTATTCCTCTTGGATTGTATTTCTCTAGAACTTGACTTGAAACCATTTCAAAGCTTAAAAATTTTTGAAAACATTTTTGAAAATGATTGAGGCACTAGGTATTTTTTCCGGCCTTCCGAGCTTTGTTTGACTAAATGCTACCCCTTAGTTGCCCAATTTTGAGCCTAAAAGAATGAAATACTTTTCTTGGTACCTTGAAATATATTGTTGAATGATGCTTGATAGGACCTTCTAAAGTATTACAAAAAGGGTAAAAAGGTAGTTGAATAAGTATGGGATGAGAAAACCAGAAAAATATTTCTCCTGAATTGAAAATCTCCCCTTCTCAAATAAAAAGAAAAAGAAAAAGAAAACAAAAAAAATGGAGAAGGGGATGATAAAAGAAAAGTGAGAAATAAAACAAAAAGAAAAAAAAGGTGAAAAAGTGAATCAAAACCCAAAAGGGTATTTTAGAAGGTCATGTTTGCAATGCTTGATATGCTGTGTAGCCTTTTGAAATTTCCTTTTCTTGATTTCCCCACCTAACGATTAATCCCATGGCCCCGTTACAACCAAAGCAAAAGACCTCTTGATTCTTAATTGTTTTCATTAATAAAGTAGAGATTTGGTTGATAGTCAAGCCTGTGGTAGAGTTCATTCCTTGAGGAAATCGAGCGAAATGTCTTATATCCCTAAACACTTGAGTGAGGCTAGAAAGAGTGCCAAGCAAATGAACAAGCTTGGGGTGGTTTTCAGGTGAGAAAAGAGTGAGAATATGAGTCTAAGAAACCTAAGCGGCTAATTAGACTTGGATTGATTGTCTCTTGCTGAATCATTTGAATTGCCTATTACTTGGATTAGTTGCTCGGGTTCTAAATCACACTATCCATGCTTTGATTATTTTGATCTTCTGGCCTTAGAGATTGCTTGAGGACAAGCAAATTTTAAGCTTGGGGTGATTTGATAGTGTGATTTTACATCATATTTCATGTGCACTTTCGCATACATTTTTCATATAGTTTAGGCATAATTGATTGATTTTTGTTAGTTTTTACCTTGGAACGGGTAAGGTGGTCTTGTGATGTTGTTTTGCAGAAATCAATGTAAAAATGATCAAAGTTGACCATGATGGAGCTTGGAATAAGATAGAGCTAAAAAAAGGAAGAATTGAGCCAAACATAGCCCATCACGGCCTGGCCGTGATGACCATCACGGTCATGATCAAGCAGAGCAGAAGGCAAAAGTCAGAAGCTGTCACGACCTAGCCGTGATGCCCATCACGGTCGTGACAATCCAGAAGGCAAAAGACAGAAGCTATCACGGCCCAGCCGTGATACATATCACGGTCGTGACAGGCCAGGCGGAACTGATCACGGCCTAGCCGTGATGAGGCTCACGGCCGTGATGCTCCAATTTTGAAAGCGCGCCCATTCCAGAACGCGTCACGGCCTGGCCGTGATGGCCATCACGGCCGTGACACGTGGCCTCTCTATAAATAAGAAGCGCAGACAGACCCAATGGAGGGGGACTTTTCCGTTCAAAACTGTTTTAGATTGTTTTTGAATCCTTATTTTGGAGCTGCGTCTCCCTACTCTCTTTTCTTGTTTACAATTATGGTGAATTCCGATTGTTTGTATGTCGTTACGAGCATGAGGAACTAATCCCCTTGTCTAAGGGAACAATGAAACCACCCATGACGGTGTAGATTCAATGTGATGTATGTTTCTCTCCTTTGTCTCAATTATTGTTTTCCAATTCTGAATTTATTGCGTTAATCATATGCATGCGTGATTGACTAGTTAACGTTGATGAGGCTTAGTAGGCAATTCGCGTTTAGAACTTGAATTGGGAACATTGATCGAATATTGCACGAGAGTGAATAGGAGATCGGTGCAACCTTATAGGAACCATATTTAATAGAGTTTGATGATTGGGTTATGCGACCTAGTAAGTAAGTAATTCAATCGTTGAATACGTCCTATTGAGTACGACAGTGTCATTAGGAGAATTTGGGGGTCCTGGTTGACATTGTAATTGAACTTAGGGAGGGAATCAGGCAGCTAGGTTCATCTTTTAAATTAACAACATTTTCGCTCTTGTGAAACACAAATCCAAAAACAAAATTTTCTTAACTTATCGAAGTTGTCGGAAATAACCCATTGTATAAATCCACTTTACCGAAAATCTTTTTACGTTGGAAATTCGTTTTATAAAATCATTAAAATCACTTAAAATTCATTTTCTTTCAAAAAATCAATATTTTGAACTTGAAAATATTGCATTTAAACAGATTCTCCGTTTTAACTAATACTACCATTTTTAATAATACTACCGTACATATTGTCGGAATTGTCCGACGTTTGACGTTTTAAAAACGTTATAAGTCCAAAAGTGACTTTTCTAGTAAAATAATTTTTTCCAATACCATAAAAAAATTATTTTTGAAACTTATTTTCTTAAAATAACATTTTCTAATATTTGGAAATTTCTAACGTCAAAATTAGCAGTACTAAAATATTTTCATGGTTACGTCCTCACTACGACTCATAAAACACTATTACACTGTTAAATTATTAAAATAATATTATTTTCAACTTTTTCTCATTTTCAACCAACCAAATACTTAAGTAATATTATATTACTATTTCTCATCAATTAAAACTCATTATTCCATAAAAAACTTTTTAACGCTTTTAACCTCATTATTAATTGAGCACCGACCATTGTCAGACTTTACAATCCACAAACAACATCAATAACAATCATGCCTATAATATAGAAAATAGCAATTAATGACATGCAAAAAAAATATAATAACAATTAAATGCATATAATTAAATAATTAAAAGCAGATAATTGAAAAGCAAATGACACTAACTACGTAACATAATAAATACACCCACAAATAATACAAACCACAAACAATTACATACAGTTACTGGAAAAATCCCCCAGGTACTCCCCTTACCTCTTGAAGATTGTTCTTGTCGAATTGAAATTCCGTCAAACGTCCGGTCTCCGCAAAACAAGTACACGACTCACACAACAATTTATCCATCAACAAAACACAACAAATAATTGTCAATCAAACAACTAAATACACCTATACTCCTATATGATAGGTTCGGTCATGAGGTGTTTGAATGGATAAAAATTTCTAAAATTCCTAAGCTTTTGGATTAAGGATCCTTAAGCAGGATTAAGACATAAACAAAGCTTACTTACCAAAAATTGACTCAATACCATCTTAACCATAAAGTTAAGATTTTCGGCCTTAGAGTAATTTTATGACTAAAAATTTCTAAAAAACTTAAGCTCTTGGATTAGTGATCCTTGATCACTTAAACCCTAAAACAAAGATTAACATACAAAGATTGAAATCAAATGTTCCAACCCTTCAGAAAATGAATTTCGGCCATGAGTAAAACAGTATCTTAGAGATTTTAATTTGATTAAACAAGCTTGGATTCAATACCTATATGAGCCATAATATTGAATCAAGCAAGATGTAACCAAAAAGTTGGAACAAAGTTCCTCCCCCCACAAAACTAGGGTTCGGCCTCCTTAAGATAAATAGACACAAAATTTTAGTTTGATTCACCCTCTTGGATCTTAAATATAGAGAGTATAATAAGATCATAGAAATTGGTTTCACTTCAAAAGGATTTTTCTATGATTTTCTATGAATTTTCAAAGTTCTAGATCTAGGAATTGAAAAATATGATCAAGACTTCAAATCACAAAAATGAATGAAGAACATGATGATGATTGAGTGAGAGGAGTATGGTATACCTCTTGGAATTGAAAAATGAGCTAAGAATCAAGTACTTCCTTCACAAAAAATGGCTTATGAAAGTTAAGCTTTTTCATGGAAAAATGGAGAAAAATGATGAAGATGATGAACATTGCCTTAAATAGAAGTGAAATGGGCTCTCAAATGGTGTTTGGGCCGTGGATTTTGGGGGCAAAAGGGTCCAAGGCATAATTTTTTAAGGACAAAAGAATAATCTCACAAAATGGCATTTTTGTGGTATTAAGACAACATAATGACAAAATGGTAATTTTGCCTAAGGTAATCATGAAAATTATGTGGTTGTGGTTGAAGGATAGGTGGCTGATTTGTGCCCACAAATTGTGGGGCAAAATTGTCATTTCAATGAAAGTTCAAGGGTAAAATGATTCAATGGCAAAATGGTCTTTACACTATTTTAATGAAATATTTAGATTTTGTTTAAAAGCAATCATGACATTGGTGACTCATCCATATGACTCACTACCCTTGTTGGCACCATATCTCAGCATCCGATGTCGGGTTTTGTCTCTGCACGTCTGATATCGACTCCGTCGATTACCCGATTTAAGGTTTTATACCCGAATCGAGTATAATAACCTATTTATTTTGAAATTTTTTAAAATAACCTATATCGTTGGAAATGAAATATAAAATCTATTCATTTCATTCTCGGGTCAAAATTAGGTTTTCTAATCAATAAAATCTTACTGTCAGCAAAAACGCAGACCGGGTTCTGTCTGAATTTTCAGCCGAAAATTTAACCGTATACTTATAAAAATAAGTATAATATGAATATGACTTTGGTTTTCTCAAATTCATTTTCTAAGTTTCAGATAAAAATATAAATATTTATTTATATTTATACCGATCCTAGAAAGTGGAAAAATTGGGGTGTTACAAATATTGTTGTGGAAAATTCATATTAAAAATCATATAAGTATTTATATTTAAATTTTTTGACATTTTCACCCAAAATATTCATCTTTGTGTAATATATATTTACCTTTTATAATCCATGAATTAATAAGTTTTCTGGTATAATTTCTATCTTTATAACATATAAATATTCACCAATAAACACTCTTTAAAAATATTACTATTTTAAAATTGATATGATATTTTAATATGATTTGTTTTTTTTTAAAAAGGTTAATCATATAAGAGTTTAATCAATTCATAACATTTGCTTCCAATATCCATACACAGTTATTTAACTTTAAATATGAAATGATAATAATTTACTTAATGGCATTTATTGCACATTTCTTATGATTATAATTATAATTAAAGTTATTATTTCAATAATTTTAGTTATTATTTGGATTTAATCATATAATGGAATAATGGAACAATTTATTTCTAAAAATATATTTATTTATAATTTGTGGAAACCTCCAAGTGTCACTCTATGAGGCCATCACTCAAGCAATTTTTTCACACTTGGCTTCACCACAACGCTTCCCTCCAAATTTTGCTGATGCGTCGTGCTCACATTGATTTGAAGAAAAAACATAATGATGGTCATAATATCATTAATGAAATCAATATGAATTTTTAAATTTCATCAATAGATATTGTTAATTTAGTGTAAAAAAAATTTAATGCTTAAATAATGTATAAGGAAGTTTTTTTAAAAAAAATGTTTGATACGTAATTAATTAAAAATGATTGACATTTTTTTCATACGTTAAATAAATATATACCAAAACAAATATGTTTATCCATTTATGGCGGTTAAG
Organism: Sophora flavescens; assembly: GCA_030762895.1. NCBI lineage: Eukaryota > Viridiplantae > Streptophyta > Magnoliopsida > Fabales > Fabaceae > Sophora > Sophora flavescens. Next base: position 75,512,560 of record CM061063.1, read on the forward strand.
TATATTTCCACTTATGTTTATCCATTTTGAATTCCTCCAAATATGTACGTATAAATACACATACTTAGGTATCTTATTATTTATTATCGATGTTGCCCATATTCCATTGTGATAAAATCCTCCCTTTTTTAAATATATATTGTCAGAACCCCATATAACTCTAATTTTGGTGGGTTTTTTTAACATAATCTAGATGGAATTATTATTATTATTTTTTTTGTCCTTAACCAGGAATATACCTCGCCTGGAGTGGGGATTAATCTCCTGCGGGGGAATGAAGGCGGGAAACCCCCCTCCCAGCGGAAATTCACTCCATACGCAAGAGTTGGGATTCGAATCCCGACCACTTGGTTAAGGGGTACAAGTCCACCACCACTTGTGTCAACCTCCGTTGGTTATTATATTTAATATTTCATATACATATTGTTGGAGTTCTCTACACGCAATCAAAGGCAAAATTGGGGGATTTGTTTTAATATCTAATTTAATTATCATTATTGTTATTAATATATTGTCATAACCCTTAAAATCCCCTCAATCAGGTGCGTGTTAATAACTGGGTTGCTATTTCCATTCAAATCATTTGCCCCTTGATTCTTCAAATCAATGGTTGCAATTCTCTCCTTTATAAATGCACGGTTTACGTCTCATTACCTAGCACCCTCTTTTTCTCCCTCTTCCATTTCTCCAGCTCTCCTCCATCCCCCCATTTTCCTCTTCCATCTCTCTTTCTCTCTTGATAAACAGATAGACATGTTATTTTCTCATTTTCTATACAAAAGAATGTTTTTTTAATTTGTTTTTGTTTATTTAACTCATTGTTATATATATTGGAATGACTTTTCTAATGACAATGAATATGCAGCTTCCCATGTGAGATTTATGCACAAGAGATAATGACTCGCTTCTGGTGAATGAGTTAGTATTTAGTATAAAAAAAAAAAATCATTTCGAGTTAGTAACTCATGACGTTTGATTTATATCATTCATTGTCTTATGTGAGTTATTCAAAATTTTACTTTATGAGAGTTTCTCTTTTCTGGGATTTTTTATTTATTTTTCAATCTTTCTCCTATTCACGTTTTATTTCTTTTTTGGTTCTTAAAATGCATGATCATGTATAATGTATCCATGTTCTATCCACAATTGGGATTGCAAGATGCAATGTTGGTTGTAGTTTGAGTTAAGGTACAATGAATTGAATTATTTACATTAATTCTCTTCTTTTTTCAATTCCTTCTTCTTCTTTTTTATTTTATAAACATAGAGTATATTGATATAGAGTATTAGGGAATGGGTGCTCTAACCCATATACAAGAGGAACTATGAAAACCAAACCAATGTGAAATTAATACTGCATCTTTAAAAAGACAGCAGTATCCAATTTACAAAGGCAGAGCACATAAAAATAGCACCACTGAGTTTGTACATTTTACATCTCCTTCAATTAATATTCTTTTAAGAGGTTTTAAACATTTCTATATTTTTAAATAATTATTAGATTTATCAGACCAACTCCAAGCATTGATTAATTGGATATTGCGGACTTATTTAATATGTTTACATGTTTCGGGTATTAGATACCTTATTGTTAACTTCTCTATTTGTTTTTGATGATATTTTAACTATCTTTGTGTTTTCTTCATGCATTGAATTAATTCAAATGTACTTTGTGTCATTTCCATTTTATTTTTCTTTTGTAAGTGCTATTTTCATCGTTATTATTACTTTGTTTTTTGAGACATTGCAAATACAAATTTGTTGCTTTAGCTCCGGAAGCAAAGAAAGTTGTATCTCCACCCATTACAAATATTCAGGTGTTTGCAAACTCTGATGTGCTTCTTTTTTTGTTCACCTCTCCATCTATCATATATATCGTGTTCTTCTATTGTTGGCCATTTTTTTTTTATATTTTTACCTTAAAATATTCAGGTGTTTGCAAACTCTCGTGTGACTTTACTGACTTGCACGGGAATGAAATTAATTTTACGGGAAGAAGGATGAAAACATATGACCTCTTAACAATGATTTATTATGATTTCATCACCCTTTCACAAGAGCAATTTTGAGTTCTCTTTCTCTATTGAGGTAGAAACAAATTGTATCTATGAGAAACATTGTTCTCTAACATCACATTTGATATTGGATCATACTCCTCTAAAGTGAGTAGAATTGTAGAGTTTGAAAATATTAAAAATAATACAATAGCTAATTATATATTTTTAAAAGAGATAGAAATAAATCAAGTAGATTTTCAATAGAGGAAAAAATATAATATAATAAATAAATATTTTTTTAAAGTGATTAACTTGCATAGGCCAAAGAGGATAAATAAATCAAATACATTTTCAGGAGAGAAAAAAAATGATAGATAAATATGATTTCTAAAAATGGTTAACTCGCATCGATAAAAAGAGGAGATATAAATCGAATTTATTTTTCAAAAGAGAATAGAAAAATAATATGATAAATGAAAATATTTTCTAAAAATGTTTAACTTACACACGGGGAAAAGAGAAGAAATAAAAGAAATAAGTCAATTAGATTTTTAAGAGAGAATAAAAGTAATAGGAAAATGATTAACTTGTACAGGGAATATTAGAGAAATAAATCAAATAGACTTTAAAGAGAGAAATAAAAAAAAATGATTTAGTATGATGGTACGTAAATATATTTTCTAAAATTTATTAAATTTGACGGGAAAATAAGATAAATAAATCAAATAGATTTCAAGACAGAAGAAAAAATTAATATAATAGATAGATATATTTTCTAAATATTATTCATTCACACCGGACAAATATGAGAAATAAAATAATTAATATATTTTTCGAGCATGGCACGGGTCCATACACTAATATATATATATATATATATATATATATATATATAAAAGCTCATTGAATGCTATTCCATGTGTCAACCTTAGAGAAAACTATTCATTTAATTAAAAAATATTGTGCATAATTAAAAGGATTTTTAAATTAATTAAAAGGATTTTTAAAAATTCATTTAACAATATTCATGAGAAAATTAATTAAAAATTAAAAATAAAATTGTTTATCAACACGATATTCATTTCCTTTCTTTCGAAAACAACTTAATTTTTAATTAATTTTCTCATGAATTTAAACTACATCATTCTATAACTATCACATAAAATTTCGAGCATCAAGTTTTTTATTGAATTTGTTTGATCTAGAGCCTATTTGTTTAAGATTAAAAAATAAATGATTTTGATACAAAATAATTTAGTTATTATTTTTAGAGTTTTTTTTTTTTAAAAAAAAAGCAGAAACAGATTTGCGTTTGTTTACGATAAAAAAAAATCATTTTTTAAATAGTAATTAGTTATAAAAACTGATTTTTTTTCCCAAAAGCTAATAAAAGTTGCATTTGATTTTAACCCTGAAAATTATTTTTTTACTTCTTTTCTTTTTTTTTCAAAAGCAAAGACAACCATACTAAAAGTCTTAAAAAATGATTATTCAGTTAAAAAATGATTTTTTTAGCAAAATAAGCAATAACAAATGCATTCTTAATCCATCGTCATCAGGTTTATTCAAAAAATTTACCCATTTAAAAAAATATTTTATAAATTTATTGAATGCAAAAAACAAATTTATAAGTGAATAATATTTTAACTTAAATAAAATTACTTACAATTAAAATAAGTCATACCTAAAATATCACTATTAAACTATCAAGCTTATAATTTTGCTTTGCAAAAAAAAAAAAAAAAAATCACAATAAAACTTTAATGCCTATATTCAAATATTATGTTGTTTTATATTCTTCACACATGTCTATAATAATTATTAAGTTTGTATCTGTTACAATTTACGATCGACGATTCAGATTAAATAATTTTTTAATTTTTTTGATATATAATTTCCGACAAAAAAAAAATTTAAACCACAAAACATGAATTTAACAATTATATATGAGTTTAATTTCTATGCATTGTCGGAGTAAAGATTTTTACACAGACAACCAATCAGAAATCATGAAATTGATGACTTTTAAGGTGGTTAAGACAAGAATCAAAGATTTGTAATGATATATCAATTTCTTATTGGTTGACAGTGTAAAAAAACTTTACACTGTCAGTGCATATCAACTAAATACATTATATATTTAAAAATAAAATCCTTAAAGAATAGCATATTCCCCATACATGGCACGGGTCCATCAATCTAGTATATTCACATATATAATGATAATACTTTTTTTTGACAAGTATATAATGATAATACTTGGATTGCCTTTTACTTACATTTTCATCAAATAATATTTTCATCTTCATGCCTCTTTTCTTATCATTATGTGAAAGAAAGAAATAGGCACAAGGATTATATAAAAAAAAAGGGTCTATTTATTCGGTTGGTCTTCGAACTACTTGGAAATTTTCAAGTAGGTCTCCGAACTAAAATATATTTTTTAATTGAGTCTCTAAACTTATATAAAATCTCTAATTGAGTCCCTAAAGTAGAAAATCTATTAGTAATCCGTTAAATTGGACAAAATGTTACCGATTCCATCTAAGTTGGATACTCATATCAGTCACCTATGACATGTCATTGTCTAGGTAACACTCCATCCTCATTCACTATTCGGGGGAGATGCAACCGTGAAACAAAGATTAAGGAAGGAAAGAGTCGTTGGTTTGGATGGGGAAGAAGTAGCTACAGGTCACGTACGTTTTTGTCTTCTAGTTCAACATTTTGATCTCATGCAACCCTAAATACTAATTTGGGGAAAAAATCTCATGTTCTCCATTAGCAAACTGAATAGCCTCTTCACAGAACTTTATCCCAGGGGCTCAATTGGAAAATTTATATAAGTTCATAGACCCAGTTAGAAACTTTTTAGTTCAAAGACTTTTTGAAAATTCACAAATAATTCAGAGATCAACTCAATAATTAAACCAAAAAGTAATTCAGTCTCAATTGAGTCCACTAGTAATATCTCATTATGTATATATCTATTTTTTCATATGAAGGGGAAAACATACAAGAATATTCACTCTCCACCTTCATGTATTACATCCGTGAAAACATGAATTAGCCGACTTTGTAATTATTATATTTCTGTTAATTAGTTATTCATAAATATAAGTTGTTGCATACATGGAACCTTTTATTCTAAAATGGAATTTCCATAACAACATTTGCATCACTTCACACATTTCAAATAGCTGCATGGGAGTGGGAATTTGTTATTCCATTTTGGTGTACCACAACGGAAGAATAAATCTTTATACGCTACATGGTGTGTAAGGTGCATAACTCAACGATTTGTTAGAGTGTGGCTAACAATTCCACCGGTTAATCCAACACCCACCAACAGATGTACTAAGACAACATTGTAAAATGGAGACCAGACCCACCTAACTTTTCTTCCATGACTTTGGATAATTTTTTCCATCATTGAAGGGGATAAATAGTTTACCCAATCCCCTATTTCACCCTTCCTAAACAAATATTTTTTCTCAAAGAACCTGGCAAATGTTCCAGACTTGTTTACTTCCAATTCCTTCATCGTGTCAAAGCTACACAACATAATTATGTTTTCAATCACTCCACTATTTTCCTCCTTCATTGTGAAAAGACAACCCAAGATCTTTGCCACTCTTCTCACATGAAAATTGCAATCTTCTTTAAGGTCCTCATACTTTAAGAACAAAACCTTATGAGGCCTCTCTTTGCTCTCTTTCTGTTGTGTTTTAACACTGAAACAGAAAGAACAAATGCACAGCACCTAGAAAGAAAAATTGAAAACAGCAAAACACTGAATTTGACAGAAGCACGTAATGAAATTAACAAGATAAAGAAGGAAAGGATCACACCAAAGATTAACGTGGTTTAGCCGGTGGGGCCTACATCCACGGGGGGAGAACAAAGGTATTCCACTATGATTGAATCAAGGTTACAAGATCAAGCTAGCCTCAATAGAATTCTACCCTTGGCCCTTTGTGTTTTCACCTTGTAAGCAGACAGGACAAAGTTCCCAAGTCTTTCCTTCACTCTACTTTTCACACGCCAACCTCTTGATCACTCACCCTCTTGATTACAAAACAAGTTACAGAGAAATACAAAGCATATCAGAACCATCTCTAATCTTCTTTACATAGTCTATAGCCTATGCTTTATATAGAGATACAATCAGCTTCAAGATCTGTTTGAGCTCCATCAGTTATACTGCAGCAAGTTGGTTAAAACAGAAGTAACTAACTTCTAACCGATTCTTCTAACTGAAAGCCTTGATCTTCTAACTGATTTTGAGACACCAACTAAAAAATCTCCACCTTGTCTCTAAAACCATTCAGTCATAGTTGCACGGCTTTGTTCTCTCACCAGACCACTTTCTTCTTACTGAAAATTAATCAAGTTCAAGCAATGCTTGAACATGGATAAGGGTAGGGAATAATTAAGGCATCAGCTGGATTATCTTCTGTTGAAACTTTCTCGACAAGAATTTCCTTTGCCTCAATTACATCCCTTATGAAATGAAGTTTAATATCAATATGTTTAGACTTTTCATGGTATACTTGATGTTTAGAGAGATGGATAGAACTTTGGCTATCACAGAAAATTGTCACACAGCTCTGCGGCACTCCAAGTTCACCAATGATTCCCTTTAACCAAATTGCTTCTTTTACCCCTTCTGTGAGTGCTATGAATTCTGCTTGAGTTGTTGATAAAGCCACCACTGATTGTAGAATTGATCTCCAACTGATGGCAGTTCCAAACATTGTAAAAACATATCCTGACAGAGATTTTCTAGTATCAATGTTTCCAGCATAATCTGAATCCACATAGCCTTTTATCACATCCTCGGTAAGAGTACTTCTTCTGAACAACAGTCCAGATCTTAGAGTGCCATTTAAATACCTTAGTATCCACTTCATGGCTTTCCAGTGAGTTAGTCCAGGGTCTACCATGAACCTGCTTACCACATTTACAGCATAAGCCAAATCTGGCCAGCAACACACCATTCCATACATGATGTTGCCAATAGCATTTGCATATGGAATTGAGGTCATCTTCTACCTTTCCTCTTCTATTTTAGGCACTTGCATTATTGGCAACTTATCAAGTTGTCCCAATGGTGTTCCTACTGTCTTAGACTCATGCATTCTGTATCTTCTAACTACCTTTTGCATGTATCCTTGCTGAGACAACAGTAGCTCTCCAGTCTTTCTTGTTAAGTCTCTAAAATGTCTGATGTGCATTTCCCTAAGTTTTGATGAGAACTAAACATTGGTTAATGATTTAATTAACCTTCATATTGGTTGTTAACCGGTCTTTCGAGTGTGCAGATTAAATATGACAAACAGATGTCCAACAAAGTGAGACAAACAGACGTCCAACAAAGTGTAAACAAGCAGATGTCCAGCACTGTAGTGATTGAAGAACGCGTCCAAAATGCAAGAGAGAGAAACTTGCGTCCACTAAAGTGATGAAAGCTAGCGTCTACTAAAGTGACAGAGGTGCTCGTCTACTAAAGGTATCAGAAGCGCTCGTCCAATGACGTGGCATTTGGAGCTCGTACATTAAGGTATCAGAATAGCTCGTCCATTAAGGTATCAGAAAGGTTGGTCCAATGGCGTGACATTTGGAGCTCGTCCATTAAGGAATCAGAATGGCTCGTCCAATAAAGTGGCATATGGAGCTCGTCTACTAGGTTACGTCCAACCAGTTAAAGGAGTATCCGTCCAATGACGTGGCATATGGAGCTCGTCCACTAGAGTAACAGAGACTCTTGTCCACTAAAGTAACAGAGGCTCTCGTCCACTAAAGTAACAGAGGCTCTCGTCCACTAGAGTAACAAAAGTGCTCGTCCACAAAAGGTGACAGAAGCGCTCGTCCACTAGTCTTTGGACTTATTGAGTCCTTAATATGGAGCTCGTCTACTAGCCCGAATGAAAAATTTTAAATGGCTAGATAGACGCGATTATTTTCAAGATGGAAGCACTTATCTTATGAACGCGAATTCTATAAGGATTATCAGAATCGTATTTCAAGAACCAGAAATAGACATGAAGTCTTCTCTCCTACTCAGTTTCACGATTATCAAGAAAAGTCAGAAATTACTCTCTCAAGCAACCTTGGATAATCAGAACCAAAGACCAGTTAAAGAATGCTTCCAACATGCTTTATTCCCTAGTACCTCTGGTCCTTACACGAAAAAGGAAGTGTACTCAGCAATGTACAAAAAGATCTCTGCTCGACTCTGATATGGCTGTATCTCAATGTATAAAGCCATGATCCTTCATGTTAGAGTACAACCAATGTTCCTATTGCGTTAATGGCTGCCCAGAACCACTCTATTGCATTAATGGCTGCTCAGAACGACTCTATTGCATTTAATGAAGTTCTGCTTGAAGCCAATATCTGAGGGAATGTCTCTAACGGATCCTAAATGCTTGAAGACCATAAATACAGAAGTCATTGAAGATAAAAAAAGGAATATACACACTGCATTAAAGAAGCCATTACTCTGCTCATTAATTCTTTCATTCTTTCATTCTGTATTCTTCAATCATTTGAAGTTATTACGCAGATTTTCCTAAGCTTCACATTTAAACCACTCTCTAAGTGTTAGTAAAAGATCTACCTGTGAGAAATTGTATTTATTACAAACCCAATCTCTCAAACAAACCTAATTGAGCCTGAAGAGGCTAGGTGTGAAAATAATACTTGTCTTGAGCCTGAAGAGGCTAGGTGTGAAAACAATACTTGTCTTGAGCCTGAAGAGGCTAGGTGTGCAAATAATACTTGAGTCTGTAACCTTGTCAGTTATAGTGAATAAATCTTGGTGCTGCCTAGGACTGGACGTAGCTCTTTGCTTTAAAGAGTGAACCAGGATAAATCACTGTGTCAATCTCTCTTTCATAAACTCTTTAATTGCTTTAGTTTTCTTGCGTCCATCAAGTGGTGTATTTACAAAAGTCACCCGTCCATCCTGTATTCTTCCACCCGTCCAAATCTAGCTTTCTGTTTGCGAAAAGATTTTAACTTTGCTTAAATTCTGATAAACACAATTTAACCCCCCATTCTCGTGTTTATAGTCGTCTATTTCAGTTGGTATCAGAGCTCAGCCTCTGGGTTGAGCATCTAACAGTGTAGAGGTAAAAGGTGCTGAAGAATAGACATGACGGCTGGAGCTAGTTCAAGTGGAAGTCATCAGACTGAAGGAGCTTCCCTAACCTGACCTCCTTACTTCAATGGAGAAAACTACAACTACCGGAAGGATAGATTTCAAGGGTTCATTCTATCCACAAACTCTGATCTTTGGGATGTCATCTCAGATGGTCCATTCATTCCCAAGAATGATGATAACACTGATAAACCAAAAACTCAGTGGACTACTGCAGAAAAATCAAAATGGGAGCTGAACCACAAAGCCAGATACAACATCATTTGTGCTCTCAGTCCAGAGGAGTTTGAGAAGGTATGTGCCTGTGACTCTGCAAAAGAAATATGGGACACCTTAGCTGTCACACATGAAGGAACAACAAAGGTCAAAGAGTCAAAGATTGCCATACTTGTTAGAAAGTATGAACTGTTCATCATGGAGGAAGGAGAATCTGTTGCTCAGATGATAGGAAGATTTCAAACTATCATCAACAGTTTAAAATCTCTTGGCAAAGTCTATACCAATGCTGAGAATGTTGGTAAGATTCTGAGAAGTCTACCTAAACAGTGGAGACCTTTGGTCACTGCTATCTCCCAAGCCAAGGATCTCACTACCTTGACTATGGATGAACTTCTTGGAACACTCACTGTTCATGAGCAAGAACTTGGAGATGAAGCTGCACCAAAGAAGGGCAAGTCAATTGCTCTGAAAGCTGATCAAAAGTCAGCAAAAGGTTCCAAGGCTCTGAAGGTAGATGGGTCATCCAGTGATGCTGACCTATCAGAACTCGAGGATTCTGAGAGTGATGAAGAATTGTCTTTCCTGACCAGGAAGATAAAGCTTCTCCTACAGAAAAAGAAGTTTAAGAGGGATAGGCCATTCAGAAGGTCCAACAAGGACAAGAATTCAAAGAATCCACCTCAACGGACAAGAGTCCAATTGTTTGTTATGAGTGCAAGAAGCCCGGTCACTTCAAGGCTGAATTTCCTCAACTCAAGAAGGCCCCTTTTAAGAAATTCTTCAAGAAGAAGAAGAAAGGAATGATGGCTACTTGGGAGGATCTAGAGTCAACATCTTCTGATGAAGAAACTGAGGAAGAAGCCAATCTATGTTCGATGGCCAACACTGAATCAGACTCTGATGATGAGGTACATCCTGATTATGAGGAATTACTTGATGCTTATGAGGAGTTGTTGGAGGAATCCAACTGCTTATCTAAATCCTTCAAGAGAGAATATGTAAAGCTCACCAGTGAGCATAAACAGAAATCTCAAGAGTGCGAGAAGCTGGCTAAAGAAAATAGTGAGCCGGAGACTGCAAAGTCTAATGAAGCTAAGATCTCAAGTGAAACATCACCATCTGAAGAAGTTGAAAAACTTCAACAGAAAGTGGAAGAGCTCACTTCTGATCTTGCCAAATTTGTTAATGGTAGAGATAATCTGACTAAGCTACTTGGCAGTCAGAAGCACTCTCTTAACAAAGAAGGTATTGGATATGTCCATCAGACACATCATAAAGTATCAACTAAAGCTTCTAAAGTATCTATTAAGTAAACTGTAACCAAATCAACACCTATTTGTAATTTCTGCGGAAAAACTGGGCATGTTATGTCTAAGTGTATCCATAAGAAGAGAAGGAAACCTTTACAGACTCCTAGAACTAACATAAAAGGACCCAGAAAAATATGGGTACCTAAAGATCAAATAATCTTTGTTGCAGATGTCCTCAACAAGACAAAGAAAACACCACTGCTGGTACCTGGGCAGTGGTTGCTCGCGACATATGACGGGAGAAAGGTCTATGTTCCTAGACCTCCAACTTAAGAAAGGAGGACACGTTGCCTTCGAAGGGAATCAAAAAGGGAAAGTTATAGGAATTGGTACTATTGGTGGTAAACCCCCTCTTCCCTCTATATCTAAAGTTCTTATGGTTAAAGGATTAAGACACAATTTGCTTAGCATAAGTCAATTATGTGATAGTGGTTTTGATGTTTCCTTTACCAAGGATGTATGCATAGTTAAAGACTGTAGTGTCAAAACCTTCTTTTCAGCTAAAAGGTAACAAAATCTTTATAAGATTGAACTGTCTGATCTCTCAGTTCAAAGTGTAACCTGTCTGATGTCTAAAGAGGATGAGAGATGGTTATGGCATAAGAAACTAGGACATGCTAGTATGAAACTATTTTCTGAATTAAAAAGGAATAATCTCGTGAAAGGATTGCCTGATATTAGCTTTAAGAAATATGTCTTGTGTGATGCATGTCAGAGAGGTAAACAGATAAAATCAAGTTTCAAATCTAAAAACCAAGTATCAACCTCTAGACCTCTTCAGTTGTTACACATGGATCTGTTTGGACCAGTTAGTGTTGCCAGCCTGGCTGGAAGAAAATATGGATTTGTCATAGTTGATGACTATTCTAGATACACATGGATACTCTTCCTAACACACAAGGATGAGTCTTTTAAGACTTTCTCAGTATTCTTCAAAAGAGTACAAAATGAGCAAGGTTTCTGTATTTCTACCCTTAGAAGTGATCATGGGGGAGAATTTGAAAATGAGCAGTTTAGACATTTTTGTGAGGAGAATGGAATCTGTCACAATTTCTTTGCACCTAGAACTCCACAGCAAAATGGAGTGGTTGAGAGAAAAAACATATCTCTGCAAGAGATGGCTAGATCTATGCTCAATGAAAATAATCTCCCTAAGTACTTCTGGGTAGAAGCTGTAAACACTGCTTGTTATGTACAAAACAGAATACTTATTAGGCCTTTTCTAAAAAGGACTCCTTATGAATTGTGGAAAGGAAAAAGCCCCAACATATCTTACTTTCATGCTTTTGGATGTGAATGTTTTATTCTGAATACCAAATATAATCTTGGAAAGTTTGATTCTAAGGTAGATAAAGGTATTTTCGTAGGATATTCTGAAAAGTCTAAGGCTTTTAGAGTATACAATTTAAGAAATTGTATTATTGAAGAATTTGTTCATGTTAAATTCAATGATGGATTAAAGACTGATAAAAAACTATCAGATCTAGAAGATGATCTTGCAGGTCTTGATATAAACAAGCCCCGATCTAACCAAAACAGAACCTGTGCCTGAGGGTGAAAGACAAGTGGAACAAACGAGTCAGCAGACAAGTCAAGATCTTCATGATGATCTCAAAAGGGATTGGAAGTTCAACACTCATCATCATAAGGATCTTATTATTGTAAATCCTTCTGAAGGAGTAAGAACCAGATCCACATTAAGATAATCAAGCAATGTGGCTTTTATTTCAGATTTGGAGCCTAAATGCATTGAAAAGGCTCTTGAGGATGAAAGCTGGATTCTTGCTATGCAAGAAGAACTTAACCAGTTCACAAGAAATGATGTCTGGACTCTTGTCTCTAAGCCTAAAAACAAGTTAGTTATTGGAACAAGATGGATTTTCAGAAACAAATTAGATGATGGTAAAGTTGTCAGAAATAAAGCAAGGTTAGTAGCTCAAGGCTATAACCAACAAGAAGGTATTGATTATACTGAAACCTTTGCACCTGTAGCTAGAATAGAACCCATACGCATTTTAATGTCATATGCTGCACAACACCAAATTACCCTGTTTCAAATGGATGTAAAAAGTGTTTTTCTAAATGGTATAATTGAAGAAGAAGTGTATGTTAAACAACCCCCTGATTTTGAGGATACTGATAAACCATATCACGTTTTCAAACTTAAAAAGGCATTATATGGTTTGAAACAAGAACTTAGAGCATGGTATGATAGACTCAGTTCTTTTCTTATGCATAATGGTTTTACTAGAGGACAAGTAGACACTACTCTGTTCAAAAAATGCTCTAAAGAGAACTTTATTATAGTTCAAATATATGTTGATGATATTATTTTTGGAGCAACTAATGAAAAGCTGTGCAAGGAATTTTCAAATCTAATGCAAGCTGAATTTGAGATGAGCATGATGGGAGAATTGAAGTTCTTCCTTGGATTGCAAATCAAGCAGACAAGTGATGTAATTTTTATTCATCAACTAAAATATACCAAGGAGATACTCAAGAAATACAAAATGGAAAATGCAAAGCTCATGAAAACCCCTATGCAACCCAATGCAAAACTAAGCAAAGATGATGAAGGTAAAAAGGTAGATCAAACTGTCTACAGAGGTATGATTGACTCTCTACTGTACTTAACTTCAAGCAGACCTGACATTCAATTTAGTGTCTGTATGTGTGCTAGATTCCAATCTGATCCTAGAGAATCTCATCTTAAGGCTGTTAAAAGAATATTTAGATATTTGCTTGGAACTACTAATCTTGGTTTGCTGTATTTAAGATCAAAAGAATACAGATTAGTGGGATATTGTGATGCTGACTTTGCTGGAGATAGAATAGAAAGAAAAAGCACCAGTGGAGGATGTCACTTCATTGGAGAAAGTTTAGTCTCATGGTCAAGCAAGAGGCAGACAACCATTGCCCTATCTACTGCTGAAGCAGAATACATCTCTGCTGCTAGTTGCTGCTCTCAACTCTTATGGGTAAAACATCAACTTGAGGATTACTCTATTTATGAACATAACATATCTGTATGGTGTGATAATTCGAGTGTTATATGCTTAACTAAAAATCCAATTCAGCATTCTAAGGCTAAACATATTGAAATCAAACATCATTTCATTAGGGATTATGTTCAGAAAGGGATCTTTGACATTAAGTTTGTTAAAACTGAAAATCAATGGGTTGATATTTTCACTAAACCCCTCGCAGAAGAAAGGTTTTTATTTATTAGAGATAATCTAAACATGCATTTCATTGTTGAATGACATGTCTGAATGTTAAGCTGTCTGTGCTAAATCTGTCATTACTCCTATATACATGTTCTTTAAACTAAGCATTAGTTCAGGGGGAGTAATGATACAATAGTTTAAGTGGAGTATGTCTAATATGCTTGCTGCATTACTATGATTTTCTTAACATGTTATCTTTCCCTTAACATATCACATAAATAAAACTTGATAACTCTTTTTGATGTTGACAAAAGGGGGAGAATGAGAGAAATTGAGATTTGTGATAGAAATATGTTATAGGGGAACGGGAGAATAAATATGATATAACATGTTCGCTTATAGAAAATTTCAACCTGTTTGATATATGCTTTTTTTTTTTTTTTGATATTTTGAGGTTCATTAAATCATCTCAATGTTTGTCATCATCAAAAAGGGGGATATTGTTAAGTCTCTAAAATGTCTGATGTGCATTTCCCTAAGTTTTGATGAGAACTAAACATTGGTTAATGATTTAATTAACCTTCATATTGGTTGCTAACCTGTCTATCGAGTGTGCAGATTAAATATGACAAACAGACGTCCAACAAAGTGAGACAAACAGACGTCCAACAAAGTGTAAACAAGCAGACGTCCAGCATTGTAGTGATTGAAACGTGCGTCCAAAACACAAGAGAGAGAAACTTGTGTCCACTAAAGTGATGAAAGCCAGCGTCTACTAAAGTGACAGAGGCGCTCGTCTACTAAAGGTATCAGAAGCGCTCGTCCAATGACGTGGCATTTGGAGCTCGTCCATTAAGGTATCAGAATAGCTCGTCCATTAAGGTATCAGAAAGGCTCGTCCAATGACGTGGCATTTGGAGCTCGTCCATTAAGGTATCAGAATGGCTCGTTCAATAAAGTGGCATATGAGCTCGTCTACTAGGTTACGTCCAACCAGTTAAAGGAGTATCCGTCCAATGACGTGGCATATGGAGCTCGTCCACTAGAGTAACAGAGACTCTCATCCACTAAAGTAACAGAGGCTCTCGTCCACTAAAGTAACAGAGGCTCTCGTCCACTAGAGTAACAAAAGTGCTCGTCCACTAAAGGTGACAGAAGCGCCCGTCCACTAGTCTTTGGACTTATTGAGTCCTTAATATGGAGCTCGTCTACTAACCCTAATGAAAAATCTTAAATGGCTAGATAGACGCGATTATTTTCAAGATGGAAGCACTTATCTTATGAACGCGAATTCTATAAGGATTATCAGAATCGTACTTCAAGAACCAGAAAGAGACTTGAAGTCTTCTCTCCTACTCAGTTTCGCGATTATCAAGAAAAGTCAGAAGTTACTCTCTCAAGCCACCTTGGATAATCAGAACCAAATACCAGTTAAAGAATGCTTCCAACATGCTTTATTCCCTAGTACCTCTGGTCCTTACACGAAAAGGGAAGTGTACTCAGCAAAGTACAAAAAGCTCTCTGCTCAACTCTGATATGGTTGTATCTCGATGCATAAAGCCATGATCCTTCATGTTAGAGTACAACCAACGTTCCTATTGCATTAATGACTGCCCAGAATGACTCTATTGCATTAATGGCTGCTCAGAATGACTCTATTGCATTTAATGAAGTTCTGCTTGAAGCCAATATCTGAGGGAATGTCTCTAACGGATCCTAAATGCTTGAAGACCATAAATACAGAAGTCATTGAAGATAAAAAAAAAGGAATATACACGCTGCATTAAAGAAGCCATTACTCTTCTCATTAATTCTTTCATTCTTTCATTATGTATTCTTCAATCATTTGAAGTTATTACGCAGACTTTCCTAAGCTTCACATTTAAACCACTCTCTGAGTGTTAGTGAAAGATTTGCCTGTGAGAAATTGTATTTATTACAAACCCAATCTATCAAACAAACCCAAGTGAGCCTGAAGAGGCTAGGTGTGAAAATAATACTTGTCTTGATCTTGAAGAGGCTAGGTGTGAAAACAATACTTGTCTTGAGCCTGAAGAGGCTAGGTGTGCAAATAATACTTGAGTCTGTAACCTTATTAGTTATAGTGGATAAATCTTGGTGCTGTCAAGGACTGGACGTAGCTCTTTGCTTTAAAGAGTGAACCAGGATAAATCACTGTGTCAACCTCTCTTTCATAAACTCTTTAATTGCTTTAGTTTTCTTGCGTCCATCAAGTGGTGTATTTGCAAAATCACCCGTCCATCCTGTATTCTTCCACCCGTCCAAATCTAGCTTTATATTTGCGAAAAGATTTTAACTTTGCTTAAATTCTGATAAACACAATTCAACCCCCCCTTCTCGTGTTTACAGTCGTCTATTTCATTTCTGTTTCTGGTGATATCCATGCCAAGGATTCTCTTAGCCTCTCCAAGTTCTTTCATCTCGAATTCAGTCTTCAGTTGATCCTTTATCCTTTTAATTTCTGACATTTTAGAGCTTGCAAGAAGTATATCATCTACATAGAGAAGTAAGTAGATGATTACTTCTTCATTCTCTTTGAGAGTGTATACACAGTTGTCATAGCTGCTTCTCTGGAAGTTCATCTTCATCATGAAGTCATCAAATCTCTTATTCCATTGCCTAGGACTTTGTTTTAGGCCATATACAGATTTCTTCAACAAGCACACCTTGTCTTTGCACTTGTCAAATCCCTCAGGTTGATGCATATATTGTTTCCTCTAAATTTCCATGAAGGAATGCAGTTTTGACATCTAGCTGTTCTAGATCCATATCAAATTGAGTAACCAGGGCAAGTAGGATCCTTATTGAATAGTGTTTGACTATAGGAGAAAAGATTTCATTATAGTCAATTCCCTCAATTTGAGAGAACCCCTTTGCGACAAGTCTTGCCTTGAATCTAGCCTTGTTTGTATCCTGAGTATCTTCCATTATTTTGAAGATCCATTTGCAGCCTACTATCCTTTTGCCCTTTGGTGGATCAACTAGAGTCCAAGTCTTGTTTAGTTCAAGGGATTTCATCTCCTCTTCCATTGCCTTCCACCATTCTGCACTGTTTCTACTTGTTATAGCTTCTGTGAAGTTACTTGGTTCATTTGCTCGAGCTTCCTCTCCAATGCTTAAAGCATAGTATATAAGATCTGCTTGTCCAAATCTTCTTGGAGGTACTATGTTCCTTCTAGCTCTGTCTCTGACTAGGTTGTAGTCATTTGTCACTGGTTCAGGTTGATGCTCAACAGGTTTTGCTTCTGCTTCATTTTGTATCCTCTGATTCATGACCTTACTTAAAGGCAGCTCCACCTCAACTTGAGTACTTCCTGAGTCACCTTCCGATTTATTTAGAGTTTGGTCCTTTGATAGCATGGCCATTCTAGTCTCATCAAAGACTACATCTCTGCTGATTATGCACTTTGGTTCTCCAGGTTCTAATCTCCACAATTTGTAACCTTTGATTCCAGTGGGATAGCCAATAAACACACACTTTATTGCCCTAGCACCAAGCTTGTCTTGTTTGATGTGAGCAAGGGCTAATGCACCAAATATTCTCAAGTTGGTGTAATTTGCAGGTTTGCCTCTCCATAGTTCTATAGGAGTTTTAAATCCTATAGCGGATGCTGGACACCTATTGATAAGATACACTGTAGTCACAACAGCATCACCCCAAAAGTTTTTTGGAAGACTAGCACTTAGAATCATGCATCTCACTCTTTCCACTATAGTCCAGTTCATTCTTTCTGCCAATCCATTCTCCTGTGGTGTACCTGCAACAGTCCTATGTCTTTGTATGCCTAATTTCCTGCAGAAATTGTTAAACTGCTCTGAAAGGAATTCCAGGCCATTGTCAGTCCTTAAGCATTTTAATTTGTTTCCTGTTTTGGTTTCTATTGCAATGTACCAGTCTTTAAACCTTTCAAAAGTGTCACTTTTATTCTTGAGTATATAAATCCATACTCTCCTAGAATAATCATCTATGATAGTTAGAAAGTAATAACCACCTCCATGAGTCATGGTTCTATCAGGCCCCCATAAGTCTGAATGTGCATATTCAAAAATGGATTTTGTTGTGTGCAGTCCAGTGTTAAAATTGACCCTATGTGCCTTGCCTAGAATACAGTGATCACAGAAATCCAGTTTTCCTATTTCATCATTATCTAGGAGGTTTTGTTTGCTTAATTCTTTTAAGCCCTTTTCACTAATGTGTCCAAGCCTCATGTGCCACAACTTAGTCTTATAAGTGAGTGTATGACTAGCTACTGCATCCTGAGCAATAATAGTAGAGCCATCTAATATGTATAGACCATTTTTCTTTATGTCTTTAGCTATAATTTTGCTATTTTTGTAAAGTTTAAGCATGCCATGTTCAATATTGGTTATGTAACCTAAACTGTCAAACATGCTAATTGAAAGTAAGTTTCTTTTAAGCTCTGGTACATACCTGACACCTGAGATAATTATCTCTTGTCCACTAAACATCTTTAGCCGAATTGAGCCTTGGCCTTGAACTTTAAATGGCTTATTGTTCCCCAATAGGACTACTCCACCATCTTGTAGGGTTAAAGACTCAAAATAGTCTTTTCTTGGACACATGTGATAGGTGCATCCTGAATCTAGCACCCAATCTTTTTCTGATACTATATTTTCCAACACCAAAGCTTCTGCTGACTCACATCCAGAAGATTCATAGCCTGATGACACAATGGCAGCATCACCTGATGGTTGAGATGTCTTTACTCCTTTATTTTTCCTCTCAGGGCACTCTTTCTTGAAGTGACCCTTCTTGTGACAATGAAAGCACTTATACTTGGATTTGTATAGATTCTTTGATTTTGATATGTGCTTGCCTTGCTTTCCATTCCTTCTGTCATGTCTGCCTCTCACAATATTCAAACTTTCTACATTTCCTTCTGCATTGGCTTCTTGCTTCTTTTGAAATTCCTTTGTCCTTATGGATGATTGCACCTCATCAAGAGTAATTGTTTTATCTCTACCAAACAGAATTGCACCCTTGAAGTGTTCATAGGAGCTTGGTAAAGGACTCAGCAAAATTAGTGCTTTGTCTTCATCATCCATTGTTACCTCAAGATTCTCAAGATCATCAAGAATCTTGTTATAGTCTGCAATCTGCTCTGCTACAGGTCTGTCTTCACTCATCTTGAATGATAAGAGTTGTTGCTTCAGGAACAATCTATTTGCCACAGACTTGGTCATGTAGAGAGACTCGAGTTTGAGCCAAAGTGCGGCTGCAGTAGGCTCTCTTGCAACCTCTCTGAGGGGTTTGTCTCCAAGGCATATGATAATTATGCTCCTTGCCTTATCGATCAGCTCCTTCTTTTCTGCTGCAGTGAGAGTTATAGGAAGTGCAGCTTCTCCCTTTAGAGTATATCCAAGACCTTGTTGCACAAGAATAGCTTGTATCTTTATTCTCCATAGGCCAAAGTCATTTGATCCAGAGAATTTTTCTATATCAAACTTGGTTGATCCCATACTGAAATCTTTCTTGCTTCACCTTGTTCCAATCCCCACAGACGGTGCCAATTGTTGTGTTTTAACACTGAAATACAAAGACCAAATACACAGCAACTAGAAAGAAAAATTGAAAACAGCAAAACACTAAATTTGACAGAAACATATAATGAAATTAACAAGATAAAGAAGGAAAGAATCACACCAAAGATTAACGTGGTTCAGCCGGTGGGGCCTACATCCACGGGGAGAGAACAAAGATATTCCACTATGATTGAATCAAGGTTACAAGATCAAGCTAGCCTCAATAGAATTCTACCCTTGGCCTTTTGTGTTTTCACCCTATAAGCAGACAGGACAAAGTTCCCAAGTCTTTCCTTCACTCTACTTTTCACACGCCAACCTCTTGATCACTCACCCTCTTGATTACAAAACAAGTTACAGAGAAATACAAAGCATATCAGAACCATCTCTAATCTTCTTTACATAGTCTATAACCTATACTTTATAAAGAGATACAATCAGCTTCAAGATCTGTTTGAGCTCCATCAGTTATGCTGCAACAAGTTGGTTAAAACAGAAGTAACTAACTTCTAACCGATTCTTCTAACTGAAAACCTTGATCTTCTAACTGATTTTGAGACACCAACTAACACTTTCCAATAACCCAACATATGGTTCCATGATGGGCAATACCCAATTACCCCCTTGCAGTACATGTCAAAAGCCTCTTCTAGTATTAATCTGGGAAAATGCTTAGGCCTGATTTTGTTGGAAAATACCCATAAAGAGACAAAAATGTCAAATGGGTTCCTACAAATATAAATTATCTTGCAATTGGACTCCTTGATAGAATTGGACAATAAAGCAAAGGGTATGTGTGTGCCAAAAAGTCTTGGCTCATGAATCATATTGTCTCAGGAACCTGGTCAACATGATCAATACCCCCATAAATGTTATATTCAAAGAAAGGCACAAGGTCATGGGGATTGGAAGTAAGTAATGGATGGTTTTTCTCATTGGAGGTGAATTGTTGGCGATTCACAATGGAAAAGGTAGGGGCTTTCAACCAGGTGGTGCCTGGTTTTGGCACGGTTGCCACAATAACATCACTTTGCTTGGCTTGAAAGTGCTTTTGAAAAATGCTTATGGATTGGATTTCGGTTGGCTGACACCAAAATCCTTGGAATAGATAGAGATAAGGGGTTCTCCAACCCTTCTCTCTAAGAAGAGAGAGAATCATCTCCTTACATTCTTGGCTTAGCTCATTGTCTTCTTCAATTTCTTCTTGAACACCCCTTAGTTGGTTTTCTGTTGAAGCCATTGGATAGAGTACTAATGGTAGATTGCTAGTAGTCACTTGCATGAAATTTAGCTCACAACCAGCTATTATTTATAATTATAGCATCATTCAGTGGTTCAAGTAGAAGAAAAGAGTCCGACCATTCTTTGTGAACATATGGCATCACATTCATATAATGAATACAAGTGGGGACAAAGCTTTCTTTTTGTAAGAGACAATTTTTTTTATAAGCAGAAGTATATTAATTTGAACATAAGAGGTACTTAAACCCGGATACACAGAAGGTAATGATCAATGGAAAAAGAGAAATGATATTTTGACAACTAAATTGGACAACAATACAAGACAACATATGCATATACAAATTTTGACCAATGAATTAGAAGAAAAGATAGTGTAAAATATTATTTTAAAGGTTCCACTAGAGCTGTCAAATGGGCCGACCCAATCCCATTTGGTCCTAGCCCATGTGGGTTAGGGCCAAAAGGGCCATAGGGTCAAAAAACCCACAATACAATAAAGCCCACGAGGCCTCAAAGCCCTTAGGGCCAAGTGGGTTAGGACCAACTCATGAGCTAAAAACTTGATAAATTTTAATAGTAAAATTTTAAGGACAAATCATGCAAATGTAAGTTCTTCCAAAAAAAAAAAATAGTTAAAATACCAAAATAATTCATGTGTCGGTTAATTATGGGAGGGTTTGTTATAGATTATTTGATTAAAAATCACTTTTTTAAGAAAAAATCATTTTTAATAAGTTTGATTGTATCTATTTAAGTTTTTCATAAAAATGATTTTTTAAAAATAATTTTTATGGTTAAAATAAAATGTTACTATCTTTAGCTTTGGAAAAAAGCACTAAATAGTAACTACATTTTAAAAAATTAATTTTTGTGATTTTAAACAAACACAAAACAGTTTTATTTTTCTTTAAAATCTCTACAAGATAATCTTTAAATTGTTGAATATCAAAATTATGTTTTTTAATCCATAACAAACGGGCCCTATATTATATCTAATTTTTTATAAACTTGGATGATTAAGATGTTGATTTTTTTTTTTTTAAATGGTGGCAAGTGAGCAACCACTCCGCGCTGGGTCGACCAATTAAGGGCAAAGTACTACCTCACGTTGGCGTTCCGTTCTCAAGGATCGAACACACGACCACTTGGTTAAGAGACGAGGTGCCAAACCACCACACCAGCAATGTTAGGTAAGATGTTGATTTGAATGCAATGTTTTAAAAATCGGTTGAACCGGATAACAAAAAAGGAGAGTGGTTTAAGGTCCAACCGATTCAACCGGTTGAACCGGTATGTATACACACACACACACACACACACATTCATAAATAAATCAAATAACAAGTACAATTTCAATCCAAATTCTAATTTTTCATATTAAGTCCAAATTATTTAATACTTAAACAAGCACAAATTGGAGTATGTCATTCAATTTATGATGCTCTAACCTTTTTTTATTTAAAAAAAAGCCTTTTTAAATTTTTGAATTTTTTTAATGAACCGACCGGTTTTCCGGTTTTGGTCCGGTTCAACCGGTTTTTTGTGATAGTTAGCGGTTGAACCTCTTTTCCGATTCCGTGGTTCGACCAGGACCAGAGAGGGGTCCGGGCGATGGTCCAATCGATCGAACCGGTCCGATTGGACCGGTTTTTAACACATTGTTTGAATCTGAATTTTTTATATAATTTTTTTTAACTATACTTAAATATAAAAATTGTGAAAAGTGCAAAGCACTTTAAAAGGCTAATTTATTTTTTTTAACTCAAGAGCGCTTGGATGAAATGGCACGAGTCTCTTCCAATTTAATCAGTGGTCTTGAGTTCGAATCTTGACCCTGTGAATGCAGCAGCATTAAAACTCTTGAGGGAGAGGTTTGTCGCCATAGTGGTCCTACCCGACTCGAGGGATTAGTCTCTGCAGCCACAGTTGCGCGCGAAGGATACCCCGGATAACAAAAAAAAAAGGCTAATTTTTTTAACTAACTTTTTTTACGTATAAAAATCTAAATATAATAATAATTTTTTTCTAAACATAAAAATCTTGTCTTTATTTATTAATATAAAAACTTGAAAGTGTTATCCAGTTACGTAAGAAGCCACATACTATGGAAGTGTAACCCAGTTTTGGATAATAGTCATTACTCATTCTCGTCCCTCACTAACACATAGTCACAAGCTCATAATTTATTTGCAGACTGGTCCGCGGATAAGGCCTAGCCCTAAGCATTTTTAACCCACTTAAATTGGGGGAATATATGGGTTAAGGCTAAACAAGCGTATCAAAAAACAGACCCACTAAAAATAGGGCCAAATATAAGGTTTTGAAGGTGGACCATAGATTTCAGCTTTTATTGACGGCTTTAGGTTCCACCGTATACATATATAATGTTGGACTACTTTTAATCGAGAAAATATCATAACTGCTGATAAAAATAAGGTAAGGATTCCATCAACTGAACAAATCATTAACAAGATTGAATAACTGACTTAAAACCAAAAAAAAGACATGATACGTGTTACATGGGCGTACAACCACAATCCCATCACATTAGTGCCCCTAAAAGAGACTACTCAGAATAGTCAGAGAGCTGCAGTGCGACCATCGCAAAGGATACTAGGGAAAAAAAAACTATTTGGTATCAACTAATTTGACGGCAAAAATGTTAGGTGAACATTTTTATTGCTCACATATTTTATGTGTTGAAAATAGAGCGAAGATGTATATGAAAAAAAAAAGCTAAATTATATTTTTGGTTTTCAAATTGTTTTTTAGTATTTAATTTGATCCCAAGTTTATAAAATGTTTATTTTGTTCCCAAACTTCTTAAAACTTATTCAATCGAGTCTTTCCATCATATTGACTAACGGACTTGGACGTTGATCCCATCTGGTTCGCCGAAATCGAATACCAAATTGAACATCGGTAAACAATTACGGACCATTATTTTGAGATTAACGTCCATGTCCGTTAGTCAATTTGACGGAATGACTCGATTAAATAAGTCTTAGGAACTTGGGGGCCAAAATGAACATTTTAAAAATTTGGGGACCAAATTGAACATTGAAAAACAATTTGGGGACCGAAAGTATAATTTAGCCTATGAAAAATAAGTGTCGTTTAAGGTACACCATCCACCAAAGTGGTACACCCATGCACTATTCAAGTGGCAAATTGTAGTCTAATCCTTTTGTCACTTGAGATGATTTGACTTTTCAACATTCTTTGTATTAGTCAAAACATCTAAATATTGTACTTGTTTGATATTTGTACATAAGGACCTCACTTATTTGTATCTGCACATAAATATTTTTTATTAAATTTAAATTATATTTATTTAAATTATATTTTTAAAATATAATTATTTAAACTTTTATTTTAAAACATAATTATTTTAATGTTTTCTGTTTTCCTTTTATTAGTTAACTCCATAATTTTCCTTATTCGTGTATAATTATATTGAGTGAAAAGAGTGAAATTAAATAATATAACACATTAAAATTCTTGAAGTTGTGCTACCTACATTTAATTGTATAAATTATTTAAGTAGAAAAACAATTTAACAATAGTGAAGAAAGATGTTAGACGACCTTTTTATTCTAATAATCAAGAAACAAATATTTTAGGTACTTAAGATTTACTTAGATTTTTTTTTTCACCAAAAAAAGATTTGCGTTTATAATAAAATTTCTAATAAATTTCTCGATTTAAAAAAGAAAAAAAAATTAATTTATTAAATTTTAATTTTTTTAAAATAATTATATTTTAAAAATTATTTTAAAATAAAAAATTAATTAATTATATTGTAGATGTATGAAAAATAATATTAGATGAGATCAGCAATAATTAAATGGTAAAAAATTGTATATCGATATAAATGATAAAAAAAATAAGACATCAAGACTCATTCCAAATCCAACCCACAGTTTGAGTTGAATTAAAAACATTTCAACTCATAAATCCCCCATTTTCCCTTCTTAATCTGAGCTAAACAAAATTTAAGATCCTAATACACTTTCTCAAATCAATAATAAATGTATTTTTTATTCATTCACTTTAAAGAAAAACCCGCTTTTTAAGATAATTTTAAATATAAATCATTTAAAAACTTATTTGTCAACTTATTGTTTCAAGAAAAAAGAGATAAAAAACGAAAAGTTTCCAAAATAGGAAAAATTGAAAATAATTAAGAAGGAAAAGTAATTAAGAAGAGAGAGACATAGGTAGAAGTAAGTAGATAAAACCAACATGAGGTTTGTTGGAGTGGGAATGTAACCACAAAGAAGAGAATCCAAGTTCGATTCTTAGGAGGCGTTCTGGTTGAGAGGTCGCAAAATTTAACGAGTTAATTCTCGTGCATCTAAGCAGCCAAATCGTGGATTAATCTCATAGTCGGTCAAGAGTCGAAGCTGTGGGAACACGGGATACCCCGATGGATTCATTGGGAACCCAAAGTCCGTAATTATGTGTTAGTGGAAGAATTTCAAACTCTTGACAGAAATAATTCCGACAGGATGACAAAGGAATTGAAGTAAAGAAAGTTATGTTCTAAATATCGAAAATACTTAGCTGATAAGAAAGTGTACATGTCGACGAAAAGATAGATTAACAAGCAGCCTTTTTGACAAAATTCATAGGACGATTGCCAAAGATATGGAAAAGAAAAAATGACTAAGTCTCAAAATCGACAATATAGCCAAGATAAGTTGTCAGGCAGTTAATCCCGTCAAAGACAAGCCAGTTGACACGGAGCAGTTCAAGACATTGAGCGATTATTGGAATTGTATTGACAAGCGGTTTAAATGTAAAGCCTAAGAGAAGCGCCAAAGACATGTGGCAGTCATTTAGATAGAAAGTTACTATTAGGTAGTTGTTTTATTTGCTTATAAATACTAGTTATTACAATGTAATAAAGGAGGTTACTTGATACACATCCTACACATCTTGATCACACAGCAGATTGACGGATTACATTCAAGTATTCCCTCCATCCTTCTTATTTCAATACTATGGCAAAATTCGATGCCATTTTCATTTCTTCTGTTCAATTTATTCATTTATTCTTACTCATTTCTAGCATTTCTCTTATGTTCTTCTGTTAAATTCATTTACTTCTTGAAAGTTGTATCATTTAGATTCTACTCTACTTAAATTTCTTTTTAAACTTATGTTTCTTCTTTTATTGTAAACTTAGTTCAATCATGAAGTTATTTTCTACATATAAAACTACTTCCTCCTTTTAAATTTCAAATTCCCCTTTTCAAATATAAACAATTTCGTTGTCAAGTTTCATTATTGATAATCGTCGGTACATCTTTTTCCTAAACTTATACACTTATCATAGCATCAAGTCTTTGCCAGTATATTACTAGATTTGACTAACTTGTCAAATTTATACTTGGCAAATAATACATACACACATTCTGACGACATTACCGTATAACTCATAGGTCCCACACTCGCTTGATTTTTAATTATTTGTAACAAGCGGATTTTTGGACACCAACCAAAAACCAACGTTAACATTATGATGGGTTCCAAATGTTGGAACCAGTTTACCACTCAACAAGGTTCCTCACCAATCACTCAAGAATTGAGAAAGGCAATAAGAGAGAATAGAAGAGTGGAAGAGAGAAGGCAATAGAATTTCTAAAAAAAACTTCTCACACACTGATCTTTATTCATTAACATAGCAGGTATTTATACACTTGTAGACTAGTCCCACATGGACTAAGTCAGCTCAACAAACTAACCACTTTCACAACTAACACATTGATCACACTTTAACAAACTCCTAACAACTAACTAATTTGGATTATCTCCAACACACCCCCTTAATTCAAATTAGCTAAAAAAACACAAAATACAAAACACAATTTTACACTCAAATTTGCATTTTTATAATTCACACATTATTAACACTAATACACATGTATCCTCCTCCTGGATCCCATTGCTTAAAGGAACTAGACCCAATATTCACAAAAACAACTTGTCCTACTTGGCCCACAACATAAAGCACAATATAACCACAATTTTTCCCCTTACTCGTATGGATTGGGCCCATTTTCTGAAATTCACATTGAAAACGATCTAATTTCATTGGAGCACAAATTTGGGCTTGGCCCATTAGGTTAACACTTGTCATTTTCTGGTAGATTTCGAATTGCCCTTGCACCCATCATCTTCTCCTTCTCGATGGTTGCTTGTAGCCCCCACCCCTGCATCCATCGACTTCTATTCCTTCCCGATCCCACCGACCACCATGGGTAGGCTCCAAGGGAGAGGCTCTAGCGACAGACTTTTGGCCGGTGAGATGCTCGGGCTTCGTCTTCACTCCATCGGCCTCCACAAACAATAGTGATATTCCATCACCCTCTAGCGAGCGAACTCATGTTGATGGAACACCACCGTAGCTATATCGATGGCGGCAGTTCTAGGACCATGGGACTTCTTCTCCTTCCCAAGACACTCGACCCAATCCAACACCTCGACTTCTTCGTGCGACGCCACCATCAACGCTTTTGTCACCATCGCGTGAGGATCCCGAAGACGGCGGTTTGGTCGGACCTTCCTTCTTCTCCACGGTTCAACCGATTTGTGGTTGCACTACGATCGTCATCTCTGCCCTGACCTTTCCAAGCACATATGGTGACACCTCAACTGCTGTTATTTATGGTGTCGTCACCTCCCTTCGCAGGTACCAGAACCGATGAGGGTCAGAGAGCTCCACCATCGACCTGCCACACCGCCGCACACCACCGCTTTGTCCTCCACGCACGACTCTGCATTGCATCGCGACCTTTGTCACCGCCGTGCACCTCGGGTGCTCCTTCGCACGCACCACTGTATGAAAATCAAGGTCCGGCGACTCCACATTCACCAGCTCCGATTTGGTTCTTCCAGTTCTTGTAGTAGCCCCATTCTTAAATATTGAAACCATTGGTGCGTCGACCACCATACAAGGGTCAGGGTCTGGCTGCTCCGGTGTCACTTCCGGCAACCTCGACTCATCTTCTTGGACACAGCGCACTCCCTCCTCCTTGTTCTCCTTCACGCGGGCAACTTCATGGCAGTCATCTTTAACCTTTTCTTCATCTCCGACAGCTACAACCTCCTTCACCAAGGCATTAAGCTGGCCTTTTCCATCTCGACTTGCTCCATCTTTCTCATTGATTTCACCTTCTGTATCAGTCTTCTTGATCTCTGTCACTAGCTCTGGCACTGTCGTCTCGACCGCCATCACCGATACACATCGAGTCACCGTAGCAGCTGTCGCTTCTCCTGCTTCGTTCTTTGTTTTTGCCTCCACCTTCCTATATTCTTCTCTATCTTTATTCTTCATCTTGTAATTGATTACTGGTCTTCTCATCTTGTTCTTGACACTCCTTCTTGCAGCACCATGAACTTTATTCAAGATGTCCCAGGCTTCTTTGGATGTGTTGGCAGCAACAATCTTCTCAAAACTTTCAGAGTCCACACATTGATGGATGATGGAGAGAGCCAAACAATCTTTCTTCTTGGAAGCACTCCCTTCCACATCTAGCATTCCCCCTTGCACTATTTCTAGCACCTCATAGAAATCAAAGATCACATGCATCTTCACAACCCAATGATTGAAGTTCTTGCTATCAAGAACTGGTAAGGGAATTGAAAGATCTTCACTCAAACTCTCCACCTCCATGGACACACTCTCTCAAGATCGTTATAGCTCTGATACCACTGTTGGTGCAAGAACACAATCTAACACACACTCACAAAGAAAAATTATGGAGAAGAAGAGAATATGAAAATCTGGAAATTTTATTCACTTCTACACCTTTACACTACACTTCTCTACACATTTATATCACACACTATGTCAATTTATACACTCACATAGATCACTAATTAACTCTCTTAATAGCTTCTAACTAATCACTTTAGTTACAACAAACTAATCACACTTTAAAAAACTAACTAAACACTAACAAACACTAACTAATTTGGATTATCTCCAACACTTCATAATATGGGTCCAATTAAAATTGTCCAATGAAATTTTCAAAAATAAAATAAAATAGTGATATAATCATATAATTGAAGAATCTGTTGAGTGAGGAGAATATAGTGTCTAACCTTGCAAAATCCTTCAGAAATGATAGAAGAGGGCGTGGAGTGGTGGAGGAGTGAGGTGGGCAGATAGAAGAGGATAGATTTTGTGACAAGAAGAAAACACAGCCTATTGTTCCGGTCTCCTATCACTGATCTCAAATGTCCACTTTTTTTTTACTAATATATCAATGGTTGAAATTGAAGGAGGATGGATCCTTCGAGTTTGGCACGGAGGATTGAAGACAAAGCCGTCTAAGAGCATCCACGTCCCAACACATCATATTTTTACTTGTTGGAGTTCTTAAATGCATCCCGGGTTTCCACATTACTAATTTTTTTTTTTACTTTTTACAACTTAAGACCTCATCTCTCCAACCCAGCACCTTCAAAAAATTTATTAAATGGATCTCACAAGTGACACCACATCCTTATATTTTATCTCTTCAACTTTGGTTTCTGATTTTTATTATTATTTCTGACATCATGACCAATAATCACTCATAAGAATCAGGTGCTTGTACAAGAACCCTGTGTTTAATAAGAACTGGCTCCAATGGTGGTTCTTATTAAGAACATGTGCTTAAAAGCAACCAGTGGTGAATTTTGACAGAAATTTTCGAGGGAGCCACTAATTACTAACTAAAATAATATGATTAAAATTCATATGAATCATGTTGTTCATCGTATTTGTTACAAAACTGAACTGAACTAATCTTGCTTAGTAAGCACGGAAGCGTGTTTTTGAATTGCAGAAAACTAATCAACAAAGAAGCAGTATGATAATAGATGAACACAAAGGAATTAGCATGGGTGGTTCACCAAGACTTGGCTACATCCACCCACGGACAGCAACAACAAAAATTTCCACTACGAACAAGAGGATTACAGTATGTACACGGCTGAGATCACCCTCTAGAGAATTACAAAGTTATTCTCTCACACTCTTTCTAATGATCTCTTTTTCTAGATTTTCAGAACTCTAACTCTCTGCCACTGCTTGTCAAGCTTCCTTTCTATTTATAGGAGTACTCAACTAAGAGAGGGAGCATAACCGAATAACAGACTACAGTTAGTAACTAACTTTCTGTTACAATTAGAACCTTCTTGTACAACAAACTGCTACTTGATCATTTATCTCAAGCATAACCGAATAAAGGATTCAAGCCATCTTCACAATTCTCCACCTTGGATTGAATGCTTCCTTCATAACCTGATAAGCTTGAGTTCTGAAAGAAGGTTGTTTTGTTGCTGCCTGTCACAGAGGACTATTTCCAACAATCAATATTGAGCAAGTCTAAGCAATGCATAAACTTGCTTTTAGAAACTGGTTTGGTGAACATGTCGGCTGGATTATCCTTAGTACCAATTTTATGAACTTTAATTCTTTTCTCTGTACGGATGAAATGATACCTCACATCTATGTGTTTGGTTCTTTCATGGTGCACCTGATCTTTGGCCAGACAAATGGCACTTAAAGCATCACAGAAAATTACTGCATATTCCTGAGCAAAACCAAGGTCATTGATGAGACCTTTCGGTCATATACCTTCCTTAGCAGCTTCTGTTAAGGCCATATACTCAGATTCAGTTGTGGATAATGCCACAGTGGGCTGCAATGTTGCTTTCCAACTGACCAAGGAGTCTCCAATAGTGAAAGCATAACCTGTTACAGACCTCCTTGTGTCCAGATCTGCTGCAAAATCTGCATCAGAATATCCAGCTACAACACATCTTGTGTCTCTTCCATATATGAGGCCAACATCTGTTGTTCCTTTCAAGTACCTGAAGATCTTCTTCACTGCTTGCCAATGTTCCTTTCCTGGTTGACATAAGAACCTGCTAACCTCACTGACATCATGTGCAAGGTCAGGTCTAGTGCATACCATGGCATACATTAGACTGCCTACAGCACTTGTATATGGAACTCTTGACATATATTGTTTCTGATTGAGTTTGAGGTGAGATAGTTGAGGAGAGATGAGTGCTTGCAGCTAGGGGGTGCTAAGAGATTTAGCAGAAGACATGCCAAACTTGGACAATATCTTCATTATGTATTCCTTTTGTGAGAGGAATAGCTTTTTTTGAGCCCAATCTCTATAGATTTCCATCCCTAAAATCTTCTCAGCTGCTCCCATATCTTTCATGTCAAACTCAGCACTGAGGAGAGACTTCAGTTGTTGAATTGTTTCAATATGACTTGCTGCAATGAGCATGTCATCCACATACAGAAGCAAGTATATAAAAGAACCATCCTCCACCTTTTTGTGATATACACATGAATCATATGGACTTCTTTTATATCCATGTGATGTCATGAATTTGTCAAATCTCTTATACCATTGCCTGGGAGATTGTTTCAAACCATACAAGGACCTTTGTAGTTGACATACATGATCTTCCATTCCCTGGACAGCAAATCCTTCTGGTTGTGCCATTAGTATATTTTCCTCTAGCTCTCCATGCAAAAAAGTTGTTTTTACATCTAGTTGTTCAAGTTCCAAATCCTGATGAGCCACTAATGCTAGTAGTACTCGAATGGATGTGTGTCTCAGCTGGAGAGAATATCTCATTGTAATCCACACCTTCCCTTTGTTGTAACCTTTGCAACCAGTCGAGCTTTATACCTTATAGCCAGATGCACTGGAATTCCTGCCTTTTTCTTAAAAATCCACTTGCTGACCAACCACTCTTCCGCCTTCAAGTAGCTTAACAAGCTTCCATGTATGATTCTTGTGGAGAGATTCCATCTCTTTACTCATTGCTGCAATCCATTGAGCAGATTCCTTGCACTTGATTGTTTCCTGATAGGTAGTTAGTTCGTAAGGATCTACCTCTTCTGCTACT